>JAYESD010000004.1:211254115-211854115 GCA_036927565.1 Tuctoria greenei | reverse complement strand
TATTTGTTACCGTCGATGCTTATGTAAGCAATTGGACCAAATAAGTCCATGTGAAGTAGCTCGAGCGGTCTTGTTGTAGTCATGACGTTCTTCGCGGGATAAGGTGCTCCAACTTGCTTCCTGGCTTGGCACACGCTACAAGGCCTATCTTTCTGAAAAACAACATCCTTCAAACCTCGGATGTGATCGCCCTTGAGGAGTTTTTGAAGATTCCTCATACCAACATGCGATAGCCGTCTATGCCACAACCAACCCATGATGGTCTTTGCAATCAAGCATGTGTCAAGTTTGGCTTTATCCTTATTGAAGTCAACAAGATAAAGCTTTCCCTTTAACATACCCTTGAAGGCAATGGAACCATCACTCCTCCTTGAGATGGTCACACCCTCATTAGTGAACAAGCAATTATAACCTTTGTCGCATAATTGAGATATGGACAGCAGGTTATAATCTAAGGAATCAACATGTAATACGTGAGAAAGAGTGTGTTTAGATGATATGGTAATTTTACCGGTACCGAGCACCTTTCCTTGACTATTGTCTCCAAAATAGATGCCCTCGCTTGGATCCTCATTTGCTTCATATTCAATGAACATCCTTCTTTCTTCGGTCATATGGTTGGTGCAGCCACTGTCTAGCACCAATTTAGATCCACCGGAGGAATAGGCCTGCAAAAACAAATTATGCCTTGGTTTTAGGTACCCAAGCTTGCTTGGGTTTTTTTAGGTTAGTCACAAGGGATTTGGGCACCCACACATGAGACTTGGTGTTCTCATGGCGTGGCCCAACATAATGAGCATAAACTTTGCCAAAATTACTTCTCATTAAGACATAAGATGCATCAAAAGTTCTAAATAGCAACTAGTCTGGGAGATCGGACTTGTCCGAAACCCGACCGGACTAGTCCGGTGGTCATGCATGTCAGATTCATTAATTTTGATTTTTCCAGTTTGAGAGAGTCTTCCCTTTACAGAGACATTGCTCTCCTTGTTATTCTTATGGCTTCTAGCATGTTGCTTTTCACCATAAGAGTAACCAATGCCATATTTGACATTTGGAGGTATTGTGACCAAGTATGCACTACGTGCATATTTGATCTTATCCTTGTCAAATATGCCATTTTGTGAAGGATGCTTGTCCTTGGTAGAGGTTGACTTGTCTTCCAAACTGGTGTCAATTTTTAATGGTTGAGAAGGTGAACTTGAAGAGGATGAAGGGTCACCTTGCTTGAGTGACTCAACTTGCACTTCAAGGATCTTGTTAACCTTGATTAGGTTAGCAAGTTCATCCTTGATTGTAGCATTTGCGTCGCTTAACTCCAAGCAAGCTTCCTTGCTTGAAGCTAACTCAAGCTCTAGTGACTTGCTTCGCTCCTTTTCAAGTTCTAGAAGCTTGTCAAGTTCAACATGTTCCTCCTTTTGAGAGATAATCATGTCTTCTTGACGATGTATTAACCTCTCCTTCTCAACAAGTTGATCAAGCAAAAACTTTATTTTTGTGGCTGTTTTCTTATCTAGTACAATGAGCATGTCTTCATTATTGCTAGCAATTTCACTATCACTAGAATAGGAATGTACGGAAGAAGGTTTTGTTGTTACCTTGCGTTTACCTTCCTTTGCCATGAGGCAAGTGACGTTCCCCTTCCATGCGCCGAGTGTAGGGAAGCGAGTGGACTTCTTAGATGTCTTTTCGATGGCTATGCTAGCCATCTCCTCTTCTTCTGATGATGAGGACTCATCATTTGAGTCCCACTCTTTCCCAATATGCGCGTGTTCGGCTTGTTTCTTCTTCTTGAAGATTTCTTGGGTTGAGGCTTGGCTTCTTTGGTCTTCTTCTTGTTCTCTTCATATGGGCAATCAACTATAAAGTGGCTATACTCACCACAATTATAGCATGCCCGCCTCAACTCTGTCTTTGATCTTTCCTTGTATTTTCCTTCACTTGATTTAGCGCCTTGTCTCTTCTTCATCATCTTCTTGAATTTCTTCATGAATAGTATCATGTCATCTTCATCCAAGTCACTGCTTTCATCATCATCGTCTTCTTCTAGTTGAACTTCTTGAGCTTCTTTAGACAAGGGCTTAAGGGTGGACTTTAGAGCGACCCCTTTCTTCTTTGCCGAGGTGAGGTCAGCAATTTCCTTAACATGTTTAGCTTGTTTTTCCATCATCTCAAAGTTGATGATTTTCCCAAGTCGCTCATCCGGGGTCATCTTCTTGTATCCGGGGCTTTCTCGTCTCATTGAACACAAGGTAACATTGCAAGGCATGAAGGTCTCTAAGGATGAGCTTCACTACCTCGTGGTCGTTCCACTTCTTGCTTCCGTATGCTTGTTGACGGCTCCTAAGGTATACTAACAAATCATCCCCGGCAACAGCACCAGAAATGCTTGTTGGTATTACTTACGCACCATTAACTAAACATCTCCAACTGATGTGTCAGAAATGCTTGTTAATGGTTCTATTAGATCACAGAGTGAATTCCGCAAGCGCACAGAGATATCATTGTAGCATTTCCCCTTAAGGGTATTCCCAAGGGTGCCATTTATTTAATCCCAAAGGAAGGCGGGGTAGAGATATAACAATCATCGAGTGGAAAGGGTAGAAAGGTCTAGGTAAGAATCTAGTAAGGATGGATAAAGTAACAGTGGAGGTACTGTGACACGCACAAAAGCTTTCAAGTCTAAGGGGGGTAAGAGGATCCTAGAGGTTAGTTAAGGTTGAGAGTTATGGAGGTACTCCTACTATGCTCTATTGTACATATACATAGTCTAAACTAATTATTCATAAGCTAGATCAATAGTGAATACTTATGCTATGTGGTTCAACACATCGGGGACGGGCTTACCCCTAGCAATACTAGGGCGATTCCCGCCAAGAGCCTGTGGCATAGACGAACGTGGAGGATTACAAAGGACAGATAGGGCTGTCACCACCTACTGCCTACCTCTTCAATCCGTGGGTCTACGAGACATCCAATGCTACTTAGCTATCCTAGCACCATGCTAGCATATTAAGTAATTACCTTAAGAGCCTAGGCACAATCCATCCTAAGGCAATGAATTGAATCATCATTGAACCAATGTTGATACACAACATAATTATCCATACTAACCTAGTTATGTTATAATTAACTAGACTATAGTGGGGGTCTATAGGTTCTATAATAATGATATATGTTCATGATGAAATAGTCATAGAAGCTATACCTTCCACATACATGGACTCCACAATCAAACAAGAAACGCTTTGCCCAAGTATATGTATAAGTAGAGACTAAAGATACTATCTTTACTATGCATAAAGTCACAATTACAAGAAAGAATATATGAGCCATACCTTTCCCAATTTAGGATTGGGAAGAGAGAGACTCCTTACTCCTTTCCCAATTCAGACTTGGGACTAGAGACTCTCCTCTCTACAACCTAACTCCTCTAAGACTATGGATGATAGTGTATACAATAGAGATGAAGCTCAAGTGGTGTGTGTTGAAGTGAGGAATAGGGGGTCCTATTTATACTAGTGTTGAGGTCGGTTCCCGCCACCAAAAGCGTGCGAATCAGTCACCATTGACTCCAGGAAGCCGGGAGGAGCCAACATGTGGAGGCTGACCGAGTTTGGTGCAGAGACCAGGTCGGCCGACCCCCGGTTCAGCCGACCTGGTCATTGCACCAATTCTCATGTGCTTTCTCCAGGTGGCTGCCAGGTGGGTCCCATTGATGTATATGGGTGATACACCGTTGGATCTCCTCGGAGACTTCTATTTGTGGGCCATTTGATCCATGGGATGCCATGTGTCATCACCTGATTGGCTGGGATGATATTTTATAGGATTGGTCCCTCTACATTTCCTCATTTCCTGCATAAAATGCTGCATACACATATTTCTCTAAGTCCAAGTGGAATTGCGTTAGATAGAAAGGTGATGTGTGCAAGAAATGACAAATCCTTCACATAATTGAGTTAAATTGTTGGATGAAATTGGTATATAACAGCCGTTAACAAAATCCCCCAAGCTTATCCTTTGCTCGTCCCGAGCAAAGTCAAGACTTTAGGTTGATGATCAAGAGTTGCTACAATGTCTTATTTTTAAAAGTATATAATGCACAACAAGATACTCTACCTAGTATTGCAGAAATTGGCTATGATACCCGACCTTTCTTTAGTTATCATGGGGCTTATGCTTTTTCATATTCATGAGTAGTTGAAATGTAGAATAGCAAATGGAGCAAACATAGCCTAGAAATCAAGCTCCACTTAAATCCTAGATAATTCAATTTAGATATTAAGTACCTAATTTAATTCTCTCAATCACTCCTTTGTGGATAGTGGAAATATTTCCTCACCAAAGCATTGTGCCTCTACTATTCCTACTCAATGAATATGACTTGTATGTGGAGCTTGGTAAGAAAAGTAAGTAGGCATATTTGCATCACATATATTGCTAAGTCAAAAGAGTAAGCCTTAGGAGAATTCAAATCAAAACTTTTTGATTCAAGACTAGTGCATGTGTGATGGAGTGGAAGTGGATGTGGATACTTGAGATAACTCCTTTTTTGGTATAATCTCTCTTTCTTTTGTAGGGATGAAACATGGCTACTTCTCTTTTCTCTTTTTGTTTCTCATGCTTATGATGTAAGCATGTCTTTTTAAGTAGCCATGTCTTCTACTCCCTTTCCTTGCAATGAATTTTGAAGAGAGTGCTAAACATGAATAACATGGAGTTTCTCTTTTTATTGTGGTATGGTGGATATGATGGACGTTTTGCTTACTTCTAGTGTAGAAGTATAGCATGTGCAAGTGAAGTCTTAAATTCAAAAAGAGTTGAATGATTTCTCACATAGGTCTATACTAGTTTGACTAGGCTCAATGTGAAAGCAAATAGCATATGCATAAGGTTTTGTCTATGTATAAACATCATATGGCTTTGGTAGGTATTTCCAATCAATTGAGGGAAACTTAAACTTTTTTAGAATTTCTCCGGAAATCTAAGTTTTACATTCAAACTAGGACTAGCAGCCCTATTACCAATTCCAGTCTTGCAACAACCTAGAATTAGATCAAGCTTTTGCTACCCACAACTTCCAAATTAAGGTAAAAGTAATTCAAACCAATGAAAGCAATATTCGGAGAGTAGCAAGTTGTAAACTAGAGACTTAGAAAAATAAAACAGAGCAACTATTCATCATTTCATCTATGTGAATTCTATATCATTCTTACCGCACATCTTTATTTAATGAAAGAAAATCTAACATATATATATATATATATATATATTAAATGCAAGGTGGATGATGGATGGATGGAAAATAAATATGCAAGGAATGTGATACATGTTACCTCAAGTGGGGGTCCTCCCCCAAGCTTGTTCTTCAACTACCTCCGTGAAAGGGTTGAACCCTTGATGACGGAAGTACGCTGCAAGATCGGCTTGTTGTTGTTGTAGCGCCGTGTTGAAGTTGGTGAGTTGAGCATCCATGTGTTGTTGCCAATCCTGGGTACCTTGAACATGCTCTTGGAGTGTGCAGTAGATGTCACCCGTTCTCACTTCAAGTTCTTCCATACATCTAGTGAGGTCCGTCATTACTTGGCTATAGTCATGATGACTTCTAGCCGGAAAGGAACGACGTCCTCTCATGGACGTTGGGGGCAAGCTGCTAGCTTGAAGAGGATAAGGGTGGATCCTTTTTGCATTCTTGCCAAGATGATCCCCCAGTCTCATAAGTTGGAGTTTGATTCCATCTGGGCGCATGACCCGTTGGGTTCTCTTCCTCTTGGTATTCATGAACCGGAGAGATTATCGGTGGCATGCCTGTAGCTGCAGTCCTCACACGATTCCTTGTTACCCTGCTAGAGACATTACTTCTTCTTGCTTCCTCAAGGGGAAGAAGATTAATGGTTAGCCTCCGGCATTTGTACAAATGAAAATCCGTGTTAGGTAACCGAATTTTATTGAAAAGGTCGGGATAGAAAAATATCAAGGACCCATCTTGATCATGCTTAAGGGTATGTCCTTGCACTAAATAGTCTTCATCAATTAATTCTCTTTCAGTTTCAATGTATTCAAATGAAGAGTATTTAAGTGCTCCTACCCTATCAGCAATATGAGTAATCAATGAAGTGCATTCAATTGGTCCTGATTTAGAAATGTAATCTAACCATTGTGTCATCATGGCTTTGACTGGAGCAACTTTTATCTTTTTAGTCATGGCAAACAAAATTTTCAATTCATCATCTCGCACTACCCTAACATCTCCCCTAGGGAACATAGTCATAGCCACCCATCTATGCATGAAGCGTAAGGTTGGGTTTTGGATGTGGCTATTCCTAGGAGCCCTACATGTGACTCACTAGTTAGCTCATGCCAAAAACTTTGTTTGTTAAACTTAGGAAAATTGTCTAAATCTAGCAAACACCATTTATGTAAACCGAGGATGCTACCTAATTCTTTCCATAGGATGTTGTATTCTTTTTGAAATAATCTAAAAGCAATACCATCAAATCCTATTCTTAGCGTGCAAATGAATTGAATAGTGAGAAGGCGTGAACCTTTTCTCCTTTATGTGAGCAAAGTCATCAAATCCAATTGCATGCCAAATGGAAAGAATTCCAGAGTACATACCTATTTTGGAGATCAAATGTGGCTTGTAAGCCTTGGTGTGGCGGAACTCACGATCTTGGAGAATCCTGCGTGCTTGATCTTCAACTTCGCTTCATATGTCGAGGTCGTTATCATGAAAAAGTTGGTGTGGGTTGCTTCTCTCTTCCATGGGAGTGTCCTCACACACACTTCTCCTCCTAGGGCTTGTACCGATGGGAGAGAGGCGTGCACTAGAACCTTCACCATGGCTTGAGCTTGCAGCCTCCTTCCTCTTTCCGAACAACCTCTTCATGTCTTTTTGAGTTCAACAAGCAAGAACAAAACAAGGCGAGAAAAATCCGAAAAGACGCGATGTTTGGAAAACAAAACTCTTAACAAATTTTCTCCTCTTGAAAGCTTGAGTGTAAAATGCAAATGCAAACACAAGAAAATCTTTTTGGGGATGGATTTGAGCAAGAGTGTTGCAATGAAGAGCAAGAAAAACAAGGTGAGCTAGAGAGTGACTTGGAGAGGTGTAAGATGATGTGGTGTGTGAAGAGAAGTGCTCCTCACGGCCACAATTTATAGGGTGCACCTTCCAACAGTCACTTGGGGTTCAAAATATAGCCGTTGGAGGAAGGGGAGCCAATTTGGCTCCATTCCCTGTTCGGCTGACCATGGGGTTCGGCTGACCTGACAGGTGGCCCCCCTGGTTCCCCTTTTGGTAAGTGGCTCCCCAACGGCTATAAAGTTAGCACGTTGGTGAAATGCCACATGTGCAGCTCAAAAAAATTGTTTTCAAATAAAAAACCCCTTTCAAATCCAATAAAAATTTTCTTTTGAAAATAAAGAAAGAAAAATGATAGTTGAGAATATAAGATTCTCAACTTGCTAGGAAAAATCAAATATGCAATGGGAAAAATCCAAATGGGGTGGAAAAAGAAAGAAAGAAAAATAAAGTGGGATAACTACCAATTTAACCTATTGGCGTAGGTCTCACCACCGTCCGATGAGATGGACATTCCTCCGTCTTCATTTCACATCCGGGCCCGAAGGGATGGGCTTGGACGGCTTGTCTTGCTTCTTCCACCATTCCTTCTTTGGCGGCTTGGTGGACTTGGGCCTTCGGGAAGGTCCAGACGATTATGTCGCCTTTGGATATAGGCATGGTCGAAACGACAGATTCTCCTCGTAGATTAGTCTTCTCATGAATGCAATGAGTGAGTCGACCTTTGGAGGTGTGACTTCGACCTCTCTGATGTGTTTATCATTAGGCCCATACTTGATTCGAATCATGGAGCATTGTTCTGATTTTGGCCGGAAGTTAAACCTATCCTCCTTGCCATTGATATGGAAGTGGATTTCTCTAGCTCCCACATCTATGCGAGCTTTTGTAGTGCTTAGGAATGGGCGCCCAAGAATGAGTGGTGTATCTTTCTCAGTGCCCATGTCTAGCACCACAAAATCCACGGGTATGAAGTAGTTTTGGATCTTCACCGGGATGTCTTCAGCAATATCCGTTGGATAACGGACTGAAGAGTCAGCCAGTTGTAGCTGCATTGGTGTTGGAGTCAGCTCTGTGAAGTTCAGCTGGTCGAACACAACCTTGGGCATCACATTATCACTTGCTCCCAGATCACAAAGTGCCTTGTCAAAGTGGTGAGCCCCAATTGAGCATGAAATGGTAGGACATCCGGGGTCCTTCTTCTTTTCAAGAAGCCTATTGAGGATGGCTGCAGTGCAGTCTTCCGTAAGCTTGACGACCTCAGTGGTGGGCAATGGCCGTTTGTTGTTCAATATGTCCTTGAGATAACGACCATAAGTGGGGACTTGCATCGCATCAATCAAGGGCACATTGATGTGGATCTTTTGGATGATCTCAACAAAATGGTTGAATTGCTCATCCACTGTTGGCTTCCTTTGTCTGTGAGGGAATGGCAATAAGTTGGTGTCTTCAAAGTGTTTGGCCATTCTCTCACCAAGTAATTCACTTGGGGCATCCTCCTTCTCGGGCTCAGTTGTCCTCTTTTCTTGTGTGGGATATGGTTGGTCACGAGTGGTCTTTCCTCCTCTCGTAACCACTGCAGTGACGTTCTCCACTAGGGCTTCTGGCTGCCCCGGAATTTTGTTGTTTTCTAATGGAGGGACAACTGCAACAAGTTGTGCCAACTGAGTCTCCAACATATTGTTGAAGCTTAGTTGATTCTTGAATGCTGAGGATAGTCCTTAAATCTTTGCATTGATAATCTCTAGGGTCTTGTCATTAGCTAACAGCTTCTTTGATAGGGCCTCGTTGATCTTGAGCTGGCTAATGGCAAGTTCTCTCAAGTTGGGCTGATTTCCAGGGTTGCTATTGTTGTTGTACCCTCCTTGAAAGAATCGGCGTTGTTGACCCCACCCTTGACCTCTAGGACGATAGCCATTGTTGTTGTTGAAATTTCCGTTGTTGGCGAGGAATAAGGAATCCTCACGAGTTTCTGGGCAATCATTGCGCATATGACCCGTGTTGCCATAGACTTCACACGTGATGTGAGAGTCTAGGGCATAGGCATTGCCAGACACTTCACCACTGGCTTGTCCATCAATTTTCTTCATTAAGAGGTCCAATTTTGCAGCAATCATGTCCACCTCCTTCAAGGTGTGCATGCCTCGCTGTCGGGTATGGAGACGCTCATCGTTCCATCCCATGTTTGACACCATCTTCTCAATAAGTTCTTTAGCTTTTGGCACCGTCAATGAGAAGAAGGCTCCTCCAGCAGCAGCATCCAAATGGTCACGAGCTGATGGGATCATCCCGTTATAGAAGTTTTGAATAAGAAGCCAGTCATCCATCCCATGGTGGGGACAGGCTAGGATGTACTCCTGTAGCCTTTCCCATGCCTCGGGAATAGATTCCTTGGGCTCTTGCTGAAAGCTGGAAATCCTTCCATGTAGGGCATTGGTTTTGCCCAACGGGAAGAATTTGGCGAGGAATACCGTAGAACACTTCTCCCAAGTGTCTACAACAATTCGGTTTGCATAGAACCACTGTTTTGCTCTCCCAAGGAGAGAGAACGGGAACAGTCTCAGACGGACCGCATCCGGAGACACTTCCTTGATTTTAAAAGTGTTGCAGATCTCAAGGAATTGTTGTAGGTGAGCACTTGCATCCTCGTTAGCCTTCCCATAGAGTGGGTTGGCTTGCACCATAGTGATAAGGTCAGTTTTAATCTCGAAGTTCATATCTCCCGTGTTAACAATGGGCCCAATAGGCACATTGTTAGCGGAGGGAGCTGAGAACTCACGAAGGGTCTTCTGGGCCATTGGCGTTTGGATTGTTGGTGCAAAAATGTTGGCTTGCCTTGCCGCTCCAATCCTCTGAGGAGTAACGACACGGGGTCGGGCTCTCAGAAGAGATTCGGGATCTTCAACAAAGTTTTCCGGCAGGCGGAAACCAGACATACACTACCCTGTTTTCACAATAAATGCAAAAACAAAGAATGGTTATCCTACTAAAATCCTACCCAGGGTTCTATCCTAATCACCCAGTCATGTTATATATCTATTTGCCTTCCCCGACAATGGCGCCAGAAATGCTTGTTGACGGCTCCTCAGGTATACTAACAAATCATCCCCGACAACAACGCCAAAAATGCGTATTGGTATTACTTACGCACCATTGACTAAACATCTCCAACTGATGTGTCAGAAATGCTTGTTAATGGTTCTATTGGATCAAAGAGTGAATTCTGCAAGCGCACGGAGATATCATTGTAACATTTTCCCTTAAGAATATTCCCAAGGGTGTCATTTATTTGATCCAAAAGCAATGTGGGGTAGAGATATAACAATCATTGAGTGGAAAGGGTAGAAAGGTCTAGGTAAGAATCTAGTAAGGATGGATAAAGTAATAGTGGAGGTAGTGTGACACACACAAAAGCTTTCAAGTCTAAGGGGGGTAAGAGGATCCTAGAGGTTAGTTAAGGTTGAGAGTTATGGAGGTACTCCTACTATGCTCTATTGTACATATACATAGTCTAAACTAATTATTCATAAGCTAGATCAATAGTGAATCCTTATGCTATGTGGTTCAACACATCGGGCACGGGCTTACCCCTAGCAATACTACGGCGACTCCCGCAAAGAGCCTGTGGCATAGACGAACGTGGAGGATTACAAAGGACAGATAGGGTTGTCACCACCTACTGCCTACCTCTTCAATCTGTGGGTCTACAAGACATCCAATGCTACTTAGCTATCCTAGCACCATGCTAGCATATTAAGAAATTACCTTAAGAGCCTAGGCACAAACCATCCTAAGGCAATGAATTGAATCATCATTGAACCAATGTTGATACACAACATAATTATCCATACTAACCTAGTTATGTTATAATTAACTAGACTATAGTGTGGGTCTATAGGTTCTATGATAATGAGATATGTTCATGATGAAATAGTCATAGAAGGTATACCTTCCACATACATGGACTCCACAATCAAACAATAAATGCTTTGCCCAAGTATATGTATAAGTAGAGACTAAAGATACTATCTTTATTATGCATAAAGTCACAATTACAAGAAAGAATACATGAGCCATACCTTTCACAATTTAGGATTGGGAAGAGAGAGACTCCTTACTCCTTTCCCAATTCGGACTTGGGACTAGAGACTCTCCTCTCTACAACCTAACTCCTCTAAGACTATGGATGATAGTGTATACAATAGAGATGAAGCTCAAGTGGTGTGTGTTGAAGTGAGGGGTAGGGGTCCTATTTATACTAGTGTTGAGGTCGGTTCCCGCCACCAAAAGCGCGTGAATCGGTCACCATTGACTCCAGGAAGCCGGGAGGAGCCAACACGTAGAGGCTGACCGAGTTTGGTGCAGAGACCAGGTCGGCCACCCCCTGGTTCGGCCGACCTGGTCATTGCACCAATTCTCGTGTGCTTTCTCCAGGTGGCTGCCAGGTGGGTCCCATTGATGTATATGGGTGATACACCGTTGGATCTCCTCGAATACTTCTGTTTGTGGGCCATTTGATCCATGTGATGCCACGTGTCGTCGCCTGATTGGCTGGGATGATATTTTATAGGATTGGTCCCTCTACATTTCCTCATTTCCTACATAAAATGTTGCATACACATATTTCTCCAAGTCCAAGTGCAATTGGGTTAAACAGAAAAGTGATATGTGCAAGAAATGACAAATCCTTCACATAGTTGAGTTAAATTGACGGATGAAATCTGTATATAACAGCCGTCAACAATGCTCGCACCTTGTTGATGAGCGTCTTTAAACGGTTGTACATGTCTTGTGGCGACTCATCTTCTTCGATTGCGAACCTTCCTAGCTCACCTTCAATCATATTGATCTTCGCTTCTCGCACATGACGATCACCTTCATGTGCAGTTTGCAATGTATCCCATATTTATTTTGCGATCTCAAGTCCATCCACTTTTGTAAACTCATCACGGCTGAGCGATGAGGTGATAACTGCAGCAGATTGGGCGTTTTGATGGATCGCTTGCTCTTGGCTAGGTGTGAGCTCCTCATCATCATCAGGGATATCTATTCTTGTGCATACTATGTGCCATAAGCTTGGATTGAGAGAAATCAAATGCATTTTCATGTTTTGCCTCCACATTGAGTATTCATTGCCGTCAAAGTGTGGGGCTGTTCCAAGTGGAATAGATAGATAATGATTATTGTTGGAATTTAGGCGATCATAGTTAAAAGGATATCGGGAGTAGTCGGTGTGACTACTCCCATTCTTTCTCTTCTCATCTTCGATCTTCACCTTTCCCTTGGAAAGGGTTTTCTTCCTTAGGAGCGCCTTGAGTTCCAGCGTCTCCTCATCGTCATCCTTGAAGTCTTGAACGGCATCGAGGAGCTTTTCCAATTTCTGGTTCTTGTCTCCATCAACCTTCTCTTGGTTGTTGCTCTTGTGTATGTCCTTCATGTCCGACATGATCTCTTCGAGCGGTTAGTCTCCTTCTTGAAGAACCGGCTCTGGTACCAATTAAATGTGGCCTAGAGGGGGGGTGAATAGGCCATTTTGAATTTTGTCGGAACCTGCAACACTTGACACCCAGATCAAAACTCAAGATATCGGACTAGTCTGGTCAAGTGCGGACTAGTTCGGTGTGTACCGACTAGGTTAATCAAGTTTGATCGATTAATTTGATTCTAGGATGTATGCAGCGGAAATATACTTGTAATTGAAGTGTTACAAGATTATGAACTAGGGTAAACCACAAGTCAATCTTATATTCGATATTTCAACGTAAAGTAAGCAAGATTGATTGAAACCCTAAACCGATATGATGTATAAGAAAGATGAACGCAAAGTAAGAACACAAGCAATTTATCCCGTGGTTCAGTTCCCACAGAGGCAACCTACATCCACATTGAGGAGTCCACAAAAGGACCGGGTCTTCTCCAACCCTACCCTCGTCGGATCGCCACGAAGGCCAATCCTCTTCACTTATCACAAAGGGTAAATAACCAAATTCAAGGGGCCTTCTCACACGTTGAGGGCTCCCCTAGATTAGAACAAGAACTCCACCAAGAACACACTCGAAAGATTACAATGAAAATCACAGGAGTGTGTTAGGGAATCAAACCAAGAGCTTAATGAGTGATGAACCGTGTCTCTCCAATGTTCCAAAGTGTATCATCAAGGGATTGATCTTTATGGTTTTTGATTTCGTGGAGAGATGTGTTTTTGAGGCTCTTGGGAGGTGTGACGGCGCAGGGGGTCGAGAGTGTTAAAAGTTAGGCCATGCACATCTATTTATATGGGGTTTCTAAAAGTGATCGTTAGGGTTTAGGAAAATCGGACTAGTCTGTGGTGGACACCGGAGTCCGGTGTCCTGTGTGTAGCAAACCCTAAGTGTCCCGAAATATCGGACTAGTCCGGCTAGAAGCGGACTTGTCCGATTTCGCTTCTAGAAATCTTCGGACTAGTCCGATAATCATCGGACTTGTCTGGATTAGTGAAACCCTAAGTGAATTGGGTGACAAGTACGCACTTGGAGGACTTGTCCAATTTAGGTCAGAGGGTTTTCGGACTAGTCCGTTCCAATATCGGACTTGTCTAATTTTCATCAGAATGATGTCGGACTAGTCTGTTGTGTGATCAGACTTGTCCGATTTTGTGCAACTTGTGAAGTGTTTTGAGGACTAGTCCGCACTATTGAGGACTAGTCCGATTCTAGTCAGAGAGATATCGGACTAGTCTGTGGTGATATCGGACTTGTCCGATCTTGTGCAGAGAGATATCAGACTAGTTCGGTGTCACTCGGACTAGTCCAGTCCTGTATAGATTTGTGCAATGTGTGTATTTATTTGTGTTTGTGAAAGTGCATCTAGGATCACCTGGGTTTTGGATGATTGATGACGACAATTAAGTAACTAATGAGCTCAGTGATCTTAAGCACATGTGTGGACTCAAGCGGAAACACAAACCCTCAAAAAGGAAAAGGATGAAAACGACGATGTCGACTCGAAAAGAAGAAACTAGGGTTTCTAGCGTGTCGAGTGTAGACTAGCCAAATAAGTGTGAGGTTGTGTGTGTAAAATGCATAGAGATCAAGTTGGGAGCTCAAAACGGTTTAGAGATCAAAACCTATTAAGAGAATAGAGTTCGAGAAGTCTGGCAGGAGAGGCCAGACTAGTCCGTGTTGGTGGTCGGACTAGTCCGCTCCTGGCCGGCCATGTCTGTTTTTAGCTGGACCAGAAGGGTCTGACTGAGTTCGGACTAGTCCGTAGTGGGACGGACTAGTCCGGGTTGTCATGGACTGGGTTTTCAAGACTAAGTCCCAAAACCACGGACTTGCCTGTTTTAGTCCGGACCAAAAGGTCTTGACTGAGATTGGACTAGTCCGCCCTGGGGGCCGAACTAGTCCGGGTTGGTGAGAAAAATAGTGCTTCAGTGACTAAGTCTGGGAGGCCGGACTAGTGCGCCCTGGGGGTCGGACTAGTCCATGGTCTCCAGACTAGTCCGTTTTCACACCGAACAAAAGGTTCTATGTGAGATCGGACTAGTCCGGTTTGGACCAGACTAGTCCGTTTTGAGGTGACCATTTGAATTTGAAGTTTGGCGGGTAGCAAGACGATTACCGCGTAGTGCGACAGTTGTCAGGGACGTTAGTGGTCCCAAAGGCCGGACTAGTCCGAGCCCTAGGGCGGACTAGTCCGCCCATCTCCTGAAGCCAGCAGTATGGGTTGGAAACCTCTATAAATGGAGGACCCCTGGGTTCATTTGAACTATCTCTTGAGAATTTTGAAACCCTAGCGCCGCCACAACAAACTTTGAGCCTCCAAAAGCCTCCTTCTTGCCTACCTTCCCTCTAAAACTAATTCTTGTGTGGATTAGGGTTTGGTGAGGTGAAAAAGAGGAAGAACACCGCTCTAGGCTCTCGGTTTGGTCTCTTGCACTTGTTGAATCTTTGTGATCTGTGGCTTGAGTCATTCTTTGTGATTTGAGATTGTTTTGTGGTGGGAGCCTTAGATTGTGAGAAGCCACAATGAATCTTGTATTCGCCCTTGTGATAGTGGAGAACCAAGTTAGGCCCTTGTGGTAAACTTGGTGAGGGAAGGGTTGTTGAACCCGGCCCTTCGTGGGCTCCTCAATGGGGACATAGATTCCTCTGTGGGATCGAACCTCGGGATAAAATCCTTGTGTCACTTGTGTACTTTACTTTCACTTATCGCTCATTGCTTCTAGGGTTAACTATATCATTCTTGTTCATCACTTTTGTTTCACTATGATCCTTAGCATCATACTTGTTATACAACTTGTTAGAGTTCAGTAAATCATTCTAAAACACTTTTCGCATCACGAAAATCCAACTAAAACTTGTTAGAAACACTTTTTAGGCCTTCCCTGGAGGAGAACCGTACTAGTCCGCCCCTGGACCAGACTAGTCCGCCCCCTGAGTACTGATCTCGTTTTATTAAGTCATTTCAGGTCAATTAGCCTATTCACCCCCCCTCTAGGCTACTTTCAATTGGTATCAGAGCGAGGACTCTCCCAAAGAGTCTAACAACTCGGAGAGAAGATGGCCGTAGTGGGGTATGACGAGGTCTCGACCAATGAGGTCCAAGCGACCCATGAAGAAGTGCTTGTCTACCAAGACCAGTCCACGGATGACAAAGAGACTCGCCAGCTCAAGGCGAAACTTCGAGAGAAGTTGAATATTCCAAAGGTTGACTCCTCAACCTCTACATCGGGTGGCACGATCAACTACAACCAACAAGGCTACAACTATGAACGCCTTGTCTCCAACAACCACTACCTTTCCATCCCATTAGGGAAACCTCCCCAATTTGATGGAACCGACTACGGGATGTGGAAGCACAACATGAAGATACATCTCGTGTCACTCAATCCCTCTTTGTGGAAAATTGTGTTGACCGGGGTGCACATCCTGAAGAATGAAGAAGACATCACTCCGGAGCAAGCCGTGCTCCTTCACCGCAATGCCCAAGCGGCCGGAGTGATCATCTCATCTCTCTCAAGAGATGAGTACAACCGAGTGGATGGACTTGAGGTGGCCAAATATATTTGGGACACCCTCCAGATGGCTCATGAAGGCAACCGAGTCGTGAAGGAAGCCAAGATTGAGCTCATTGAAGGAGAGCTCGGGAGGTTTGCCATTATGGATGGTGAATCTCCCCAAGAAATGTACAACCGCCTAAAACTGCTCATCAACAAGAGTAGATCTTATGGCTGCACCAAGTGGACGGACCACGAGGTGGTGAAGAGAATGATTCGGTCATTCATGTCTAGAAACGTCTCTCTTTGCTCCATGATACGAGAAAGTCCGGGGTTTGCCAAAATGACCCCGAAGGAGGTCCTAGGGAGGATCATCAACCACGAGATCATGGAGAAGGAGGCACTCTTCTACAACGACCTCCAAAGGTTCAACGCTTCGAAGATGAAGGATGTTGTACTCAAAGCGACATCCTCCTCAAAAGAGCAAAACGAAGATGATGAGGAGAGCCTTGACACCGATGAGGAAGAGGCCCTCTTCATCAACATCTTCAAGAGGATGATGAGGAGAAGAAAAGGTGGATACAAGCATGGGAGCAAGGGCAAAGAAAAAGCAAGGCCCAAAACAAAGAGGGCTTGCTACAATTGTGGCGAGTACAGACACTTCATTGTGGATTGCCCACATAAAGAGGAAAAGAAGAAGAAGGAGGGCAAGCCTTAAGAAAAGAAGTCCTACAAGAAGAAAAGGCCCTCCAGTCATGCTCACTTAGGCAAGGAATGGGACTCTAACGATGAGTCCTCCTCCGAAGATGAGGAGAAGGTGGCAACCATAGCCATCGGGAGGAGCTCCAAAGGAAGCAAGCTTTTCCCCAATCTCTACGACCACAAGCCAACTTGCCTCATGGCAAAACAAGGAAGGAGAAAGGTTACTTCTAACTCATACTCCTCCATATCTTCTCATGATGACTTTGATAGTGCTAGTGAAAACGAACATATGCTTAAGGACATATGTAAGAGCACCTTGCGTAGAATGAAATTGCTCTCGGATGAAATTTTTGAGAAGGAGGAGCTCATATATAGGCAACATGACATGCTTATCCTTCAAAAGGAGAGATGCAAAAAACTCATTGAGCTCCTTGAGCTTGAGAGAGAGAAGAGCAAGGCATTAGTGCATGAACTTGCTCTAAGCAAGAAAACATGCTCAAGTCTTGAGGAGACAACCATTGAGCTCAAGGACGAACTTGGCAACTTGGCAAACGTTAAAAAGATCCTTGAGACTTAAGTTGAGTCCCTCAAGACCAATGTAGCCTCTTCCTCCAAAAGATCATTCTCCTCAAAGGTTGCATCCGAAGAAATATCTACTTGCAAATGTTCTATCTTGATCCTTAAATTAAAGGATGAGCTTAAATTGACTCAAGGCAAACAAGCACTCAAGGGTGGCATCTTTGACAAAGAGAAGATGGCGTATGCACGAAGTGCATACACCAACACAAGATCTCCCTATGTCAAGGATGGTCTTGGTTATACTAGAGGTGGAAAGCAAAATGCTAAAACCTCCAAGTATGGCAAAGATTTGATTGTCTTTGTCAAGGGAAGCTCATCCCCAACTAAAATTGGGAAGAATACTTCAAATAGCACTAACATGCCTAAATCTGAACCGCATCCTCTCTTTCATGATTTTGATGCATCTTATATTTTAATGAGGAACAAGTATGGCAAAGTATATGCTAGATATGGTTGGCCACTCCGCAAGAGCCCCAAGCCCTGTGTGTGGGTGCCCAAGTGCCTCACTACTAACGTCAAAGGACCCAACTCCATTTGGGTACCTAAAAGGAAGGCATAATCTTGTTTTGCAGGCGTACTCCTCCGGTGGATCCAAATGGGTGCTCGATAGTGGATGCACCAACCACATGAACGGAGAGAGGAGAATGTTCGTGGAGTATGAGGAACATGATGATCCAAATGAAGGGATCCTATTTGGAGACAATAGCCGAGGGAAAATCCTTGGCTCCGGTAAAATTGTTATTTCCCAAAACATACTCTTTCTCGTGTTTTGCATATTGACTCTCTAGACTATAACCTCTTGTCCATATCACAACTATGTGACAAGGGTTATAATTGTGTTTTTACTAATGAGGGTGGGAGCTTCCTTAGAATAAGTGATAACTCAATCGCTTTTAAGGGTGTGCTCAAGGGAAAGCTTTATCTTGTGGATTTAACCTTAGATAAAGCTCAACTTGACACATGCTTAATGGCGAAAACCAACATGGGATGGCTTCGGTATAGAAGGCTAGCCCATGTTGGGATAAGGAACTTGCAAAAGCTTCTTAAGGGCGAGCACATCTATGGCTTGAAGAATGTTGTGTTTGAAAAAGATAGGCCATGTAGCGCTTGCCAAGCGGGGAAGCAAGTGGGAGCTCAACACCCCTCCAAGAACATCATGACGACGACAAGACCTTCGGAGCTGCTACACATGGACCTCTTTGGCCCAATAGCCTACATTAGCATTGGCGGTAACAAATATGGTCTTGTTATCGTTGATGATTTTTCTCGTTTCACTTGGGTATTTTTCTTGCATGATAAGGGTGAAACTCAAGGTCTCCTCAAGAGGTTCTTGAGGAGAGCTCAAAATGAGTTCGCCTCAGGAATCAAGGCTATAAGAAGAGACAACGGCACCGAGTTCAAGAACACTCAAGTGGAAGAATTCTTGAATGAGGAGGGCATCAAGCATGAATTTTCCGCCCCCTACTCCCCTCAACAAAACGGGGTGGCAGAATGAAAGAATAGAACACTCATAGAGATGTCAAGGATGATTCTTGACAAGTACAAGACATCGGACCGGTTTTGGGCGGAGGCGATTAACACCGCTTGCCACGCTGTCAACCGATTGTACCTCCACCGCCTCCTCAAGAAGACCCCCTATGAGCTACTGGTTGGTAAGAAACCCAATGTCTCTTACTTTCGTGTCTTTGGGAGCAAATGCTATATTCTCAACAAGAAGCCTAGGACTTCGAAGTTCGCTTCAAAGTCCGATGAAGGTTTCTTGCTTGGTTATGATTCAAACACCCACGCCTACCGTGTCTTCAACAAATCCTCTGGAATTGTTGAAATAGCACGTGAAGTGGTGTTTGATGAAACGAATGGCTCCCAAGTGGAGCAAGTTGATCAAAGTGTGTTAGATCAAGAAGACTCTCCACAAGAAGCTCTTAGAAGGATGACACTTGGAGATATTCGTCCACAAGAAAAACCTCAAAGCTCATGTGACCAACCACAAGATGATGCAAGTCATCCCCCACGCGATCAAGTTGAAGATGGACAAGTGGCACCTCAACATGATCAAGAAGACAAAAGTCAAGAGGGAAGCATACATCAAGGGGGAGACCAAGAAGAAGAAGGGAATGATGATGACTCAAGAGTTCAACCTCCACATCCTCGTGTGCATCAAAGTGTTCAACGGGATCACCCTGTTGGCAACATTCTAGGAGACATTACAAAAGGGGTAACTACTCGTTCTCGTGTTGCTAACTTTTGTGAACGTTACTCCTTTGTATCGTCTTTGGAGCCCCATAAGGTTGAAGACGCATTGAGCGACACGGATTGGGTGGTGTCCATGCAAGAGGAGGTCAACAACTTTGAGAGGAACAAAGTTTGGGAGCTTGTCAAGCGTCCACAAGCAAATGTTGTGGGCACCAAGTGGGTGTTCCGCAAAAAGCAAGATGAGCATGGAGTGGTGACAATGAACAAGGCACGACTTGTGGCCAAGGGGTACTCACAAGTCGAAGGTTTGGATTTTGATGAAACCTTTGCTCCCGTAGCTAGGCTAGAGTCAATTCGTATATTACTTGACTTTGCTACTCACCGTGATTTTAAGCTTTACCAAATGGACGTCAAAAGTGCATTCCTAAATGGCCCAATCAAGGAGGAAGTCTATGTGGAGCAACCAGCGGGCTTTGAAGACCAAGACTTCCCAAACCATGTCTTCAAATTGCGTAAGGCTCTCTATGGCCTCAAACAAGCTCCTAGAGCTTGGTATGTGTGCCTTAGAGACTTTTTGATTCAAAATGGTTTTAAGATAGGAAAAGCTGATTATACTCTCTTTACAAAGCACTTCCATGATGATCTCTTTGTATGCCAAATATATGTCGATGACATCATATTTGCTTCTACTAACAAAGTGTTTTGTGATGAGTTTTCTAAGATAATGACAGAGAGATTTGAGATGTCCATGATGGGGGAGTTGAAGTTCTTTTTAGGTTTCCAAGTCAAGCAACTCAAAGAAGGCACGTTCACAAGTCAAACAAAGTACACTCAAGACATATTAAAGAAGTTTGACATGTACAAGGCCAAACCCATCAAGACTCCAATGGCAACTAATGGACATCTAGACCTCAACGAAGATGGTACAAGTGTGGACCAAAAGGTATATCATTCCATGATTGGTTCTCTGTTATATCTTTGTGCGTCTAGACCCGATATTATGCTTAGTGTGTGTATGTGTGCACGTTTTCAAGCTGCACATAAGGTGTGTCATTTGACTGCCGTTAAGATAATTCTTAGATATTTAGTTCACATACCTAGCCTAGGACTTTGGTACCCCAAAGGATCCAAGTTTAACCTAGTTGGCTATTCTGATGCGGATTATGCGGGGTGCAAAGTTGATAGGAAGAGCACATCCAGGACATGTCAATTCTTGGGTAGATCTTTAGTGTCTTGGTCCTCCAAGAAATAAAACTCCATTGCTCTTTCTACGGCCGAAGCGGAGTATGTTGCAGCCGTAAGTTGTTGTGCACAACTTCTTTGGATGCGACAAACTCTAAGGGATTATGGTATAAACTTGCGCCATATTCCGCTCTGAGAGCTCCATCAAAATAGCCCATAATCCAGTTGAGCATTCAAGGACAAAGCACATCGATATTAGGCATCACTTCTGGAGAGATCATTCCTTGAAGGGAGATATAGTGATTTCCCATGTAAGAACCGAAAACCAACTAGCCGATATATTCACCAAGCCTCTAGATGAGAAGCATTTTTGTGAGCTTAGGAGTGAGCTCAATATCTTAGATTCTAGAAATGTGGCTTGAATCATGCACATCTGAATGTTTACTTTACACCTTATTCAAAAGAACGCATGTGTTTGAGAAATTCATCTCTATCTCAATTTTTCTCCTAAATATTTGAAAAACTTTTGACTTTGTGAGTTATGGTCATAGTTTGATTGTTGATTGCTTACTGACCATATTCATAAAGTTTTGTTGTGGCAATATGTCCAAATGGATCAGCAATAGTAGCTAAAACTCCAATATATAAGCTTCCAGCCTTTTAGGACCGGACTAGTCCGCCCCACGGCTGGACAAGTCCGGATCCAGACTAATTCGGTGTCTGGTCCGCTGACCGGACTAGTCCGGCCCCCATACTGGACTAGTCCGGCCCCTGGGGACTTAAACCCCCAGGAGGCGGCCCGACCCTTCCTCTCCCGCTCTTTTGTCTTCCTCTCTCCCTCACGCTCGAAAAACTCCCCTTTTGGGCGATTTTCAATCTCCTCCACCAAAAACCGATTCAAATCCGTGCATTTGACCCTTTGGAGGCGTGGGAGATCTTTCCCAACCATTCACGACGCGATCCATCCCCGATCCCATCGATTTCTCAAGATTTGAAGAGATACTCCTCACTTTTCAAAAACTTGCCTCATTCTTGATTTATAGAGTTTTTGATAGAGGCCCCTCATTAAAGTTGTTCCTAGTACTCTTGTGATCATAGCCTAGGAATATTGCGACTCGATTCAACAATTTCTCGAAGAACCGTTAGGGTTAGGGCTCATCCTGTGCAATCCGGACTAGTCCGCCCGGCGGACTAGTCCGCCCCTGGGGCGGACAAGTCCGATGTACACAGGACAAAACCCTAACTTTAGCTGTTTCTCGTGATTTCTTTTGCATTATTCCACTTCTTTGACCTCCTATCTTCTGCCTTCTCCCTTTTTCAACCAAAATGGCAGCTCCTCACCGGTCCGCTTCTCCCCCCACTGACCCATAGTGGGAGGCAGAGCAGTTTCACCTTGGCGAGGAACGGGCACAAGCTGAGGTTGAGGCTGCCAAGAAACTTCTCGAGCAGCAAGAGCGAGCAAAGGCAGCCAAGAAACAACAAGCTAGGGCCACAGCTACGGCCTACAACGAAGATGAAGTGATGGCCCGTGCCATTGAGGAGTCCCACAAGGAACTCCACAAATAGAAGCGAGAGGAGCGCGAAGCTCATAATTCTCAAGCTGCAGCAGCACAAGTCTCCAAAAGGAAGAGACTTGTGACCATGGGAGAGAAAGCAAGGGGCAAGGAGCAAGCCCAAGAAGAAGTTGCCGAATGCCGGATCAAGAGAGATCCGAAGAAGGGCAAGGCTTCGGCTCCAGTAGAGCCCAAGAAAAGGAGGCCCACTGTGAAGATACCGGCGAAGAGGGCCGCAGGCCCTGTGATCAAGGAGAAGGGGCAGGTCAAACGCATTGGTCCCCTGGAAGATCACACTCCTGAGAGGAACCCCAATCAACAGCGTGAGTTGGCTGCAAATGTCTTCCATGGGAAAGGAGCAGACAAGGCGAGGAAACTGAGAACAGAAAGGGTCTACAAGTATGAAAGGAGCACCGTCGACCCTAGGTTTTGGTGCGACTTTCATTATGACTATTATCGTCTGGTCTATCAGACGATGAAGAAGCCTGTCATTGAAGCTCAATGGGTCGACTGGAACTATATGACCCAGAAGAAACACTCATATTTTGATGCAGTTATTGAGGCAGCTAAGCGTCATGAGCTGAAGGGCATTATGGGATTCAAGAACAACTGGAATGTTGAAGTCATTCTACAATTCTACTCCACCATCTACTTCACCACTTAAGGTGATAGACAGATCTTTCGGATGACCCATGGAGAGCAATACTCAGTCACCTTTGCTGAGTTTGCCAAGATTCTCGGACTTGAGGCCCATTTGTACCATGAGATCATTATCTCTAACCTCCAGGCCGTAGACAGAAACGAGTTGGCCTACATGTATCCCAGTCATGTTCAGTATGATGCCAAGCATGCTCGCAACATCAAGCCCTTCTATAGCATCCTGAACCGGATTCTGCGGAGGACCATTGCACCCAAGGATGGTGATGCAGGGGTGATTCAAGGAAACTTAAGGCACCTGCTCCTCCTTATTGATGGTGATGAGAACTTCAATCTCGTCGACTACATCTTTGACGACATCTTCAACATCTCGCATACCCCTATCCGTGCATGTGGGTATGCACCTTACATCATGTGCCTCATCGATAAGGTGTCGGGCTTGACCTTTGTCAAGGACGTCACTCATCGCCCGCTTCACCCTTAGACGCCACCTTCAGTGCCGCCTCCTCTGCGCAGGAAGAATGTGAAGCCTCCCTCTCTTTCGGCGATGCCAGCACCTCACCCCGTGGCATCTCCTTCTCCGCCTCCACCTCAGTCGATGAGCACTTTCTTCAAGTGCTTCAAGGCTATCTTCACCTCGTGCCAGAAGTAAGAAATTCGGAATCAACAGGCACACAAGCGCCAAGAGAAGTACCTCAAGGCGGTGTGTGACAAGCTTGAAGTCCCCATGTCACCTCCGGAGGAGAGCGATGGCGAGATCACGCCATTCCCCGTCTTCACTGCCGACGAGCTCGCCCAGTTCCAGGAGGACGGGAGCTCTTCCCGGGATGCTCCCTCGGCACGGGTCTCCGATGACGACGTCCAGGACCACGAGGATCCGGACGCCACAGAGAGCGACTCCCATGACGGGGCGGCGGATGACGATGAGGATGATGACTAGTGGATAGGCCCCGTTGTTCCCCTCTGCTTTTCCTTTTTAATGTCTTGATGCCAAAGGCGGGGAGTTAAGTGGGGAGAGTTAGATGTGGAGAGGTGTGAGAGTTAGATGTGGAGAGAGAGCACCTTATTTTGGATCCTTGGACATGTTGCACATCTTATTGTAATATTTATGTCATTTCGAATGTCTAAATTTGGGCAAGACTTCGCTCTAGTTGATTATTATCAATATGATGCTTTGAATGTCTATCTTTTGTTCCTGTTTATGTTTAATATGTCTTGCCACAAATGTTGAGCACAACACGTAGGCACCCCACCATAACGTGTGTGTGTATGAAGGACTTCCTTAAATCTTTCTTTTATGATGCATTCATTGAGGGGGAGTCACTCATACACCCGCACGTTATGAAACCAAAAATTTATACTCTTATATGTGAAGACTTAATGTGTTGTCATCAATCACCAAAAACGGGGAGATTGAAAGTGCATCTATGATCCCTGTGGGTTTTGGATGATTGATGACGACAATTAAGTAACTAATGAGCTCAGTGATCTTAAGCACAGGTGTGGACTCAAGCGGAAACACAAACCCTCAAAAAGGAAAAGGATGAAAATGGCGATGTCGACTCAAAAAGAATAAACTAGGGTTTCTAGCATGTCGAGTGTAGACTAGCCAAATAAGTGTGAGGATGTGTGTGTAAAGTGCATAGAGATCAAGTTGGGAGCTCAAAGAGGTTTAGAGATCAAAACCTATTGAGAGAAGAGAGTTGGAGAAGTCTGGCAGGAGAGGTCGGACTAGTCCACTCCTGGCCGGCCAAGTCCGTTTTTAGCCAGACCAGAAGGGCCTGACTGAGTTTGGACTAGTCCGTAGTGGGACGGACTAGTCCGGGTTGTCATGGAGTGGGTTTTCAGGACTAAGTCCCAAAACCACAGACTTGTTTGTTTTAGTCCGGACCAAAAGGTCCCGACTGAGATCGGACTAGTCCACCCTGGGGGTCGGACTAGTCCGGGTTGGTGAGAAAAATGGTGCTTCAGCGACTAAGTCTGGGAGGCCGGACTAGTCCGATCTCAGTCTGTTTTCACACGAAACAAAAGGTTCTGTGTCAGATTGGACTAGTCCAGTTTGGACCAGACTAGTCCGTTCTGAAGTGACTGTTTGAATTTGAAGTTTGGCAGGTAGCATGACGATTGCTGCGCAGTGCGACAGTTGTTAAGGACGTCAGTGGTCCCAAAGGTCGGACTAGTTCGGGTCCTAGGGCGGACTAGTCCGCCCATCTGCTGAAGTTAGCAGTATGGGCTAGGAACCTCTATAAATAGAGGACCCCTGGGTTCATTTGAACTATCTCTTGAGAACTTTGAAACCCTAGCGCCGCCACAACAAACTTTGAGCCTCCAAAAGCCTCCTTCTTGCCTACCTTCCCTCTAAAACTAATTCTTGTGTGGATTAGGGTTTGGTGAGGTGAAGAAGAGGAAGAACACTGCTCTAGGCTCTCGGTTTGATCTCTTGCACTTGTTGAATCTTTGTGATTTGTGGCTTGAGTCATTCTTTGTGATTTGAGATTGTATTTGTGGTGGGAGCCTCAGATTGTGAGAAGCCCCAACGAATCTTGTATTCACCCTTGTGATAGTGGAGAACCAAGTTAGGCCCTTGTGGTAAACTTGGTGAGGGAAGGGTTGTTGAACCTGACCCTTCGTGGGCTCCTCAACGGGGATGTAGATTCCTTTGTGGGATCGAACCTTGGGATAAAATATTTGTGTCCCTTGTGTACTTTACTTTCACTTATTGCTCATCGCTTCTAGGGTTAGCTATATCGTTCTTGTTCATCACTTTTGTTTCATTGTGATCCTTCGCATCATACATGCTATACAACTTGTTAGAGTTCACTAAATAATTCTAACACTTTTCGCATCACGAAAATACAACTAAAACTTGTTAGAAACACTTTTTAGGCCTTCCCTGCAGGAGAACCGGACTAGTCTGCCCCTAGACCGGACTAGTCCGCCCCCTGAGTACTGATCTCATTTTATTAAGTCATTTCAGGTCAATTAGCCTATTCACCCCCCTGCCTCTAGGCTACTTTCAGATTGAGATCTTGGGGTGTGTTTCCTTAACACACTCCATACACAATGATCTACTACACTTGT
This sequence comes from Tuctoria greenei, assembly GCA_036927565.1. Taxonomy (NCBI): domain Eukaryota; kingdom Viridiplantae; phylum Streptophyta; class Magnoliopsida; order Poales; family Poaceae; genus Tuctoria; species Tuctoria greenei. The sequence continues at coordinate 211,828,107 of JAYESD010000004.1, read as the reverse complement.
TCCTTGAGCTCTTTTCCACATTGCTCCTTATTCTCCCTTCTTTTTGGCTCTTTGCTCATTTTCTCGTTAAAACCTGTGCTCATCTCAACAAAGTAGTTAGGATCTAATTTGCTTGTCATAAATCATCCAAAACCCACAAGGGATTCCTAGATGCACTTTCACTGCTTGCTTCGAGCACGGGTTTACCCCTAGCAACACTAGGCGACCCTCGCCAAGAGCCTATGGCATAGCCGAACATGGAGGATTACAAAGGATAGATAGGGTTTTCACCACCTACTGCCTACCTCTTCAATCCGTGGGTCTACGAGGTATTCACTGGTGATTTCTAACCTAAGCACCACACTTATGTTCTAAATCACAACGCTAGTTGTTTCGAACACAAAGCTACAACTAGAGCCTCTAATGAATTAAAGCAATGAACCCACAGGTAACTACTTGTGCAAACTACTACGAATTGAGAATCAAACTTGAGTTGAATTCACAAAGGGCTTACTTGATTTGAATAAAACCTTTGTAGGGGTACAAGTGTATAAGAAGTACTTGACAAGCCCAAGCCTCCTTCTCCTAAACTCTTCACCACACTCTCCTTCCACTTGGCAGCCTCTAGGACTACTCAAACCTTTGGAGTGATATTCTATTCCCAACTTTTGGTGTGTGTGTGAAGTGAGGTGTGGGGTTATATTTATAGGGGGAGAAGAGTTGGTTCCTGCCACAAAATGTGCGCGAATCAGTCACCAGTGTCTTCTTCAAGCCGGGAGGAGCCAACACATGGCGTTTGACCGCAATTGGCGCCATGACCTAGTCGGCTGACTAGGGGGGTCAGTCGACCTGGTCTTGGCCTCGTTGGGGTTGTGCTTCCTCCAGGTCTCTGCCAGGTGGGTCCCATCCCTTTATATGGGTGCTACACCGTTGGATGGCCTCGGATAATTCTGTTTGTAGGCCATTTGATCCATGTGATGACATGTGGCATTGCTTGATTCGTCAAAATCCAATTCTATGGATTACTCCCTGCATGTCTTGGTATTTTTTGGTCTAAATTCACTTGCATACAAATAAGCACCAACACTTGTGGAATTGGTTAGTTTTTGACCCTACCACTACGTTGTGTTTCTCTTTTGTGCACATTATGAGGTGAATTGACGGTCTAAATATAGCACTTAAGGAACGTCAACAAACTCCCCCACACTTAGTCCTTTGCTCGTCCTCGAGTGAAGGCAAGAAAAAGAACTAAGGTGTTGTCATAAATTTGCTCTAAGTTAGAAAAAGATAATACTAGATATTTCAACTCATACCTCAATTCATGAATTCCCTTTTTGAGGAATGTGGCTACCACATAAATCTTGGGCATTTGAATAGCGGAATGGTTGGAATGTAGTTCTCTTGGATCTTACCCTGCCGAAATGATCTGATGATTTGCTATATTCGGAAAGACAAAGAAAAAATTGCCCTTATCTCTCCTTTGGAATCTCTCAAGTTTCTCAAAGTGTTTTATCCTCACCTTGGCACGTTGTGCCAATTTTGTCCCTATACTAAATATGGCTACATCTGGAACTTGGTAGGGATAAATGTGGCACACATTGCAGTTCATGTATTACTAAGTCAAAAACTTGATCCTATGAGAGACTTATGCAACAAACAAATTGATAAAAAAAATCTTTGTGCACATGAATGGAATGGATACATATGTACTCCATGATTTTCTCTCTTTAAGGATGAAACATGGCTACTCTCTTTTTCTCTTTCTCTTTCTTTTTTTTTTTGAATTCCATAGCCATGTCTTCTACTCCTTTTATTTTTCTAGAGAGATTTTGATGACCAAAATGTATGGAGTTTTCTTTATTGGATGGATGAATGGTGGATGCACATTCTCGATGTGAGAAATTTTGCATGAATAGGGTGCACAAGAATTTCAAGTCAAAAGTTCATGCATGTCACTCAACTGGGTCATGAGTTTGACAAAGTTTAATGAAAAACAAAGTGGCATATGAATGTGGTCTTCAACATTTTGTATTATATTGCCTTGGTGGGTATTTAAATTTCCAATAAGAGAATCAGGCAAAGTTCAAGACTCCAAATTGTGCAAACATCAAAAAATCAATTTCAAGCAAGGAGATATCTCCTGAAGTAACTCATTTACCATATCACACTTGTCAAATTCTTAGATGACATGTTTTCTTATTATGCTTGTGAGAATCATAAACACGACAATAAATTGAAATATAGAGTATTCAAATTTTTAGCTCAAGCAAATTCTGACTACCAAGTTTTAAATGTTAATTGTTGAGTTGAATTTCCTTCATATATTCAGTACTAAATATCAAATCAACTCAAACAGTAATATAGCATGCATATTTAGGGGTAGGAGATCCAAACGGAATTCGTTAAGCAAAACGAAGCTATGTGGGGCCCACACCATGTCGGCCGACCAGGAGGTTCGACCGACCCAGTTTTGGCCTCTTTGTTGCTCGGTTTCGACATGTTGAGTCATATAATTGGTTGTGACGTGTTTTGAGATGCAACGATAATTTTGTATGTCGGGATTTCGTGAATTTGACGTACCTTCCCCACACTTGTTCCCTGAATTCTTTATTCACACAAAATAAACTAAGGATGGAACTTTACCGGGTTAGATGAACCTGTAAGTTCCTTTTATTGAACTCAAATATGGGGATGCTTACATTATTCAACCTAAACTTAATTAAATAAAAATTTTGGAATAAAACTAAACAAAACTAGTAAGCATTCTATGCAGTCAGGACATCTACACTAAGGAGCGTTGTAGATGTCGGGCTTCCTGATGGCATTGCATATGCGCCGCAATTTGGCACTCATGCCACGGCGAACACCATCAATCTCCTCCTTGATGGTTATGAGCTCATCTTTCAGTTCCGCCTTCTCGATGCGCCCTTCAACCAATAAGTCTGATAGCTTCTTGTTCTCCAAACGGAGAGAAACTAAATCCTTAGAAAGTTGTGCCACTTTAGGGGCACGAGGAGATTTCCCGTCGCTATCCTCAAATTGGCCAGGTGGCTCTATGATAGCAGGCGACGAGAGGTGACACTTAATATTGGAAGGTGACGAGCCCATTGATTCCTCCATCGCCAAATTATCCACTTGCTTGAAAAATCCTTTTTCATAGCCTCCTTCAGGATTGCGCACCTCATGGATAATGAGGCGGTCTCCCACACGCCCAGACGAGGTACGCGTAGGTGACTTGTAGTGGTGGCTCACTACATCACCGTCCTTGGTCCTCAGAGTGTACATGAACTCCTCGCTGGGCTGCAGTGTTGGGAGAGACCCATCTTTTTTCTACGACGTGCAGGTGTCGTCGACTTCATGGGCATCCTCCGAGGGGAGAGTGACCGTTCAGCACCACGAGGTGTGGTGCTACGCCCACGCGGAGTCTTCGTCGGTGGAGGGATTATGGCGAGAGGCACAGAATCCAATGCCATGACGGACTCCAAAGCGAGGGGGGACTTGTCATTGTCCAGCGTGATGTCTCCGCTCAGGTTGAAGGTTGAGGTAGAGTGGGGATGAGGCACAATCTTCTTGTCTTCCATGACTTGGAACAATGAGATGGATTTTTTTCTATATTGGTGCAAGGTTCCCCTCTCTGTTCCATCAATAAATAAGCTAGGGAAGTACGATAGCAACGAGAGTCTTGTTGAGATACGTCAGAAGAGTCCGCACGCGAAAACAGAAGACTGACGGCGCAAGGGGGAGGTCGGCTGACCCTAGGGTTCAGCCGACCCCTTCCTGGCTACATACGGGCCAAGTTTTCGTGGGTTGGCTTAATGGGCCCCATAGATGAATAATTGGATGAGACCATTAAATGGACGTGGATAATTTAAACAAAATTTAAAGAAACAGCGTGAAAATCAATAAGATTTATCACGTCAATTTCTATTTTCATCTCATCCTTATGGGATTTGAGAAATAATTTGAGTCGGTGCCCATTCACTTTAAATAGATTATCATGATCACCTTGGAGTGTGATTGCTCCATGGGATGAGGTTTCTACTACAGTGAAGGGTCCTTCCCATTTATTTCTAAGCTTCCCATGTCAAAAAAGTTTAACCCTAGAATTGAAGAGTAGGACTTTGTCTCCAGGTTTGAACTCTTTAGGCGTAGTCATCTTATCGTGCCATCTTTAAGTTCTTTCCTTGTAGATTTTGGCACTATGGTACACCTTATCTCTCCACTCTTCCAACTCGGAGAGTTGCTATAATCGGTGCTTTCCTGCTTCGTGAAGGTTCATGTTCCACCGCTTGATGGCTCAATAGGATCTATGTTCCAACTCTACATGTACAGGAGGATGACAAGTCTTCCCATAGACAAGTTGGAAAGGAGACATGCCGATGGAAGTTTTCTAGGCAGTACAATATGCCCATAATGCGTCGAGTAGCTTATGCTTCCATCCCGTTCCCATTTTCAAGACGGTCTTTTACAGAATATTCTTAATTTGCTTATTAGATGTTTTTGCTTGACCACTTGTTTGTGGGTGGTATGGGGTAGCAATATTATGTTGGACACCAAGCTCCCTCAAAAAGCTCTGGAAGGTCTTAGCTATGTAATGAGACCCTCCATCACTTATGACCATACAGGGAGTGCCAAAGCGTAGGAAAATGATCTCATGGAACATTTTCCTAGCTTGCTTGGAATCAGCATTTTGGCATGGCAAAACATCTACCCATTTTGACACATAATCTACAGCCACCAGGATATACTCGCAATCATAAGACCTAGGGAAAGGTACCATGAAATCAATACCCCACACATCAAATAATTCCACTTGGAGATTATATGTTAGGGGCATCGCATTTCGAGTTGATATTCCTCCATGCGTTTGGCATTTCCAACATCTGCGAATGAATTATTTTGTATCTTCATACATAGAAGGCCAATAGAATCCACTCCGCCAAATCATTGTCTGGGTACGATAAACACTGTAATGGCCACCATAGGGGCTAGCATGGCATTTCTCAATAATCTTGGTGCCTTCGATTGATGGGACACACCTTCTAAGAAGGCCATTAGTACAAATTTGACAGAGATTTGGGTCATCCCAAAGGTGTCTTCGACTCTCATAGATGAGTTTCTTTTTGTTTCCCCCTGGAGGTACATATCCCGTGACCATGAAGTTTACGATATTCGCATACCAAGGGTGATAGTCAGTCACCTTAAGAAGCATATCATCTCGTAGGAAGTCATTGATAGGAATGTCCAAGGTTTGTGTGGCTTCCATACGTGAAAGATGATTTGCAACAAAATTCTCTACTCCCTTCTTATCCTTGATTTCTAAGTCAAACTCTTGGAGTAGAAGAACCCAATGGATTAGCCTTGGTTTAGCATCCTTTTTGGTGAGCAAGTACTTCAAGGAAGCACGGTCCATGTAGACTATGACCTTGGCTCCAACCAAATAGGACCTAAACTTATCGATAGCAAAAATTACAGCCAATAGCTCTTTTTCAGTTGTGGCATAATTGAGTTGAGCTCCTGTTAGAGTTTTGCTAGCGTAGGCTATTGCATGATGCTTTTTATCTTTGGTTTGGCCTAGGACCGCACCAATGGCAAAATCACTAGCATCACACATGATTTTGAATAGCAGCATCCAATCGGGAGGTTGAATGATTGGAGCTGAGATGAGTGCCTTTTTGAGTGTTTCAAATGATTTAAGGCATTCATCATCAAAATCAAAGGGAGCTTCCTTAGTTAGTAGGTTAGTAGGGGTTTAACGACTTTTGAGAAATCTTTGATGAATCGTCGATAGAACCCCGCATGACCTAAAAAGTTACGGATTCCATTAACATTGATAGGAGGTGGAAGTTTTTCAATGACTTCGATCTTTGCTTTGTCCACCTCTATCCCTCTCTCGGACACTAAGTGCCCAAGGATGATGCCTTCACGGACCATAAAATTTCACTTTTCCCAATTAAGTACTAGGTCCTTCTCTTGGCATCTTTGTAAGACCTTGTCTAAATTTTCCAGACAATGGTCAAAAGTTTTACCATAGAGAAATCGTCCATGAAAACTTCCATGATCTCCTCAATCATGTTGGAAAAGATAGACATCATGCATCTTTGAAAAGAGGCAGGAGCATTGCAAAGTCCAAAAGACATACGCCAGTAGGCATAAGTTCCATAGGGACATGTGAATGTGGTCTTACTTTGATCATCGGGGTGGATTGGGAATTGATGATAACCTGAATACCCATCAAGAAAACAAAAGTAGGAGTGTTTTGCCAACCGCTCTAACATCTCATCGATGAAGGGCAGTGGAAAATGATCATTCCTTGTAGCCTTGCTAAGTTTTCGGTAATCAATGCACATCCTCCATCCCGTAACGGTTCGTTGAGGAATTAATTAATTTTTATCATTCTGAACGACCGTCATACCTCCCTTCTTGGGCACTACTTGAACTGGGCTTACCCATCCACTATGAGGAACAGGGTAGATAATCCCGATATGAAGAGGTTCCAAAACATCCTTCTTGACAACTTCCCTCATGGCATTACTCAACCGCCTTTCAGTTTCCCTTGAGGGGACACTCCCGGGGTCAATGGGAATGCGATGGGTGCATAGCGCAGGGCTAATCCCCTTAGGATCCCCTAGTGAATAGCCGAAAACAGCTCTATGCTTTTCTAACATGGCAATGAGTTTGTGTCTCATCTTCCGAAAGCTTGTCACTTATGATGACAGGGGCTTCCAAATCGCCATTTAGGAAAGCATAACGTAGGCCTGGAGGTAGAATTTTTAACTCCACAGGAGGTTTTGGGAAGAACTATTCTTTTGGCAATTCAATTGCCTCTCGAAGTTCATCCTCCTCTTGGATGAAATCTTCTTCTCCTTCTATTTCAGGAGGAGCTAAAAATTGAAGAGTTCTAACCTCCTCTAATAGTTCATATTTGATGGGAGATTCTGCGGATGTATTCTTGGAATGCAGGACAGGAATAGAAAACTTTCGCCCTCCAAGGTTGACATTGAGGTTTCCTTTGAAAGGAATTTCCATGAGAAATTTCTCAATGGGAATCCCAATCATCATGTCGAATCTTGGATTTCGAACGCATGGAAATCTAGGATTGCCTCAATATCATCGTGTCTTACAGACACTTGTTGCAAAACCCCGCATCCTTCAAGTATGTTTCCGAAAGAGTCTCAGAAGGATTTATATGTTGGTGCCAATGGCACATTGCCGAGAATGGTAAGAGCACAAGAATCAAAAATGAGATTTTCTCCAACACTGGGGTTGTATAGGACCTTCAGTGGTCTCCCTCTAATGTAACATAGAATAGTTGCCAAAGGTGAGGTCATCCGAAGGATTTCGGGTGACAGCTCAACTCTGCAGTCCATTCCATTCTTAAAATAGAGGTTTACTCCTTGACCGTCTGTTGGACGAACACTCCATCAGGTGGGTCAGGTGGAGTTAAAGGCAATGATGGTTTCCTATGACAACAGTACTTTACGGTATTTCCAAAATCTTCAAATATCTCTTCCTTGAAGTAGAAGGGAAACATTGAAGGTTGAATTTCTTGTTCTTTCGTAGTTTTGCGTTCGGGAGAGAATTCCTCCGATAAGGTGTGGGATAAGCAAGAGATGGGTTCTTCCTTGTCCATGGATTCATCCTCGAATCTTGACACTACTTCCTCTTAAGGGGGCTCATTAAGACCCATAATGAAGAAATAATTTTCTAGAATTCGGTGTAGAAGATCCTTGCCTTTTTCTGGCATCTTATGGAGGAAAGATCCTCCAACCATAATGTCAAGATGCAGGGCAGACTCTTTGTTCAATCCCATATAGAAGTGTTGCAAAAGCAACGGATCAGGGATAGACAAATCTGTGCTGGAATTTCTCAAAAGAGAAAATCTATCCCAAGCTGCACCTATGGATTCATTTTCCATTTGCTAGAAGCCTAGTACTTCCTCCCGTAAGGACACAATTCGGGCAATTGGAAAGAAAGCAAGACAAAATCTGTCTCGTAATTCATTCCAATTTTCGTTTGTCTTCCCAACATTATGGTTGTACCATTGTTTGAGTTTTTCCTCGAGGGAAAAAGGAAACAACTTCCATTTGATAGTTTCTTGTGTCATACCTTTGATTAGAAGGCATGAACACAATTGTTCGAACTCTCTTAGATGGTGGTAAGGGTTTTCACAATCCATTCCTAAGAAGAATTGCTCCCGAACCATGGCTATAAAGCCAGGACGAAGTTCATAGCTAGTAGAACAAATTGGTTCCGCCGAAGGCGGTGGCTCACAAAACTTGCCCTATGGGGCATAATATGAAAGAATGGTGGGCTGCTCCATAAAGGTGGTGGTGGTAAGAAAAGGAAAGATGATATAAGAAGATAGATATGAGGGCGAACAAGGTTCGAAGATTAACAGCAACCGTTCCTCGGCAACAGTGCTAGAAATGCTTGTGTTGATGTTTCTTACGTCATAGATAAAACTTCGCAAGCACACAGAAACTGTCGTGTAACACTTCCCCTTAAGAGAGTATTCCAAGGGTATCAAATCCAAGGAATGTGTGTGTAATCTTACGAACTAATCCACCCAAGGACACAAAGTTGTTTGGTAGGTAAGGAAGAGAGAGGAATTCAATGTATTGATTCTAATTCAAAGGAATTTGCAGTAGTTGCTTGCCTCGGGCACGGGTTTACCCCAAGCAACACTAGGCGACTCCCGCCAAGAGCCTATGGCATAGCTGAACATGGAGGATTACAAAGACAGATAGGGTTGTCACCACCTACGGCCTACCTCTTCAATCCGTGGGTCTACGAGATATTCACTAGTGATTCCTAACCTAAGCACCACACTTACGTTCTAAATCACAACTCTAGTTGTTTCGAACAGAAAGCTACAACTAGATACTCTAATGAATTAAAGCAATGAACCCACAAGTAACTACTTGTGCAAACTACTATAAATGAGAATCGAACTTGAATTGAATTCACAAAGCGCTGACATGATTTGAATAAAAGCTTTGTAGGGGTACAAGTGTCAAAGAGGGACTTGACAAGCCGAAGCCTCCTTCTCCTAAACTCTTGTAACACCCTCATTTTCATGCATCATGCCCTACATACATTCATATACATGTTTAATATTAACCAACAACAAGAGGAATGAGTTTAAAATTGATTTGGAGCATTTAAAATTGATTTGGAACAAAACCTCACTTAAAACGCAGGAAAGTGTGGACTAGTCCGATTTTACTCAGGACTAGTCCGATTTCTCTCTGACTAAAAACGGACTTGTCCATTTTTGTTGCGGACTAGTCCGATTTTTGCTACTGGAAACTTTCGGACTTGTCCGATTTTGTGCAGACTAGTCCGATATTCCATGAATCCTTGAAAATTTGCTAAGTCCCTGGACTTTTCCGGACTAGTCTGATGTTGTAGCGGACTTGTCCGATTTCCTCTCTGTTTAAAGTCGGACTTGTCCGATTTTTTGCCAGACTTGTCCGATTTTTGCTCTGGACGACTTCGGACTAGTCCGATCCTTTCTGGACTTGTCTGATATTTCGCGATTCCGAATTGATCTTTTGTTTTACGACTTGTTTCTTGGGTTTCACGTTAATTGGGCCTAGGGACGTCGTGACTAACCCTTTTAGAGCCCATGTGGGACTCTAAACCGGCCTCTACTCATCCCAAACTCGAAATCCATCTAACCCTAGCCTCCACCTCTATATAAACAACCCCACCCCATGGGTTGACATCTATTTGCCACTTTTCCACCCCACCCAAACCCTAGTTCGTGGAAAGCCACCATCAAGGAGGGAGGAGAAGATCCCAAGCAAGAAGAAGTAGAGGAGGAAACGAAAAAGGATCAAGATCTCCACCAAGCTTTCGTTCTTCAACACCAATTCATCTCCAAGTTCATCACCAACCCTAGATCACCAAGATCCAAGTGTTGCCTCCAAGTTTCTTGATTCATTGGAATCCTAAACACCTGGTATACCTTCTATTCTCTTTTCCTTACGTGAATTCAACCCCTAATCTCCAAATTCACGTCGATCTAGAAAACCCTAATCTGCTGATCTCCCAAAGTGCGGACTTGTCCGGTCCCTAGCGGACTAGTCCGATCTCTCTGGTTAAATTGTGTTGAATTAATTATAAAATTGATCTAATCAACTCCATACCTGTATAAACTTGTTAAAATCTATTAGAACTAGTTAGTGATCATTAAAAAACAATCTATTAACAAGTTCTACCTTGCATTTGCATTAATCATGCATGTCATGTCATATTGAGTAATATATGTGCACTCTTTGATTGTGTTTTTTTGTCTTGTATGTTTATTGTATGGATTAGACGGATTTGCACTAGAGAGTGCCGCGGAGGATCTACAGCACCAAGAGTTTGAAGGCTTTGATCCTAATCAACAGCAAGAGCAAGGCAAGTGTCCTTGAAGCATATTGATCCTGTTTTGACAATAAATGTTTTGTTTGTAAAATTGCATGCTTGTGTCAATTTGATGGGAATCCTATGATAGGAAGTTGACTAGCTTTGTTTAACCACCCTTGTCACCTGGAATACATGGTAGAGAGTCGGGAAGGGTTTTACCTTTTTGCTTCGCTTCATCAATTGGGATGGGAAAATAACACTACACATTTAATTATGCATTAATGATATTTTGGTTAACATGAACTGGTTAATATGATATGGTAATAGGTGATCTAAGCAAGCCTGGTATGTGGATGGGTTGGATGATATGGTGGTTTGCTTGCTTTAGATCTAAGGACTGGTTCATGCGAGAATAAGCCAGGACTACAGTGCCACCATGAGGCCAAGTATGGGTGCGGCATAGCTAATTAATTAGGGCTTTGCTAGTGCTGTTTGGACCATTGTGGATGCTCGGGGAAGGGGTAGTCAGATTGGGTTTGTTGATGATTGGTGGGACTACCCTGGGATCCGAATGGCTCAAGAGGGGGCCCTTGGTTGAAGATGTGCTCAGTTGGAGGCATCGCCACCGGTGAAACCTCAGTGGCGTCTAAATAGGCTAGTAATCCCTTTGTAAAGGCTATTTTGTGATCTCTTGACCATACACCAAAGGAAGTGTAATTGGCATAAGAGAGGTTTCTTTAGTCGCCGATGGGTGATGAAATCACAAACACGTGGGTAAAGTGGTACAAACTCTGCAGAGTCTAATAAAACTATCATGATAGCCGTGCTCCCGGTTATGAGCACTTGGACAACTTCCATGATTAGAGGGAACTTGGTATTGGGATGGTATTTGGGATGGTTATGGTTGGTACTATGGCTATGAATGGTTATGAATTGAATCCTGGTATTGAATATGGTTATTGGCAAATGGTGAAATATGGAATTATTGATGAGGATGGTGAATTGTGGATTGGTATTATGATAATACTTATGATTATGATGGGTTTACTTCACATACATATAATATATTGCTTTTCAAATGTTTTAATGTACTTTTCAGTACTTTGCCATTATTATTGTCGTTATTTGAATCAGCCACATGTCATACTTTCCACACTTGCTGAGTACGACATGTACTCACTCTTTACCCCCCACCCCCCAACAGTTGCAGGTCAGGATTGGGAGTTTAATGGTGATAATGCGGAGTTCTAGGCCGTGTCTACCGTCAGCTTTGCTTGTGGTGTTATTGGAGCTGCGCTATATCATATCCCCTATGCTTAGTTTGCTTAGTTGCTTAGTTTGCTTAATTAGTTTATTTCCGCTGCAGTAGTTGAACTTGTCATTAATATTTATTAGAGCTTGTATTCGAGGATATTATGAATTGTTTAATAAAATTTGGTTAATTAATCTTGTTCTGTGGTAATTTTCTGTATACTCTTTTGCGAATGCACTCGTGTATGTGTGTTGAACATCCTGGGCACACATATGCATTAGCTTGGTTCATTGTTTGGAACCGGGCGTCACAAATTGGTATCAGAGCCAAAGGTTGACTGTAAGATGCAACCAAGATAGAATGGACACTTTAGAGCACATAGGAGCACTCAGGAATCGATGTGTTTTGGTTGGTGTGCTGTTGCTATATATATTGTTTGCTTGTGTGCTTAATAGAGGATTTTGGGGTGCTTTAGCATTGCCATGTCCACCTAGGCTAGTGTAGCTAGTTGTTTAGTTTCATATCCCTTGATGCATATAGTTGGGGACGTTTCTAAATTCTTACCTATTGCTTTTCTCCAGATGGTGAGGACTCGCAACCAGAGGGATGGCAATGATGAGGAGAAGAACAATGGAGTGCCTCAGAACAACATTGGACAAGGATCTACTCATGTAACACCCTAAATTTTCGCATCCTGCATTGCATACATGATCATGCATTAAACATAAGTAGGATAAAAGGAAAAAATAATAAAACATAAAAGATGGAGCATATATATACAAATGTATGTAGTAAAAGAAGAAATAGAAAATAATAATTATAGCCTAAAACATGTATTAGGGAATAAATATCAATAATAAAATAATAATATATATATAAAAGATATATATAAATAAATTATATATAATAATAAATATATATATAAATAATAATAAATAAAATTAATAAGATAAATAAAATAAATAAAATATAAATAATAAAATATATTATAATAATAATCTAAAAAAAGGAAAACCCGCCGGGCGGCCAGGCGGCCGAGCCGACCGCGGCCTGCCTCGGCCCCCACGCCCACGCGCACCGCGCGGCTGGGCCCCGCCCGCCGCCTGACGCCCCGAGGCGCCCAGGCCCCGCCCACGTGCCGACCGGCACGCGCCCGAGGCGCCCAGCCCCACGCCGCCCTGTCGCCCGCGTGGCCCCCACCCCGGCCTTCCCGCGCCTACGCCCCGCCTCGACCGCCCCCCACCCGCGCCGCACGGCTCGCGCCCACCCGCGCCTCGACACGCCTCGTCCTCCCACGCGCGCCCGCCGCCGGGTCCCACCCTGCTGACGCCGCCCAGCCCCTTCGCGCGCGCGTCCGACCCCGGCCTCCCGCCCGGCCCCACGCCCGTGCCAAGGCCGCCAACCGCACGCGCTCCAGCCCCGGCGCGCTCGGCCGTCCCGCGCGGATTTCGCTGCCTCCCCCGATCCCGATTTCCGCACCGTCTTCCACGCCAGCCGGTACGCTCGCCCGATATTCCCGCTCGCCCACGCGGTCCTGCGCCTATAAAAAAAAGCACCGGCTCCGTAGGTTTTCCTGATACCCCAGAAAACGCCGCCGCCGGAACAGAGAAAAAAAGGAGGCACCAGAGAACTGCGCCGCCACCGCCAGGAAAAGAAGGAGAAGAAAAAGAAGAAAAAAAGAGGGGAAGAAGAGGAAGAAAAAGAGGAGGGTGCCACCGTCCGCCGGAGATCGTCGCCGTCGTCGTGCCGCCGAGGGACTGCTGCACCATCTACTTCGTCTACGCGTCGCATTTGTTCCGCGACCGTCAAACCGTCAGATCTACGGTAGGATTCGTTCCCGATGCGAATTTTGGCGACGCATTAGATCTAATAGACATAAATTGATTTTAGTTGCACCATAATTTTATTTTCAGCAGCATTAATCCACCCTAAAACCTCCGTAAACTCGTATGAACACATATGAACTAGTTGCATCTAATTAATAAACAACTATAGTTAATTAATTATTGTACTTTGCATGCATGCATATCATTGCATGTTGATTAATGTGTGTGCATCATGTTGATTTGTATACATTTTCTTGTATGTGTGATCACGAGTAGAGGGAAGTGCTCAAGAGATCGTGTACGAGGATTTTCAGAATCAAGACTTCGAAGCACTTGAGCAACCCTATCCGCCGGAGCAAGGCAAGTGTCCTTGAAGCATATTGATCCTATTTTAAAATAAATGTTTTGTTTGCGAACTTGCATGCTTGTGTCAAATTGATGGGAATCCTATGGTAGGAAGTTTACTAATTTTGTTTGACCACCCTTGTCACCTGGAATTTATGGTAGAGAGTCGGGAAGGGTTTTTACCTTTTTGCTTCGCTTAATTAATTGGGGGCAAACAACACTACACAATTAATTATGCATCAATGATATTATGGTTAATGTGAACTGGTCAATACGATGGGTGATCTAAGCAAGCATGGTTTTGTGAATGGGTTGGTCGTTATGGTGGTTTGCTTGCTTTAGATCTAAGGACCGGTTCATGCGAGAATATGCCAGGTCAACAGTGCCACCACAAGGCCAAGTATGGGTGCGGCGTAGCTGAATAATTAGGAGCGCTGCTAGTATTGTATGGACCATTGGATGGCACGGGGAATGGGAGTGGAGGAGGACTACCCTGGGATCCGCATGGCACACGAGGGGGCCCGTGGGTGGGAGAATAGAGATTCAAGCCTGCCGGTGAAACCTTAGTAGGCCCGTACATACTAGTAGTCCCTTTTGAAAGGCTATTTTGTGATCTCTTGGCCACACACCTACGGAAGTGTGAGATGGAACAATGGAGGTTTCTTAGTCATCGAAAGGTGATGAAATCACAAACATGTGGGTAAAGTGGTACAACCTCTGCAGAGTGTTAAAAACTATCATGATAGCCGTGCTCCCGGTTATGAGCGCCTGGATGACCTACATGATTAGAGGGAATTGGGATTTGGGATGGTTATGGTTCGGTAATGGTTATGGTTGATATTATGATTATGGTTACTGTTATGAGATGGAATTATGGTTTATGACATCGATTATGGTTATTGGTAATGGTGAATTATGGACTGGTATTATTATGGTTACATGGTTAATGATGGGTTTACTTACACATAAATATAATATATTGCTTTTCAAATGTTTTACTGTACTTTTCAGCACTTAGCCATTATTATTGTCGTCATTTGAATAAGCCACATGTCATACTTTCCACACTTGCTGAGTACGACATGTACTCACCCTTGCAATCCCCCACCCCAACAGTTGCAGGTCAGAATTGTGAGTTTAATGGCGATAATGTGGAGTTCTAGGCCGTGTCTACCGTCGACTTTGCATGTGGTGTTGCATGAAGATGCGCTATCCCTTTTGCTTAGTTTGCTTAGTTGCTTCATTAGTTTATTTCCGCTGCATTAGTTGAACTTATCATTAATATTCATTAGAGCTTGTATTCGAGGATTTAATAAATTATGTAATAAGAGTACCTATTTAATAATTTTAGTTGTGGTAATT
The DNA here is from genome assembly GCA_036927565.1 of Tuctoria greenei. Taxonomy (NCBI): domain Eukaryota; kingdom Viridiplantae; phylum Streptophyta; class Magnoliopsida; order Poales; family Poaceae; genus Tuctoria; species Tuctoria greenei. Next base: position 211,812,984 of record JAYESD010000004.1, on the reverse strand, counting down.
ATCTGTTTATCATTTGTGAATCACTCGTGTATGTGTGTTGAACATCTTGGGCACACATATGCGTTAGCTTGGTTCATTTTCGGAACCGGGCGTCACATATTGGTATCAAAGCCAGGTTGACCGTAGGACGCAGCCTAGATAGAATGGACACTTTAGAGCACATAGGAGCACTCAGGAATCGATTTGATTTTGTTGGTGTGCTGTTTGCTATATATATATTGATTGCTTGTGTGTTTAATAGAGGATTTTGGGATGCTTTAGCATTGCCATGTCCACCTAGGCTAGTATAGCTGGTTGGTTAGCTTCATATCCCTTGATGCATATAGTTGGGGACGTTTTCTAATTCTTACCTACTGCTTTTCTTCAGATGGTGAGGACTCGCAACCAGAGGGATGGCAATGATGAGGAGGAGAACAGTGGAGTACCTCAGAACAACGTTGGACAAGGATCTGCTCATGGAGCCATCAATATCGAGCAGCTACTAGCTATGCAAAACAAGCTCATGCAGACCATGATACAAACAATGGGACAGCTGCAGGCTGGCAATAACAACAATCAGCCCCACATGCCTCCACCACCACCCCCGCCTCCTCATAACCGATTGGGAGAGTTCATGAGGACCAGACCGCCTACCTTTGCACAAGCCACAGACCCAATGGAAGCTGATGATTGGCTGAAGTCCATTGAGAAGAAACTTGCTATTGTCCAGTGCACTGATAGGGAGAAGGTTCTCTTTGCGTCACATCAACTAGTTGGAGTAGCCGCCGACTGGTGGGATGCCTATTGCAATGCTCATGAGAATCAAGAGAGGATCACTTGGGCAGAATTCAAGGAGAATTTTCGTTCTCATTATGTGCCGGAAGGTGTTATGCTCTTGAAGAGGCAAGAATTTGATAACTTGAGACAAGGAAGATCAAGCGTTAGTGAATATCTCAATAAATTCACTCAACTTTCAAGGTACGCGCCTGAGGATATTAGTCGGGACAGCCGAAAGCAATACTTGTTCATGAGGGGCTTGAACAATGAGATCCAAGTGCAACTACTCAACTGCGATTATGCCAATTTTCATAAACTTGTGGACAAAGCAATTGTGGTTGAGAACAAGATCCGTGAGATGGAGCAAGAAATCAAGAGGAAGGCGCCATATCAAGGACAACAACAAGGAAGTAATGTGCGCCCTCGCCTTGCACCACCCAATGCGCCTCATTACAACTCCTCTATTCCTGCTCAGCGCCCTGGTTATGCACCACGCCCAACTCAGTTTGTGCAGCAGCGCCCTGTTATGCAAGCACCTAGGCCTCTAATGCCCTATGAGCCTCGTGCTAATTTTCCTGCTGCAAATGTTCAAAACCAAGCTCGTCCCAATAATTCTGGTGGAGTTAAGAGGTGCTATACTTGTGGAGAAGCTGGGCACTTTGCGAATCACTGTCCTAAGTCAGGCCTTGGTCATGGAAGCAATGTGCCGAGGCAAAACCCAAGACCCAATGGAGGACAACCACAAGGAAGTCGTGGACAGCAGAACTTTGCTTGTGGTAACGTGAACCATGTCTCTACGGAGGATGCTCAACAAGCGGATGACGTGGTCATTGGTATGTTTCTCGCCAACTCCAACCCCGCGACTATGTTATTTGATTCTGGAGCATCGCATTCATTCATTGCATCGAAGTATGTTGCCAAGTATAGTTTGCCTATCTCCCATATGAAGTTTACTCTGTTGGTTAAGTCTCCTGGAGGAGAGATGAGGACAAATATAGTATGTCCAAAAGTAAGCCTTAGAATAAGGGGGGTAGACTTCTCCGCCAACCTCATTGTTTTGGATTCTCAAGGATTGGACATTATACTTGGTATGGACTGGTTAAGGAAGAATGGAGTTATTGAGTGTGCCACGAAGACGGTGAAGTTGACCAATGAAGAAGGGATCACCGTAGAATTTGAAGCATCTCAAACCGCACCGAAGTAATTGGAGCTGAACCATGTGGACGGTGCCGCAATTGAGGAGATTCCGGTAGTGTGTGAATTTTTGGATGTTTTTCCAGATGAGTTGCCAGGTATGCCACCCGATCGAGACATTGAGTTTGCTATTGATTTAATGCCTGGAACTGCACCTATAGCTAAGAGGTCGTATAAGATGCCTCCTATGGAATTAGCGGAGCTCAAGAAGAAAATTCAAGAGCAATTAGAGAAGGGTTTTATTCGCCCAAGCTCTTCACCTTGGGGAGCGCCCGTTCTGTTTGTGGACAAGAAGGACGGATCTCAGAGGATGTGCGTGGATTACCGAGCTCTCAACGAGGTGACCATCAAGAACAAGTACACCTTGCCCCGCATAGAGGATTTGTTTGATCAGATGAAAGGCGCCTGTGTGTTTTCCAAGATTGATTTGAGGTCGGGATACTTTCAAATGAAGATTAGACCATCGGACATACCCAAGACAGCTTTCAGGACACGGTATGGATCTTATGAGTACACCGTGATGTCTTTTGGATTGACAAATGCGCCTGCCTACTTTATGTACCTCATGAATAAAGTCTTCATGGAGTACTTGGATAAGTTTGTCGTGGTGTTTATTGATGATATTATGATCTACTCGAAGGATGAGAAGGAACATGAGGAACACTTGAGGCTTACGCTGCAAAAATTGAGGGAGCATCAATTGTACGCCAAGTTCAGTAAATGTCAATTCTGGTTACGGGAAGTTTCCTTCTTAGGCCATATTATTTCCGGAGGAGGAGTATCAGGTGACCCTGGTAAAGTGAGAGACGTGCTAAAGTGGGAGCCGCCACAGAATGTCAAGGAAATCCGGAGTTTCCTTGGAATGGCTGGATATTACCGCCGATTCATCAAGGATTTCTCCAAAATAGCCAAGCCTATGACCGAATTACTCATGAAAGGGAAGGCATTCCGATGGACTCAAGCTTGTCAGGATAGCTTTGAGGAGTTAAAGAAAAGGTTGACAACCGCACCGGTGTTAGTATTACCGGACGTAAGCAAGAGTTTCGACATCTATTGTGATGCATCAAGACAAGGACTTGGATGTGTATTGATGCAAGAAGGTCAAGTGGTCGCCTATGCGTCAAGACAATTGAAGAAACATGAGCAGAATTACCCAACACATGATTTAGAACTTGCAGCTGTGGTACATGCATTGAAGATTTGGAGACACTATATACTCGGACATAGGTGTGAAATTTATACGGATCACAAGAGTCTTAAGTATATTTTCACACAGACAGATCTGAATTTGAGGCAACAAAGATGGTTGAAGCTCATCAAGAATTATGATGTGGGAATCAACTATCATCCGGGAAAAGCCAATGTAGTGGCCGATGCTTTGAGTAGAAAGGGAGTAAGCCATCAACTTACAGTTCGAGAGTTACCGTCCGAGTTATGTAAGGAGTTTGAACGGTTGAACCTTGGGTTTGTAAATGAGATGGAGATAATGGAGTTAAATCCGACCCTGGAGCAAGAAATTCGAGAAGCACAGACCACAGATGAGGAGATCAAGGAAATCAAGGAAAGAATCGAAGAAGGGAGAGAATTCAGATTTGATGAAGACGAACATGGTACCTTATGGCTTGGAAAGAGAATTGTTGTGCCTAATGTAAAGCATATTCGGGAAACAATATTAAAGGAGGCACATGACTCGCCATACTCAATTCACCCTGGTTGTACAAAGATGTACAAAGACTTGAAGACTTGTTATTGGTGGGATAGCATGAAGAAGGACATAGCCGAATATGTGGCATTGTGTGATGTGTGCCAACGAGTGAAGGCAGAACATCAAAGGCCAGCCGGATTATTGCAACCGTTGAAGATTCCGGAATGGAAGTGGGAAGAAATTGGAATGGACTTCATAGTTGGGTTACCCCGTACTCAGTCCGGGTATGACTCAATTTGGGTAATTGTGGATCGCTTAACCAAGTCAACTCATTTTGTCCCTGTGAAGACCAAATATACAGCTGCACGATTGGCTGAAATATACATGGAGCATATTGTGTGTCGACATGGAGTCCCTAAGAAAATAGTCTCGGATAGAGGTTCTCAATTTACCTCCAGATTTTGGCAAAAATTGCATGAAGCTTTGGGAACGAGGTTGAATTTTAGTTCAGCATACCATCCTCAAACGGACGGACAAACCGAGAGGACCAATCAGATTTTGGAGGACATGTTAAGAGCTTGTGCTTTAAAGCATGGGAAAAGTTGGGACAAAAGCTTACCCTACACAGAATTTTCATACAACAATAGTTACCAAGCAAGCTTGAAAATGTCCCCATATGAAGCACTTTATGGGAGGAAGTGTAGGACACCTTTATTCTGGAATGAGGCAGGAGAAACTCAAGTATTTGGTCCGGATGTGTTGCAAGAAGCCGAAAAGCAAGTCCAGATAATTCGTGAAAACTTGAGGGCTGCCCAATCAAGACAAAAAGGCTATGCGGACAATAGGAGAAGGAAATTAGCCTTTGAAATAGGAGATTTTGTTTACCTCAAGGTGTCACCTATGAGAGGTCATAAGAGGTTTAATATAAGAGGAAAGCTCGCACCTCGCTATATTGGACCATTCAAGATTTTGGACAAAAGAGGAGAAGTAGCATATAAGTTGGAGATGTCAGCTCACCTTTCAGACGTACATGATGTATTTCACGTGTCTCAACTTAAGAAGTGTCTCAGGGTGCCGGAAGAACAAGTGCCGATGGACGAGTTAGAACTTCAGGAGGATTTGTCTTATGTCGAGCAACCTATCATGATCTTGGACGTGAAGGAAAGGGTCACAAGAAATAAGAGGATCCGTTGGTGCAAAGTGCAATGGAAACACCATACAGAAGCCGAAGCTACGTGGGAACGTGAAGAAGAACTGAAGGCAGAATTCCCGCATCTTCTCTCCACGCTGTCGAATCTCGAGGGCGAGATTCACTTTAAGGGGGGTAGGTTTGTAACACCCTAAATTTTCGCATCCTGCATTGCATACATGATCATGCATTAAACATAAGTAGGATAAAAGAAAAAAATAATAAAACATAAAAGATGGAGCATATATATACAAATGTATGTAGTAAAAGAAGAAATAGAAAATAATAATTATAGCCTAAAACATGTATTAGGGAATAAATATCAATAATAAAATAATAATATATAAAAAAAAGATATATATAAATAAATTATATATAATAATAAATATATATATAAAAATAATAATAAATAAAATTAATAAGATAAATAAAATAAATAAAATATAAATAATAAAATATATTATAATAATAATCTAAAAAAAAGGAAAACCCGCCGGGCGGCCAGGCGGCCGAGCCGACCGCGGCCTGCCTCGGCCCCCATGCCCACGCGCACCGCGCGGCTGGGCCCCGCCCCCGCCTGACGCCCCGAGGCGCCCGGGCCCCGCCCACGTGCCGACCGGCACGCGCCCGAGGTGCCCAGCCCCACGCCGCCCCGCCGCCCGCGTGGCCCCCACCCCGGCCTTCCCGCGCCTACGCCCCGCCTCGACCGCCCCCCTCCCGTGCCGCACGACTCGCGCCCACCCGCGCCCCGACGTGCCTCGCCCTCCCACGCGCCCCCGCCGTCGGGTCCCACCCTGCCGACGCCGCCCAGCCCCTGCGCGCGCGCGTCCGACCCCGGCCTCCCGCCCGGCCCCACGCCCGCGCCAAGGCCGCCAACCGCACGCACTCCAGCCCCGGCGCGCTCAGCCGTCCCGCGCGGATTTCGCCGCCTCCCCCGATCCCGATTTCCGCGCCGTCTTCCACGCCAGCCGGTACGCTCGCCCGATATTCCCGCTCGCCCACGCGGTCCCGCGCCTATAAAAAAAGCACCGGCTCCGTAGGTTTTCCCGATACCCCAGAAAACGCCGCCGCCAGAACAGAGAAAAAAGGAGGCACCAGAGAGCTGCGCCGCCAGGAAAAGAAGGAGAAGAAAAAGAAGAAAAAAAGAGGGGAAGAAGAGGAAGAAAAAGAGGAGGGTGCCACCGTCCGCCGGAGATCGTCGCCGTCGTCGTGCCGCCGAGGGACTGCTGCACCATCTACTTCGTCTACGCGTCGCATTTGTTCCGCGACTGTCAAACCGTCAGATCTACGGTAGGATTCGTTCCCGATGCGAATTTTGGCAAATCATTAGATCTAATAGACATAAATCGATTTTAGTTGAACCATAATTTTATTTTCAGCAGCATTAATCCATCCTAAAACCCCCGTAAACTCGTATGAACACGTATGAACTAGTTGCATCTAATTAATAAACAACTATAGTTAATTAATTATTGTACTTTGCATGCATGCATATCATCGCATGTTGATTAATGTGTGTGCATCATGTTGATTTGTATACATTTTCTTGTATGTGTGATCACGAGTAGAGGGAAGTGCTCAAGAGATCGTGTATGAGGATTTTCAGAATCAAGACTTCGAAGCACTTGAGCAACCCTATCCGCCGGAGCAAGGCAAGTGTCCTTGAAGCATATTGATCCTATTTTAAAATAAATGTTTTGTTTGCGAACTTGCATGCTTGTGTCAAATTGATGGGAATCCTATGGTAGGAAGTTTACTAGTTTTGTTTGACCACCCTTGTCACCTGGAATTTATGGTAGAGAGTCGGGAAGGGTTTTTACCTTTTTGCTTCACTTAATTAATTGGGATGGCAAACAACACTACACAATTAATTATGCATCAATGATATTATGGTTAATGTGAACTGGTCAATACGACGGGTGATCTAAGAAAGCATGGTTTTGTGAATGGATTGGTCGTTATGGTGGTTTGCTTGCTTTAGATCTAAGGACCGGTTCATGCGAGAATATGCCAGGTCAACAGTGCCACCACAAGGCCAAGTATGGGTGCGGCGTAGCTGAATAATTAGGAGCGCTGCTAGTATTGTATGGACCATTGGATGGCGCGGGGAATGGGAGTCGAGGAGGACTGCCCTGGGATCCGCATGGCACACGAGGGGGCCCGTGGGTGGGAGAATAGAGATTCAAGCCTGCCGGTGAAACCTTAGTGGGCCCGTACATACTAGTAGTCCCTTTTGAAAGGCTATTTTGTGATCTCTTGGCCACACACCTACGGAAGTGTGAGATGGCACAATGGAGGTTTCTTAGTCATCGAAAGGTGATGAAATCACAAACATGTGGGTAAAGTGGTACAACCTCTGCAGAGTGTTAAAAACTATCATGATAGCCGTGCTCCCGGTTATGAGCGCCTGGATGACCTACATGATTAGAGGGAAATTGGGATTTGGGATGGTTATGGTTTGGTAATGGTTATGGTTGATATTATGATTATGGTTACGGTTATGAGATGGAATTATGGTTTATGACATCGATTATGGTTATTGGTAATGGTGAATTATGGACTGGTATTATTATGGTTACATGGTTAATGATGGGTTTACTTAAACATAAATATAATATATTGCTTTTCAAATGTTTTACTGTACTTTTCAGCACTTAGCCATTATTATTGTCGTCATTTGAATAAGCCACATGTCATACTTTCCACACTTGCTGAGTACGACATGTACTCACCCTTGCAATCCCCCATCCCAACAGTTGCAGGTCAGAATTGTGAGTTTAATGGCGATAATGCGGAGTTCTAGGTCGTGTCTACCGTCGACTTTGCCTGTGGTGTTGCATGGAGCTGCGCTATCCCTTTGCTTAGTTTGCTTAGTTGCTTCATTAGTTTATTTCCGCTGCATTAGTTGAACTTATCATTAATATTCATTAGAGCTTGTATTCGAGGATTTAATAAATTATGTAATAAGAGTACCTATTTAATAATTTTAGCTGTGGTAATTATCTGTTTATCATTTGTGAATCACTCGTGTATGTGTGTTGAACATCTTGGGCACACATATGCGTTAGCTTGGTTCATTTTCGGAACCGGGCGTCACAACTCAGGGAGCTATCAACATTGAACAGCTATTGGCTATGCAAAACCAGCTCATGCAGACCATGATACAAACTATGAGACAGCTGCAGGCTGGCAATATCAACAATCAGCCCCACATGCCTCCACCGCCACCCCCACCCCCTCATAACCGGTTGGGAGAGTTTATGAGGACTAGGCCACCGACTTTTGCTCAAGCTGCTGACCCTATGGATACGGATGATTGGCTCAAGTCCGTAGAGAAGAAACTTGCTATTGTCCAATGCAATGACCGGGAGAAAGTGCTTTTTGCTTCTCATCAACTCGTTGGAGCAGCTGCGGATTGGCGGGATTCCTTATGCAATGCTCATGAGAACCAAGAGAGGATTACTTGGGAGGAATTCAAGGAGAATTTCCGTTCTCATTATATGCCGGAAGGTGTTATGATTTTGAAGAGGCAAGAATTTGAGAATTTGAGGCCAGGAAGATCGAGCGTGAGTGAATATCTCAATAAATTCACTCAACTCTCAAGGTATGCGCCCGAGGATGTGAGTCGGGACAGCCGGAAGAAATACTTGTTCATGAGAGGCTTGAAAAATGAAATTCAAGTGCAATTGCTCAATTGTGACTATGAAAATTTTCAGAAGCTTGTGGACAAAGCAATTGTGGTTGAGAACAAGGTCCGTGAGATGGAACAAGATAACAAGAGGAAGGCGCCATATCATGGACAGCAGCAAGGAAGTAACGTGTGCCCTCGCTTTGCGCCACCCAATGCGCCTTATTACAGCTCTTCTATTCCTGCTCAGCGCCCTGGTTATGCACCACGCCCAACTCAGTTTGAGCAGCAGCGCCCTGTTATGCAAGCAACTAGACCTCCAATGCCTTATGCGCCTCGTGCTAACTTTCCTACTGCAAGTGCTCAAAACCAAGCTTGTCCCAATAATTCTGGTGGAGTTAAGAGGTGTTATACTTGTGGAGAAGCTGGACATTTTGCGCATCAATGTCCTAAGTCTGGCCTTGGCCAAGGAAGCAATGCACCGAGACAAAACCCAAGACCCAATGGAGGACAGGCACAAGGGAATTGTGGACAGCAGAATTTTGCTCGTGGCAACATGAACCATGTCTCTACGGAGGGTGCTCAACAAGCGGATGACGTGGTCATCGGTATGTTTCTCGCCAACTCCAACCTCGCGACTATGTTATTTGATTCTGGAGCATCACATTCATTTATTGCATCGAAGTATGTTGCCAAGTATAGTTTGCCTATCTCTCATATGAAGTTTACTCTATTGGTTAAGTCTCCTGGAGGAGAGATGAGGACAAATATAGTATGTCCAAAAGTAAGCCTTAGAATAAGGGGGGTAGACTTCTTCGCCAACCTCATTGTTTTGGGTTCTCAAGGATTGGACATTATACTTGGTATGGACTGGTTGAGGAAGCACAATGGAGTTATTGAGTGTGCCACGAAGACGGTGAAGTTGACCAATGAAGAAGGGATCACCGTAGAGTTTGAAGCATCTCAAACTGCACTGAAGCAATTAGAGCTGAATCATATGGACGGTGCTGCCATTGAGGAGATTCCGGTGGTGTGTGAATTTTTGGATGTTTTTCCGGACGAGTTGCCAGGTATGCAACCTGATCGAGACATTGAGTTTGTTATTGATTTAATACCTGGAACTGCACCTATAGCTAAGAGGCCATATAGGATGCCTCCTATGGAACTAGCGGAGCTCAAGAAGAAAATTCAAGAGCAACTAGAGAAAGGTTTTATTCGCCCTAGTTCTTAGCCTTGGGGACCGCCCGTGCTGTTTGTGGACAAGAAGGATGGAACCCAAAGGATGTGTGTGGATTACCGAGCTCTCAACGAAGTAACAATCAAGAACAAGTACACCTTGCCATGCATAGAAGACTTGTTTGATCAGATGAAGGGTGCTTGTGTCTTCTCTAAGATTGATTTGAGGTCAGGATATTTTCAAATGAAGATTAGACCATCGGACATACCCAAAACAGCTTTTAGGACACAGTACGGATCTTATGAGTACACCGTGATGTCTTTTGGATTGACAAATGCGTGCCTACTTCATGTACCTCATGAATAAGGTCTTCATGGAGTACTTAGATAAGTTCGTTGTGGTGTTTATTGATGATATTATGATCTACTCGAAGGATGAGAAGGAACATGAGGAACACTTGAGGCTTACGTTGCAGAAATTGAGGGAGCATCAATTGTATGCCAAGTTCAACAAGTGTCAGTTTTGGTTGAGAGAGGTGTCGTTTTTGGGTCATATCATCTCAGAAGGAGGAGTATCGGTTGACCTTGGAAAAGTGAGAGACATGTTGAAGTGGGAACCGCCGCAAAACATAAAGGAAATAAGGAGTTTTCTTGGGATGGCTGGATATTACCGTAGGTTCATTAAGGACATTTCCAAGATAGCCAAGCCCATGACGGAATTGCTAATGAAGGGGAAGGCTTTCCAATGGACTCAAGCTTGTCAAAACAGTTTTGAGGAGTTGAAGAAGAGGTTAACAACAACCCCAGTTTTGGTACTGTCGGATGTAAGCAAGAGTTTTGACATTTATTGCGACGCATCGAGACAAGGACTTGGATGTGTATTGATGCAAGAAGGTCAAGTGGTCCCCTATGCATCAAGACAATTGAAGAAACATGAATAGAACTACCCAACACATGATTTAGAACTTGCAGCCGTGGTACATGCATTGAAGATTTGGAGACACTATATCCTTGGACATAGGTGTGCAATTTATACGGATCATAAGAGTTTGAAGTATATTCTCACACAAACGGATCTGAATTTGAGGCAACGGAGATGGTTGGAGCTCATCAAAGATTATGATTTGGGGATCAACTATTATCTGGGAAAAGCCAATGTAGTGGCCGACGCATTGAGTAGGAAGGGAGTAAGTCATCAACTCACAGTTCGAGAGTTACCATCCGAGCTATGTAAGGAATTCGAATGGTTGAACCTTGGATTCGTGAACGAGATGGGAATAATGGAGTTAAATTCAACCTTGGAGCAAGAAATTCAAGAAGCACAAACCACAGATGAAGAGATCAAGGAAATCAAGGAAAGGACTGAGGAAGGGAAAGAATTCAGATTTGATAAGGATGAACATGGTACCCTATGGCTCAGAAAAAGGATTGTCGTGCCCAATGTGAAGCATATTCGGGAGGCAATACTAAAAGAGGCACATGACTCACCATACTCGATTCACCCCAATTGTACAAAGATGTACAAAGACTTGAAGACTTGCTATCGGTGAGATAGCATGAAGAAGGACATAGCTGAATATGTAGCATTGTGTGATGTATGCCAACGAGTCAAGGCGGAACATCAAAGGCCAGCTGGATTATTACAACCATTGAAGATCTCGGAATGGAAGTGGGAAGAAATTGGAATGTACTTTATAGTTCGGTTACCACGTACTCAGTCCGGGTATGACTCAATTTGGGTAATTGTGGATCGCTTAACCAAGTCAGCTCATTTCGTCCCTGTGAAGACCAAATATACAGCTGCACGATTGGCCGAAATATACATGAAGCATATTGTGTGATGACACGGAGTACCAAAGAAGATAGTTTCGGATATAGGTTCTCAATTTACCTCCAGATTTTGGCAAAAATTGCATGAAGCTTTGGGAACGAGGTTGAATTTTAGTTCAGCATATCATCCTCAAACAGATGGACAAACCGAGAGGACCAATCAGATTTTGGAGGACATGTTAAGAGCTTGTTCTTTAAAGTATGGCAAAAGTTGGGACAAAAGCTTGCCATACGCAGAATTTTCATACAACAATAGTTACCAAGCAAGCTTGAAAATGTCACCGTATGAAGCGCTTTATGGCAGGAAGTGTAGGACACCATTATTCTGGAATGAGATAGGAGAAACTCAAGTATTTGGTCCGAATGTGTTGCAAGAAGCCGAAAAGCAAGTACAAATAATTCGTGAAAACTTGAGGGCTGCCCAATCAAGACAAAAAGGTTATGCGGACAATAGGAGAAGGAAATTAGCCTTTGAAACAGGAGATTTTGTTTACCTCAAGGTGTCACCAATGAGAGGTCATAAGAGGTTTAACAAAAGGGGCAAGCTCGCACCTCGCTATATTGGACCATTCAAGATTTTGAACAAAAGAGGAGAAGTAGCGTATAAGTTGGAGATGCCAACTCATCTTTCGGATGTCCATGATGTCTTTCATGTTTCTCAGCCCAAGAAGTGCTTAAGAGTACCGGAAGAACAAGTGCCAATGGAAGAATTGGAACTAGAGGAAGATTTGACTTATGCCGAGCAACCGGTCAAGATCTTGGAAACCAAGGAGAGGGTCACAAGGAACAAGGTGATTTGATGGTTTAAAGTTCAATGGAAGCACCACACAGTAAAAGAAGCAACTTGGGAGCTAGAGGATGATCTCAAGAAGGAATTCCCCTATCTTGTCTCTTCCGCGTAGAATCTCGAGGACAAGATTCATTTTAAGGGGGTAGGTTTGTAACACCCTCATTTTCATGCATCATGCCCTACATACATTCATATACATGTTTAATATTAACCCACAACAAGAGGAACAATTTTAAAATTGATTTGGAGCATTTAAAATTGATTTGTAACAAAACCGCACTTAAAATGCAGGAAAGTGCGGACCAGTCCGATTTTACTAAGGACTAGTCCAATTTCTCTCTGACTAAAAATGGACTTGTCCGTTTTTGCTGCGGACTAGTCCGATTTTTGCCACTGGAAACTTTCGGACTTGTCCGATTTTGTGCGGACTAGTCCGATATTCCATGAATCCTTGAAAATTTGCTAAGTCCCTGGACTTTTCCGGACTAGTCTGGTGTTGTAGTGGACTTGTGTGATTTCTTCTCTGTTTAAAGTCGGACTTGTCCGATTTTTGGCCAGACTTGTCCGATTTTCGCTCTGGACGACTTTGGACTAGTCCGATCCTTTCCGGACTTGTCCGATATTTCGTGATTCCGAATTGATCTTTTGTTTTACGACTTGTTTCTTGGGTTTCACATTAAGTGGGCCTAGGGACGTCGTGCCTAACCCTTTTAGAGCCCATGTGGGACTCTAAACCGGCCTCTACTCATCCCAAACTCGAAATCCATCTAACCCTAGCCCCCACCTCTATATAAACAACACACCCCTTGGGTTGACATCTATTTGCCACTTTTCCACCCCACCCAAACCCTAGTTCGTGGAGAGCCACCATCAAGGAGGGAGGAGAAGATCCCAAGCAAGAAGAAGAAGAGGAGGAAACGAAAGAGGATCAAGATCTCCACCAAGCTTTTGTTCTTCAACACCAATTCATCTCCAAGTTCATCACCAACCCTAGATCACCAAGATCCAAGTGTTGCCTCCAAGTTTCATGATTAATTGGAATCCTAAACACCTGGTATACCTTCTATTCTCTTTTCCTTACGTGAATTCAACCCCTAATCTCCAAATTCACGTCGATCTAGAAAACCCTAATCTGCTGATCTCGCAGAGTGCGGACTTGTCTGGTCCCTAGCGGACTAGTCCGATCTTTCTGGTTAAATTGTGTTGAAAATTCTAAAATTGATCTAATCAACTCCAAACCTGTATAAACTTGTTAAAAGCTATTAGAACTAGTTAGTGATCATTAAAAAACAATCTATTAACAAGTTCTACCATTTGCATTAATCTGCATGTCATGTCATATTGAGTAATATATGTGCACTCTTTGATTGTGTTTTTTTGTCTTGTATGTTTATTGTACGGATTAGACGGATTTGCGCTAGAGAGTGCCGCGGAGGATCTACAGCACCAAGAGTTTGAAGGCTTTGATCCTAATCAACAGCAAGACAAAGGCAAGTGTCCTTGAAGCATATTGATCCTGTTTTGACAATAAATGTTTTGTTTATAAAATTGCATGCTTGTGTCAATTTGATGGGAATCCTATGATAGGAAGTTGACTAGCTTTGTTTAACCACCCTTGTCACCTGGAATACATGGTAGAGAGTCGGGAAGGGTTTTACCTTTTTGCTTCGCTTAATCAATTGGGATGGGAAAAAACACTACACATTTAATTATGCATTAATGATATTTTGGTTAACATGAACTGGTTAATATGATATGGTAATGGGTGATCTAAGCAAGCCTGGTATGTGGATGGGTTGGATGATATGGTGGTTTGCTTGCTTTAGATCTAAGGACCGGTTCATGCGAGAATAAGGCAGGACTACAGTGCCACCACGAGGCCAAGTATGGGTGTGGCGTAGCTGATTAATTAGGGCTTTGCTAGTGCTATTTGGACCATTGTGGATGCTCGGGGAAGGGGTAGTCGGATTGGGTTTGTTGATGATTGGTGGGACTACCCTGAGATCCGAATGGCTCAAGAGGGGGCCCTTGGTTGAAGATGTGCTCAGTTGGAGGCATCGCCACCGGTGAAACCTCAGTGGGGTCTAAATAGGCTAGTAATCCCTTTGTAAAGGCTATTTTGTGATCTCTTGGCCATACACCAAAGGAAGTGTAATTGGCATAAGAGAGGTTTCTTTAGTCGCCGACGGGTGATGAAATCACAAACGCGTGGGTAAAGTGGTACAAACTCTGCAGAGTCTAATAAAACTATCATGATAGCCGTGCTCCCGGTTATGAGCACCTGGACAACTTCCATGATTAGAGGGAACTTGGTATTGGGATGGTATTTGGGATGGTTATGGTTGGTACTATGGCTATGAATGGTTATGAATTGAATCCTGGTATTGAATATGGTTATTGGCAAATGGTGAAATCTGGAATTATTGATGAGGATGGTGAATTGTGAATTGGTATTATGATAATACTTATGATTATGATGGGTTTACTTCACATACATATAATATATTGCTTTTTAATGTTTAATGTACTTTTCAGCACTTTTCCATTATTATTGTCGTCATTTGAATCAGCCACATGTCATACTTTCCACACTTGCTAAGTACGACATGTACTCACTCTTGCAACCCCCCCCCCCAACAGTTGCAAGTCAGGATTGGGAGTTTAATGGTGATAATGCGGAATTCTAGGCCGTGTCTACCGTCAGCTTTGCCTGTGGTGTTATTGGAGCTGCGCTATACCATATCCCCTATGCTTCGTTGGCTTAGTTGCTTAGTTTTCATAATTAGTTTATTTCCGCTGCAGTAGTTGAACTTGTCATTAATATTTATTATAGCTTGTATTCGAGGATATTATAAATTGTGTAATAAAATTTGGTTAATTAATCTTGTTCTGTGGTAATTTTCTGTATACTCTTTTGTGAATGCACTCGCGGATGTGTGTTGAACATCCTGGGCACACATATGCGTTAGCTTGGTTCATTTTTCGGAGCCGGGCGTCACAACTCTTCACCACACTCTCCTTCTATTTGGCAGCCTCTAGGACTACTCTAAACCTTCGGAGTGATATTCTATTCTCAACTTTTGGTGTGTGTGTGAAGTGATATTCTATTTAATAGAACTCCACACCTCACTTCACACACACACAAAAAGTTGAGAATAGAATACCACTCCTAAGGTTTAGAGTAGTCCTAGAGGCTCTCAAGTAGAAGGATAGTGTGGTGAGAGTTTAGGAGAAGGAGGCTTGGGCTTGTCAAGTCCCTTTTCTACACTTGTATCCCTACAAAGGTGTACTCAAATAAAGTAAGCCCTTTGTGAATTCAATTCAAGTTTGATTCTCATTTCATTGTAGTTTGCACAAGTAGTTACTTGTGGGTTCATTGCTTTAATTTATTAGAGGCTCTAGTTGTAGCTTTATGTTTGAAACAACTAGAGATGTGATTTAGAACGTAAGTGTGGTGCTTAGGCTAGAAATCACAAGTGAATATCTCGTAGACCCACGGATTGAAGAGGTAGGCAGTAGGTGGTGACAGCCCTATCTGTCCTTTGTAATCCTCCATGTTTTGCTATGTTATAGGCTCTTGGCGGGATTCGTCCTAGTATTGCTAGGGGTAAACCCATGCTCGAAGCAAGCAGCTACTGCAAATTCTCTTGAATTAGAATCATTACTTTGAATTCCTCTCTCTTCCTTGCCTACAAAACAACTTTGTGTCCTTGGGTGGATTAGTTCATAATATTACACATACGTTCCTTGGATTCGATACACTTGGGAATACTCCTTAAGGGGAAGTGCTACACAACAGTTTCCGTGCACTTGCGGATTTTTATCTGTGACGTAAAAAACATGAACAAGCATTTCTGGCGCTGTTGCCGGGCAACGGTTGCTGTTAATCTTTGAACCTTGTTCACCCTCGTATCTATCTTGTTATCTTATATTTCCTTTTCTTACCACCACCACATATATGGAGCAGCCCACCATTCTTTCATATTCTGCCCCAAAAGGGCAATTTCTGTCAGCCACCGCCGTCGGCGGAACCCAAAACCTCCCGTTGACTTAAAAATTCTACCTCTGGGTCTACGTTATGCATTTCTAAATGGTGATTTGGAAGCTCATGTTATCATAAGTGACAAGGTTTTAGAAGATGAGACACTCAAACTCATTTCCATGTTAGAAAGCATAGGGCTTTTTTTGGCTATTCATTAGAGGATCTCACGGGGATTAGTCCACTGTTATGCACCCATCGCATTCCCATTTACCTCGAGAGTGTCCCCTCAAGGGAACCTCAAATGCAATTGAATAATGCGATGCGAGAAGTTGTCAAGAAGGAAGTCTTGAAACTTCTGCATGCCAGGATTATCTACCCCGTTCCTCATGGTGAATGGGTCAACCCAATTCATGTAGTGCCTAAGAAAGGAGGTATGACGGTCGTTCAAAATGAGAAGAATGAATTAATTCCTCATTGAACCTTCATGGGTTGGAGGATGTGCATAGATTACCGAAAACTTAACAAGGTTGCAAGGAAGGATCATTTTCCACTGCCCTTAATTGATGAGTTGTTAGAACGGTTGGCAAAACACTCCTACTTTTGTTTCCTTGATGGGTATTTGGGTTATCATCAAATCCCAATCCATCCCGACGATCAAAGTAAGACAACATTCACATGTCCCTATGGAACTTATGCCTACCGGCGTATGTCCTTTGTATTGTGTAATGCTCCTACCTCTTTTCAAATATGCATGATGTCTATCTTTTCTGACATGATTGAGGAGATCATGGAAGTTTTCATAGACGATTTCTCCGTCTATGGGAAAAAATTTGATCATTGCCTGGAAAATTTAGACAAGGTCTTACAGAGATGCCAAGAGAAGGACCTTGTACTTAATTGGGAAAAATGACATTTCATGGTCCGTGAAGGCATCATTCTTGGACACTTAGTGTCCGAGAGAGGGATAGAGGTGGACAAAGCAAAGATCGAGGTCATTGAAAAACTTCCACCTCCTATCAATGTTAAGGGAATCCGCAGCTTTCTAGGTCATGCGGGATTCTATCGGCGATTCATCAAAGACTTCTCAAAAGTTGCTAGACCCCTCACTAACCTACTAGCTAAGGAAGCTCCCTTTGATTTTGATGATGAATGCCTTAAATCATTTGATACACTCAAAAAGGCACTCATCTCAGCTCTAATCATTCAACCTCTCGATTGGACGCTACCATTCGAAATCATGTGTGATGCTTGTGATTTTGCTGTTTGTGCGGTCCTAGGCCAAACAAGAAATAAAAAGCATGATGCAATAGCCTACACTGGCAAAACTCTAACATGAGTTCAACTCAATTATGCCACAACTGAAAAAGATCTCTTGTCTTTAGTTTTTGCTATCGATAAGTTTAGGTCCTAGTTGGTTGGGGCCACGGTCATAGTCTATACAGACCATGCTGCCTTGGAGTATTTTCTCACCAGAAAGGATGCTAAACCAAGGCTAATCCATTGGATTCTTCTACTCCAAGAGTATGACTTAGAAATCAAAGATAATAAAGGAGTAGAGAATTTCGTGGTAGATCATCTCTCACATATGGAAGTCACTCAAACCATGGACATTCCTATCAATGGCTTCCTACGAGATGATATGCTTCTCAAGGTGACTGACTCTCACCCTTGGTATGCGGATATCATGAACTTCATGGTCACGGGGTACGTATCACAAGGGGAAAATCAAAAAGAAACTCATCTATGAGAGTCGTAGTCACCTTTGGGATGACCCATACCTCTATCGAGTTTGTGTCGATGGCCTTCTTAGAAGGTGTGTCCCATCAATTGAAGGCACCAAGATTATTGAGAAATGCCATGCTAGCCCCTATGGTGGACATTACGGTGTTTGTCGTGCCCAGGCAGAGATCTAGCAAAGTGGATTCTATTGGCCTTCTATGTATGAAGATACAAAAAAATTCATTCGCAGATGTTGGAAATGCCAAAAGCATGGAGGAATCTCAGCTCGCAATGTGATGCCCCTAACTTATAATCTCCAGATAGAAATATTTGATGTGTGGGGTATTGATTTCATGGGACCTTTCCCTAGGTCCTATTATTGCGAGTATATCCTGGTGGTCGTAGATTATGTGTGAAAATGGGTAGAAGCTTTGCAATGCAAAAGTGCTGATTTGAAGCAAGCTAGGAAAATTTTCCATGAGATCATTTTCCCATGCTTTGGCAGTCCCCGTATGGTCATAAGTGATGGAGGGTCTCATTTCATAGATAAGACCTTCCGAAACTTTTTGAAGGAGCTTGGTGTCTAGCATAACATTGCTACTCCATACCACCCACAAACATGTGGTCAAGCAGAAATATTTAATATGCAAATTAAGAATATTATGCAAAAGAACGTCTTGGAAATGGGAACGGAATGGAAGCATAAGCTACCGGATGCATTGTGGGCATACCGTACTGCTTACAAAACTCCCATCAGCATGTCTCCCTTCCAACTTGTCTATGGGAAGACTTGTCACCTTCCTATGGAGTTGGAACATAGAGTCTATTGGGCCATCAAGCGGTGGAACATGGACCTTAACGAAGAAAGAAAACACCGATTGAAGCAACTTTCCGAACTGGAAGAGTGGAGAGATAAGGCGTACCATAGTGCCAAAATCTACAAGGAAAGAACCAAAACATGGCACAATAAAAGGATTACACCTAAAGAGTTCAAACCTAGAGATAAAGTTCTTCTCTTCAACTCTAGGGTTAATCTCTTTGGACATGGGAAGCTTATAAGTAAATGGGAAGGACCCTTCACTTTAGCAGAAACCTCATCCCCATGGACCAATCAACTACAAGGTGATGATGATCAGCTATTTAAGGTGAATGGGCACTAACTCAAATTATTTCTTGAATCCCAGGAGGAGGAGGCAGAAAAAGAAATTGACGTGATAAATCTTATTGATTTTCACGTCGTTTCTTTAAATTCTGTCTAAATTCTCCAAGTCCAATTAATGGGCCCATCCAATTAATCATCCATGGGGCCCATATAGTCAACCCACGAAAACTTAGCCCGAACGGAGCCAGGAAGGGTTCGGCCGAACCCTAGGGTCGGTCGCCCTCCCCTTTGCGCCGTCAGCTTTCTGTTGTTTCGTGCGGACGCCTCGTGGTGCTACACGATCGCTCTCCCCTCAAAGGACACCCATGAAGTCGACGACACCTGCACGTCGTCCGACTATGGCTGGCCTTAAGTCAGTGAAGACCCATCTTTTTCCTAAAAAAGACGAATCTCTCCCAAAGCTGTAGCCTAGCAAGGAGTTCATGTACACTCTGAAGACCAAGGACAGTGACGTAGTGAACCACCACTACAAGTCACCTACGCGTACCTCGCCTGAGCATGTGGGAGACCGCCTCATTGTCCATGGGGTGCGGAAGCCTGAAGGAGGCTATGCAAAAGGCTTTTTCAAGCAAATGGATAATGTGGCGATGGAGGAATCAACGGGCTCGTCACCCTCCAAGATTAGGCATCACCTCTCACCACCTGCCATTAGAGGGCCACCTGGCCAATTTGAGGATAGCAACGGGAAATTTCCTCGTGCCCCTAAAGTGGCACAGGTTTCTAAGGAGATAGCTTCTATCCGATTGGAGAATAAGAAGCTATCAGACTTAGTGTCTGAAGGGCGCATTAAGAGGGCAGAACTGAAGGATGAACTCATATCCCTCAAGGAGGAAATTGATGGTGTTCGCTGTTGCATGGGTGCCAAGCTGCAGCGCGTTTGCAATGCCGTCGGGAAGACCGACATCTACAACGCTCCATAGTTTAGATGTCCCGACCGCATAGGATGCTTACTAGCTTAGTTAGTTTTATTCCAAATTTTTATTTCATAAATTTATATTGAAGAATGTAAGAATCCCTATATTTTTAGTTCAATAAAGTGAACTTACTGGTTCATCTAACTCGGTAATGTTCTCCCTTTTGTTTATTTGTGTTGAATAAAGAATTCAGGGAACAAGTGTGGGGGAGGCACCCCAAATTTGCGAAATCTCGACGTGCAAAAATAGCGTTGCATCTCGAAATACGTCGTAGCCGAACATACGACTCGACCCATCAAAACAGAGCAACAGAAATGCCAGAAGGGGGTCAGCCGAACCCCCTGGTCGGCCAACCTAATGTGGACCCCACACAGCTCTGTTTCACTCCACAAATTCGGTTTGGATATTCTACCTCTTAATGTGCATTCTACATTAACGTTTGAGTTGATTTAATATTTAATACTGAATATTTGAAAGCAATTCAACTCAACAATTAATTAAAACTTGGTAGTCAAAATTTTCTTGAACTAGAAATTTGAATACTTTATATTTTGATTTAGTGCCTTGTTTATGATTCCCACAAGCAAAGTAGGAAAAACACGTCATCTAAGTATTTGACTAGTGCGATATGGTAAATGAGTTATTCAAGGAGATATCTCCTTGCTTGAAATTGATTTTGATGTTTGCACAATCTGGAGTCTTAAACTTTGTATGATTCTCTCATTGGAAATTTAAAATACCCACCACGGCCATATGATACATATTCTTGAACAACCACATGCATATTCCACTTTGTTTTTCATTGAATTTTGTCAAACTCGTGACCCAATTGAGTGACATGGATGAACTTTTTGACTTAGAAATTCTCGTGCACCTTATTTATGCAAAATATCTCCCATTGAGAATTTGCATACACCTTCCATCCATCCAATAAAGAAACTCCATACATTTTGGTCATCAATTTCTCTCTAGAAAAATAAAAAGGAGTAGAAGACATGACTACGGAAAAAAATAGAAAAAAAGCATCTACTCTTCAAAAGAGGAAGTATGCCAAAAAAACAGAAAAAAGAGAAAGAAAGTAGCCATGTTTTATCCTTAAAGAGAGAAAACCATGGAGTCCACAAATATCCATTCCATTCATGTGTACAAGAATTTTCTTTGTCAATTTGTTTGTTGCATAAGTCTCTCATAGGATCAAGTGTTTGACTTAGTAATATATGAATTGCAATGTGAGCCACAATTATCCCTACCAAGCTCCAGATATAGCCATATTTAGTATAGGGACACAAATTGGCACAACATGCCAAGGTGAGGATGAAAACACTTTGAGAACTTGAGGGATTCTAATAAGGGCAATTTTTTCTTTGACCTTCCGAATATAGCAAATCGTCAGATAATTTCGGCAGGGGAAGATCCAAGAGAACTACATTCCAACCATTCCACTCTTCAAACACCCAAGATTGATGTGGTAGCCACATTCACGGAGGGAATTCATAAATTGAGGTATGAGATGAAATATCTAGTATACTGTTTTTCTAACTTATAGCAAATTTATAAAAGCACCTTAGTTCTTTTTCGTGCCTTCAATCTAGGACGAGCAAAGGACTAAGTGTGGGGGAGTTTTTTGACGGTCCTTAAGTGCCATATAGACCGTCAATTCACCTCATAAAGTGCAGAAAAGAGAAACACAACATAGTGGTAGGGTTAAAAACTAACCAATTCCACAAGTGTTGGTGTTTATTTATAGTTAGGTGAATTTAGACCCTAAAATACCAAGACATGCAGGGAGTAATTTATAAAATGGGATTTTGACGAATCAGGCAACACAATGTGTCATCACATGGATCAAATTGCCCACAAACAGAAGTATCCAAGGCCATCCAATGGTGTAGCACCCATATAAGGGGATATGACCCACCTAACAAAGACCTGGAGGAAGCACAACTCCAACAAGGCTGAGACCAGGTCGGCCGAGCTCCCTAGTCGGCCGACTAGGGAGTGGCGCCAAACCCGGTCAAAAGCCACTTGTTGGCTCCTCCCAGCTTGAAAAAGTCATGGGTGACTGATTCGCGCGCATTTGGTGGTGGGAACTGACCCTTCTCCCCCCTATAAATAGAACCCCACACCTCACTTCACACACACACTAAAAGTTGAGAATAGAATACCACTCCTAAGGTTTAGAGTAGTCCTAGAGGTTGCCAAGTAGAAGGAGAGTGTGGTGGGAGTTTAGGAGAAGGAGGTTTGGGCTTGTCAAGTCCTTCTTCTACACTTGTATCCCTACAAAGGTGTACTCAAATCATGTAATCCCTTTGTGAATTCAATTCAAGTTTGATTCTCAATTCATAGTAGTTTGCATAAGTAGTTACTTGTGGGTTCATTGCTTTAATTTATTAGAGGCTCTAGTTGTAGTTTTGTGTTTGAAACAACTAGAGTTGTGATTTAGAACGTAAGCGTGGTGCTTAGGTTAGAAATCACCAGTGAATATCTCGTAGACCCACGGACTGAAGAGGTAGGCAGTAGGTGGTGATAGCCCTATCTATCCTTTGTAATCCTCCACGTTCAGCTATGCCATAGGCTCTTGGCGGGAGTCGTCCTAGTATTTCTAGGGGTAAACCCGTGCACCAAGAAAGCAACTACTGCAAGTTCTCTTGAATCAGAATCAATACTTTGAATTCCTCTCTCTTCCATGCCTACAAAACAACTTTGTGTCCTTGGATGGATTAGTTCATAATATTACACATACGTTCCTTGGATTTGATACCCTTGGGAATACTCCTTAAGGGGAAGTGCTACACGAAAGTTTCTGTGCGCTTGCGTATTTTTATCTGTGATGTAAGAAACGTCAACAGATGCTTCAGTCTTATCTTTGGGACACAAGATCCTTCTTGATTTGGTAAGTGAGACACATGACGTGTTGATCTCATGAAATTGAAGGACATTGTTTCCCAATACGATTTCCGTATCGGTTCCCAGCGTAATCTTTGTAGCCCTATCAGGTCGCTGCCCGCGGGCTTCCAACTTCTCATCATGACAACAGTTCACCTGGTGCAGCTTTTTTAACAAAGTGGACTTGTGCCCTTGTCATCGACGAGGTAACTTCGCAGAGCATGATCAAGGTACGAATGTAGTTGTCATCCAAGCGTTGTAGAGGCTTAATAAAGAGAGAGGAGCTGCAAGGTGAGAGAACTCTTATGCATCAATCTACTCTTGCTATAGAGTTCTCCGCTTGAACCCTTGCCCACACTCCCACTTTTGCTCCACTTTGCGCCGATAGAACTCGGAATCCCCCCCCAGCAAGATTGTGAGCGATGATGAGTTGTTGAGAGTTCGAAAGCTGATGGGTTGGGCAAGCGATTCCTTCAACATCGCTATTCGTTGTGGCAAGCTCCCACTCAAGAAGGAGTCCTCTGGCGACATTGTTTACTTCTCAACGTACGCCATGGTTGGGTTGGTTCCGCCAGTGTCCAACTTCTTGCTGATGCTGCTGGAGTCGTACGGGCTCCAACTACACCACCTTGGACCACACTCCATCTTGCTGGTGGTGATCTTCTTTCCACTTCCGCGAAATGTGGGTGGGTGTGCCGCCCTGCATCACTCTATTTTGAACCTTCTTCACTCTCTGGACGACAGGCAAAGATAACTTCTTGTTGGGGTTCTACTATTTCGTAAAGCGTAGAAATGTTCCATTCAAGTACATCAAGACCTTTCCTTTCGGGAAGTGGGAGACTTGGAAGGCCGATTGGGTTGTGTGAGACCTATGTGTGCTGAATACATTGGCTATGGCGATAAAAGTTCTGAATACTGCCAAAACATCTTTCCCCAATGTCCGACTCTAGGTCCGAGCTCCTACAAGGTCTGACGATAGGTCTGACATGTTTTTGCTAGCTCCGGCGCTATGTCCGACTAGCTTTGATAAGTTCCGGCGCTAGGTCCGACTAGCTTTGGTAAGCTTCGACGCTAGGTCCTGCTAGCTTTGGTAAGCTCCAGTTCAAGGTCCGGTTAGCTTTAGCAAGGTTCGAAGCTTGATTGCAATTGTTATGATTTTATCTTGCAATGTTTCAAACTTGCTTTACACATTTGGAAAATTTGCTTAGTATTCTTTTACTATGTTTTTTGTGTGTTTTGGTGGTTATTGCTGATATCGTTTCTCTATGTTTTGGAACATGCTTATGTGAGGTGCTCACGTAAGATGTTGTAGTTTCGGAACTAACGAGAGTCAAGTCGAGGACTTGTGCTCGGAAGTATTGGTTGTTTATTCATGTGCATGTGTTGCTTGAGTTCAAGACATGGCTGGTGACGGAATCCATTGAACTAGTCTTAGGGAGAAGATGAGGTTCAACAACCAAGTTCGGGAGGAATTGTGGTTGAGTTGGTCGGGAGGTTGCGCAACATGTTTGGATCAAGAACATTGCATATAAAGGTATGATGGACGTCTTTGGAAGGTGTTTTCACATGTGCAAGGAGTGCATGGACGTAGCTACATGGTTCCAAGACGTGACGAAGAGATGTGGACGTAAAGAATTGGTCGGAAAGGTCCAACCGACTAGGTTATGGACTCAGGCTGCAGCTGAGTCATGTTTGACTCAAATGTGGAAAGTTTTGAGTTGGTTATGATAGGATTTCGTGTGGGTCACGAATTTGAGTTGTTTTAGGAATGTGTTATACGTTCCCAAGGTGTTTGAAAGTATTAAGATTGCTTCTATCTGCGTATAGAAGAGTCTTGAGCAGTTATGGAAAGTTACGATTCGTGAATTGAGTAGGATTAGAGTCCTAGTTAGGTTTTGGTTGGCCTAAGGGCTGGTTATATAAGCAAGGAGGGCCAGATCTCATGGTGTACGGCTTTTGGGCCTGTTCCTCTTGTGTTTCAATCAATAAAATTCATAGTTGAAGGAACTTTTGTGCCTTGTTCGTCTGACTTGTTTTCTTCAAGTCTTTCTCGTCGAGTTTCTGCACAACACTACCTTTCTTTAGTGGTTTTATCATAACTCAAGTTTTACAGATCCAATTGATGTGATTCTTTTTGGTTTGTCTTCACAACTTGATTATATATCACCTGTAAAAATTTCACAATCATTGGATTTGTGGTTTTTGATCTACATGAGTTTCTTTGCAGTATTGCAGATCTTTTTTTTTACTCGGTAGAACAGATTGACCTTTGTTCGATCTTTTGATCGTAACTTGAGTTTCTCTTGACGGATTTGAGTGATTCTTGTTGTGTATTCTTCGTGACTTTTGTCATGGTGAAACACTTTTAGATTAGTCTCACATCCGATTTCTTTATTAGATCGTTTTTCTGCCGAGGGGTTTTTATTGCTTCCACCGGAAACGTTTTAATCTACCATTCACTCTGACTCTGGTAGCTTTTCACATACTCTTCGATCCTACAATTGGTATCAGAGCCACGGTGCTCTAATATTTGTGATTTACATGTGTTTTTGACTAATCATCATGGAGAAATAATCCACCAAACCTTGTGTGTTTAGTGGTAATTATTTTCATGTTTGGAAGGCACGTATGAAAGCTTTCATCCAGGCACAAGGATTCACAATATGGGATAAGGTGTACAAGTCTTACAAAGTGTCGTCAAGTGATCAAGTTACAGCTACAAATCTGAGAGATGTCGACAACAACAAGGCTCGGAACTTGATCATACGATGTGTGGAAAGCACTTTGTGACTATCACGAAGAATCCAACACGATCAAGGAGGTAAGGCAAGACATGTTCAAGAAAGAATACATGCGCTTTGAGATGCAACCCGATGAGTCCATTGATGATCTCTTTGCTCGCTTTAATAAAATTCTCAGCAACTTGCGTAGCATCAATGTTAATTTTTCAGATGCTGAGAATGCTAGGCAATTACTAAGTGCATTATACATGTCAATTTGGGAGATGAAAGTCACATATATTCGTGAATCTACTGTCATGAGTACATATACATTAGATGTGATATATTCTAAATTGAAAGCTCATGAAATTGACATAATCTCGCGTAAGAACCCCAACAAGTCTCTTGCATTGGTTTCTCAACGTGATAAGCCTAGCTCTAGCCAATCTTCATCTAGCAATACACTTGCTTTGCTGTCTTCACTAACCCTGGAACAGATTGAAGAATTTCCAGAAGAGGAGCTAGCACTCATCTCTACTCGATTCTCAAAAGCATTACAAAATGTGAGAACTAAAAGGAGAGGAAGCTTCAGACTTCAATGATGCTTTGAATGTGGTAAGACAGGACACTTTCGTACAGATTGCCCTAACCTTTCAGGTCCTTCTACCTGTGATGAAAAGCAAAATAAAGTCAAGTCCTCTTCTAGCAACATCAACAAGAAAAAGAAGGGTTTTACAAGATGCAGACTGATAAACAGTTTCATCACCGCACTTCAAGAACATGGCTTGAGTGATGTAGACATTGGAAGTGATGAAGATGAAGATGATCTGGCAAACTTGTGTTTCATGGCGGGCAAATCAAGATCAAGTATGGAGGATGCAAAAAACAACAGTGACAACAAAGAGGTATGCCCTACTTGCGAAGAAATGAGTGATGCTATTTCTCGTGTCACTGTTATTGTTAAGAAAAAGGACAAAAAGCTTAGGGACAATGCTGTTAAAATTGATTAACAAGAATCTAAAATTAATTGTTTAAAATCCTTGATTCCTAGTGATGATTCTTGTTCCTTATGTGACTTAATATATGAACAATTGTCCTCCCTAAGATGTGCACATACCTCCACAATTGATAAACATGAACTTGAAATTAAAAAGAACAAAAAGCTTGCTGCACTTAATATTGGAAACTTAAAAGATGCTTCTTGTTCTACAATTGATTTGAATTGTTCTGCATGTGACAATCTTGACAAGAAACTAAAAGATGCAATGAATGAAATTTCCATACTGAACAATGATTTATGTTCTCATGAAGTTAAATATTGTTCCAATTGCAAAATAAAATGAAAAACTTCATGTAAAAACTGCCTAGACTTGTCTAAGAAACTTGATGAAATGAATAGGACACTAGAGTGGTTTTGTAATGGGAATAAGAACCTAAACTTGCTGCTGAATTCTTCCAAGTCTTGCAATGATAAAACTGGTTTAGGTTTTGATTCTCATGCTCATTCTAAGGAACATCCACCTAAAATTGTAAATTCATTAGGAAGTGGTTTGATTCAAACAGTTCCTAAACAAAAAAGTGGTTTTCAAATCTGCAGGATTGTTGTCTCATTCGGTTTCAAATAAAAATGTTGCTTGCTCATCTAGACATGAACACAAAGTTAAATTTCATTGTACCTACTATGGTAGAGATGGTCATGTCATAGATTTTTGTTATAGACTAGCTAAACAACAGAAAAAGGAAAGAATGATTGCTAGATCTCATAACTTTTATGCAAAATTTGCTGCACTTGCTAAACCGAATGATAGGAACATGCAATCTGCTGTAATAAGTCGAAGACATGCAAAGTTTTCTCCCAAACCAAATATTTTTCGTGCTACACATGTAACATCTCATAGGACAATAGTTGGGTACAAAAATCCTCAAGCTTTGGCTCATAAACCTGTTATTTTATCTCAGCTTTCGCATGTTATTCCTGATGGACATCGTGTGACTCGGTAGTGGATTCCTAAATGCCTTTTGACTAACCCCAGAATTGACTCATCGACGTATTGTTCTTCTATGTAGGTTACACGCTTGAAGAAGGAGAACATTTGGATTGTGGATTCAGGTTGCTCACGCCACATGACCGGTAACAAGGAATGGTTCTCCTCCCTCTCTTTTGTGTCACGTGTAGAGAATGTTACTTTTGCCAATAATTCTTCAACTCCTATAATTGCTAAGGGTTCAGTTAGAGTGAATGATCACTACACTTTGAAGAATGTGGCACTTGTTAAAAATTTGAAATACAACTTGCTTTCTGTTTCACAACTTCTAGATAAAAATCTGGAAATTATTTTCACTAAAAATTGCTGCAAAGTTGTAAATTCAAATAGTGAGCTTATTTTTAACATGTCTCGATTTGGAAGAGTTTTTAAAGATGATTTTGATATGTCTTCCTCTAAGCATAGGTGTCTAGTTGCTAATGATTCAAAGGACTTATATTTTTGGCATTGTAGACTTGGTCACGTAGGCTTTGATCATCTAACGCGTGTTAGTGCTCTTGATCGCATACGTGGGCTGCCTAAGCTTAAAGGGGAGAAATAAGTTGTGTGCTCTTCTTGTAGACATGCTAAGATAGTTGCAGGTTCACATACTCCTCTCACAATGATCATGTCTCTGAACTGGGTCAACTTTTTCACCTTGACACCGTAGGACCTTCACGTGTTCAATTCTTCGGAGGTAAATGGTATGTTCTTGTGATTGTTGATGATTATTCAGATACTCTTGGGTTTACTTTATGGCATCTAAGAATCAAGATTTTAGTCACTTTAGAACTTTATTTCTTAGATTATCAATTGATCATCCATATTCTTTAAAATCAATTAGAAGTGATAACGGAATCGAATTTAAAAATCAATCTCTTGATCACTTTTGTGCTGAAAATGGAATAGATCATCAATTTTCTTCACCATATGTACCTCAACAAAACGGTGTTCTAGAAAGAAAAAACAAAATCTTAGTTGAGATGGCTAGGACTATGATTGATGAATATCAAACTCCTAGGAAATTTTGGGCTGATGCGATTGCAACCGCTTGTTATGTCTCAAATCGTTTTTCCTTGCGCGCTAAGCTATGTAAAACACCATATAAGCTCTGGTTTGGACATAGGCCTAGTATTACACACTTTCGGGTCTTTGGTTGCAAATTCTTTGTTAAGAAACATGGTAATCTTGATAAATTTGAATCTAGATCCGTTGATGACATGTTTCTTGGTTATCCATCTCATACTAGAGGCTACTGTGTGCTTTTACTTGACACTAACAAAATTGTGGAGACTTGTGAGGTGTCTTTTGCTGAAGCTAGCACAGGTACTAGCTCAAACATTGCAGGTCCGGATCCATATCCGAAGGGGGAGAGCATTTTCATTGAAGATGAGGAAGAAGTGGTGTTGCTACCCAAAAGTTCAGCAGCTAATGACATTGTTCCATCTCCTGATTTTGATTCACAACCAGCACCAATGACTACCATTGCTGGTCCAGATCGTCCTCAAGTCACAAGCTCATTGATTTGCGATGAACATGAAGAAGAAGAAGCTTGTGAAGTGTCCACTCCCCTTCGAATCCTCAAAAGTCACCCTCCACAACAAATTATTGGAAGCTTGCACGAACGAGTCACACGGTCCAGGTTTTGCGATCCAAACTCTCATGCTCATTCTGCTTTTGTTGCTGCTTTTGAACCCAAAGATATATCTCACGCACTCACTAATGAATCTTGGATTATTGCCATGCAAGAAGAGTTAGAAAATTTTGAAAGAAACAATGTTTGGAAACTTGTACCTCCACCTCAAGGTCACATTTTAATTGGAACTAAATGGTTGTTTAAAAATAAACAAAGTGAGGATGGGGTTGTGGTTAGGAATAAGGCTAGATTGGTTGCTCAAGGTTTCACAAAAGTTGATGGTATAGATTTTGATGAAACTTTTGCTCATGTTGCTAGATTAGAAGCCATAAGAATTTTGTTAGCTTTTGTTGCATCTAAAGGCTTCAAGTTATATAAAATGGATGTTAAAAGTGCTTTTCTTAATGGCTACATAGATGAAGAGGTTTATGTCAAGCAACCACCGGGTATTGAAAATCTGAATTTTCCTAATCATGTTTACAAACTCTTCAAAGCCTTGTATGGTCTCAAACAAGCCCCTAGAGCATGGTATGATAGGTTAAAAACATTATTACTTGAAAAGGGGTTTACCATGGGCAAGGTTGATAAAACTCTATTTGTGCTTAAGCATGACAATGACTCATTATTCGTTCAAGTGTATGTGGATGATATTATCTTTGGTTGTGCTTCTCATGATCTTGTGTCCAAGTTTTCAACTATGATGAGTTCAGAATTTGAGATGAGTATGATGGGAGAACTCACGTACTTTTTGGGGCTGCAAATCAAGCAAACCAAGGAAGGTACCTTTGTGCATCAAACAAAGTATACAAGAGACCTTCTTAAGCGCTTCAACATGGAAAAAAGCAAGCCTCTTCGGACACCAATGGGTACAGCAACGACACTTGAACTTGATGAAGATGGTGAACCCGTGGATCAAAAAGAATATAGAAGCATGATCGGATCGCTTTTGTACCTCACGGCATCAAGACCAGACATACAATTCAGTGTGTGTCTTTGTGCACGATTTCAAGCTTCCCCATGTGCTTCACATCGTCATGCTGTCAAAAGGATTCTCAGGTACTTACATGGAACTCAAGAATTTAGCATTTTTCTTCCCTCTTCCTCAACTATTACATTGAAAGCTTTTTCCGATGCTGATTTTGGAGGTTGTAAGTTTGATAGGAAAAGTACTTCGGATGCTTGTCATTTTCTTGGTAATTCACTTGATGCTTGGTCCCCTAGAAAACGAAACTCAGTTGCACAATCCACAGCCGAATCTGAATATGTAGTTGCTGCTAGTTCTTGCTCACAAATTCTTTGGATTGTTCAAACACTTAAGGACTATGGGGTTAATCTAGATAGTGTTCCATTGTTTTGTGACAATACTAGTGGCATTTGCATTGCTAAAAATCCCGTGCAACACTCAAGAACAAAGCACATTGACATTAGGTATCACTTTCTCCGTGATAATGTTTAAAAAGGAAACATTTTGCTTCACCCTGTAGATACCGAACAACAATTGGTTGACATTTTCACAAAACCTTTGGATTTCACTCATTTTTGTTACATTCGTAGTGAAATAGGGGTTATGCATCCTCATGGCTTAAATTGAGAGGGAGTTTTGAAACTTGGGAAGTCTATGTGTGAATCTTAATTTAAAAGTAATATAGCATAGTATTTCATACATATATGACTTTGTGATTCCTTTTACATGCTAAAAGTTCTTACTACATTACTCATGTTATACATTTTGTAGTTTTTGCCATGATTAGTAATTTTAGTAATTACTTACACTAAATCTGGTCATGATCGAACTTTCTTGCTATTTTGAACTTGTTGCATGCTCACAAGTGCTTTTAATCATAAAGAATTAATCAAGTAATTAACTTACATGTTGAGCTTTTATGGTCAACTATAAATTGAGAAAACATCAAGAGAATATCCATGCTTCACACTTCTTCTTTTGAGATGGCTTATCATTGCACTTAGATATGAACTTGAAAGAAGTTGTGTATGACTAAAACCATGTCCTTAAGCTTCTAATTGTCAAATGACATAGGCTTGGCTTGGTTAGTTAGAATAAGGCAGATGCGCATATAATCTCTTGAAAATATCATATGATCAAGATTTGTGCTTAAAAGAAAACAAAATTGCAGCAACAAGTGTCATGCTTTTAGGTCTTGAAATAGTTAAGTTTGTGAGATCATGACTTGCTTAAATTGAAAATTACAATTGATCTTTAGCATGGCTTACACTACTTTATGTATTTCATTGATGTGATAGTGTAAGTTACTTGATAGTATGACTTGGATGAGCTTTGTTTTATATGTATATAATATGCTCATAACAATTAAAATTTCTCTTTTGTACCTTGATGAATACATTGTTAAAGGGGGGGAAATTGATCACACCTTGCACATATTCTCAAGTGTTTTTGGCATGATTCTTCTTAGGGGGAGAAGTATGTATAGGGGGAGAAATTTATTTCTATCTTTATATCTCATTTGATTTTCAAAAAGGGAGAGAAATTGTTTTCAAAACTTTTCATGTAAATAAGCCAATGTTCGGATTTTAAGTGGTGTTGCCAATGCATTCATCAAGGGGGAAATTGTGAGACCTATGTGTGGTGAATACATTGGCTACCCTAGGTTCGACTAGCTTTGATAAGTTCCGACGCAAGGTTCGACCAGCTTTGGTAAGCTCCAGCGCTAGGTCCTGCTAGCTTTGGTAAGCTCCGGTTAGCTTTGGAAAGGTTCGAAGCTTGATTGCAATTGTTCTGATTTTATCTTGCAATGTTTCAAACTTGCTTTACACTTTTGGAAAGTTTGCTTAGTATTCTTTTACTAAGTTTTTCGTGTGTTTGTGTGGTTATGGCTGATATCGTTTCGCTATGGTTTGCAACATGCTTATGTGAGGTGCTCACGTAAGATGTTGTAGTTTCAGACTAACGAGAGTCAAGTCGAGGACTTGTGCTTGGAAGTATTGATTGTTTATTCATGTGCGGGTATTGCTTGAGTTCAAGACATGGCTGGTGACGGGATCCATTGAACTAGTCTTAGGGAGAAGATGAGGTTCAACAACCAAGTTTGGGAGGAATTGTGGTTGAGTTGGTCGGGAAGTCGCGCAACATGTTTCGATCAAGAACAATGCATACGAAGGTATCATGAACGTCATTAGAAGATGTTTGCATGTGTGCAAGGAGTGCATTGACGTGGCTACATGGTTCCAAGACGTGATGAAGAGATGTGGACGTAAAGAATTGGTCGGAAAGGTTCAACCAACTAGGTTATGGACTTAGGCTGCGACTGAGTCATGTTTAACTCAAATATGGAAAGTTTTGAGTTGGTTATGATAGGATTTCGTTTGGGTCACGAATTTGAGTTGTTTTAGGAATGTGGGATACATTCCTAAGGTGTTTGGAAGTCTTAAGATTGTTTCTATCTGCGTATAGAAGAGTCTTGAGCAGTTATGGAAAGTTACGATTCATGAATTGAGTAGGATTAGAGTCCTAGTTAGGTTTTGGTTGGCCTAAGGGCTGGTTATATAAGCAAGGGAGGCCAGAGCTCGTGGTGTACGTCTTTTGGGGCTGCTCCTCTTGTGTTTTGATCAATAAAATTCGTAGTTGAAGGAACTTTTGGGCCTTGTTCGTCCGACTTGTTTTCTTCAAGTTTTTCTCGTCGAGTTTCTGCACAACACTACCTTTCTTTGGTGGTTTTATCATAAATCGAGTTTTACAGATCCAATTGATGTGATTATTTTGGTTTGTCTTCATAACTTGATTATATATCATCTGTCAAAATTTCACGGTCATTGGATTTGCGGTTTTTGATCTACATGAGTTTCTTTGCAGTGTTGTAGATCTGTTTTTTACTCGGTAGAACAGATTGACCTTTGTTCGATCTTTCGATCGTAACTTGAGTTTCTCTTGATGGATTTCAGTGATTCTTGTTGTGTCGTCTTCGTAACTTGATTATTTCTGATATCTGTCAATTTTTTCATGGTGAAACATGTTTAGATTAGTCTCACACACGATTTCTTCAACAGATCGTTTTTCTGTCCAGGGGTTTTTATTGATTCCGCTGAAAACATTTTAATCTACCAATCACCCCCTTCTGGTAGCTTTTCACGTGCTCTTCGATCCTACAGGTTGTGATCTGGGTGGACCCTCATGATTGGCTAGAGCTGCCAGAAGGGTTTCCGACAACGGATTCCGACTCCTGGGAGGAGCTCCCGGAGTTGTCCCAGAAGTACAACCCCGTGCTGACAATGATCCGACACTTGGAGGATGGAGGATTAACGTTGATGATGGTCCTCGGAAACTTCCTCACACCAACCGCTGGGCGCTGCTCAAGGAGTGAGAGTTTGTGGCCTGGTCTTTCTCTTGAGAAATGGATTTTCTCCGGATCGAGGTTGGCCAAGGCACCAATCTAGACGAGGGTGCCTTGAAACTCTATCTGCAGAACCTGAACAGCAAAACTTTTTCAAGGGATGACCTTGGACCTCCGACTGAGTTCCTGCCCCTGAACATAGTTCCGAAGGTCAGAAGAGAGATGCAGAAGAAGATGCCTCTGCTTGACGACACAGGTCTTATGGTGCGTCAAAGGAGCACTCCGTCAACGAGGATTGTAATCCTCGGAGCTTCGGCCCCCTGCGCACATGAAGGTTCCGACTCTGCACCTGTCAATAGGAAGGCAGATCCAAGCCAAAAGGAGCCTGACTCAAGTCAGAGCAAAGGAAAGGAGCCCATCGGCCCCTCCAATAGGAAGGGGAAGTTGACACGGGCTGATGGGAGTTCCGTCAGATTAGCTCTGACGCAAGCGGTGTCACTGCATTAGGAAGGCCTCAAGTCAATGATGGTTGTGCCTCCAACAATGGCAACTATGGCTCTGACAGCTTGGTCATCTTCAGATCTAGCGCCTTCAGTGGGCGCTAGGTCCGGCAAGTCGACTCTAGTCACGGTGCCAGCGGCAGGCTCTGGGTCTGGAGTCCCTTCTCAAATGAGGGTGATCCTAGCTGAGGCGGTGCCGGTAGCTACCACGACCCTAAGGATGAAGTACAGAGCCTCTGCCTCACCAACAGCGGTGGGTTCTGGCTCCGGTCGTCCAAGGAAGAAGCTTTGTGCCGACTGAAGCATCAACATGCCCAGGTATGATCGACTTTTTAACTTGTGTATTGTTTTTGCTTTTTGCTTTTCCTTGAATTTTCTATCCTCTGTTTCCAGAGTGTCAAGAAGAGGATTTTCTGCTCGACACTTGTCGCAGCCACAAAGGTTGCACAGGCTGAAGCCACCACTGCTGCTCCATCTCCTCCTATGGTCATGGCGGACGACAAGACAGCTCCGGTGTCACCTGTCATATAGACGACTTCAGTGCCGACAGCTAAAGAGCTCGTGGTTGCGCCAGAACACAAGGAAGAAATGCCAGAACAAGCTTTGGCTGTTCTGGATCCAGCTATAGAGGTTTTGGCATCAACGCTGGAAATTTTTGAATCTCCAACGGAAGTTTCGGCACTAGCTCCAGGGGTGACGACACCTAACGTCGCCATGCTGGAGGTAGCCATGCCTGAGCTAGCACAAGAAGATCCTGTTGCGGGGCCTTCAACATCTGCGCTGTAGGTGGATGAGTTTTGACGGCTGTTAGATACCAATTTCACCCGTCAATATAACTCAATTATGTGAAGGAAATATCATTTCTTGAACACATCATCTTCCTATTTAACCTATTTCCACTTGTACTTGGAGAAATTGGTGCATGCAGACATTTTACACAGAATTGAAGTGAAACTATGGGATGGATCCAATTAAATATCATCCCAGCCAATCAAGCGTCAACACGAGGCACAACATGGATCAAATGGCCCACAAACAGAAGTATCCAAGGTCATTCAATGGTATAGAACCCATATTATGGAATGGGACCCACCTTTCAGTCACCTGGAGGAAGAACTAGCCATTTGGAGCCAGAACCAGGTCGGCCGACCCCCCTAGTCGGCCGACTAGGTCCTAGCGCCAAACACGGTCAAACGCCACGTGTTTGCTCCTCCTGGCTTGAAGAGGTCATGGTGGCTGACTTGCACGCTTTTGGTGGCGGGAACCGACCCTTCTCCAAGCTATAAATAGGACCCCTCACTTCAACACACACCACTTGAGCATCATTCTATTGTATACACTAGTTCTCTTAGTCCTTAGTGGAGTTAGGCTATAGAGAGGAGAGCCTATAGTCCCAATTCCAAGTTGGGAAAGGTATGGATCATGTACCTTTTCTTATATTTGTGACTTTATGCATAATAAAGATATTATATTTAGTCTTCTTTTATTCATATACTTGGATGAAGCGTTTCTTGTTTGATTGTGGATTCCATGTATGTGGTAGGAATGGTCTTTATGATCATGCCTTAATGTCATTATACTATAATAATAAACACTATAAACCCCCACTATAGTCTAAGTAGTTATGATATGATCATGTTAATATCAATAACTTATGCTATGTCTCAACATTGGTTCAACGATGATTTAGTTCATTACCTTAGGATGGCTTGTGCCGCAGCTCTTAAGGTATTTACTCAATATGCTAGCATGGTGCTAGGATAGTTAAGTAGCATTGGATGCCTTGTAGACCCACAGATTGAAGAGGTAGGCAGTAGGTGGTGACTGCCCTATCTGTCCTGTGTAATCCTCCACGTTCGGCTATGCCACAGGCTCTTGGCGGGAGTCATCCTAGTATTGCTAGGGGTAAACCCGTGCCCGACGTGTTGAACAGCTTAGCATAAGGATTCACCATTGACATGCATCATTAGTACCTAACCTAGGCTATGTATATGTATACTAGAAGCATTTTAGGAGCAATTCCCCAACTCTTAGTCTAAGATCCATTAGGACCCATCTACCCTTTAGAATAGATTTCTTAGGTGTGTGTCACACTACCCATATATTATCAAATTACCCCTGTTTTGATAATTGATTAGTATCCCATAGCTTGATCATAAGAGTAGTGTCTACTTTACTCCATTGCCTTCCTTTAGGATAAATATGATACCCTTGGGAATACTCTTGAGTGAAATGCTACACGATAGTTTTTGTGTGCTTGCGGACCTCATCTCTTACTAGAGATGATCTGTGATGTAAGAAACGTCAACAAGCATTTCTGGCGCCGTTGCTGGGGAAGGCAAGGGAAGTAAAGGATAGCTATCACTTGTGATTAAGCTATAGGTACTAATAGTTATTAGACTGGATTACCCTTGTTTGTTTTCTCCTTTTGTGGTGAAAACAGGATAGTGTTGGCTAACCCATTTCATGGGATGGCCAACAAGGACGCTAGTGCTCAACTGCAAGATGATTGAAGGCGTACCTCAACAAATGTCTACTAGGCAACACCATTGCCTTTCGCAGAAGAATTTCAGCTTCCAGTAGAAACCAAAGTCATCAATTCCTAAGCTTGGGGGAGGATCCAAGAGTTCTTCTTGGTTTGCCTCCACCATGGGCTAGATAGTTGGCTCCTCATCCAACACTCATGTCATGGGATGGCTTCATCAATCCATGACCACATTCATGCTGGAGCTGAAGAAGCCCTATTCTCATTCATCATTGATGAGAATATGGTCTCTACTCAAGGGGTGGATTGAAGAATGCTCTAGTCCCTTTAGCTTGGCATGCACACCACTTAACATGGTGAACATGCTAGCTATGGAACTACACCTCCTATTGAATTATCATGAAGATCAAGCCAATGGAGAAGTTTTTGTAATTATCCAACTCATGCATATTCACATGATTTGTGAAAATTCATGACAACATGGAACACTTGGGAAAAATTTCCCAAAGACCCATGAGGATCATTTCCAAACAACTACTCCAATGGCTATTGTCCATAAGGAGGTCAAGGGTGGAATCAACATCACCCTTGTAATCAAGTAGGCTATGAGGATTTCAAGGGATTTAAGTTCAACTAGCCTACCTTGAAGTATATTGTCCATGGCCAAGCAAGAAATCAAGACAACATCCTCGTGAATCTCTTGGCCAAGGACAAGAAACTTAAAGAGAATTCAAGATCCAAGATATCCCGCAATCTCTTGTTGGGATTCCTACCCTTCGACCAAGCCCATGCAACCTAGGGCATGTGACATTGTGGATGAAGCATTTCTTGTTTGATTGTGGAGTCCACATGTCATCATGTCTAAGGAAGCTTTTGATGCATGATCAAAGTATGGCTTAACCTTAAGGAATATCAAAAAGGTCGAAGTGACACCCCTAAAGAAGGACAAGCCTCACCATTCTCACAAGAGAATATCTTCAAGAGAGAGAAGTCGTCGCAACATCAACAAGTCTCCATCAAGACGACGGAGGGGCTATGGCCATCATGTGGCCCACATGTCCAACTAACATGCCAAAGGAGATTTGGCATGTCGATCAAGAGAAGTTGTCCAGATCTACAACTCCGGGATTGGACAATGTACATATTTCCTTCGTACTACTAACAATTAATCCCTAGAAGTGGTGCCAGAAATGCTTGTTGGTAGGTTTTGATTCTTAAAAGAACATCCGCAAGCGCACGGAAACTATCGATGTAGCATTTCCCTTTAAAGAGTATTCCCAAAGGGTGTCATTTATATTTTCCCAAAGGAAGGATAGATGGAGTAAAACAATCATCAAGTTGAAAGGCTTAGGTTGGTCTAGGTAGGGTTCTAGCAAGGATGGGTTAAATGATAAGTTGAGGTAGCGTGACACACACAATAGCATTCTATCCTAAGGGGATAAGTGAGGTAATAGAGGAACTAGGCTAAGAGTTAGGTAGAGACTCCTCCTATGCTTCTAATGTACATATACATAGCCTAAGTTAGTTATTAATGATCATATTATTATGAATTCTCATGCTAAGTGGATTAACACATCGGGCACGGGTTTATCCCTAGCAACACTAGACGACTCCCACCAAGAGCGTGTGGCATAGCCGAACGTGCAGGATTACAAAGGACAGATTGGTCTGTCACCACCTACTGCCTACCTCTTCAATCCGTGGGTCTATGAGACATTCACCGCTACACTTTGTCCTAGCACCATGCTAGCATATTAAGTAATTACCTTAAGAGCCTAGGCACAAGCCATCCCAAGGCAATGAACTAAATCATCGTTGAACCAATGTTAATTCAAGTGATTCATGTTAACATAATCATATCATAGCTAATTAGACTATAGTGGAGGTTTATAGTGTTTATGATAATGTAATGAGAATGGTATAGCATGATGAGTATGTTTAGGCCCGATCTTCCGAAAGGTATGTCGATTGGGGTGGAGAACTCGACGTTGATGATCCGTGGCACTCGAGCGGTACGAGTACCCCTGCAATCACTACACCACGGCTCCGTTGGTTATCAACCGTGCTGCACACGCTTGACCTCGCCAAGAAGGCTAATCCCTGCAAGTGCAACCGAGAACACGAGCAAGAACGTAGAAGACACGATCTGAAATCGTGAAGTTGGGGTCTCACAAACCGTAGAACAGCGATATTATTGATCTAAGCAAAACCCACCGAATATGACCCGCGGCTGCAGTATTAATAGGCTAGGGTTCGACCAAAACACGATTAGACGCGTCCCTAATGGACTCTTACGGGATACAAGGCCCAAAGGCCCGATTCGGTGGCGCAGCACCGGACAGAAATCTGGACTCGATTTGTTTTGACTATTGCCAATGACTCCGGAGGAATTTTGAGGTGGGACCAGAACCATTGGAAAGTTTATCTTCTCCTCTTTCTGTGCATATGTAGAACGTCGAAAACGGAGTCCGTATGCCTCCTGGGCGTCTGTTTTAAGGTGGACTGCTCCTGGACTCCGAGTTGAACTCGAGTCCGAGTTGTAAACTGTTTCCATCTACTTGTGGACGTCCCAGGTTGTTCTCCACACTCCCAAGGCCTCCTTCCTTCACTTTTTGATCTTCTCCATTATTCCTAATAACAATTAAATCATCACATAGCAATCTATTCTCAAACTCACATGCAAAAGAAGTTAAGAACGAATTCACCTGCTGATTTAATAACCGTGCCCGTGCTCTTGTGATTGATCCTTGCAGTTCAATGCGCGTCTCCGCTATTGTGATGTCCTCATCATCCTCCCCCTCTTGAATTGGAGTCGTCCTCGACTCAAGTTCATCTTCTTCTCCCAAGTACGGTCGCAAATCTGAAATGTTAAATGTAGGACTAACCCCAAAATCGGGAGGCAATTCAAGCTTATATGCATTATCATTAATCTTTTCAACGATCTTAAAAGGACCAGCAGCTCGTGGCATAAGTTTAGATTTTCTCAAGTCGGGAAATCGCTCTTTTCTCAAATGTAACCACACCAAATCGCCCGGTTCAAGTTTTACTTCTTTTCTACCTTTACTACCTGCAATCCTATACTTCTCATTCATCATTTCAATATTTTTCTTTGTAGTTTCATGCATCTTAAGAATGAATTCAGATCGTTGTGTAGCATCCAAATTTATAGTTTCAGAAGGAGGCAAAGGTAGTAAATCAATAGGAGCACGGGGATTGAAACCATACACTACCTGGAATGGACTTACCTTTGTCGTGGAGTGAACGGATCTGTTGTAAGCAAATTCTATATGTGGTAAACACTCCTCCCACAACTTCAAATTTGTTTTCAAGACAGCCCGTAACATAGTGGATAAAGTACGATTAACTACCTCGGTCTGTCCATCCGTTTGTGGGTGACATGTAGTTGAAAACAGCAACTTGGTTCCCAATTTATACCACAAAGTTCTCCAAAAATGACTTAAAAATTTTGCATCACGATCAGAAACAATGGTATTTGGCACACCATGTAAACGAACAATTTCCGTCATAAATAAATCAGCAATGTGTGAGGCATTATCATTCTTATGACAAGGTATAAAGTGTGCCATTTTGGAAAAACGATCAACAACAACAAAAATACTATCCGTCCCCCTCTTAGTCCTAGTCAATCCCAAAACAAA
Source organism: Tuctoria greenei (assembly GCA_036927565.1). Lineage (NCBI taxonomy): Eukaryota > Viridiplantae > Streptophyta > Magnoliopsida > Poales > Poaceae > Tuctoria > Tuctoria greenei. Next base: position 211,772,782 of record JAYESD010000004.1, on the reverse strand, counting down.
GTCCATAGAAATATCCTCCCAAGGTACACTAGGAACAGGAAGAGGCATATAAAGACCATGTGGGTTAAGGCGAGACTTAGCTTTGTTGCAAGTAGTGCATCGTGACACGTAGCGCTCGACATCACGCCTCATCTTTGGCCAAAAGAAGTGTGTGGACAGCACGTCTTCAGTTTTCTTCACTCCAAAATGTCCCATCAAACCTCCTCCATGTGCTTCCTGCAAAAGCAATAGACGAACGGAGCTAGCTGGAACGCATAGCTTGTTAGCACGATAGAGGAGACCCTCTCGCAGCACATATTTATTCCAAGTTCTTCCTTCACTACAATTTTCAAAAGCATCTTTGAAGTCCAAATCAGTAGGATATAATGCTTTAATTGTTTCCAAACCAAAGATTTTATGATCAAGTTGGGACAGCATGGTATAACGCCTAGATAATGCATCGGCAATGATAATTTCCTTCCCTTTCTTATGCTTAATGATGTATGGAAACGACTCTATGAACTCTATCCATTTAGCATGTTGTTTATTCAGATTGGTTTGACACTTAAGATACTTCAATGATTCATGATTGGAATGTATGACAAACTCCTTAGACCAAAGATAATGTTGCCAAGTTTGTAATACACGGACTAAGGCATACAATTCCTTATCATAAGTGGAATAATTCAGAGAAGGACCATGAAGTTTTTCACTAAAGAAAGCAACGGGTTTACCTCCTTGTATGAGAACGCCTCCAATACCAATGCCGCTTGCATCGCATTCTAGCTCAAAGGTCTTGTCAAAATCAGGAAGTTGTAGTAATGGTGCTTGTGTAAGCTTCAATTTGAGAGCATCAAAAGCTTGTTGCTGCTGTTCGCCCCATCGAAATGGAACTCCCTTCTTCGTTAGCTCATGTAGAGGTGCTGCAATGGTGCTGAAATCCCGCACAAAGCGCCGATAAAATCCTGCAAGACCAAGAAAACTACGAACCTGTGTGACGGTAGTTGGGGCTGGTCAGCTGGTGATTGCTTCAATTTTTGCCTCATCCATCTCAATTCCCTGCGAGAAACGACATAGCCAAGAAACGAGACTCGATTGGTGCAAAAAACGCACTTTTCGAGGTTACCAAACAAACGTGCATCTCTCAAAACAGTAAAAACAGCACGTAAATGATCAAGATGTTCATCATATGACTTGCTGTAAATGAGGATATCATCGAAGTAAACCACCACAAATTGTCCAATGAAAGCACGTAAAACCTCGTCATTAATCGCATAAAGGTGTTGGGTGCATTAGTTAAACCAAAAGGCATGACTAACCACTCATAAAGTCCAAACTTGGTTTTAAATGCAGTTTTCCATTCATCTCCTAGTGCCATTCTAATTTGGTGCTAACCACTACGCAAGTCAATTTTTGTGAAGATGATAGCACCACTCAATTCATCAAGCATGTCATCTAATCGAGGAATAGGATAACGATATCGAATGGTGATGTTATCACTCGACAATCAACACACATGCGCCAACTACCATCTTTCTTAGGAACCAAAAGAACAGGAACGGAACAAGGGCTAAGGCTTTCACGAATGTACCCGCGGTCCAAAAGATCTTGGACTTGTTGCTGAATTTCCTTAGTTTCTTGTGGATTCGCCCTGTATGCTGCACGATTTGGCAAACTTGCTCCTGGAATCAAATCGATCTTTTGTTCAATGCCTCTCATCGGTGGTAAACCAGGGGGTATCTCGGAGGGAAACACATCCTCAAACTCCTGCAAAAGGTTAGCAACAGCAGGGGGCAATGCAATAGACAATTCATGAAGTGAAAACATGGCTTCTTTGCAAACTAAAGCATAGCACATCCCCTTAGCATCGAATAAATCAGCAAGTTCAGATTTAGTTGCGAGCAACGATGGTGATTTTAACTTAATAACTTGCTGTTTTTCAGATTCTAATTTTGTTGCTTTGCCCTCACGAATTTTACTCTTCTCAAAATGCACAATTTCAGCAGGAGTCATAGGGAGCAAAGTGATTTTCTTTCCCTTATGCATGAGAGTATATTTGTTGGTTCTACCATGATGAATAGCATCTGTATCAAATTCCCAAGGACGACCCAATAAAAGAGAACAAGCATCCATAGGAACAACATCAAAATCAGCAAAATCATGGTATGAACCAATTGAAAAATGTATTCTTGCTGTTTGTGTTACCCGAACCTTACCGCTGTTGTTGAACCATTGAATGTGGTACAGATGAGGGTGTGCTCTTGTTGTCAAACTGAGTTTCTTGACAACGTCCGTATTCACCAAGTTATTGCAGCTACCTCCATCAATTATAGTGTGTACACGGCAGTCCTTGACGACGAGAAACATGTGGAAGAGGTTGTGTCGTTGTAGCTTGTCGTCGGTCTCCACTTTGGAGCTCAAGGCGCGCTGCACAATGATGCTCCTATAGTTCTCCGTCGCCGCTGTACCAAGTACCTCTTCTTCGGTGTGTTCGTCATTTGGATCTGTAAAGTCAGTAGCAAGAGAATTTTCATCTTCAACATCCGAAGTACTATCATACCCGCCATCGTCGCGTGCTATGTATGCCCGTTTTCTCGGGCAATCTCTCATCATATGACCAAGTCCCTGGCAGCGGTGACACTTAATGTCGGAAGTACGACCCGTAGAAGGAGTGGACGACGAAGGCTTGAATGATGTCGCCTTGCTGCCTTCCGTCATGCGAGAAGGTGAAGCAGCAGGTATAGTTCGTTGGCCGCCATTGGGTGGTGTAGTCGCTGCACGGGGGGCCGAAGATGGTGCTGTTTTGGATGGTGTAGTTGCTGCACGCGGCGTGAAGTTGCTCCTCGTGCGTTGTTGCTGTTGTTGTCGGCCCTGCAATTCTTTTTCTGCCAACATAGCAAGCTGAAACAATCTGTTAACAGTATCATATTCTTTGTAATCAACAATGTCCTGAATTTCACGCCTCAACCCCCCATAAAATCGAGCTATTTTATCATCCATGTCCTCTACTACCCCACAACGCAGCATACCCTTTTGTAACTCTTGATAATACTCCTCTACTGTAGGATTGAAGAGCACGTGAAAAGCTACCAGAGGGGGGGTGAATGGTAGATTTAAAAATCTTACGCAGTGGAAACAATAAAACCCTAATCCCTTCGGTAGAAAAACGATCTGTTAAAGAAATCGTGTATAAGACTAATCTAAACGTGTTTCACCGTGACAAAAGTGATATATATCAGAGAGAATCAAGTCACGAAGACAACACAACAAGAATCACGTCAATTGGATCAGTAAAACTCGAGTTATCATAAAACCACCGACGAAAGGTAGTGCTTTCCAGAAACTCGACGAGTAAAACTTGTCTGGAACAAGTCGGACGAACAAGGCACAAAAGTTCCTTCAAACTATGAATTTTATTCAATAGAACACAAGAGGAACAGCCCCAAAGTCGTCTCTCACGAGCTTTGGCCTTCCCTTGCTTATATAACCAGCCCTTAGGCCATCCCAATACAACTAGGACTCTAATCCTAATCCGATCACAATCGGAACTTAGCATAACTGCTCAAGATTCTTCTACACGCAGATAGAAGCAATCTTAAGACTTCCAAACACCTTAGGAACGTATCCCACATTCCTAAACAACTCAATTTCGTGACACACACGAAATCCTAACATAACCAACTCGATACTTCCCATACCGAGCCATAACCGACTCTGCCGCAGCCAAAGTCTTCAACCGATACGATCCGATCCTTCCGATCAGATCTTCCTTCCATAATCCGTCTCTAGAAGCATATTGCCATGTCATGCACCGCATGCATACGTGCGAACACCTTCCTTCGACCTTCATATGCAATGCCCTTGATTCAATCATCCTGCGTGACCTCCTGACCCGCTCAACCACAGTTCCTCCCGAACTTGGTTGTTGGAACCTCATCTCCCCCTGAGACTAGTCCAATGGATCCTGTCACCAGCCATGAATTGAACTCAAGCAACACCTGCACATGAACAAACAACCAATCCATACGAGCTCAAGTCCTCGACTTGACTCACGTTAGTTCCGAACACAACACCTTGCGTGAGAACCTCACATAAGCATGTTGCAAAACCACAGTAGAAACGATATCAACCGTATCATCCAAAACGCACCACAAACTTAGCAAATGAAAACTAAGCAATCTTTCCAATCAAGTAAGGCAAGTACGAGACATTGCAAATGCAAAGCAGAAGCACTGCGGTCAAGTTCCGGACCTTGCCAGAGCAACCCGGAGCTTGAGCCGGAGCTAACAAGAGCTAGTAGAACCTAGCGCCGGAGCTTACCAAAACTAGTAGATCCTGGATCCGGAGCTTATCAAAACTAGTCGGAACTAGTCAACCCAAAAGCCGGAGCTAGACAAAGTACGTCGGAGCTTAGCATCCCGGAGCTAACGAAAATATGCCGGAGCTATCAAATATATGCCGGAGCTAAAGATAAAGCTCACCGGAGCTAACCAAAGCTGGTCGGACCTTACCAAGAAGTCGGACCTAGCTACGAACATAGCCGGAGCTACCCAAAACAAGCTGGACCTATCGTCGGACCTTGCTGTAGCTCGGAGCTAGAGTTGGACCTTGATAAAAAGGTGTTTTGGTGATATTAAAAACTTTTATCATCAAAGCCAAGTGTATTCACTACAAGCCAATGTATTCAGCACACATAGGTCTTACAATCTCCCCCTTGATGAATGCATTGGCAACACCATTTAAAATCCGAACATTTGCTTATTCACATAAAAGTTTTGAAAACAATTTCTCCCCTTTTGTAAAACAAACGTAAATGAAAATCTCTCCCCCTTTTGAAAATGAAAATGTCTCCCCCTTTATTATCTCTCCTTTTTTTTTGAATGTGTGATTAATCTCTCCCCCTTTGACAATGTATTCAGCAAGGTAAAAGAGAAATTTTAATTGTTATGAGATATAAACAAATTATCTCTCCCTCTTTAGTTGTTATGAGCATATTATAACATATACATATAAACAAAGCTCATCCAAGTCATACTATCAAGTACCTTACATTATCACATCAATGAAATACATAAGGTAGTGTAAGCCATGCTAGAGAGCAAGTGTGATTTTCAATTTTAGCAGGTCATGATCTCACAAACTTAACTATTTTAAAACCTGAAAGCATGACACTAGTTGCTGCATTTTATTATTTTCAAAGCATAAATTTAGATAATATAATATTTGCAAGAGATTATATGCTCATCTGCCTTATTCTAACCAACCAAGCCAAGCCTATGTCATTTGAAAATCAGAAGCTTAAGGACATGGTTTTAGTCATACACAACTTCTTCCAAGTTCATATCTAAGTGCAATGACAAGCCATATCGAAAGAAGAAGTGCGATGCATGCATATTCTCTTGATCTTTTCTCAATTTATATTTGTTCATAAAAATTCAATATGTGAGTTGATTACTTGATAAATTCTTAATGATTAAAAGCATTTGTGAGCATGCAACAAGTTCAAAAAAAAGCAAGAAGGTTCGACCATGACCAGATTTAGTGTAAGTAATTATTCCAATTACTAGACATGGCAAAAACTACAAAAAGTATAACACGAGTAATGTAGTAAGAACTTTCAGCATGTAAAAGGAATCACAAAGTCATATATGTATGAAATTATATGCTCATATTATTTTAATTTCAGATTCACACATAGACTTCCTAAGTTTCAAACACTCCCCCTCAATTTAAGCCATGAGGATGCATAACCCCTATTTCACTACGAATGTAACAAAAACGAGTGAAATCCAAAGGTTCTGTAAAAATGTCAGCCAATTGTTGTTCGGTATCTACATGGTGAAGCACAATGTTTCCTTTTTCAACATTATGACGGAGAAAGTGATACCTAATGTCAATGTGCTTAGTTTTAGAATGTTGCACGGGGTTTTTAGCAATGCAAAAAGCACTAGTGTTATCACAGAACAGTGGACCACTATCTAGATCAACCCCATAGTCCTTAAGTGTTTGAACAATCCAAAGAATTTGTGAACAGGCACTAGCAGCAGCTACATACTCAGATTCGGCTGTGGATTGTGCAACTGAACTTTGTTTTCTAGAGGACCAAGCAACAAGAGAATTACCCAGAAAATGACAAGCACCGGAAGTACTTTTCCTATCAATCCTACAACCCCCAAAATCAGCATCCGAAAAAGCTTTCAAAGTAACGGTTGAGGAAGAAGGAAGAAAAATGCCAAATTCTTGAGTTCCATGTAAGTACTTGAGAATCCTTTTGACGGCTTGACGATGTGATACACGTGGGGAAGATTGAAACCGTGCACAAAGACATACGCTGAATTGTATGTCCGGCCTTGATGCCGTGAGGTACAAAAGTGATCCGATCATGCTTCTATATTCTTTTTGATCCACGGGTTCACCATCTTCATCAAGTTCAAGTGTTGTTGCTGTTCCCATTGGTGTCCGAAGAGGCTTGCTTTTGTCCATGTTGAAGCGCCTTAGGAGGTCTTTGGTATACTTCGTTTGATGCACAAAGGTACCCTCCTTGATTTGCTTGATTTGCAGCCCCAAAAAGTAGGTGAGTTCACCCATCATACTCATTTCAAATTCGGAACTCATCATTGCTGAAAACTTGGACACAAGATCATGAGAAGCACAACCAAAGATAATATCATCCACATACACTTGAACGAATAATGAGTCATTGCCATGATTAAGCACAAAAAGAGTTTTATCAACCTTTCCCATTGTAAACCCCTTTTCAAGTAAGAATGTTTTTAACCTATCATACCATGCTCTAGGGGCTTGTTTGAGACCATATAAGGCTTTGGACAGTTTGAAAACATGATTAGGAAAATCTGGATTTTCAAAACCTGGTGGTTGTTTGACATAAACCTCCTCATCTATGTAGCCATTAAGAAAAGCACTTTTAACATCCATTTGATATAGCTTAAAACCTTTAGATGCTGCGAAAGCTAACAAAATTCTTATGGCTTCTAATCTAGCGACAGGAGCAAAAGTTTCATCAAAATCTAGACCTTCAACTTGAGTGAAACCTTGAGCAACCAACCTAGCCTTATTCCTAATCACAACCCCTTCCTCACTTTGTTTATTTTTATATACCCATTTAGTTCCAATTAAAGTGTGGCCTTGAGGTGGAGGTACAAGTTTCCAAACATTATTTCTTTCAAAATTTTCTAACTCTTCTTGCATGGCAATAATCCAAGATTCATTAGTGAGTGCGTGTGATATATCTTTGGGTTCAAAAGAAGCAACAAAAGCAGAATGAGCATGAGAGTTTGGATCGCAAAACCTGGACCGTGTGACTCGTTCATGCAAGCTTCCAATCATCTGTTGTGGGGGATGATCTTTGTAAAAACGTAGGGGAACAGATGTCTCACAAGCTTCTTTTTCATTAGGTTCATTGTAGATTGATGAGCTTGTGATTTGTGGACGATCAGGACCAGTAGAGGTGACAGCCGGAGCTTGTTCAATGTCCGGAGCTGGACACGTGTCAACTTCGGAACTACCAGGCAGTATCACTGGCTCTTCTTCATCTTCGAAAATACCCTCCCCCTGAGAATATGAATCTGGTCCTGCAACACCGGAGCTAGTACCTGGGCTAGCTTCATTAAAAGACACTTCACAAGTCTCCACAATTTTGTTAGTGTCAAGTAAAAGCACACGGTAGCCTCTAGTATGAGATGGATAACCAAGAAACATGCCATCATTGGATCTAGGTTAAAATTTATCAAGATTACCATGTTTCTTAACAAAGCATTTGCAACCAAAGACCCGAAAGTGTGTAACACTAGGCCTATGTCCAAACCGGAGCTCATATGGTGTTTTACCTAGCTTAGCACACAAGAAAACACGATTTGAGACATAACAAGCGGTTGCTAATGCATCAGCCCAAAATTTCCTAGGGGTTTGATATTCATCAAGCATAGTCCTAGCCATCTCAACTAGGGTTCTGTTCTTTCTTTCTACAACACTGTTTTGTTGAGGTACATATGGTGAAGAAAATTGATGATCTATTCTATTTTCAGCACAAAAGTGATCAAAGAATTGATTTTTAAATTCAGTTCCATTATCACTTCTAATTGCTTTTAATGATCCTGGGTGATCGATTGATAATCTAAGAAATAAAGTTCTAAAGTGACTAAAAACTTCATTCTTAGACGCCATAAAATACACCCAATAATATCTAGAATAATCATCAACAATAACAAGAGCATACCATTTACCTCCGAAGGATTGAACACATGAAGGTCCTACGGTGTCAAGATGCAAAAGTTGACATGGTTCAGTTGTCATGATCATTGTGAGAGGAGTATGTGAACCTGCAACCATCTTAGCATGTCTACAAGAAGAGCACACAATTTCTTTGTCCCCTTTAAGCTTAGGCAGCCCACGTATGCGATCAAGAGCACTAACACGCGTTAGGTGATCAAAGCCTACGTGACCAAGTCTACGATGCCAAAAATATAAGTCCTTTGAATCATTAGCAACTAGACACCTATGCTTAGAAGAAGACATATCAAAATCAGCTTTAAAACTCTTCCAAACCGAGACATGTTAAAAATAAGTTCACTATTTGAATCTACAACTTTGCAGCAGTTTTTATTGAAAGTAATTTCTAGATTTTCATCTAGCAATTGTGAAATAGAAAGCAAGTTATATTTCAAATTTTTGACAAGTGCCACATTCTTCAAAGTGTAGTGATCATTTACTCTAACCGAACCCTTAGCAATTATAGGAGTTGAAGAATTATCGGCAAAAGTAACATTCTCTACACGTGACACAAAGGTGAGGGAGGAGAACCAATCTTTGTTACCGGTCATGTGGCGTGAGCAACCTGAATCCACAATCCAAATATTCTCCTTCCTCAAGCGTGTAACCTACATAGAAGCACAATACGCCGATGACTCAATACTGGGGTTAGTCAAAAGGCATTTAGGAATCCAGTACTGAGTCACGCGACGTGCACCAGGAAAAACACGCGAATGCTGAGATAAAACAGCAGGTTTATGAGTCAAAGATTGAGGTTTTCTGTTCTTAACAGTTGATTTAGAAGTTGTTACTTGTTTAGAGTGAAAACCGGTAGCTCCGGAGGTAAAAGCAGAAGGTCTGGAGGCAAAAACTGAAGCTCCGGAGGGAACAACAGAAGATCCGGTAGCTCTCGGAGCTATCGGAACTATCGGAGCTGCTTTTGCGGATTTCTTACCAGAAGGTCCGGAAGCTACCTTTTGAAATTTCTGACTCACTAAAGCAGGTTGTGTTTTTCTAATTGCATGAAAGTTATAAGATCTAGCAATTTTTCTTTCCTTTTTCTATTGTTTAGCTAGTCTATAACAAAAATCTATGACATGACCATCTCTACCACAGAAGGTACATTGAAATTTAACTTTGTGTTCATGTCTAGAGGAGCAAGCAATATTTTTATTTGAAACGGAATGAGGCATCACTCCTGCAGATTTGAAAACCACTCTATTTTGTTTAGGAACTGTTTGAATCAAACCAATTCCTAATGAATTTACAACTTTAGGTGGATGTGCCTTAGCATGAGCATGAGAATCAAAACCTAAACCAGTTTTATCTTTGCAAGACTTGGAAGAATTCAGCAACAAGTTTAGATTCTTATTCCCATTATAAAACCGACTTAGTGTCCTTTTCATGTCATTAAGTTTCTTAGACAAGTCTAGGCAGTTTGCACATGAAGTTATTCCTTTTAGTTTGCAGTTGGAACAATTTTTAACTTCATGAGATCGTAAAGCATTGTTCAATATAGAAATTTCATTTATAGCATCTTGTAGTTTCTTATCAAGATCATTACAAGTAGAACAATGCAAGTCAATTGTAGAACAGCTAGCATCTTTCAAGTTTTTATCATTAAGTGCAGCAAGCTCTTTGTTCTTTTTAATTTCTTCATCAAGTCTATCTAGAGTGGAGGAGTGTGCACTTCTTAATGTGGACAGTTGTTCATAGATTAAGTCACAAGAGGAACAAGAATCATCACTAGGAAATAAGGATTTCAACCGATTAATTTCAGATTCTAGTGACTCAATTTTAGCAGCATTGTCCCTAAGCTTTTTGTCCTTTTTCTTGACAATGACAGTGGCACGGGAAATAGCATCACACATTTCATTACATGTTGAACATACCTCATCATCATCACTATTGTGTTCTGCTTCCTCCTGACTTGATCTTGATTTTGCTTTGCCCGCCATGAAACATATGTTGGCCAGGTCATCATTCTCTTCATCACTTTCAAAGTCTATGTCACTTGAACTGAGCTCTTGAAGTGCGGTGATGAAGTTGTTGATCATCTTGCGTCCTATGGTACCTTTCTTCTTCTTGTTGTTGGAATTTCCAGAGAAGGTTCGGACCTTGCTTTGTTTTTCTTCCCGGGTGGTCGGACCTGAAAGGTTAGGGCATTCTGTACGAAAGTGTCCTGTTTTACCACATTCAAAACAGCGTTGAGGTCCGGAGCTTCCTCTCCTTCTAGTTCTCACATTTTGCAATGCTTTTGAGAATCTAGTAGAGATGAGTGCCAACTCCTCTTCTGGAATTTCTTCGATCTGCTCCAGGGTTAGTGAGGACAACAAAGCAAGAGTATTGCAGGATGATGATTGGCCGGAGCTAGACATATCACGTTGTGAGACAAATGCAATAGACTTGTTTGGGTTCTTACGTGCTAGGATGTCAATTTCATGAGTTTTTAGTTTAGAATAAAGTACATCTAATGTAAGAGAACTCATGACAGTTGATTCACGAATAGATGTTACATTCATCTCCCAAATTGTCATGTCTAATGCACTAAGAAGTTGTCTAGCATTCTCAGCATCAGAAAAATTTACATTGACACTACGTAAGTTGCTGAGAATTTTATTGAAACGAGCAAAAAGGTCATCGATAGACTCACCTGGTTGCATCTCAAAACGCATATATTCTTTCTTGAACATATCTTGTTTTACCTCCTTGATTGTGTTGGAGCCTTCATGATAATCACAGAGAGCTCTCCAAACATCGTATGCTGACCGGAGGTGTGTGACACGATCAAAGTCGCTCTGAGTGAGTCCTTGGATGATCAAGTTTCGGGCTTTGTTGTTATTGTCGACGTCCCGGAGGTTCGTAGCCGTAACTTGATCGTTAGGCGGGACTTCATAAGGTTTGTATACCTTTTCCCATATTGCGAAGCCTTGCGCCTGGATGAAGGCCTCCATGCGTGCCTTCCAAACCTGGAAATCAATGCCAGAAAACACACAAGGTTTGGCGGAGTACTTCTCCATGATGATTAGTCAAAAACACGTGCAAATCTCAAAGATTAGAGCACCGTGGCTCTGATACCAATTGTAGGATCGAAGAGCACGTGAAAAGCTACCAGAGGGGGGGTGAATGGTAGATTTAAAAATCTTACGCAGTGGAAACAATAAAACCCTAATCCCTTCGGTAGAAAAACGATCTGTTAAAGAAATCGTGTATAAGACTAATCTAAACGTGTTTCACCGTGACAGAAGTGATATATATCAGAGAGAATCAAGTCACGAAGACAACACAACAAGAATCACGTCAATTGGATCAGTAAAACTCGAGTTATCATAAAACCACCGACGAAAGGTAGTGCTGTCCAGAAACTCGACGAGTAAAACTTGTCTGGAACAAGTCGGACGAACAAGGCACAAAAGTTCCTTCAAACTATGAATTTTATTCAATATAACACAAGAGGAACAGCCCCAAAGTCGTCTCTCACGAGCTTTGGCCTTCCCTTGCTTATATAACCAGCCCTTAGGCCATCCCAATACAACTAGGACTCTAATCCTAATCCGATCACAATCGGAACTTACCATAACTGCTCAAGATTCTTCTACACGCAGATAGAAGCAATCTTAAGACTTCCAAACACCTTAGGAACGTATCCCACATTCCTAAACAACTCAATTTCGTGACACACACGAAATCCTAACATAACCAACTCGATACTTCCCATACCGAGCCATAACCGACTCTGCCGCAGCCAAAGTCTTCAACCGATACGATCCGATCCTTCCGATCAGATCTTCCTTCCATAATCCGTCTCTAGAAGCATATTGCCACGTCATGCACCGCATGCATACGTGCGAACACCTTCCTTCGACCTTCATATGCAATGCCCTTGATTCAATCATCCTGCGCGACCTCCTGACCCGCTCAACCACAGTTCCTCCCGAACTTGGTTGTTGGAACCTCATCTCCTCCTGAGACTAGTCCAATGGATCCTGTCACCAGCCATGAATTGAACTCAAGCAACACCTGCACATGAACAAACAACCAATCCATACGAGCTCAAGTCCTCGACTTGACTCACGTTAGTTCCGAACACAACACCTTGCGTGAGAACCTCACATAAGCATGTTGCAAAACCACAGTAGAAACGATATCAACCGTATCATCCAAAACGCACCACAAACTTAGCAAATGAAAACTAAGCAATCTTTCCAATCAAGTAAGTCAAGTACGAGACATTGCAAATGCAAAGCAGAAGCACTGCGGTCAAGTTCCGGACCTTGCCAGAGCAACCCGGAGCTTGAGCCAGAGCTAACAAGAGCTAGTAGAACCTAGCGCCGGAGCTTACCAAAACTAGTAGATCCTGGATCCGGAGCTTATCAAAACTAGTCGGAACTAGTCAACCCAAAAGCCGGAGCTAGACAAAGTACGTCGGAGCTTAGCATCCCGGAGCTAACGAAAATATGCCGGAGCTATCAAATATATGCCGGAGCTAAAGATAAAGCTCACCGGAGCTAACCAAAGCTGGTCGGACCTTACCAAGAAGTCAGACCTAGCTACGAACATAGCCGGAGCTACCCAAAACAAGCTGGACCTATCGTCGGACCTTGCTGTAGCTCGGAGCTAGAGTCGGACCTTGATAAAAAGGTGTTTTGGTGATATTAAAAACTTTTATCATCAAAGCCAAGTGTATTCACTACAAGCCAATGTATTCAGCACACATAGGTCTTACATCTACGGACATGTTACCTTGGTCTAAACGCTGCAATTTTTTGCGAAGGTCCCGCTGAAAAGATGGAGGAACAAATCGAACACGCATAGCTTCCATTAATCTATCCCATGTTGGAGGATCCGTTCTAGTTTTAACAAGTTCATTCCACCATATGATAGCAAAGTCCTTAAACTCACTAGTGGCTTGACGAACTCTATGTTGTTCAGGAACAAGATGGGAATTAATTTTTTGCTCTACTGTCATCTCCCAATCAAGATAAGCCTCAGCATCATAAGCACCAGAAAAAGAGGGTATAGTAAATTTCACTTTAGCAAAAGGATCATCAGGAGGGCGGTTATAATTATTATGATTATTACCTCCCATACCTCGATGATAAAGTGGTAGTCTTGGCTGATTACTGTGATCTTCCAGTTCATCATAAGCATTGTCTTCTTGTCTTCCAGCGAGAGGTAACCGAGCCTCAAAAGTATTCATCCGAAGAGCAAGGTCATCCAGTTGGCGAGTCAAGTTCGCCAATGACTCCTCCGTTGCTGTGTTGTATTTGGCGAACATATCACGTAACTCAACATGTTGAACACATTCGTCATTATTTTCTTCTCCAGCCATTGTTAGTAGGAAACAAAAGACAACAAAAAAATGTTATCCCTATCAACTACAGTGACAATGTGGAAGGTGGAAGAAAACAATCTCTCTCGCTCAAGCGTCTTACCACGCTCTTACAAGTGTTCTTACCGACACAGCAGGTGGTGTGGACGGTGAGATGAACCAATGAAGCGTGGGGTTATTGCAAAGGTACCTGTTATGCTCAAGAGAAAGGTGGAGCTTGGATGGCACAATATGGTGGCTAATAAGCAGAAAATCGTTAACAGCTAAACAAAGTTGAATAAGTATTCAATGTAGGAAACTGTTGCTGGTCAACTGAGTGCCCTAGAGCCTATCACAACACAAGGAAGTATCAAGGCAAAAGAAGTACAGAATGATATAACCAAACAAACAACACCAAGTGGTATAGGCCAATTGCTTTAATATGCGTGCTCTTCACTATTTTTTTTTCTTTTTTGTAATATTTTTTTGATATTTTTTCTTTACTCAGTAGCACAAATATAGGAAGCACACAAATTTGCAGCTCAATTGGAAGTAATATGCGGCCTATAGAAAATCAAGAAGATTCTTTAAAATTTGTGCTGAAACTTCGGAGGCCGGATAGCCTATCTTCCGAGGGGAATTTGGGCAATCTAATTTCGCCGAACGCGGCTACGCGGCGGAAAATCGGATGCGAAATTTCGCGTAGATGAATTTGAAAAAAAAATTCACCCGATTTCGAGTTCGTATGCGAAAGTTATGGCCGTTTTAAGGTAGGCTGTCCGAGTTACGTTTTTTTGGATGTTGATTCCAACTCGGTTTGAGAACAGAACTCGCAAACGGATACGAAAACGATCGGGAATTTGCACAGAAACTAATGGGGTGGTGTGTGATGATTCAAGGATGAATGGCACAAAGATTTGTCACCTAATCTAGGGCTGGCGATGCGGGAGTTCACGCAAGGCGGCTAGCTAGGGCAAACCGATGAACGTGGCGGATCGGTTTGTTATTTAGGGATTGTGGAATAGGTGTCGAATAGCAAGAAAACAAGGACGAAACACGATAACTAGGACCCAAAAACACAAAGCTAAACCAGCAACAAGACTCAACCACACGAATGCAAACTCAACAATGCAAACTGAAAAACGAAACTGCAGGCACTATAGTCTGGGAAGCGGTAAAATCGATCTAATTTTTTTTGTGGCTTTTTTGTGGACTCTAGGTACGAAACAAAATCGATCTAATGGAAGGAAGGAAAACAAAGATACCTCACGGGCAACCTGGAAATCTGATACCAATTCATGAGTAGGTTTAGGCCCGATCTTCCGAAAGGTATGTCGATTGGGGTGGAGAACTCGACGTTGATGATCCGCGGCACTCGAGCGGTACGAGTACCCCTGCAATCACTACACCACGGCTCCGTTGGTTATCAACCGTGCTGCACACGCTTGACCTCGCCAAGAAGGCTAATCCCTGCAAGTGCAACCGAGAACACGAGCAAGAACGTAGAAGACACGATCTGAAATCGCGAAGTTGGGGTCTCACAAACTGTAGAACGGCGATATTATTGATCTAACCAAAACCCACCGAATATGACCGGCGGCTGCAGTATTTATAGGCTAGGGTTCGACCAAAACACGATTAGACGCGTCCCTAATGGACTCTTACGGGATACAAGGCCCAAAGGCCCGATTCGGTGGCGCAGCACCGGACAGAAATCTGGACTCGACTTGTTTTGACGATTCCCAATGACACCGGAGGAATTTTGAGGTGGAACCAGAACCATTGGAAAGTTTATCTTCTCCTCTTTCCGTGCATATGTAGAACGTCGAAAACGGAGTCCGTATGCCTCCTGGGCGTCTGTTTTAAGGTGGACTGCTCCTGGACTTCGAGTTGAACTCGAGTCCGAGTTGTAAACTGTTTCCATCTACTTGTGGACGTCCCAGGTTGTTCTCCACGCTCCCAAGGCCTCCTTCCTTCACTTGTTGATCTTCTCCATTATTCCTAATAACAATTAAATCATCACATAGCAATCTATTCTCAAACTCACATGCAAAAGAAGTTAAGAACGAATTCACCTGCTGATTTAATAACCGTGCCCGTGCTCTTGTGATTGGTCCTTGCAGTTCAATGCGTGTCTCCGCTGTTGTGATGTCCTCATCATAGCACAATCATAAATACTATTCCTACCACATACATGGGCCACAATCAAACAAGAAATGCTTCATCCAAGTATATGAACAAATGAAGACTAAAGATATCATCTTTATTATGAATAATGTCACAAATACAAATAGGAATATGGGAGACATACATTTCCCAATTGGGAAGAAACTCCTTCTACTCCTCTCCTACTTGAACTATGGACTACAGACTCTCCTCTCTACAGCCTATACTCCTCTAAACCTATAGAGAGTAGTGAATACAAGTGGTGTGTGTTGAAGTGAGGGGTGAGGGGTCCTATTTATAGCTTGGAGAAGGGTCGGTTCCCGCCACCAAAAGCGCACGAATCAGTCACCCATGACCACTTCAAGCCGGGAGAAGCCACCACATGGAGTTTGACCGAGAAAGGCGCTAGGAACTAGTAGGCCGACTAGGGGGGTCGGCCGACCTGGTCCTGGCCCCTTTTGCGGTGTGCTTTCTCCAGGTGACTGAAAGGTGGGTCCCATTGACTGATATTGGTTCTACACCGTTGGATGACCTCGGATACTTCTGTTTGTGGGCCGTTTGATCCATGTGGTGCGACATGTGATTGCTTGATTGGCTCGAATGATATTTTATAGGATCCATCCCTTCACTTCATTTCTGCATAGAATCCCTGCATGCACTACTATCTCCAAGGACAAGTGGAAATAGGTTAAATAGAAAGGTGTTGTGTGCAAGAAATGACAATTGCTTCACATAATTGAGTTATATTGACAGGTAATATTGGTGTATAATAGCCGTCAACAAACTCCCACAAGCTTATCCTTTGCTCGTCTTGTATGGCTTCTAGTTACCCTGCCAGAGACATTACTTCTTCCGACTTCCTTGATGGGAAGTAGGTTAATGGTTAGCCTCCAACATTTGTACAGATGATAATTCAGGTTAGGTAACCGAATTTCATTGACAAAGCTAGGATAACAAAATATAAAAGAGCCATCTTGATCATGCATAAGTGTATGTCCTTGCACTAAATATTTTTCATCAATTAATTCTATTTCATTTCAATGTATTCAAATGAAGAATATTCAAGTGCTCCTACCCTAGTAGCAATACGGGTAATCAATGAAGTGCATTCAATTGGCCCTACTCTTAGAATGTAGTCTAACCATTGTGTCATCATAGCAATAACTGGAGCAACTTTTATCTTTTTAATCATGGCAAATAAAATTTTTAGCTCATCATCACGCACTATCCTTACATGTCCTCTAGGGAACATAGTCATAGCCACCCATCTATGCATGAAGTGTAAAGTAGGGTTGTGTAAGTGGCTATTCCTAGGTGCACTACATCTGACCTCACCAGTTAAATCTTGCCAAAAAATTTGTTTGTTCAAATTAGGCGAAGTGTCTAAATCTAGCAAACCACGTTTATGGGAGCCTATGATTTCACTTAATTCTTTCCATAGGATGTTGTATTATTTTTTAAATAATCTAAAAGTAATACCATCAAATCCTATCTTGAGTGTGCAAAAGAATTGTATGGAGAGAAGGCATGAACCTTTCTCCTTTATGTGAGCAAAGTTTTCCCATCTTACTGCACGCGAAATGGAAAAGAATTTAGAATCCATACCTATTTTGGAGATCAAATACGGATCATAAGCTTTCGTATGAGAAAACTCACGATCTTGGAGGAGCATGCGTGCTTGATCTTCAACTTCACTTTGGATGTCGAGGTCGTCGTCATGAAGAAGTTGGTGAGGGTTGCTTCTCTCACCCATGGGAGTGTCCTCTTCTACACTCCTCCTCCGTGAGCTTGGTGTAGCCACGGAAGAGGGGCGTGCACTTGAGTCTCCACCATGGCTTGAGCTTGCAGCTTCCTTCCTTTTTCCAAACAACATTTTTCATTCCTTTCATGGCCACAACAAACAAGAACACAACAAGGCAAAAATTCGAAAAAGGTGATGTTAGTGAACAAAACCCCAGCGAATTTTCCATTGAAGAACTTGAGAGCAAATTGCAAATGCAATCAAAAGCAAATCTTTTTTAGTTGGATTTTGAGCAAGAGTGCTTCAATGAAGAGAAATAAAAACAATTTGAGCAAGAGTGACATTGGGGATGTATGGAATGAGGTGAGGTGTGAAGAGAAGAGCTCCTCACGGCCATCATTTATAGTGTGCAATCCCCAAGGGTCACTAGGGCACCAAATGTAGCCGTTGGAGGAGAGAGAGCCAAATTGGCTCCTTTCCCTAGTCAGCCGAGCAGGGGGGTCGGTCGACCTGATAGGTGGGCCCCCCTATTCTCCTTTTTGCAGGTGGTCCCCAACGGCTATGGAATCAGCACGTTGGTGAAATACCACTTTTGCAGCTCAGAAAAATTGTTTTCCAAACAAAAAATCCTTTTTCAAAACCCAAAAATTTTCTTTTTGTGAAAAATAAAGAAAAAAATGATAGTTGAGAATATAAGATTCTCAACTTGCTAAGAAAATCAAATATGAAGTGGGAGAATCATAGAGAAGAAGTTTGTAGGAGTCAAATAACTATACAGACATTCAAAGATCCGATTGTTGAAATCCCTAGAGGATTCTATTTCAATATCTCTTGGCAAAGGAGTAAATTAGGGTGGTTGCTACCTATTGGAAATCAAGCCTGAAGGTCAACCATTACTATATGAGGCTGGAGATTTGACATGGAAACCCTCCATGAGCAACCAATAGGCTGCTACGAGTATGTGAGAGCATTATGCTCTCAACTATTCTAAGCACTCATTCAAGCTCAAGGGAATTGCCACCATCATTGGGTGTAAGTTATTCCTTTGTGGCTAAAAGGTATGATGTACCTTAACCATGGAATCACAAGATCACATCCAATGTATATTGGGTGCAAGTTGTTCCTATGTGGCTAGAAGGTATTTTATACCTTAGTCAAGTAACAACATATCATACTCAACCTATGTTGAGTGCACGTCATCCCTCTGTGGTTATAGGTATGTTGTACCTTAGTCGAGGAACAACGGATCATACTCAACACATGTTGGATACATGTCACTCCTTTATGGCTAAAGGTTATCATTACCTTAGCCAAGGAATGATGGATCACACCCAATGCATGAGAGGTACAAGCTATTCCTTTATGGCAAGAAGGTATGATACACTTTAGCCAATGAATGACGAAACACATTCAACACATGTTGAGTGCACATCATTCCTTTGTATCTAAGGTTTATAATTATCTTAGCCAATGAATAACAAGGTACATCAAACCTATAGAAACCTTGAGGTGTGGATAAGTGACATCGACAACACTCTCCTCGACCACACTCATGGAACCCATGAAGGGCAACCCAACATCGACACTCAACCCTCCAATGTCAAAGTCATGCTGCAGCAAGGTTAGGCCAACCTCATGGCCTACATCTGTCAGTACAGTTTCAACCCCTATCGCGAACCTTGACCAAGAACAAGCTTGGGGGAGGACCCCCACTTGAGGTAACTTGTATCACATCCCATTTACATTCAATTATTTTATTTATTTATTTATTTCCACCACATTTGCATCTAAAAAAATTAATAATATTCATTGCATTTGCAACTTGCTTCAAGTTGCGCAAAACAATTTGACAAAGGGTACAACATGCTTTTCAGCTAACATAACCCATCTTCGAGTTGTTTTGTTTGTTCTTGATTTTAGTGCAGCCAACACAAAAGTTGTAAAGAGGTTGGAAGGCCCCAACAAGCGCATATTCCTCCATCAATCTCATTTTGAGTTCACGATGGAGAAATGCTCAAGATGGCGGTCTAATGGAGGAATAAGATGAACCATATTCAACTCCAACCTCAACGTGCCAGGACACATTGAACATGAAGGCTACACCAAAAATCCATGGTTGTGAGTTTCTCACAAAACGACCTTCAACCAAGACTACTCTTCAACTGAGGTACAAGTTCAAATTTTCTGTCATTTGAATTTCATTGGGATTGAATGATTTTTGCTTACATTGGTAAGGAAGGTTTTCACCTTCTTATCATTCAATTCTTATGCATCCTCATGAGAATAAGTGTTGGAATTACTCTTTTGATTCTTCAAAAAGGAATGTCACCTTACTTGGGAATAAATTTAAACAAGTACCTAGAATTTCATAAGCATTGTTAAAATTGACTTAGACATTTTCTGCCTAGGTAATGCTTATGGAATGACTTAATTGTTGAATTGGTATGTAGCAACCTAGGAATAATGATATCGATAATTTTGATTTGAAACTCATTCATGCATGGATCACTAAATTTCAAATTCCAAGGCAAGAAAATTAAAAATGTTCAGGGGGATAAAATTGAGAATCTTGTTTGCTATGACCTAAATGATAAACATTTGCTCTTGTGTAAAAAGCTATGATGGTTAGAAAATTTACAAGATGAAGGGATCCATATAGTGTATTTATATCACTTGCATTGCTATGAGTAGGAGCTTTAGAAAAATGTGCAAATTGTAAGCCCCACTCCTATCAATGATTCATACATTGTTCATGAATACACTTGAAATTGGACTCACTAAACCTTTGATTTTGTTCTTCCCCGTGCGTATAAATGAAGATTCGGTTACCTAACCCGAAAATTCATTTGTACAAGTATCGGGAGCTAATCATCCCTCTCTATCATAGAGAGGAAGTTTGCAAGAGTAAAGTAACTATGTAGGCATTCAAAGATGCGATTGTTGGAAACCCTAGAGGGTTCCATTTCAATATATCTTGGCCAAGGAGTAAATTAGGATGGTTTCTACCTATCAGAAATGAAGCTGAAGGTCAACCATAACTATACGAGGCCGGAGATTTGACATGGAAACCCTCCATGAGCAACCAATGGGCTGCTATGAATATGTGAGAGCATTATGCTCTCAACTATTCTAGGCACTCATTCAAGCTCAAGGGGATTGCCATCATCATTGGGTGTAAGCTATTCCTTTGTGACTAAAAGGCAGGATGCACCTTAACCAAGGTATGACAAGATCACATCCAATGTATATTGGGTGAAGTTGTTCCTATGTGGCTAGAAAGTATACCTTAGCCAAGGAACAACAGATCACACTCAACCCATGTTGAGTGTATGTCATCCCTTTATGGTTATAGGTATGTTGTACCTTAGCTAAGGAATAACGGATCATACTCAACACATGTTGGGTACTTGTCACTCCTTTGTGGCTAAAGATTATCATTAACTTAGCCAAGGAGTGACGGATCGCACCCAATGCATGAGGGGTACAAGTTATGGCAAGAAGGTATGATACACCTTAGCCAGAATGACAGCACACACTCAACCATGTTGAGTGCACGTCATTCCTTTGAAGCCAAGGGATATCATTACCTTAGCCAAGGAATAACAAGGTACATCCAACCTATGGAAACCTTAAGGTGTGGAAGAGCGAAATCGATGACACTCTCCTCGACCACACTCATAGAATTCATGGAAGGTAACCCAACATCGACACTCAACCCCTCCAATGTCAAAGCCATGCTGCAAACAAGGTTAGGCCAACCTCTGGCCTGCATCCATCCTTAGGGTTTAAGCCCCTAGCGCGGACTTTGAACAAGAACAAGCTTGGGGGAGGACCCTGACTTGAGGTAACTTGTATCACAACTCTTGCATATTTATTTTCCATCATCTACCATGCATATAAAAAACTTAAAAATAAGTAGAGTAGATTTGCTTTCAAAATAAAATAAAAAATATGCGGTAAGAATGATTTGGAATTCACATAGATGAAATGATGAATAGTTGCTCTATTTTAATTTTCCTAAGTCCCTAGTTTACAACTTACTACTCTCCAAAAAATTGCTTTTATTGGCTAGAATTGCTTTTGCCTTGATTTAGAAATTGTGGGTAGCAAAAGCTTCATCCAATTCTAAGTTGTTGTGAGATATGATATAGTGATAGGGCTGCTATTCCTAGTTTGAAAGTGAAACTTAGATTTTTGGAGAAATTCTAAAAAGATTTAAGTTACTCTCATTTGATTGGAAATACCTATCAAAGCCATATGATACATTACATTGATAGACCTTATGCATATGCTATTTGTCTTTACATTGATTTTTGTCAAACTAGTATAAACCTATGTGAGATTTCACTCATTAGTTTTTGAATTCAAGACTTCACTTGTACACGCTATACTTCTACACTAGAAGTAAGCAAAATTTCATCATACCATCATTCCACAATAAGAAGAGAAACTCCATACTCTTCATGCTTAGTACTCTCTCCAATTTTGTTGCATAAAAGGGAGTAGAATACATGTCTACAAGAAAAAAGAAAAAAAAAGAAAAAAAAAATACATGCTTACATCATAAGCATGAGAAAAAAAAAGAGAAAAGAGAAAAGTAGCCATGTTTCATCCCTGCAAAATAAGAGAGTCCACACAAAAGAAATCATCTCAAATATCCACATCCACCTCCATTCCATCACACATGCACAAGTCTTGAATCAAATAGTTTTGAATTGATTTCTCCTAAGGCTTGTTTTTTGACTTAGCAATATTATGTGTTGCAAATATGCCTACTATATTCCCTACCAAGATCCACATACAAGCCTTATGTAGAGGTAGGATGAATTTGGGCAAAATGCCTTGGTGAGGATATATTTCAACTACAAATAAAGGAGAGACTTGAGAGAATCAAATTGAGATACTTAAAATCTAAACTGAACTCTCTGGAATTTTAGTGGAACTAGATTTTTAGGGTATGTGTGCTCCATTTGTTGTTCTATGTTTCAACCACCCATGAATAGGAGAAGGCATAAACCCCATAATGACTTGAGATGGGTGAAGTGCCATGCCAATTTTTGCAACACTAGGTAGAGTATCCTGTTGTGCACATGGTCCTTTTGAAAAGTAGAACATTGTAGCAACTCCTGATCATCAACCTAAATTCTTGACTTTGCTCGGGACGAGCAAAGGATAAGCTTGGGGGAGTTTGTTGACAGCTGTTATATACCAATTCACCTGTAAATATAACTCAATTATGTGAAGGGAATATCATTTCTTGCACACATGACATTTCTATTTAACCTATTTCCACTTGTACTTAGAGAAATTGGTGCATGCAGGCATTTTACAAAGAATTGAAGTGAAACAAGGGGATGGATCCTATAAAATATCATCCCAGCCAAACAAGTGTTGACACGTGGCACAACATGGATCAAATAGCCCACAAACAGAAGTATCCGAGGCCATCCAAGGGTGTAGCACCCATATTATGGAATGGGACCCATCTGTTAGTCACCTGGAGGAAGAACTGGCCATTTGGATCTAGAACCAGGTCGGCCAACCCCCCTAGCCAGCTGACTAGGTCCTGGTGCCAAACGCAGTCAAACGCCATCTGTTGGCTCCTCCCGGCTTGAAGAGGTCATGGGTGACTCATTTGCGCGCTTTTGGTGGCGGGAACCGACCCTTCTCCAAGCTATGAATAGGACCCCCCTCACTTCAACACACACCACTTGAGCATCATTCTATTGTATACACTAGTTTTCCTAGTCCTTAGTGGAGTTAGGCTATAGAGAGGAGAGCCTCTAGTCCCAAGTCCAAGTTGGGAAAGGTATGGCTCATGTATCCTTTCTTATATTTGTGACTTTATGCATAATAAAGATATTATGTTTAGTCTTCTTTTATTCATATACTTGGATGGAGCATTTCTTGTTTGATTGTGGATTTCATGTATGTGGTAGGAATAGTCTTTATGATCATGCCTTAATGTCATTATACTATCATCATAAACACTATAAACCCCCACTATAGTCTAAGTTGTTATGATATGATCATGTTAATATGAATAACTTATGCTATGTCTCACCATTGGTTCAACCATGATTTAGTTCATTCCCTTAGGATGGCTTGTGCCGCAGCTCTTAAGGTATATACTTAATATGCTAGCATGGTGCTAGGATAGTTAAGTAGCATTGGATGTCTCGTAGACCCACAGATTGAAGAGGTAGACAGTAGGTGGTGACAGCCCTATTTGTCCTTTGTAATCCTCCACGTTCGGCTATGCCACAGGCTCTTGGCAAGAGTCATCCTAGTATTGCTAGGGATAAACCCGTGCCTGATGTGTTGAACAGCTTAGCATAAGGATTCACCATTGACATGCATCATTAGTACCTAACCTAGGCTATGTATATCTATACTAGAAGCATTGTAGGAGCAACTCCCCAACTCTTAGGTCCTGTTTGGCACAACTGGAACTTGTTATAGAAGCAGCTTGTTTGAAAAGCTGGTGGAAAGCAGCTTCTGCTTATATATTGCTTTTAGTTCATTATGAGAAGCAGCTGAACTAATAAACTGTTACATAAGCTTCCTGTTTGGCACACCCTCAGCTTATTTTTATGAAAAAGATGCAACAGAAGCTGTGCCAAACAGGGCCTTAGTCTAATCTCCATTAGGACCCATCTACCCTTTAGAATAGATTGCTTAGGTGTGTGTCACACTACCCATATATTATCAACTTACCCCTGTCTTGATAGTTGATTAATATCCCATAGCTTGATCATAAGAGTAGTGTCTACTTTACTACATTGCCTCCCTTTGGGATAAATATGATACCCTTGGGAATACTCTTAGGTGGAATGCTATACGACAGTTTCCGTGCGCTTGCGGACCTCATCTCTTACTAGAGATGATTTGTGATGTAAGAAACGTCAACAATGAGCTCCCTGAGCTCAGCACCGCTGATGTCGAGCTGTTGGAGTCCATGCTTGTGGCATGGTCTCTGATGACCATTATGAAAGACTCGCAGGAGCCAGAGGAGGAACCTCTGACAGGTCCTGAACCAATCACCCTTGATATGTCAATAGACAATGCCTGCTCAAGCCTCCACCAATTCCAGCTAGCCTTCGACTACGAGCGCAAGGCCCTGGAGGAGGAGTGTGACACCTTGAGGTGCTGGCGCAAGCTGATGTACTTCAAGATGAAGTTGACG
This sequence comes from Tuctoria greenei, assembly GCA_036927565.1. Lineage (NCBI taxonomy): Eukaryota > Viridiplantae > Streptophyta > Magnoliopsida > Poales > Poaceae > Tuctoria > Tuctoria greenei. The sequence continues at coordinate 211,748,131 of JAYESD010000004.1, read as the reverse complement.
CAGTCGAGGTTTGCGGACCGAAGGGAGTGACTGGAGGCTGAGAAGGCTCGACAGTCGCGTCTGAACAAGGCACTGGACGAACGAGAGGATGCTATAAAAGCCCTCGTTGACAAGATCCAGGAAATCAACGAGCATGCCAAGAAGGTTAATGAAGTGGAAAATAGTCGCTTGGAGAGTCTCGAAGCTTTGAGCGAACAACTCCTCAAGCGTCGGGATAAGCTTGACAATAAGGAGGATGTTCTCCAAAAAAGAGAGGATGAAATCTCTTAGAAGCTATCACGCGGCGAGCAGAACTTGGCTGACTGCATGGAAAAATTCAAGTCCTGGTGCGAAATAGAAAAGCACCAAGTATGGCTGGCAGGGGAAGGAGTCAGTGAAAGAGAGAATGCTACCTCTGCCAGGGAGAACAAGGTAAAGGTGAAGGAAAAGGACCTTGCGGAAAGGTGAGACCGCTTGCACCTCCAAGATAAGCAAATTGCTTACCAAGAGAGGTTGTTGGCTAAATGAATCTAGCAGCACACCAAAGAGGTCGAGCGGTTCTCAAAGGAGGGTTCTGCGGAGCTATCGTCCGCAAGGTCACTGGAGGATCTCTGGAGCACAAAAGAAATTGAGTCCCAGCAGGTCAGGGACTTCCTCGAACGTGCGAATGAAGCTCTGGTGCCTCTGGGATTCAGTCCGATCTGATCGGCTGATACGGAGCCAGAGATGGACAAGGCTCTGGTGGCGCTCAACTCCGCTGGTGCTAAGCTGGATGCACTGGGAGATGTGGTTGTCGACCAGCTCAAGACTAAAGAGAAGTCTCTGACTAAAAACATCACAGAATATGTGCTAACGTGCTTCTGAAGTAGAGACCCCTCGATATCTTTAGCTCTGGTGGTTGAAGGGCCCATCACTGAGGAGGAAGAAGCTGTCAAGGCCAGCGTCCAAGAAGCCGCCAAGAAGGTTGCTTCATACTTCGTGCGGAACTTCAGTAGCTAGGACTTTTCCTTTTGTACCTTCATCTTGTAAATCTCCAAATTTTGAATGAATGAAATCCTTTTGAATTCAATTTTTTTGTCTTCAATATATCATTGCCTTTATCTTGTTGGCCCCCTGGTAGATGAGCTCAATTGATTGAGGACATCTACCATAAGGAATTTTGACAATGTCTTTAAAACATGATTGTTCCAAACTCATAGCTAGTATTATAGCTCCGAGGTCTGATGCTTGCTTCCGAAATCTCCAAGGACCCTTTGTTACGTCGACTGGGGCCCCCTGAGAGTTGTTGGAGCATGGTTGCTTTAACGGCGCCGATTGTTAACACATAAAACATCGACGAAGAGCCCCATGGGAGTTGTCGGAGCTGGGTTTCTTCCACGGTGTCCACTGTCAACGCATAAAACATCGATGGCGAGCCCCCTAGGAGTCGTTGGAGCTTGGTTGCTTTGATGGTGCCCTCTGTCAACGCATAATGTGAGACCTATGTGTGTTGAATACATTGGTTTGTGCTGAATACACTAGCTTTGACGATAAAAGTTTTGAATACTACCAAAACACCTTTTTAACAAGGTCCAACTCTAGGTCCGAGCTCCTGCAAGGTCCGACAATAGGTCCAGCTTGTTTTGGGTAGCTTCTGCAAGGTCTGACGTAAGGTCTGACTTGCTTTATCTAGGTCCGACTTGTTTTCGCTACGTTTGACTTATTTTGGTTAGGTCCGACTAGCTTTGGTAAGCTCTGACACTAGGTCTGACTAGCTTTTGTAAGCTCCAGCGCTAGGTTCTGCTAGATTTGGTAAGCTCCGGTTCAACGTCCGGTTAGCTTTGGCAAGGTTCAGAGCTTGATTGCAGTGGTTCTGCTTTTTAATTTGCAATAACTTGCTTTTTGGATTATGGAAAGTTTGCTTAGTATTATTTACTAAGTTTTTGGTGTGTTTTGGTGGTCATTGCTGATATAATTTTGCTATGGTTTGGAACATGCTTATGTGAGGTGCTCACGTAAGGTGTTGTGGTTTCGGAACTAACGTGAGTCAAGCTGAGGACTTGTGCTCGGAATTATTAGTTGTTTATTCATGTGCAAGTGTTCCTTGAGTTCAAGATATGGCTGGTGACGGGATCCATTGAACTAGTCTTAAGTAGAAGATGAGGTTCAACAACCAAGTTCAGGAGGAATTTTGGTTGAGTTGGTCGGGAAGTCGCGCAACATGTTTCGATCAAGAACAATGCATACGAAGGTATCATGAACATCATTAGAAGATGTTTGCATGTGTGCAAGGAGTGCATGGACGTAGCTACATGGTTTCGAGGCGTGATGAAGAGATGTGGACGTAAAGAATTGGTCGGAAAGGTCCAACCGACTAGGTTATGGACTCAGGCTGCGGCTGAGTCATGTTTAACTCAAATATGGAAAGTTTTGAGTTGGTTATGATAGGATTTCGTGTGGGTCATGAATTTGAGTTGTTTTAGGAATGTGGGATACGTTCCTAAGGTGTTTGGAAGTCTTAATATTGTTTCTATCTGCGTATAGAAGAGTCTTGAGCAGTTATGGAAAGTTACAATTCATGAATTGAGTAGGATTAGAGTCCTAGTTAGGTTTTGGTTGGCCTAAGGGCTGGTTATATAAGCAAGGGAGGCCAGAGCTCGTGGTGTATGACTTTTGGGGCTGTTCCTCTTGTGTTTTGATCAATAAAATTCTAGTTTAAGGAACTTTTGGGCCTTGTTCGTCCGACTTGTTTTCTTCAAGTTTTTCTCGTCGAGTTTCTGCACAACACTACCTTTCTTCTGTGGTTTTATCATAAATCGAGTTTTACAGATCTAATTGATGTGATTCTTTTGTTTTGTCTTCATAACTTGATTATATAGCATCTGTCAAAATTTCACGGTCATTGGATTTGCGGTTTTTGATCTACATGAGATTCTTTGCAGTGTTGCAGATCTGTTTTTTACTCAATAGAATAGATAGACCTTTGTTCGATCTTTCAATCGTAACATGAGTTTCTCTTGATGGATTTCAGTGATTCTTGTTGTGTCGTCTTTGTAACTTGATTCTTTCTGATATCTATCAATCTTGTCATGGTGAAACATGTTTAGATTAGTATCACACACGATTTCTTTAACAGATCGTTTTTCTGTCGAGGGGTTTTTATTGCTTCCGCTGAAAACATTTTAATCTACCAATCACCCCCTTCTGGTAGCTTTTAACGTGCTCTTCGATCCTACAAGTTGTGATCCGGGTGGACCCTCATGATTGGCTAGAGCTGCCAGAAGGGTTTCCGACAACGAATTCCGACTCCTGGGAGGAGATCCCAGAGTTGTCCCAGAAGTACAACCTCGTGCTGACAATGATCCAACGCTTGGAGTGTAACACCCTCATTTTCATGCATCATGCCCTACATACATTCATATACATGTTTAACATTAACCCATAACAAGCGGAACAAGTTTAAAAGTGATTTGGAGCAAAACCGCACTTAAAAATGTAGGAAAGTGCGGACTAGTCCGGTTTTGCTGAGGACTAGTCCGATTTCTCTCTGACTAAAATGGACTTGTCCGTTTTTGCTGCGGATTAGTCCGATATTTGCCTCTGGACAACTTCAGACTTGTCCGATCTTGTGCGGATTAGTCCGGTATTCCATGAATCCTTGAAAATTTGTTAAGTCCCTGGACTTGTCCGGACTAGTCCGGTGTTCCAGCGGACTTGTGTTTTCCTTTCTGACTAAGATCGGACTTGTTCGATTTTAGGCCAGACTTGTCTGATTTTCTCTCTGGATGACTTCGGACTAGTCCGGTCCTTTCTGGACTTGTCCGATATTTCGTGACTCCGAGATTGACCTTTTGTTTTACGACTTGTTTCTTGGGTTTCACGTTAAGTGGTCCTAGGGACGTCGTGCCTAACTCTTTTAGAGCCCATTTGGGACTCTAAACCGGCCTCTACTCATCCCAAAACTCGAAATCCATCTAACCCTATCCTCCACCTCTATATAAACAGCTCCACCCCTTGGTTTGACATCTATTTGCCACTTTTCCACCCACCCAAACCCTAGTTCGTGGGGAGCCACCATCAAGGAGGGAGGAGAAGATCCCAAGCAAGAAGAAGAAGAGGAGGAAACGAAGAAGGTTAGAGATCTCCACCAAGTTTCGTTCTTCACCACCAATTCCTCTCCAAGTTCATCACCAACCCTAGATCACCAAGATCCAAGTGCTACCTCCAAGTTTCTTGATTCATTGGAGTCCTAAACACCTGGTATACCTTCTATTATCTTTTCCTTACGTGCATTCAACCCCTAATATCCAAATTTACGTCGATCTAGAAAACCCTAATCCGCTGATCTCACAGAGTGCGGACTTGTCCGGTCCCTAGCGGACTAGTCCGATCTTCCTGGTTAAATTGTGTTATATTGACTCTAAAATTTGATCTAATCGAATCCAAACCTGTATAAACTTGTTAAAAGCTATTAGAACTAATTAGTGATCATTAAAAGCAATATAGTAACAAGTTCTACCTTGCATTTGCATCAATCATGCATGTCATGTCATATTGAGTAATATTTGTGCACTCTTTGATTGTGTTTCTTGTCTTGTATGTTTATTGTGTCGATTAGACGGATTTGCGCTAGAGAGTGCCGCGGAGGATCTCCAGCACCAAGAGTTTGAAGGCTTTAATCCTAATCAACAGCAAGAGCAAGGCAAGTGTCCTTGAAGCATATTGATCCTGTTTTTAAAATAAATGTTTTGTTTGCAAACTGCATGCTTGTGTCAAATTGATGGGAATCCTGTGGTAGGAAGTTTACTAGATTTGTTAAACCAACCTTGTCACCTGGAACTTATGGTAGAGAGTCGGGAAGGGTTTTTACCTTTTTGCTTCGCTTAATTAATTGGGATGGAAAAAGAACAATACATATTTAATTATGCATTAATGATATTCTGGATAACATGAACTGGTCAATATGGTATGGTAATGGGTGATCTAGGCAAGCCTGGTATGTGGATGGGTTGGATGTTATGGTGGTTGCTTGCTTTAGATCTAAGGACCGGTTCATGCGAGAATAAGCCAGGACTACAGTGCCACCACGAGGCCAGGTATGGGTGCGGCGTAGCTGATTAATTAGGGTTTTGCTAGTGCTGTTTGGACCATTGTGGATGCTTGGAGAATGGGTAGTCGGATTGGGTTTGCTGATGATTGGTGGGACTACCCTGGGATTCGAATGGCTCAAGAGGGGGCCCTTGGTTGAAGATGTGCTCAGTTGGAGGCATCGCCACCGATGAAACCTCAGTGGGGTCTTAATAGGCTAGTAATCCCTTTGTAAAGGCTATTTTTTGATCTCTTGGCCATACACCAAAGGAAGTGTAATTGGCGTAAGGGAGGTTCTTTAGTCGCTGACAGGTGATGAAATCACAAACACGTGGGTAAAGAGGTACAAACTCTGCAGAGTCTAAATAAACTATCATGATAGCCGTGCTCCCGGTTATGAGTACCTGGATGACCTACATGATTAGAGGGAAATTGGTAATTGGGATGGTTATGGTTTGGTAATGGTTATGGATGGTTATGGATCTATTTTTGGTATTGAATATGGTTATTGGCAATGGTGAAATCTGGAATTATGGATGAGGATGGTGAATTGTGGACTGGTATTATGGTATTACTTATGATTATGATGGGTTTATTTCACATACATGTAATATATTGTTTTTCAAATGTTTTACTGTACTTTTCAGCACTTAGCCATTATCATTGTCGTCATTTGAATCAGCCACATGTCATACTTTCCACACTTGCTGAGTACGACATGTACTCACTCTTGCAATCCCCCCCAACAGTTGCAGATCAGGATTGTGAGTTTAATGGTGATGATGCAGAGTTCTAGGCCGTGTCTACCGTCAGCTTTGCCTGTGGTGTTGATTGGAGCTGCGCATACATACCCTGTCACTTATGCTGCATAGTTGCTTAGTTTGCTTAATTAGTTTATTTCCGCTGCATTAGTTGAACTTGTCATTAATATTCATTAGAGCTTGTATTCGAGGATAATCTGGTTTGTGTAATAAAATTTGATAATTAATCTTGTTCTGTGGTAATTTTCTGTATACTCTTTTGTGATTGCACTCGTGTATGTGTGATGAACATCCTGGGCACACATATGCGTTAGCTTGGTTCATTTTCGGAATCGGGCGTCACAGATTGGTATCAGAGCCACAGGTTGACCGTAGGATGCAGCCTAGATAGAATGGACACTTTAGAGCACATAGGAGCACTCAGGAATCGATTTGATTTTGTTGGCTTGCTGTTTGCTATATATATATATTGTTTGCTTGTGTGCTTAATAGAGGATTTTGGGATGCTTTAGCATTACCATGTCCACCTAGGCTAGTATAGCTAGTTGGTTAGATTTATATCCCTTGATGCATATAGTTGGGGACGTTTTCTAATTCTTACCTACTGCTCTTCTTCATATGGTGAGGACTCGCAACCAGAGGGATATCAATGATGAAGAGGAGAACAATGGAGTGCCTCAGAACAACAATGGGCAAGGATCTACTCAGGGAGGTATCAACATCGAGCAGCTATTGGCCATGCAAAACCAGCTCATGCAGACCATGATACAGACTATAGGACAGCTGCAGGCTGGCAATATCAACAATCAGCCCCACATGCCTCCACCGCCACCCCCGCCTCCTCACAACCGATTGGGAGAGTTCATGAGGACTAGGCCACCAACCTTTGCTCAAGCTGCCAACCCTATGGATGCTGATGATTGGCTCAAGTCCGTGGAGAAGAAACTTGCTATTGTCCAATGCAGTGACCGAGAGAAGGTCCTATTTGCTTCTCATCAACTCATTGGAGCAGCTGCAGATTGGTGGGATGCTTATTGCAATGCTCATGAAAACCAAGAAAGAATCACTTGGGCCGAATTCAAGGAGAGTTTCCGTTCTCATTATGTGCCGGAAGGTGTTATGCTCTTGAAGAGGCAAGAATTTGAGAATTTAAGGCAAGGAAGATCAAGCGTGAGTGAATATCTCAATAAATTCACTCAACTCTCAAGGTACGCGCCTGAGGATGTTAGTCAGGACAGCCGGAAGCAATACTTGTTCATGAGGGGCTTGAACAATGAGATCCAAGTGCAACTACTCAACTGCGATTATGCCAATTTTCAGAAACTTGTGGACAAAGCAATTGTGGTTGAGAACAAGATCCGTGAGATGGAGCAAGAAATCAAGAGGAAGGCGTCATATCAAGGACAGCAACAAGGAAGTAATGTGCGGCCTCGCTTTGCGCCGCCCAATGCGCCATACTACAGCTCTTCTATTCCTGCTCAGTGCCCTGGTTATGCACCACGCCCAACTCAGTTTGTGCAGCAGCGCCCTGTTATGCAAGCACCTAGGCCTCCAATGCCTTATGCACTTCGTGCTGATTTTCCTGGAGCCAATGCTCAAAACCAAGCTCGTCCCAGTAATTCTGGTGGGGTTAAGAAGTGTTATACTTGTGGAGAAGCTGGACACTTTGCGCATCAATGTCCTAAGTCAGGCCTTGGTCAAGGAAGCAATGCACTGAGGCAAAACCCAAGACCCAATGGAGGACAGCCACAAGGGAACCGTGGACAGCAGAATTTTGCTCGTGGCAACGTGAACCATGTCTCTACAGAGGATGCTCAACAAGCGGATGACGTGGACATTGGTATGTTTCTCGCAAACTCCAACCCCACGACTATGTTATTTGATTCTGGAGCATCGCATTCATTCATTGCATCGAAGTATGTTGCCAAGTATAGTTTGCCTATCTCTCATATGAAGTTTACTCTATTGGTTAAGTCTCATGGAGGAGAGATGAGGACAAATATAATATGTCCAAAAGTAGGCCTTGGAATAAGGGGGGTAGACTTCTCCGCCAACCTCATTGTTTTGGATTCTCAAGGGTTGGACATTATACTTGGTATGGACTGGTTGAGGAAGCACAATGGAGTTATTGAGTGTGCAACAAAGACAGTGAAGTTGACTAATGAAGGAGGGATCACCATAGAATTTGAAGCATCTCAAACCGCACCGAAGCAATTGGAATTGAATCATATGGATGGTGCCGCAATTGAGAAGATTCCGGTGGTGTGTGAATTTTTGGATGTTTTTCCGGACGAGTTGCCAGGTATGCCACCCGATCGAGACATTGAGTTTGTTATTGATTTAATACCTGGAACTGCACCTATAGCTAAGAGGCCGTATAGGATGCCTCCTATGGAATTAGCGAAGCTCAAGAAGCAAATTCAAGAGCAATTAGAGAAGGGTTTTATTTGCCCTAGTTCTTCACCTTGGGGAGCGCCTGTGCTGTTTGTGGACAAGAAGGATGGATCCCAAAGGATGTGTGTATTACCGAGCTCTCAACGAGGTGAACATCAAGAACAAGTACACCTTGCCCCGTATAGAGGATTTATTTGATCAGATGAAAGGTGCGTGTGTATTTTCCAAGATTGATTTGAGGTCAGGATACTTTCAAATGAAGATTAGACCGTCGGACATACCCAAGACAGCTTTTAGGACACGGTATGGATCTTATGAGTACACCGTAATGTCTTTTGGATTGACAAATGTGCCTGCCTACTTTATGTACCTCATGAATAAGGTCTTCATGGAGTACTTGGATAAGTTCGTTGTGGTGTTTATTGATGATATTATGATCTACTCGAAGGATGAGAAGGAACATGAGGAACACTTGAGGCTTACGTTGCAGAAATTGAGGGAGCATCAATTGTATGCCAAGTTCAACAAGTGCCAGTTTTGGTTGAAAGAGGTGCCATTTTTGGGTCATATAATCTCAGGAGGAGGAGTATCGGTTGACCCCGGAAAAGTGAGAGACGTGTTGAAGTGGGAGTCGCCGCGAAATGTCAAGGAAATAAGGAGTTTTCTTGGGATGGCTGGATATTACCATAGATTCATCAAGGACTTCTCCAAGATAGCCAAGCCAATGACGGAATTGCTAATGAAGGGAAAGGCGTTCCAATGGACTGAAGCTTGTCAAAACAGTTTTGAGGAGTTGAAGAAAAGGTTGACAACCGCGCCGGTGTTTGTAACACCCTCATTTTCATGCATCATGCCCTACATGCACTCATATACATGTTTAACATTAACCCATAACAAGAGGAACAAGTTTAAAATTGATTTGGAGCAAAACCGCACTTAAAAATGTAGGAAAGTGCGGACTAGTCCGGTTTTGCTGAGGACTAGTCCGATTTCTCTCTGTCTAAAAATGGACTTGTCCGTTTTTGCTGCGGATTAGTCCGATATTTGCCTCTGGACAACTTCGGACTTGTCCGATTTTGTGCGGACTAGTCCGGTATTCCAAGAATCCTTGAAAATTTGCTATGTCCCTGGACTTTTCCGGACTAGTCCGGTGTTCCAGCGGACTTGTCCGTTTTCCTTTCTGACTAAGATCGGACTTGTCCGATTTTTGGCCAGACTTGTCCGATTTTCTCTCTGGACGACTTCGGACTAGTCCGGTCCTGTCCGGACTTGTCCGATATTTCGTGACTCCGAGATTGACCTTTTGTTTTACGACTTGTTTCTTGGGTTTCACGTCAAGTGGGCCTAGGGACGTCATGCCCAACTCTTTTAGAGCCCATGTGGGACTCTAAACCGACCTCTACTCATCCTAAACTCGAAATCCATCTAACCCTAGCCTCCACCCCTATATAAACAACCCCACCCCTTGGTTTGACATCTATTTGCCACTTTTCCACCCACCCAAACCCTAGTTTGTGGGGAGCCACCATCAAGGAGGGAGGAGAAGATCCCAAGCAAGAGGAAGAAGAGGAGGAAACGAAGGAGGATCAAGATCTCCACCAAGTTTCGTTCTTCACAACCAATTCATCTCCAAGTTCATCACCAACCCTAGATCATCAAGATCCAAGTGTTACCTCCAAGTTTCTTGGTTCATTGGAGTTCTAAACACCTGGTATACCTCCTATTCTCTTTTCCTTACGTGAATTCAACCCCTAATCTCCAAATTCACGTCGATCTAGAAAACCCTAATCTGCTGATCTCATCAAGTGCGGACTTGTCCGGTCCCTAGCGGACTAGTCCGATCTTTCTGGTTAAATTGTGTTGAATTAATTCTAAAATTAGATCTAATCGAATCCAAACCTGTATAAACTTGTTAAAATCTATCAGAGCTAGTTAGTGGTCATTAAAAGCAATCTAGTAACAAGTTCTACCTTGCATTTGCATCAATCATGCATGTCATGACATATTGAGTAATATTTGTGCACTCTTTGATTGTGCTTCTTATTTTGTATGTTTATTGTGTGGATTAGACGGATTTGCGCTAGAGAGTGCCGCGGAGGATCTACAACATCAAGAGTTTGAAGGCTTTGACTCTAATCAACAGCAAGAGCAAGGCAAGTGTCCTTGAAGCATATTGATCCTGTTTTAAAATAAATGTTTTGTTTGCAAAACTGCATGCTTGTGTCAAATTGATGGGAAATCCTATGGTAGGAAGTTTACTAGATTTGCTAAACCACCCTTGTCACCTGGAATTTATGGTAGAGAGAGTCGGGAAGGGTTTTTACCTTTTTGCTTCGCCTAATCAACTAGGATGGGAAACAACTATATCACTCAATTTAATTATGCATGGATGAGATTATGGTTAACATGAACTGGTTAAACATGGTATGGTAATGGATGATCTAAGCAAGCCTGGTGTGTGGATGGGTTGGATGTTATGGTGGTTTGCTTGCTTTAGATCTAAGGACCGGTTCATGCGAGAATAAGCCAGGACTACAGTGCCACCACGAGGCCAAGTATGGGTGCGGCGTAGCTGATTAATTAGGGCTTTGCTAGTGCTGTTTGGACCATTGTGGATGCTCGGGGAAGGGGTAGTCGGATTGGGTTTGTTGATGATTGGTGGGACTACCTTGGGATCCGAATGGCTCAAGAGGGGGCCCTTGGTTGAATATGTGCTCTGCGGGAGACATCGCCACCGATGAAACCTCAGTGGGGTCTAAATAGGCTAGTAATCCCTTTGTAAAGGCTATTTTGTGATCTCTTGGCCACACACCAACGGAAGTGTGTAATATGACCGACGGGTCTTGGGCATAAGGGAGATTCTTAGTCGCCGAAAGGTGATGAAATCATGAACACGTGGGTAAAGAGGTACAAACTCTGCAGAGTTAATTAAAACTATCATGATAGCCGTGCTCCCGGTTATGAGCACCTGGACAACTTCCATGATTAGAGGCAAATTGGAATTTGGGATGGTTATGGTTTGGTAAAGGTATGGATGGTTATGGATTAATCTCTGGTATTGAATATGGTTATTGGCAATGGTGAAATATGGACTTACTGATGATGGTAATGAATTCAGTTTGGTATTATGGTATTACTCGTGATTATGTTGGGATTACTTCACATACTTATACTATATTGCTTTTCAAATGTTTTAATGTACTTTTCAGCACTTTACCATTATTATTGTTGTCATTTGAATCAGCCACATGTCATACTTTCCACACTTGCTGAGTACGACATGTACTCACTCTTGCAACCCCACCCCCCCCCCCCCCCAATAGTTGCAGGTCAGGATTGGGAGTTTAATGGTGATAATGCGGAGTTCTAGGCCGTGTCTACCGTCAGCTTTGCCTGTGGTGTTGATTGGAGCTGCGCATATATACCCTATCGCTTATGCTTAGTTGCTTAGTTTGCTTAATTAGTTTATTCCCGCTGCATTAGTTGAACTTGTCATTAATATTCATTAGAGCTTGTATTCGAGGATAATCTGGTTTGTGTAATAAAATTTGGTTAACTAATCTTGTCTTGTGGTAATTTTCTGTATACTCTTTTGTGATTGCACTCGTGTATGTGTGATGAACATCCTGGGCACACATATGCGTTCGCTTGGTTCAGTTTTCGGAACCGGGCATCATAGATTGGTATCAGAGCCACAGGTTGACCGTAGGATGCAGCCTAGATAGAATGGACACTTTAGAGCACATAGGAGCACTCAGGAATCGATGTGTTTTTGCTTGGAGTGCTGTTTGCTATATATATATTGCTTGCTTGTGTGCTTAATAGAGGATTTTGGGATGCCTTAGCATTGCCATGTCCACCTAGGCTAGTGTAGCTAGTTGTTTAGTTTCATATCCCTTGATGCATATAGTTGGGGCGTTTTCTAATTCTTACCTACTGCTTTTCTTCAGATGGTGAGGACTCGCAACCAGAGGGATGACAATGATGAAGAGGAGAACAATGGAGTGCCTCAGAACAACAATGGGCAAGGATCTACTCAGGGGGCTATCAACATCGAGCAGCTATTGGCCATGCAAAACCAGCTCATGCAGACCATGATACAGACTATGGGACAGCTGCAGGCTGGCAATATCAACAATCAGCCCCACATGCCTCCACCGCCACCCCCACCTCCTCATAACCGATTGGGAGAGTTTATGAGGACTAGGCCGCCAACCTTTGCTCCAGCCGCAGACCCTATGGATGCGGATGATTGGCTCAAGTCTGTGGAGAAGAAGCTAGCCATTGTCCAATGCAGTGACCGAGAGAAGGTGCTATTTGCTTCTCATCAACTCGTTGGAGCAGCTGCAGATTGTTGGGATTCTTATTGCAATGCTCATGAGAATCAAGAGAGGATCACTTGGGCAGAATTCAAGGAGAATTTTCGTTCTCATTATGTGCCGGAAGGTGTTATGATCTTGAAGAGGCAAGAATTTGAGAACTTGAGACAAGGAAAATCAAGCGTGAGTGAATATCTCAATAAGTTCACTCAACTCTCAAGATATGCGCCTGAGAATGTTAGCCAGGACAGCTGGAAGCAATACTTGTTCATGAGGGGATTGAACAATACGATCCAAGTGCAATTGCTCAACTGTGATTATGTCAATTTTCAGAAGCTTGTGGACAAAGCAATTGTGGTTGAGAACAAGATCCGTGAGATGGAGCAAGAAATCAAGAGGAAGACGCCATATCAAGGACAACAACAAGGAAGTAATGTGCGCCCTCGCCTTGCACCACCCAATGCACCCTATTACAGCTCCTCTATTCCTGCTCAGCGCCCTGGTTATGCACCGCGCCCAACTCAGTTTGTGCAGCAGCGCCCTGTTGTGCAAGCACCTAGGCCTCCAATGCCCTATGAGCCTCGTGCTAATTTTCCTGCTGCAAATGTTCAAAACCAAGCTCGTCCCAATAATTCTGGTGGAATTAAGAAGTGTTATACTTGTGGAGAAGCTGGACACTTTGCGAATCAATGTCCTAAGTTAGGCCTTGGTCAAGGAAACAATGCGCCCAGGCAAAACCCAAGACCTAATGGAGGACAGCCACAAGGAAGCCGTGGACAGCAGAATTTTGCTCGTGGCAACGTGAACCATGTCTCTACGGAGGATGCTCAACAAGCGGATGACGTGGTCATTGGTATATTTCTCGCCAACTCCAACCCCGCGACTATGTTATTTGATTCTGGAGCATCGCATTCATTCATTGCATCGAAGTATGTTGCCAAGTATAGTTTGCCTATCTCTCATATGATGTTTACTCTGCTGGTTAAGTCTCCTGGAGGAGAGATGAGGGCAAATATAGTGTGTCCAAAAGTAAGCCTTAGAATAAGGGGGGTAGACTTCTCCGCCAACCTCATTGTTTTAGATTCTCAAGGGTTGGATATTATACTTGGTATGGACTGGTTGAGGAAGCACAATGGAGTTATTGAATGTGCCACAAAGACGGTGAAGTTGACTAATGAAGAAGGGATCACCGTAGAATTTAAAGCAACCCAACATGCACCGAAGCAATTAGAGCTGAATCATATGGACGGTGTCGCAATTGAGGAGATTCCGGTGGTGTGTGAATTTTTGGATGTTTTTCCGGACGAGTTGCCAGGTATGCCACCCGATCGAGACATTGAGTTTGTTATTGATTTAATACCTGGAACTGCACCTATAGCTAAGATGCCGTATAGGATGCCTCCTATGGAATTAGCGGAGCTCAAGAAACAAATTCAAGAGCAATTAGAGAAGGGTTTTATTCGCCCTAGATCTTCACCTTGGGGAGCGCCCGTTCTATTCGTGGACAAGAAGGATGGATCCCAAAGGATGTGTGTGGATTACCGAGCTCTCAACGAGGTAACAATCAAGAACAAGTATACCTTGCCCCGTATAGAGGATTTGTTTGATCAGATGAAAGGTGCCTGTGTGTTTTCCAAGATTGATTTGAGGTCAGGTTACTTTCAAATGAAGATTATACCATCGGACATACCCAAAACAGCTTTTAGGACACGGTATGGATCTTATGAGTACACTGTGATGTCTTTTGGATTGACAAATGCGCCTGCCTACTTTATGTACCTCATGAATAAAGTCTTCATGGAGTACTTAGATAAGTTCATTGTGGTGTTTATCGATGATATTATGATCTACTCGAAGGATGAGAGGGAACATGAGGAACACTTGAGGCTTACGCTGCAGAAATTGAGGTAGCATCAATTGTACGCCAAGTTCAGTAAATGTCAATTCTGGTTACGGAAGTTTCCTTCTTAGGCCATATTATTTCCGGAGGAGGAGTATCGGTTGACCCCGGTAAAGTGAGGGATGTGTTGAAGTGGGAACCACCGCAAAACGTCAAGGAAATAAGGAGTTTTCTTGGGATGGCTGGATATTACCGTCGGTTTATCAAGGATTTTTCCAAGATAGCCAAGCCTATGACGAAGTTTCTAATGAAGGGAAAGGCATTCCAATGGACTCAAGCTTGTCAAGAGAGTTTTGAGGAGTTGCAGAAGCGGTTGACAACAGCCCCAGTTTTGGTATTGCCGGATGTAAGCAAGAGTTTCGACATCTATTGTGATGCATCAAGACAAGGGCTTGGATGTGTATTGATGCAAGGAGGTCAAGTGGTCGCCTATGCGTCGAGACAATTGAAGAAACATGAGCAGAATTACCCCACGCATGATCTTGAACTAGCAGCCGTGGTACATGCATTGAAGATTTGGAGACACTATATTCTTGGACATAGGTGTGAAATTTATACGGATCATAAGAGTTTGAAGTATATTTTCACACAAAAGGATCTGAACTTGAGGCAACGAAGATGGTTGGAGCTCATCAAAGATTATGATTTGGGGATCAACTATCATCCGGGAAAAGCCAATGTAGTGGCTGATGCTTTGAGTAGAAAGGGAGTAAGCCATCAACTTACAGTTCGAGAGTTACCGTCCGAGTTATGCAAGGAGTTTGAACGGTTGAACCTTGGGTTTGTAAACGAGATGGAGATGATGGAGTTAAACCCAACCTTGGAGCAAGAAATTCGAGAGGCACAAACCACAGATGAGGAGATCAAGGAAATCAAGAAAAGAATCGAAGAAGGGAGAGAATTCAGATTCGATAAAGACGAACATGGTACCTTATGGCTTGGAAAGAGAATCGTTGTGCCTAATGTAAAGCATATTCGGGAGACAATATTAAAGGAGGCACATGACTCGCCTTACTCGATTCACCCAGGTTGTACGAAGATGTACAAAGACTTGAAGACTTGCTATTGGTGGGATAGCATGAAGAAGGACATAGCCGAATATGTTGCATTGTGTGATGTGTGTCAACGAGTCAAGGCGGAACATCAAAGGCCAGTCGGACTATTGCAACCGTTGAAGATTCCAGAATGGAAGTGGGAAGAAATTGGTATGGACTTCATAGTTGGGTTACCACGTACTCAGTCCGGGTATGACTCAATTTGGGTAATTGTGGATCGCTTAACCAAGTCAGCTCATTTTGTCCCTGTGAAGACCAAGTATACAGCTGCACGATTGGCCAAAATATACATGGAGCATATTGTGTGTCGACATGGAGTCCCTAAGAAGATAGTCTCAGATAGAGGTTCTCAATTTACCTCCAGATTTTGGCAAAAATTGCATGAAGCTTTGGGAACGAGGTTGAATTTTAGTTCAGCATATCATCCTCAAACGGATGGACAAACCGAGAGGACCAATCAGATTTTGGAGGACATGTTAAGAGCTTGTGCTTTAAAGCATGGGAAAGGTTGGGACAAAAGCTTGCCATACGCGGAATTTTCATACAGCAATAGTTACCAAGCAAGCTTGAAGATGTCACCATATGAAGCGCTTTATGGGAGGAAGTGTAGGACACCTTTATTCTGGAATGAGGCAGGAGAAACTCAAGTATTTGGTCCGGACGTGTTGCAAGAAGCCGAAAAGCAAGTCCAAATAATTCGTGGAAACTTGAGAGCTGCCCAATCAAGGCAAAAGGGCTATGCGGACAATAGGAGAAGGAAATTAGCCTTTGAAATAGGAGATTTTGTTTACCTCAAGGTGTCACCAATGAGAGGTCATAAGAGGTTTAACATAAGGGGTAAGCTCGCACCTCGTTATGTTGGACCATTCAAGATTTTGGACAAAAGAGGAGAAGTAGCATATAAGTTGGAGATGCCAGCTCATCTTTCAGACGTACATGATGTGTTTCATGTTTCCCAACTCAAGAAGTGTCTCAGGGTACCGGAAGATCAAGTGCCAATGGGAGAATTGGAACTCGAGGAGGATTTGACGTATGCCGAGCAACCGGCCAAAATCTTGGAAACCAAGGAGAGGGTCACAAGGAACAAGGTCATTAGATGGTGTAAAGTTCAATGGAAGCACCACACAGAAAAAGAAGCGACGTGGGAATTAGAGGATGATCTCAAGAAGGAATTTCCCTATCTCTTCTCTTCCGCGTCGAATCTCGAGGGCGAGATTCATTTTAAGGGGGTAGGTTTGTAACACCCTCATTTTCATGCATCATGCACTACATGCACTCATATACATGTTTAACATTAACCCATAACAAGAGGAACAAGTTTAAAATTGATTTGGAGCAAAACCGCACTTAAAAATGTAGGAAAGTGCGGACTAGTCCGGTTTTGCTGAGGACTAGTCCGATTTCTCTCTGTCTAAAAACGGACTTGTCCGTTTTTGCTGCGGATTAGTCCGATATTTGCCTCTGGACAACTTCGGACTTGTCCGATTTTGTGCGGACTAGTCCGGTATTCCATGAATCCTTGAAAATTTGCTAAGTCCCTGGACTTTTCCGGACTAGTCCGGTGTTCCAGCAGACTTGTCCGTTTTCCTTTCTGAATAAGATCGGACTTGTCCGATTTTTGGCCAGACTTGTCCGATTTTCTCTCTGGACGACTTCGGACTAGTCCGGTCCTGTCCGGACTTGTCCGATATTTCGTGACTCCGAGATTGACCTTTTGTTTTACGACTTGTTTCTTGGGTTTCACGTCAAGTGGGCCTAGGGACGTCGTGCCCAACTCTTTTAGAGCCCATGTGGGACTCTAAACCGACCTCTACTCATCTTAAACTTGAAATCCATCTAACCCTAGCCTCCACCCCTATATAAACAACCCCACCCCTTGGTTTGACATCTATTTGCCACTTTTCCACCCACCCAAACCCTAGTTCGTGGGGAGCCACCATCAAGGAGGGAGGAGAAGATCCCAAGCAAGAGGAAGAAGAGGAGGAAACGAAGGAGGATCAAGATCTCCACCAAGTTTCGTTCTTCACCACCAATTCATCTCCAAGTTCATCACCAACCCTAGATCATCAAGATCCAAGTGTTACCTCCAAGTTTCTTGGTTCATTGGAGTTCTAAACACCTGGTATACCTCCTATTCTCTTTTCCTTACGTGAATTCAACCCCTAATCTCCAAATTCACGTCGATCTAGAAAACCCTAATCTGCTGATCTCATCAAGTGCGGACTTGTCCGGTCCCTAGCGGACTAGTCCGATCTTTCTGGTTAAATTGTGTTGAATTAATTCTAAAATTAGATCTAATCGAATCCAAACCTGTATAAACTTGTTAAAATCTATCAGAGCTAGTTAGTGATCATTAAAAGCAATCTAGTAACAAGTTCTACCTTGCATTTGCATCAATCATGCATGTCATGACATATTGAGTAATATTTGTGCACTTTTTGATTGTGCTTCTTGTTTTGTATGTTTATTGTGTGGATTAGACGGATTTGCGCTAGAGAGTGCCGCGGAGGATCTACAACATCAAGAGTTTGAAGGCTTTGACCCTAATCAACAGCAAGAGCAAGGCAAGTGTCCTTGAAGCATATTGATCCTGTTTTAAAATAAATGTTTTGTTTGCAAAACTGCATGCTTGTGTCAAATTGATGGGAAATCCTATGGTAGGAAGTTTACTAGATTTGCTAAACCACCCTTCTCACCTGGAATTTATGGTAGAGAGAGTCGGGAAGGGTTTTTACCTTTTTGCTTCGCTTAATCAACTGGGATGGGAAACAACTATAGCATTCAATTTAATTATGCATGGATGAGATTATGGTTAACATGAACTGGTTAAACATGGTATGGTAATGGATGATCTAAGCAAGCCTGGAGTGTGGATGGGTTGGATGTTATGGTGGTTTGCTTGCTTTAGATCTAAGGATCGGTTCATGCGAGAATAAGCCAGGACTACAGTGCCACCACGAGGCCAAGTATGGGTGCGGCGTAGCTGATTAATTAGGGCTTTGCTAGTGCTGTTTAGACCATTGTGGATGCTCGGGGAAGGGGTAGTCGGATTGGGTTTGTTGATGATTGGTGGGACTACCCTGGGATCCGAATGGCTCAAGAGGGGGCCCTTGGTTGAAGATGTGCTCTGCGGGAGACATCGCCACCGGTGAAACCTCAGTGGGGTCTAAATAGGCTAGTAATCCCTTTGTAAAGGCTATTTTGTGATCTCTTGGCCACACACCAAGGGAAGTGTGTAATATGACCGACGGGTCTTGGGCATAAGGGAGATTCTTAGTCGCCGAAAGGTGATGAAATCATGAACACGTGGGTAAAGAGGTACAAACTCTGCAGAGTTAATTAAAACTATCATGATAGCCGTGCTCCCGGTTATGAGCACCTGGACAACTTCCATGATTAGAGGCAAATTGGAATTTGGGATGGTTATGGTTTGGTAATGGTATGGATGGTTATGGATTAATCTCTGGTATTGAATATGGTTATTGGCAGTGGTGAAATCTGGACTTACTGATGATGGTAATGAATTCAGTTTGGTATTATGGTATTACTCGTGATTATGTTGGGATTACTTCACATACTTATACTATATTGCTTTTCAAATGTTTTAATGTACTTTTCAGCACTTTACCATTATTATTGTCGTCATTTGAATCAGCCACATGTCATACTTTCCACACTTGCTGAGTACGACATGTACTCACTCTTGCAATCCCCCCAACAGTTGCAGGTCAGGATTGGGAGTTTAATGGTGATAATGCGGAGTTCTAGGCCGTGTCTACCGTCAGCTTTGCCTGTGGTGTTGATTGGAGTTGCGCATATATACCCTATCGCTTATGCTTAGTTTTCTTAATTAGTTTATTTCCGCTGCATTAGTTGAACTTGTCATTAATATTCATTAGAGCTTGTATTCGAGGATAATCTGGTTTGTGTAATAAAATTTGGTTAACTAATCTTGTCTTGTGGTAATTTTCTGTATACTCTTTTGTGATTGCACTCGTGTATGTGTGATGAACATCCTGGGCACACATATGCGTTAGCTTGGTTCAGTTTTTGGAACCGGGCATCACAGTGTTAGTATTACCGGACGTGAGCAAGAGTTTTGATATATATTGTGATGCGTCAAGACAAGGACTCGGATGCGTGCTTATGCAAGAAGGTCAAGTGGTCGCCTATGCATAAAGACAATTGAAGAAACATGAGCAGAATTACCCAACACATGATTTAGAACTCGCAGCCGTGGTACACGCCTTGAAGATATGGAGACACTATGTATTTGGTCACCGATGTGAGGTTTATACGGATCACAAGAGTCTCAAGTACATATTTACACAGACAGATCTGAATTTGAGGCAACGAAGATGGTTGGAGCTCATCAAGGATTATGATGTGGGGATCAACTATCATCCGGGAAAAGCAAATGTAGTGGCCAATGCCTTGAGTCAGAAAGGAGTAGGTCATCAATTCATAGTTCTAGAGTTACCATCCGGGTTATGTAAGGAGTTTGAACGGTTGAAACTCGGGTTTGTAAATGAGATGGAGATGATGGAATTAAACCCAACCTTGGAACAAGAAATTCGAGAGGCCGAAAAGCAAGTCCAAATAATTCGTGAAAACTTGAGGGCTGCCCAATCAACACTACTATAAAAAACATTTTTACAGGCGCTTCTATATTTTTTTACAGACGGTCCATTAAAAGTGCCGCCTGTGATGTCAGATGAGTTAATAACCGTCTGTGATAATAGAATATCACAGGCGGTCCGTAACAAACAACCATCTGTGAAAATGTATTGATTTTCACACGCGGTCCGTAACAAAAACCGCCTGTGATACTAGTCATTATCACGGGCGGTCCGTAACAAACAACCGCCTGTGAAAATATAATGATTTTCACAGACGGTCTGTAACATAAAAACCACCTGTGATAATGATGGCTTCTCATTGGTCTGCTGCTTCATCCCACGGATCACTCTTGGACTTCGTATCTCCGCTGTCCGCTGCTTATTGATCCAACGACTCAGTTTAGAAGCCGCACGATAGATGTGTCTATAACAGCAGCAGCCACGGTTCAGTCCGTGATCCTCCGTCAGCCTCCCAAGGTACGGCTTCCGGCGGCATCTCCCAAGGCGCGGCTGCTGGCGGCCTCTCTCAAGGCGCGACTAAGGCACGACTTCAGTTGCTCCAGACCTCGGCGGCTCCGGCGCGGCCTCCCGACGAGTGTGAGCCCTGCCGACGCGAGCACGGGCGCGGATCTGGCACAGTCTACCTCGGGCTCCTGGCGGCGCGGCTGCCGGCGGCCTCTCTCAAGGCGCGACTAAGGCGCGACTTCGGTTGCTTCGGACCTCGGCGGCTCCGGCGCGGCCTCCCGACGAGCGCGAGCCCTGCCGACACGAGCACGGATGCGGATCTGGCACAGTCTACCTCGGGCTCCTGGTGGCGCGGCTCCGGCGCGCCCCCCGGCGAGCGCGCGCCCTGCCGGCGTGAGCGCGGGCACAGATCCGGCGCGGTCTACCTGGGGCACCCGGTGGCGCGGTCTACCTCGAGCTCTCGACGGTGCGGCTCCTCCGGCTCCAAGCGGCACGGCCTCGTCGGGCTTCGGGCGGCACGGCTCCTCCGGCTCTCGGCGGTGCGACCTCCTTCGACACTTGGCGGCGCTCTTCCGGCTCCGACAACGCGGCGGCCTCCAGGCGGCGCGGCCTCTTCTGACTCCCGGTGGCACATGTGAAATTTTTTTTGTTTCACTAGGCATTTTCACAGGAGGTTTTTTATTAAAAACCGCCTGTGAAAATGTAGTTTCACAGGCGGATTATGCCACCGCCTGTGTTAATCGATCATTTTCACAGGCTCTTCGTTACAAGCGGTTTTTAAAACCGTATGCGATAATATGTTTAGAACCGCCTGCGATGAAGCATTTTGTAGTAGTGCAAGACAAAAAGGCTATGCGGAAAATAGGAGAAGGAAATTAGCCTTTGAAATAGGATATTTTGTTTACCTCAAGGTGTCACCAATGAGAGGTCATAAGAGGTTTAACATAAGGGGTAAGCTCGCACCTCGCTATATTGGACCATTCAAGATTTTGGACAAAAAAGGAGAAGTAGCGTATAAGTTGGAGACGCCATCTCATCTTTCAGATGTACATGATGTCTTTCATGTTTCCCAGCTCAAGAAGTGTCTGAGAGTACCGGAAGAACAAGTGCCAATGGAAGAATTGGAACTAGAGGAAGATTTGACGTATGCCGAGCAACCGGTCAAAATCTTGGAAACTAAGGAGAGGGTCACAAGGAACAAGGTCATTCGATGGTGTAAAGTTCAATGGAAGCACCATATCGAAAAAGAAGCAACTTGGGAGCTAGAAGATGATCTCAAGAAGGAATTTCCCTATCTCTTCTCTTCCGCGTCGAATCTCGAGGGCGAGATTCATTTTAAGGGAGGTAGGTTTGTAACACCCTCATTTTCATGCATCATGCCCTACATACATTCATATACATGTTTAACATTAACCCATAACAAGAGGAACAAGTTTAAAAGTGTTTTGGAGCAAAACCGCACTTAAAAATGTAGGAAAGTGCGGACTAGTCCGGTTTTGCTGAGGACTAGTACGATTTCTCTCTGACTAAAAACAGACTTGTCCGTTTTTGCTGCGGATTAGTCCGATATTTGCCTCTGGACAACTTCGGACTTGTCCGATCTTGTGCGGACTAGTCCGGTATTCCATGAATCCTTGAAAATTTGTTAAGTCACTGGACTTGTCCGGACTAGTCCGATGTTCCAGTGGACTTGTCCGTTTTCCTTTCTGACTAAGATCGGACTTGTCCGATTTTAGGCCAGACTTGTCCGATTTTCTCTCTGGACGACTTCGGACTAGTCCGGTCCTTTCCGGACTTGTCCGATATTTCGTGACTCCGAGATTGACCTTTTGTTTTACGACTTGTTTCTTGGGTTTCATGTTAAGTGGGCCTAGGGACGTCGTGCCTAACTCTTTTAGAGCCCATGTGGGACTCTAAACCGGCCTCTACTCATCCCAAAACTCGAAATCCATCTAACCCTATCCTCCACCTCTATATAAACAGCTCCACCCCTTGGTTTGACATCTATTTGCCACTTTTCCACCCACCCAAACCCTAGTTCGTGGGGAGCCACCATCAAGGAGGGAGGAGAAGATCCCAAGCAAGAAGAAGAAGAGGAGGAAACGAAGAAGGATAGAGATCTCCACCAAGTTTCGTTCTTCACCACCAATTCCTCTCCAAGTTCATCACCAACCCTAGATCACCAAGATCCAAGTGCTACCTCCAAGTTTCTTGATTCATTGGAGTCCTAAACACCTGGTATACCTTCTATTATCTTTTCCTTACGTGCATTCAACCCCTAATCTCCAAATTTACGTCGATCTAGAAAACCCTAATCCACTGATCTCGCAGAGTGCGAACTTGTCCGGTCCCTAGCGGACTAGTCCGATCTTCCTGGTTAAATTGTGTTATATTGACTCAAAAATTTGATCTAATCGAATCCAAACCTGTATAAACTTGTTAAAAGCTATTAGAACTAATTAGTGATCATTAAAAGCAATCTAGTAACAAGTTCTACCTTGCATTTGCATCAATCATGCATGTCATGTCATATTGAGTAATATTTGTGCACTCTTTGATTGTGTTTCTTGTCTTGTATGTTTATTGTGTCGATTAGACGGATTTGCACTAGAGATTGCCGCGGAGGATCTCCAGCACCAAGAGTTTGAAGGCTTTGATCCTAATCAACAGCAAGAGCAAGGCAAGTGTCCTTGAAGCATATTGATCCTATTTTTAAAATAAATGTTTTGTTTGCAAACTGCATGCTTGTGTCAAATTGATGGGAATCCTGTGGTAGGAAGTTCACTAGATTTGTTAAACCAACCTTGTCACCTGGAATTTATGGTAGAGAGTCGGGAAGGGTTTTTACCTTTTTGCTTCGCTTAATTAATTGGGATGGAAAAACAACACTACATATTTAATTATGCATTAATGATATTCTGGATAACGTGAACTGGTCAATATGGTATGGTAATGGGTGATCTAAGCAAGCCTGGTATGTGGATGGGTTGGATGTTATGGTGGTTGCTTGCTTTAGATCTAAGGACCGGTTCATGCGAGAATAAGCCAGGACTACAGTGCCACCACGAGGCCAAGTATGGGTACGGCATAGCTTATTAATTAGGGTTTTGCTAGTGCTGTTTGGACCATTGTGGATGCTCGGGGAAGGGGTAGTCGGATTGGGTTTGTTGATGATTGGTGGGACTACCCTGGGATCCGAATGGCTCAAGAGGGGGCCCTTGGTTGAAGATGTGCTCAGTTGGAGGCATCGCCACCGGTAAAACCTCAGTGGGGTCTAAATAGGCTAGTAATCCCTTTGTAAAGGCTATTTTGTGATCTCTTGGCCATACACCAAAGGAAGTGTAATTGGCGTAAGGGAGGTTCTTTAGTCGCCGACGGGTGATGAAATCACAAACACGTGGGTAAAGAGGTACAAACTCTGCAGAGTCTAAATAAACTATCATGATAGCCGTGCTCCCGGTTATGAGCATCTGGATGACCTACATGATTAGAGGGAAATTGGTAATTGGGATGGTTATGGTTTGGTAATGGTTATGGATGGTTATGGATCTATTTTTGGTATTGAATATGGTTATTGGCAATGGTGAAATCTGGAATTATGGATGAGGATGGTGAATTGTGGACTGGTATTATGGTATTACTTATGATTATGATGGGTTTATTTCACATACATGTAATATATTGCTTTTTAAATGTTTTACTGTACTTTTCAGCACTTAGCCATTATTATTGTCGTCATTTGAATCAGCCACATGTCATACTTTCCACACTTGCTGAGTACGACATGTACTCACTCTTGCAATCCCCCCCCAACAGTTGCAGGTCAGGATTGTGAGTTTAATGGTGATAATGCGGAGTTCTAGGCCGTGTCTACCGTCAGCTTTGCCTGTGGTGTTGATTGGAGCTGCGCATACATACCCTGTCGCTTATGTTGCATAGTTGCTTAGTTTGCTTAATTAGTTTATTTCCGCTGCATTAGTTGAACTTGTCATTAATATTCATTAGATCTTGTATTCGAGGATAATCTGGTTTGTGTAATAAAATTTGATAATTAATCTTGTTCTGTGGTAATTTTCTGTATACTCTTTTGTGATTGCACTCGTGTATGTGTGATGAACATCCTGGGCACACATATGCGTTAGCTTGGTTCATTTTCGGAACCGGGCGTCACATGGAGGACGGAGGATTAACGTTGATGATGGTCCTCGGCGACTTCCTCACACCGACTAGGTTATGGACTCAGACTGCGGCTGAGTTGTGTTTGACTCAAATATGGAAATTTTTGAGTTGGTTATGATAATATTCCATATGGGTCATGAATTTGAGTTGTTTTAGGAATGTGGGATACATTCCTAAGGTGTTTGGAAGTCTTAAGATTGCTTCTATCTGCGTATAGAAGAGTCTTGAGTAGTTATGAAAAGTTTCAATTAGTGAACTGATTAGGATTAGAGTCCTAGTTAGGTTTGGGTTGGCCTAAGGGCTGGTTATATAAGCAAGGGAGGCCAGAGCTCGTGGTGCACGAATTTGGGGATGTTCCTCTTGTGGTTTGATCAATAAAATTTGTAGTTTGAAGGAACTTTTGTGCCTTGTTTGTCTGACTTATTTTCGTCAAGTCTTTCTCGTCGAGATTCTAGACAGCACTACCTTGTTTTGTCTTCACAACTTGATTTTCTATCATCTGTGAAAATTTCACTGTCATTCAATTTATTGTTTTTGATCTACACGAGTTTCTTTGCAGTGTTCCAGAACTATTTTTCTCGTGTAGGACAAATTGACCTTTATTCAATGTTTCGATTGTAACTTGAGTTTTTCTAGACGGATTTTCGTGATTCTTGTTGTGACGTCTTCGTGACATGGTTATCTACAATATATACTTGTTTTGTTACAATTGATCATGTTTAGGTTAGTTGCACACATGATTTATTTAACATATCATTTTTTCTGTCTAGTTGTTTTCGTTGCTTCGGCTGAAAAATTTTTATCTACCATTCACCCCCCTCTGGTAGCTTTACACGTGCTCTTCAATCCTACAATTGGTATCAGAGCCACAGTTCTCTAATCTTTGTGATTCGCACGTGTTTTTGACTAATCCTCATGGAGAAATACTCGACAAAACCTTGTGTGTTTATTGGTATTGATTTTTCAGGATTGGAAGGCACGCATGGAAGCTTTTATCCAGGCGCAAGGCTTTACAATATGGGAAAAAGTGTACAAGCCTTACGACATGCCGCCGAATGATCAAGTCACGGCTACAAACTTAAGAGATGTCGACAACAACAACAAAACCCGTAACTTGATAATTCAAGGACTAACTCAGAGCGACTTCGACCGTGTTGCACACCTCCGATCGGCGTACGATTTGTGGAGAGCACTTTGTGACTACCACGAAGGATCCAACACGATCAAGGAGGTAAAGCAGGATATGTTCAAGAAAGAATACATGCGCTTCGAGATGCAACCCGGTGAGTCCATTGATGACCTTTTTGTTCGCTTTAATAAAATTCTCAGCAACTTGCGTAGTGTCAATGTTAATCTTTCAAATGTTGAAAATGCTAGGCAATTGTTAAGTGCATTAGACATGTCAATTTGGGAGATGAAAGTCACATCTATTCGTGAATCTGCTGTCATGAGTACACTTACATTAGATGTGCTATATTCTAAACTGAAAACTCATGAAATTGACATAATCTCACGTAAGAACCCCAACAAGTCTCTTGATTTTGTTTCTCAACGTGACATGCCTAGCTCCAGTCAATCTTCATATTGTGGTACACCTGCTTTGTTGTTCTCTCTAACCATTGAACAGATTAAGGAGTTTCCAGAGGAGGAACTAGCACTTATCTCTACTAGGTTATCAAAAGCATTGCAAAATGTGAGAACTAGAAGGAGAGGAAGCTTCAGACCTCAACGATGCTTTGAATATGGTAAGACAAGACACTTTCGTATAGATTGTCCTAACCTTTTAGGTCCTACTTCCCAAGAAGAAAAACAAACAAGGACGAAGCACTTCTCAACAAACGATAAGAAGAAGAAGAAGAAGAAGAAGAAGAAGGGTTTTACATGTCGCCAACTGGTGAACAGTTTTATCTCTTCACTCTAGGAACATGGCTTAAGAGACATGGGCATTGGAAGTGACAAAGATGAAGATGATTTGGAAAACTTGTGCTTCATGGCGGGTAAGTCAAGGTCAAGTATGGAGGGGGCAGAACACAACAACGACAATGAAGAGGTATGTCCTACTTGCGAAGAAATGTGTGATGCTATTTATCGTGCCACTGTTATTGTTAAGAAAAAGGACAAAAAGCTTAGGGACAATGCTGTTAAAATTGAGTCACTAGAATCTGAAAATAACCATTTGAAATCCTTGATTCCTAGTGATGATTCTTGTTCCTTATATGACTTAATATATGAATAATTGTCCTTAAGAAGTGTAAACTCTTCCGCTCTTGATAAACTTGAATTACAGATTGAAAAGAACAAAAAGCTTGCTGCACTTAATGACAGAAACTTAAAAGATGCTTCTTGTTCTACAATTGATTTGCATTGTTCTGCATATGATAATCTTGATAAGAAACTAAAAGATGCAATGAATGAAGTTTCCATTCTGAACAATGCTTTACGTTCTCATGAAGTTAAATATTGTTCCAATTGCAAACTAAAAGGAAAAACTTCATGTGAAAACTGCCTAGACTTATCTAAGAATCTTGATGACATGAATAGGACACTGGAGCGGTTATGTAATGGGAATAAGAATCTAAACTTGCTGTTAAATTCTTCTAAACCTTGCAATGATAAAACTGGTTTAGGTTTTGATTCCCATGATTATTCTAAAGCACATCCGCCTAAAATTGTAGAGTCATTAGGAAGTGGTTTGATTAAAACAACTCCTAAACCAAAAGAGGTGGTTTTTAAATCTGCAGGAGTGTTGTCACGTTCGGATTCAAATAAACATACTGCATGCTCATCTAGACATGAACACAAAGTTAAATTTTATTGTACCTATTGTGGTAGAGATGGTCATGTCATAGATCTTTGTTATAGACTAGCTAAACAACATAAAAGGGAAAGAATCAAGCAAGATCTTATAAATCTCATGCAAAATTTGCTGCACATACTAAACAGCGGTTTAGGAACATGCAATCTGCTGTTGTGAGTCAAAAACATTCAAGGTTTACCTCCGGAGCTTCAGTTGTTACCTCTGTACCTTCTGTTTTTGCCTCCGGAGCTACTGATTTTTGTGATACACAAGTAACACCTTATAGGTCAGTAGTTAAGAACAAAAATTCTCAAACTTTGACTCATAAACCTGCTGTTTTATCTCAGCTTTCGCGTGTTTTTCCTGCTGCACATCGTGTGACTCAGTACTAGATTCCTAAATGCATTTTGACTAACCCCAGTATTGAGTCATCAACGTATTGTTCTTCTATGTAGGTTACACGCTTGAGGAAGGAGAACAATTGGATTGTGGATTCAGGTTGCTCATGCCACATGACTGGTAACAAAGTGTAACACCCTCATTTTCATGCATCATGCCCTGCATCCATCATTAAATATGTCTAACATTAATCCACATAAAAAGTGACAAGTTAAAATGAATTAATAGCAAAACCGCACTTAAGAATTCTAGGAAGTGCGGACTAGTTCGATTTTTGTGTAGACTAGTCTGATTTCTCTATGACTTTCGTCGGACTTGTCCGTTTTGCTGCGGACTAGTCTATTTTTCTCTCTAGACACTTTTGGACTTGTCTGGTCTAGTGCGGACTAGCCCGGTGTTCCAGTTTCTTGGAATTTTTGCTAAGTCCCTGGACTTGTCCGGACTTGTCCGATATTCCAGCAGACTTCTCTGTTTTTCCTCTGACTAAAATCGGACTTGTCCGGTTTTGGCCGGACTTGTCTGTTTTTCTTCTGACCAAGTTCGGACTTGTCTGATATAGTCCAGACTTGTCCGATTTCTCTCTGTCCAACTTCGGACTAGTCCGGTAAATTGTGACTCCGAATTGATCTTTTGTTTCACGACTTGTTTCTTGGGTTTTACATTAAGTGAGCCTAGGAACGTCGTGCCTAACTCTATTAGATCCCATGTGTGACTCCAAACTGACCCCTACTCATCTCAAAACTCGAAATCCGCACAACCCTAACCCTCCACCTCTATATAAACAACTCCACCCCTTGGCTTGACATCTATTTGCCACTTTTAAACCACACCCAAACCCTAGCTCGTGGATAGCCACCACCAAGGAGGAAGAAGGAGATCTAAAGCAAGGAGAGGAAGAGGAGGAAATGAAAAAGGATCAAGACCTCCATCATCTTCGTGTTCTTCATCAATGATTCATCATCAAGTTCTTCATCAACCATAGATCGTCAAGAATCGAGTATTGCCTCCAAAACCCTTGATTTTTTGGAGTCTTAGATGCCTGGTATACCTTCTACTTCCTCTTCCTTACGTGAATTCAACCCCAAACTTCCAAATTCACGTCGATCTAGAAAACCGTAGTTTGCTAGTTTCATGAAGTGCGGACTAGTCCGGTCCCTAGCGGACTAGTCCGATTTTCCTGGTTAATCTGTGTTGAATTAATTCTAAAATTGATTTGAATAAATTCCGAACCTGTCCAAACTTGTTAAAAACTATTAGAACTAGTTGATAGACATTATTAACAACTTCTTAACTAGTTTTACCTTGCATTTGCATTAATCATGCATGTCATGTCATATTGAGTAATATTTGTACACTCTTTGATTGTAATATTTTTCTTGTATGTTCGTTGCGCGGATAAGACGGATTTGTGGTAGAGAGTGTTGCGGAGGATCTCCAGCACCAGGAGTTTGAAGCCTTTGATTGTAATCGAGCCCAAGAGCAAGGCATGTGTCCTTGAACATATTGATCCTGTTTTGAAAGAAATGTTTTGTTTTCAAAACTGCATGCTTGTGTCAATTTGATGGGAAATCTATGATAGGAAGTTTACTAGCTTTGTTAACCACCCTTGTCACCCGGAATATATGGTAGAGAGTCGGGAAGGGCTTTTTACCTTTTTGTTTTGCTTAATTAATTGGGATGGGAAAACAACTATACCCGTTAACTTAATTATGCAGTTATGAGATTTTGATCAACATGAACTAGTTAATATGATATGGTAATGGGTGAACTAAGCAAGCCTGGTATGTGGATGGGTTGGATGTTATGGTGGTTTCGCTTGCTTTAGATCTAAGGACAGGTTCATGGAGCGACCATCTAGGATTTACAGTGCCACCCCGAGGCCAAGTATGGGTGCGGCGTAGCTGATTAATTAGGGGTTTGCCAGTGCTGTTTGGACCATTAAGGATGCTCGGGGAAGGGGTAGTCGGATTGGGTTTGTTGATGATTGGTGGGACTACCCTGGGATCCGAATGGCTCAAGAGGGGGCCCTTGGTTGAAGATGTGCTCAGTTGGAGACATCGCCACGGGTGAAACCTCAGTGGGGTCTGAATAGGCTAGTAATCCCTTTGTAAAGTCTATTTTGTGATCTCTTGGCCACACACCAATGGAAGTGTGAGATGGCATAATAGAGGTTCTAGTCACTGAAAAGTGATGAAATCACAAACACGTGGGTATAGTGGTACAAACTCTGCAGAGTGTGTCTAAAACTATCATGATAGCCGTGCTCCCAGTCATGAGCGACCTAGACCCTCATATGATTAGGGGAAAACCTGGGATTTGGGATGGTTTGGTAATGGTTATGGTTTGGTACTGGTTATGAATGGTAATATGGTTATGGCTGGTTATGGATTGGTTTATGGCAATGGATATGGTTAATGGTAATGGTGAAATCTGGTTTAATGATGATGGATATGGAATATGGACTTATACTATGATAATCATTGTGGGATATGATGGGTTTACTTCACATACATATAATATATTGCTTTTCAAATGTTTTAATGTACTTTTCAGCACTTAGCCATTATCGTTGTCGTCATTTGAATCAGCTACAGGTCATACTTTCCACAATTGTTGAGTACGACATGTACTCACCCTTGAAATTCCCCCACCAACAGTTGCAGGTCAGTATTGGGAGTATAACGGTGATAATGCGGAGTTCTTGGCCATGTCTACGGTCAGCTTGTCTGTGGTGTTGCTTGGAGCGCTACCCTTATGGTTAGTTTGCTTAATTAGATTATTTCCACTGCATTAGTTCAAATTTGTCATTAATATTCATTAGAGCTTGTATTTGAGGATATTATGAATTATGTAAAGTACTTATTTACTAATTTGAGTTGTGGTAATTATCTGTTTATCATTTGTGAATCACTTGTGTATGTGTGTTGAACTTCCTGGGTACACATATACTGCACTTGGTTCATTTTCGGAATCGGGTGTCACAAATTGGTATTAGAGCCACGTGTTGACCGTAGAACGCATCCTAGATAGAATGGACACTTTAGAGCACATAGGAACACTCAGGAATTGATGTGTTTTTGCTTGGTGTGTTGTTTGTTATATGCTGTTTGCTTGTGTGCTTAGTAGAGGATTTTGGGATGCTTTAGCATTGCCATATCCACATAGGATAGGTAGGTTAGTTGCTTAGTTTCATATCCCTTGATGCATATAGTTGGAGACGTTTTCTAAATTCTTATCTCTTGCTTTTCTTCAGATGGTGAGGACTTGCAACCAGAGGGATGGCAATGATGAGGAGGAGAACAATGGAGTGCCTCCGAACAACAATGGACAAGGATCTGCCCAGGGAGCTATCAGTATTGAGCAGCTATTGGCCATGCAGAACCAGCTCATGCAGACCATGATACAGACTATGGGACAGCTACAGGCTGGCAACATCAACAATCAGCCACACATGCCTCCACCGCCACCCCCGCCTCCTCATAATCGATTGGGAGAGTTCATGAGGACTAGGCCGCCAACCTTTGCTCAAGATGCTGACCCTATGGATGCTGATGATTGGCTCAAGTCCATGGAGAAGAAGCTTGCAATTGTTCAATGCAGTGACCGAGAGAAGGTTCTATTTGCTTCTCATCAACTTGTTGGAGCAGCTGCAGATTAGTGGGATGCTTATTGCAATGCTCCTGGGAATCAAGAGAGGATCACTTAGGTGGAATTCAAGGAGAGTTTTATTTCTCACTTTGTACCGGAAGGTGTTATGATATTGAAGAGACAAGAATTTGAGAACTTGAGGCAAGGAGGGTCAAGCGTGGGTGAATACCTCAATAAATTCACTCAACGGTCAAGATACGCACCTGAAGATGTCAGCCGGGACAGTCGGAAGCAATACTTGTTCATGAGGGCCCTTAACAATGAAATCCAAGTGCAATTTCTCAACTGTGATTATGCCAACTTTCAGAAGCTTGTGGACAAAGCAATCGTGGTTGAGAACAAGGTCCGTGAGATGGAGCAGGAGACTAAGAGGAAGGTGCCATATCAAGGACAGCAACAAGGAAGTAATGTGTGCCCTCACTTTGCACCACCCAATGCGCGTTATTACAGCTCTTCTGCGCCTGCTCAGCGTCCTGGATATGCACCGCGCCCAGCACAGTTTGTGCAGCAGCGCCCTGTCATGCAAGCACCTACGCCTCCAATGCCTTTTGCACCTCGTGCCAACTTTCCTGGTGCAAACGTTCAGAATCAAGTCCGTCCAAATTCTAGTGCAGCAAAGAAGTGCTATACATGTGGAGAAGCTGGACACTTTGCACATCAATGTCCTAAGTCAAGCCTTGGTCAAGGAAGCAATGCGCCAAGACAGAACCCAAGACCTAATGGAGGAGCACCGCAAGGGAACCGTGGACAGCAGAATTTTGCTCGTTGCAACATGAACCATGTCTCTACGGAGGATGCTCAACAAGTGGATGACGTAGTCATTGGTATGTTTCTCGCAAACTCCAACCCGGCGACTATGTTATTTGATTCTGGAGCATCGCATTCATTCGTTGCATCGAAGTATGTTGCCAAGTATAGTTTGACTATCTCTCAGATGAAGTTTACTCTATTGGTTAAGTCTCCTGGAGGAGAGATGAGGACAAATATAGTATGTCCAAAAGTAAGCCTTAGAATAAGGGTGGTAGATTTCCTCGCCAACCTCATTGTTTTGGATTCTCAAGGATTGGACATTATACTTGGTATGGACTGGTTAAGGAAGCACAATGGAGTCATTGAGTGTGCCACGAAGACAGTGAAGTTGACTAATGAGGAAGGGATCACCGTAGAATTTGAAGCATCTCAACATACACCAAAACAGTTGGAGCTAAATCACATGGATGGTGCCGCAATTGAGGAGATTTCAGTGGTATGTGAATTTTTGAACGTGTTTCCGGATGAGTTGCTAGGTATGCCACCCGATCGAGACATTGAGTTTGTTATTGATTTAATACTTGGAACTGCACCTATAGCTAAGAGGCCATATAGGATGCCTCCTAAGGAGTTAGAAAGGCTCAAGAAGCAGATTCAAGAGCAACTAGAGAAAGGTTTTATTCGTCCAAGCTCTTCACCTTGGGGAGAGCATGTTCTGTTTATGGACAAGAAGGATGAACACAAAGGATGTGTGTGGATTACCGAGCTCTCAACGAGGTGACCATCAAGAACAAGTACACCTTGCCCTGTATAGAAGATTTGTTTGATCCGATGAAGGGTGCTTGTGTTTTCTCTAAGATCGATTTGAGGTCAGACTACTTCCAAATGAAGATTAGACCATCGGATATACCCAAGACAGCTTTCAGGACACGGTGTGGATCTTATGAGTACACTGTGATGTCCTTTGGATTGAACAACGCACCTGCCTATTTTATGTACCTCATGAATAAGGTCTTCATGGAGTACTTGGATAAGTTTGTAGTGGTGTTTATTGATGACATTATGATCTACTCGAAGGATGAGAAGGAACATGAGGAACACTTGAGGCTCACATTGCAGAAATTGAGGGAGCATCAAGTGTATGCCAAGTTTAGCAAGTGCCAGTTTTGATTAAGGGAAGTGTCATTTTTGGGTCATATCATCTCGGGAGGAGGAGTTTCGGTTGACCCTGGAAAGGTGAGAGACGTGTTGAAATGGGAACCGCCGCAGAATGTAAAAGAAATAAGGAGTTTTCTTGGGATGGCTGGAAATTACTGACGATTCATCAAGTACTTCTCCAAGATAGGCAAGCCCATGACGGAGTTGCTAAGGAAGGGAAAAACTTTCCAATGGACTCAAGCTTGTCAAGAATGTTTTGAGGAGTTGAAGAAAAGGTTAACAACAGCGCCAGTCTTAGTTTTGTCGGATGTGTTGCTAGAAGCTGAAACGCAAGTTCAGGTTATTCGTGAAAACTTGAGGGCTGCTCAATCAAGGCAAAAAGGCTATGCGGATAATAGGCGAAGGAAACTAGCCTTTGAAGTGGGAGACTTCGTTTACCTCAAGGTGTCGCCAATGAGAGGTCATAAGAGGTTTAACATAAGAGGAAAGCTAGCACCTCGATACATTGGATGAAAGTGCATCTAGGCATCTCTTGTGGGTTTTGGTGGATTTATGACAAGCAAATGAGATCCTAACTAAATTGTTGAGATGAGCACAAGTTTTAATGAAATTATGAAGAAAGCGCAAAAAGAAGGGAGAGTGAGAAATCAAGTTGAAAGGAGCTCAAGAAATTATTATAATACTTTTTGTATATGGAGTGTGTTGGAGAAACACACCCCAAGAGCTCAAGCAAATTTTAATCACTCTCACTGCACAAAGTTATATAGGTCCGGACTAGTCCGATTTACCCTGGACTAGTCTGATTCCTCTCTGTCCAGAATCGGACAAGTCCTCCCAAAGCAGACTTGTCTGAAGAGTCCAGTTTCCACAGACCAGACTAGTCCGATATCACCATGTACTAGTCCGATATCTCTGTGACTAAGATCGGACTAGTCCTCCCCAGTGTGGACTAGTCCTCAACACTTCACAGTTTGCATGAAGTCAGACAAGTCAGATATCACCACGGACTAGTCCGATATCTTTCTGACCTAAATCGGACAAGTCCGATATCTGCACAGATTAGTCCGAAAACCTTTTGACTAAAATCGGACAAGTCCTCCAAGTGCGGACTTGTCCTTAATTCACTAAGGGTTTCACCACAACCGGACTAGTCCGATATGTGCCGGACTAGTCCGATCATCTCCAGAGACAAAAACAGACTAGTTAGCCCAAGGCTGGACAAGTACGATATTTCAAGACACTTAAGGTTTCCCACACGCCGCACACTAGACTAGTCCGGAGTCAACCACGGACTAGTTCGATCTTTGTAAACCCTAACGGTAACCTTTGGAAACCCTAGTATAAATAGAGGTGCATGGCCCAACTATGAACTCACTGGACCCCCTGCGCTTTCACACCCTCCAAGAGCCTAGAAAACACGTCTCTCCACACAATCCGACACAAGAAAGATCAAAATCCTTGAGGATTAATCATAGATCAAAGGAGAGGCACGTTCTTCACGATTTGAGCTCTTGGGTTTGATTCTCTCACACACTCTCGCTGTTTCATTGCATACTTTTTGAGTGTGTTTGGTGGTGTTTGAATTAAACCTTGGGGAGCCCTCAACTTGTGAGAAGGCCCCTTGAACATGGTTATTCTTACCCCTTTGTGATTAGTGGAAGAGAATCAGCCTCCGTGGCGATTCGACGAGGGTAGGGTTGGTGAAGACCCAGTCCTTTCGTGGGCTCCTCAACGTGGATGTAGATTTCCTCTGTGGAATTGAACCACGGGATAAAAATCGTTGTGTTCTTTGTTCTTGTTCTTAATATTCATTGAAATCTAGGGTTTGCTCAATCTAGTTTAATTTACGTTAAAACCTTGAAACTAAAGTTAACTTGTGCTGCATCTAGTTTCGTTTAAACAATACACTCTATTTGTAACTCAATTTCCGTTGCGTAGAGTACCTGGATTGAAGTCACCGATCAAATTGATTGATCTAGTCAGCACACAGCGGACTAGTCCGCACATAACCGGACTAGTCCGATTTATCTGTGTTTGATTAGTTTGCTAAGTGTTTCAGGTTCTGACTAAAAGTTCAAAAATCCTATTCACCCCCTCTAGGCTACATTCAATTGGTATCAGAGCAGGACTCTTCAAAAGGAGACTAATTGCTCGAAGAGAAAATGTCGGACATCAAGGATGTGCACAAGAACTTCAACCAAGAGAAGGTTGAAGATGAAAATACTCAGAAGTTAGAAAAGCTCCTCGACGCCATTCAAGACTTCGAGGATGATGATGAGGAGACACTTGAACTCAAGGCGCTCCTATGGAAGAAGGCCCTCTCTAAAGGAAAGATAAAGATCGAGGATGAGAAGAAGAAGAAGGGGAGTAGTCACACTGACTACTCATGATATCCTTTTAACTATGATCTTTTGAATTCCAATAACAATCATTACCTGTCTATTCCTCTAGGAAAAGCCCTACACTTTGATGGCAATGATTACTCAATGTGGAGGCAAAATATGAAGATGCATTTAATCTCACTTAACCCCAGCTTGTGGCATATAGTGTGTACGGGAATAGATATCCCGGACAACGATGAAGAGCTCACCCCAAGCCAAGAGCAAGCGACTCAAGCTGCAGCAGTCATCACATCATCATTGAGTCGAGACGAGTTCACTAAGGTGGACGGACTCGAGATTGCAAAAGAAATATGGGACACACTACAAACTGCACATGAAGGCGATCGTCATGTGCGAGAAGCCAAGATTGAGATGATCAAAGGTGAATTGGGAAGATTCGCCATAGAAGAAGATGAGTCACCGCAAGACATGTACAATCGGTTGAAGACTCTCGTTAATAAAGTTTGATCATATGGAAACAAGAAGTGGAATGATCACAAGGTAGTGAAGCTAATTTTCAGAGCCTTCATGCCTCGCAACGTGACTCTATGTTCAATGATTAGAGAAAGCCTCGGGTACAAGAAAATGACCTCAGACGAATTGCTTGGAAAGATAATCAACTTTGAGATGATGGAAAAACAAGCAAAACATGTCAAAGAGATTGCTTACCTCACCTCGACAAAGAAGAAAGGAGTCGCGTTGAAGTCCACCTGCAAGCCCATGTCAAAGGAAGCTCGAGAAGCTCAACAAGAAGAGGACAACGACGACGAAAGCAACGATATAGATGAAGAGGACATGATCCTCTTTATGAAGAAATTCAAAAAGATGATAAAGAGAAGACAAGGTGGTAAACCAAATGAAGGAAGACACAAAGACAAGTCAAGACCTAAGTTGAGGCGTGCTTGCTAAAGATGTGGTGAATACGACCACTTTATAGTCGATTGTGCTTATGAGGAAAACAAAAAAGAAGACCAAGGATACAAAGCCTCAACCCAAGAAGATGTTCAAGAAGAAGAGGCAAATTGGACAAGCGCACCTAGGAAAGGAGTGGGACTCCAATGATGAGTCCTCATCCGAAGAGGAAGAGGAGATGGCTAGCATAGCCATCAAGAAGACAACAAAGAAATCCACCCTCTTCTCAAGTGCAAGGAAGGACAACGACACATGTCTCATGGCGAAGGAAGGTAAAAGAAAGGTAACATTTAAATCGTCCTCCTCGCATTCTTACTCTAGCGATAGTGATGCCTATAGTGATAATGAAGATATGCTTGTTGGCCTAGATAAGAAAACTGCTGCAAAAATGAAATTCTTGATGGATAAACTTATTGATAAGGAGGAGCTTGTTGATTGCCAAGAAGATATGATCATCCTTCAAAAGGAGGAGTATCCTATGATCAAAAAGCTCCTTGAACTTGAAAAGGAGCGAATCAAGTCACTAGAGATTGAGTTAGCTTCAAGCAAGGAAGCTTGCTTGAAGTTAAGCGACTCAAATGTAATCATCAAGGATGAACTTGCTAACTTAACCAAAGTTAAAAAGATCCTTGAGGTACAAGTTGATTCACTCAAACAAAGTGACCCTTCATCCTCTTCAAGCTCACCTTCTCAACACTTAAAATCTGAAACTACTATTACTTGTACTTGCGCTAAAATTGACACTAACTTGAAGGATAAGTCGAAATTGACAAAGGACAAGCATTCTTCCCGTAGTGGCATATTTGACAAGGAGAAGATCAAGTATGCACGCAGTGCATACTTGGCCACAAGACCTCCTAATGTCAAATATGGCATTGGGTATTCTTATGGTGAAAAGAAAAATGCTAAAAGCCACAAGAATAACAAGGAGTGCATTGATTTTGTCAAGGGAAACTCCCCTCAAGCTAGAAAGGCTAATAATATTGACAAGTGCAAACATGCTAATACATATGAGCAACAACTATTGTTTAGAATCTTTGATGCATTATGTACTCATGAAAAATAAGTTTGGTAGAGTTTATGCTAAATATGTTGGGCCACTGTCGGTACCCTGCATACCGGGTACCCCACGGTACCGCAAGAAGTGCAAGAGATTTCCACCTCTCAGAGTTAAAGGTTTCCTCGGGCCCCACATGTCACACGACACTGGACCCGCCTCCCTCATATGGGTAGCTCCAGGACTGCCACGTGTAATGCAAGACCGGAGCTAGACAACCTACATAGGGAAGCTCTGGTGTTGACACGTGGTTAATAACCCCGAATCTAACCTCCCGTAGAGGGAAGCTCCGGTGCCGCCACGTGTATAACAGCACCGGACCCATTTCCCTACAGAGGGAAGCTTCGGAGCTGCCACTTGTGGAGCCTCCCGACCTACAACACCAACAGGAACACAGGAAGATCTCCTACAGCACGAACATTCAAGGGATTGTTAAAGCGGCAGTCCGATTATGTGTCATTAATGCTATATTAATGACACACGATCAGTGCACTGTTAATAAGGGTAACGCAGCCATTAAGGCACGTTATCATACTATTAATCATGCTTAATACCCAAAGACTGTGCATTAGGTCATTAAATACGCCAGGCCACATGTCGGGCCAGGCAAATGTTGTAACGCCCAATCCTTAGACTATAAAAAGACTAGCCGCACGATACATAGGGAGACAAGCTCATACGCCTGGTTACATGAGAGAAACCCTCAATACAACAACACACACCCCGTGGAGTAGGGTATTACGCTCAGGTGGCCCGAACGATGTAAATCTCTTGTGTCACCATCTTGATCTTTATGTTCGCGTGCTCAAACCGAAACAAGAACCTCCGTAGGATACATTTAGTAGTACTGGGGGAGTGTCGTTTTCACACTTTGACATTTGGCGCGCCAGGTAGGGGGCACCTGAGATCGTAAGATGGTGAACTCCACTGCAGGATCTTCCAACGGTAACCACACTGAACAGCCTGCTGGAGGCAATCCCTCCAACATGCAGCATCCAGCAGGCGCCGTAATCCTGACAGGTGTCATGCCACCACCACCACCATCTGCCCCAACAAAAATGCTGGACAACAGGATGGGGTACTGGTGTCGGTCACAACATCAGCAAACAACAAAACCGAGAAAGTGCTAATTGTTGCGCGAACCCTTTTGGAGCACCAACCAGCGCCTAGAGCACCTCGGGGTGCGATGGAGCAATGGAGCGCTGATGTACAACATCTGGTTGCAACCACAACCGATGCCATTAGCAACCAAGGTCCTCCCCCTTCAGGGCAGGCAACAGCTCAACGTAGGACCTTGTCTGGAAGACTTGGTCCTCACGTGTCACAACACCGACGGCATGCTGCATCTCAGCAGGTGACTTCGCTGCCTTCCGAGGCACGATGCACCCACACCATCACTAGAATTCCGACTCATGACCTGCGGTCGAAACTTGATCGCCGTTACTGGTAGCAGGACAGCTGCATTCATATCGAGCGTGCTCGCGAGAGGCGAGAGGCTCGGGACAACCCTGCTCCTCAGGGAGTAGGGGGAGGTTGTTCTGCCCTGGCCATGCACTTGAGCATGGTCAGATGGCCACAGAAGTTTCGGCCTCATTTGCCGGAAAAATTCGATGGGACTGTCAACCCCGCCGAGTTTCTTCAAATCTACTTCACTGCTATACTTGCAGCGGGAGGCAATGAGGCCGTGATGGCCAACTACTTCCTAGTGGCTTTAATTGGGACCGCT
Source organism: Tuctoria greenei (assembly GCA_036927565.1). Lineage (NCBI taxonomy): Eukaryota > Viridiplantae > Streptophyta > Magnoliopsida > Poales > Poaceae > Tuctoria > Tuctoria greenei. Next base: position 211,708,565 of record JAYESD010000004.1, on the reverse strand, counting down.
AGGTCCTGGCTCATGAGTCTTCCACCCGACTCCATCGATAGTTGGGAGGAACTATGCCAACAGTTCACTGCCAACTTCGGGAGTTCTTACACCCGGCCCGACACTGAACTGGACTTGTTTGTTGTAAAGCAAACAATGGGGGAATCGCTGCGATCCTCTATCCAGCAGTTTTCTCAAGTACGCAATACTATCCCCTCAATCTCGAGTGCTTCTGTTATCGTTGCATTCGGATAGGGTTTCGAGACAAGAAGATGCTGGAGAAACTGGTGACCAAAGAAGTCACCAGTGTCACGGAACTCTTCAGCTTAACATATAAATGTGCCAAAGCTGCGGAGGGACATGAGATGCACTCCAAAACACCTCCAGAGGCCAACAAGAAATCCTCCAAGATTGAAGCCACCCAACGGAAAGAAGAAGTCATCGGCCGATGCACCTACTGCTGCGGCTGCTACAGCTCCGGTTGGTCGAGGGCCGCGCCCAGAAAAACGACATCATCCTTCGTCAGAAGACGGCAGCAACTCCAAGATGTGGTGTCCGATCCACAAGACGGACAAACACAGTCTGGGAGAATGGCAAGAGGTTCGGAACCTTGCCGAGCGCTACAACAAGCGCTGGGAAGAAGCTCCTTTCCGCCAGCATGAAGGAAAAAAAAAAAGTCGACGAAGCTCCAGCTGAAGAGGAGTTAGGCTTTCAGGACCCCAAGAAGGTTCTGAAGGTTGTATACAACACCATCGACAATGACTCTGACGACTCCGACAACGAGCGCTGGAGGACCCTAAACACCATTTATGGTGGTTCTCGGGACATCACATCTCGCCACATCCTCAAGACAATGCGGCGAGACATGGTCGCTGCAGCTCCCACCGCCAGGGCGGAACCTCATCGGAAGTGGATGGACACTCCCATCATTTTCGATGCTTCGGACTGCCCCCACAACATGATAAGAGCTGGTCAACTCCTGTTGATGGTGTCTCTGACCATTAACAATGTTCAACTCCACCATGTATTGGTGGACGGAGGGGCAGGGTTGAACCTCATAAGCTTCAAAACCTTCGTCAAGCTCCAGCTCCGACCTTCGGACCTTCGCCCCTATCGACCCTTTTCTGGGGTAGGTCCGGGGGCCATTACCCCTCTTGGCTCCATCACACTCCCTATGACCTTTGGGACTTGGGAGAACTATAGAACCGAGAAGCTGGTCTTCGACGTGGCGCATATCAGTTTGACGATCAATGCCATACTAGACAGGCCCACCTTGTATAGGTTCATGGCCGCCGCTCACTATGTCTACTTGGTGTTGAAGATGCCAACACCTTTAGGCGCTCTCTGGATCCGCGGAGATCGAACTGTAGGAATCACTGCATTGGAAGAAATCCACACGCTTACTACAGCGCAGGAGGAAGCATCTAGTAAGGAGCAAGCTCTGAAACCTCCGAGCATTCGTCATCGAGGCTCAACCTTCACACCTCGTGTGCAACCAAGTGGCGACACCGACGTTCCTGTCAAAGTCATCCAAATTGGTTCCAATGCTGCTTAGACTACTTGTATATCGGGAGGTCCGAACAACAAATAGGAACTCGCGCTCATCACTTTCCTCCGGGCGAATGTTGACGTGTTTGCCTAGCAACCGTCACAAATACCTGGGATCCCTAGGGAGGTGATTTAGCACAACCTAAAGATCTATCCCGACGCACGACCAGTACACCAAAAGCCCCGGAAGCAATCAATCGAGCGGCAAAACTTCATCCGTCAGGAGATCAAGAAGTTGCTTGAAGCTGGATTAATTCAGGAGGTGTTTCATCCAAAATGGCTGGCAAACCCAGTCGTGTGCCCAAGACTGGCGGGAAGCTTCAGATTTGTATCGACGACACCACCTTAAATAATGCATGTCCAAAGGATCTACTTCCTCTACCTAGAATAGGTCAACTAGTGGACTCCACCTTCGGGTGTGAGCTATTGTGTTTCTTAGATGCATACTCTGGGTATCATCAAATCCAAATGTCTAAGGAAGATGAAGAGCATACTGCCTTCATAATAGTAGATGGATTATATTGTTATACTGCCATGCCCTTTGGTCTCAAAAATGTTGCTTCAACCTTTGTGCAAGCTATGTACAAAACATTTGGAGAGCTAATTAGAGACTTGGTGGAGGTGTATGTTGATGACATCATCGTGAAGATCAAGAACAAGGAATCACTCCTTGATAACTTGCAAGCCGCCTTCGACAAATTGCGCAACACGCGCACTAAGCTGAACCCAGACAAGTGTGTCTTCGGGGTTAGCTCCGGGAAGCTTCTAGGTTTCTTGGTGATCACCAAGGAATTGAGGCAAATCTGGCGAAGATCAAGGCCATATAAAATATGCGGCCTCCAGCCCACATCAAGGACGTCCTGAAGCTAACTGGATGTCTAGCCGCGCTTAGCTGGTTTATTTCGAGGTTGGCAGAGCGGGAACTCCCCTTCTTCAAGCTACTAAGGAAGTCCGGACCATTCCATTGGTCTGAAGAAGCGGAAAAGGCATTTCAGGAGCTGCAGCAGCTCCTCACCACAATACCAATCTTGGTAGCTCTGAATCCTGGTGAGCCTCTACTGCTTCATATTTCTGCAACTACAGAAGTTGTCAGCATGGTCCTGGTCGCGGAAAGATCGGAGCCACATCCACTTCAGGAGCTTAGACCCCTATGAGAGGGTCTGGAGCTACCTGAAGGAGAGTTTGGGTCCCATCCCCAGACACGGAACCTCAAGGCCAAACGCTAGGAGATCAACCCCACTCACTTGAGGGGGTTCACCTACTGACCAAGATTATTCGGATCCTTCTAATGGAGTTCGAGTCATACAAGAAGAGGTTCTGGACCACTCCAGGAGGGTTCGGTAAACTCAACAAGAAGATCTGGACCCCTCCGGTAGGGTCCGGGTTGATTAAGAGAAAGCTCTGGGTCCCTCCAATAGGGTCTGGACCTTCCAACGCCCAGTGTACTTCTTCAGCGAAGTACTCCATGATGCCAAGACAAGATACATTGAGGTGCATAAGCTGCTTTATGCAGTTCTTATTGCCTCAAGGAAGCTTCGTCACAACTTCCAAGCCCACAAGATATCAATGGTAACTTCTTATCCACTGCGTGCTATTTTGCATAACCCTAACTCTACTGGGAACACTGCAAAGTGGGCAACATAGCTGGCCGAGTTTGATCTCGAATTTGTGTCACGACAAGCTATCAAGAGTCAGGATTTGGCTGACTTCATGGCGAAGTGGACTCCCTCTCCATCAAACCCTAGGAGCCCCAGTGAGAAGAAGCCGGAACCCAAGGTCCCGATCTTCTCTAAACCTCATTGAACTCTCTACTTCGATGGCTCCGTGCAGAAGTAGGGGGGCCGGAGCTGGAATCCTTCTCCTTGCTCCAACTGGGGAGAAGGTCAAGTACATGGTTCACCTTGACTTCAAGGCGACCAACAACATGGCAGAGTATGAAGCTCTCATCTACGAGCTCAGGGTGTCACTACCCTTTGGTGTCAAATAGTTGTTGGTAAAGGGTGATTCGCAGCTTATCATAAAACAAGTTAAAGGTGAATGCTGCTGCAACAACACTCAACTTGCTGCGTATGTCCTTGAAGTCCAGAGGCTCCAGAAGGACTTCGAAGTCCTGGATCTCTACCATGTTCAACATCTGCACAAAGCTGAAGCCGACAAACTCTCGACAATGGCCTACCCAGAGCTCCAGCTCCTGATGGAATATTTGTCTGGAGGTTGTCAAGACCAACAGCTCAGCCTGCCGAACTGAGCGAATGGGGTGAGACCAGCACCTCGAAGCTGGCAGCCCTGGTGGCCCTGTTATCATGGCGTCCACCGAGGGTCATAGGCGCTGGAAGCTCCGAGCAACCCAGCACGCAAGACTCGGAAGCTCAAGATAGCTCCGATGCATGGATCTCGGAGATCCGAAGCTACTTGAAGGATAATGTCCTTCCTGAAGACGGTGTATCCACTAACCGAATTGTCAGACTAGCTAAAAGATACACGTTGGTAGAAGGGGATCTCTATCGACGTGGTGCTAACGGCATCCTAATGCAGTGCATTGCAAAGGAAGAAGGTTGCGAGCTCCTCACGGAAATCCATGGAGGCGAGTGCAAGAACCAAGCTTCTTCATGCACGTTGGTTGGAAAACCCTTCCGGCATGGCTTTTACTAGCCTACGGCACTCCAAGACGCAGTTGAGCTAGTGAAAAAGTGTGAAGCATGCCAGTTTCATGCAAAATAGATTTACACATCGGCTCAATCACTGCAAATGATACCTCCTACATGGCCATTCGCTATGTGGGGACTAGATATTTTGGGACCATTCCCAAAAGCCGTCGGAGGTTACATGTTCCTATATGTCGCAATCGGCAAGTTCACCAAGTGGCCAGAAGCTACTCCAGTTGTAACAAGCAATCAGCAATCAAGTTCTTGAAGTCCGTTATATGCAGATTTGGGGTTCCGAATAAAGTCATAACTGACAATGGAACCCAATTTACAGGTGCTGCATTTCAACAATATTGCGAAGACCTCGGTATACAACTAAGTTATGCCTCAGTAGCTCACCCAGTAAGCAATGGTCAAACCGAGAGAGCAAATGTAGAAATTTTAAAGGGACACAAGACACGCACATATGAGTGCTTGAAAAGGCATGGAACCAACTGGATTGAAGAGCTTTTGTCCACATTATGGGCAAACAGGACAGCTCCAAACCGGTGAACTGGGGAGACACCCTTCTTCCTGGTGTACGGAGCTGAAACCGTCCTTCCTCCGGAGATCACCATGGGGTCCCTCCGGGTCCGGACCTTCGATGAAGCCACGTAGGACTAGCTCCGGCGTTAAGACCTTGATCTTGTCGACGAGGGAAGGCGCCAAGCAGCTATTCGGAATGCACATTATCGCCAAGCGCTCTGGCTGTACCGTCAAAGGCATGTGCGCAATCGACAGCTTGAAGAAGGTGATCTGGTGCTGCAGAAGATACTAACTCAAGAAGGGATGAATAAAATTTCCCCAATATGGGAAGGTCCCTTCTGAGTGATCAAAGTATCCCGGCCCAGATGCGTTCGCTTGGCAACTAAGGATGGGACACCGCTTCCTAATCCTTGGAACATTGAGCACCTCTGTAAGTTTTATGCTTAGATTCACGGAGGTGAGTCTGTAATTACGCACAATGTATGTTATAGAGTCGCTATACAGAGATGGGTAGGTCCTCCGGGGAACGTCCAGACCCCTCCGGGAGGGTCCGAGAAGTTCAAGTACACTTCATACAGTCACAGCACTAAAAATGTAGCTACGTGCCAGGGTTAGTACAAGATGTATAACGCACTTAGCTTGGTCCTGCACCCTAAGTGTGTCTTTGTCTCCCCTGTAATCCAGACCTATAATGAAAGACATTGTTGTGTGAAAACAGACTCCACGTGCATTTATGTACAAGGCTCATTCTTTTGAATAATTATTTTAATCCTTCTTGTCAATAATAAAGTTCTGCAATTCTTGTTAAGTCTTAGTTCAAGTTATTCATATGTGTTACAAGTTATATTGTTGGTCTCTTTAGATCTTAACATTGCTGCATAGTCTACTTGCCTGAATGCCAAGCCAACATAGTTTCGGAGTGTGCTATCAACTTAGCCTAGTCTTGCACCCTAAGTACGCCACTCTACCTACATCTCGGCAGGCCTCAGCAGGGTGAGTACTAAAAAGGCATGCAGATCTAGAAAGATTATAACAATATGCTTGTTATCATATGGAGTTTCTTCGGATCTAAAACTTAAATAAGAACGATAAGTCACAAACGATTTATAAACAAGAGGTTGAATTTTACTCTTTCCTTGCCTTTAATGTGCAGGAAAAACAGAAACACATAGTGATGGTGGATGACGCCGGAGCTACTAAGTTCCGACATCCTTCAAGGGGTCCCGCCATCGACGATTTATATATTGACATGGGTGCCGACAGAGCTATCAAGCTCTGATAACTCCCATGGGGCCTGCTGTTGACATATTATATGTTGATGAAGGGTACCGTCAGAGCTACCAAGCTCTGGCAGCCCCAGGAGGTCAGCCGTCGACGTATCAGAGACAAAGACTTCGGACCTAAAATCTACATGTTCGAAGCATTCAAGTCATCAATATACTGTCAAATACGTTTGGTACATGTACACAATCGAATTATGCACATATACCAGGGGGCCAACAAGACAAAGCAATAGTATATTGAAGACAAGGGAACAATAAAGTGAAATTCATGGCAGAGAAACTGGATTTCATTAATTCAAAGCACTGGATTACAAAATCGGGATTACATCAAAGGGCAAAAGGTCCTAGCTACTGGAGGATCTATGTCCTACGAAAGAATGAGGCAACTTCCTTGGCAACTTCTTGGACGCTGGCCTTAGCGGCGTCCTGCTCTTCAGCAACGGGACCTTTGAGCACCGGGTCCAGGGAAAATTGGGGATCTCGGCTCACATAACATGTCAGCACATACTCTGTGACGTTCATAGCCATAGATTTCCCCTTTGTCTCCATCTGGTCCACAATGACATCGCCCATCACGTCGAGTTTGCCGCTAGCAGCATTGAGGGCCACTAGTGCTCGGTCCAAGTCGAGCTCCGGATTGTCCAGGCGTACAGGACTGAAGTCTAGTGGCGTCAACGCGTCGTTCGCTCGCACCAAGAAGTCCCACACTTTAATGGACTCAGTCTACCTCAAGCTCCACAACTCCTCTAGTGACCTCCGGGCGGTCGCAAGCTCTGAACCTTCTCGAGCGAGGCGCTCGACCACTTTGGCATGCTGCTGCATATTCTCAGCAACTTGCTTCTCACGATCGTTCAGCTCCGTCTCTCGGAGGTGGATGCGGTTCCGCTGTTTCGCCAGGTCTTCCTCCCTGCCTCTTACTTTCCCTTCCCTGGTGGCAACATCAGCTTCTCTTTTCGAGAGCTCCTGCCCCAGTTTCCAGTACTTTTCCTTTTCCTCCTCGCTCCATAGCTCAAACATCTTTGAGCGATCCGCCAACTTTTGCTCTCCTAGAGTCAGCTTCTGGGCGAGCTCCTACTCTCTCTTCAAAAGATCCTCCTGCTATTCCAGGAGCTTTGGTTCCCTCGCCTCAAGGTCCACTCGACGCTTCAGGAGGACCTCATTTAATTCATTGAGGTTTTTGTGATGCTCATCAGTAGCATATTTCCTTTCCCTGGCTTGCTCAAGGATCTCCCTAGAGTTAGCATCGATCGCCCTAATGGCAGCTTCCTTCTCCTCCAGCAGCTTGCCCCAGTACTCCATCCGGGCTATTTCCCTCTTGACCCACTCCTTCTGGTCAACAAGCCTCGTCTGAGCAAGTCTGATCTCAAAATGGAGCCTTCTGCGCCAATGCCTTAAGGTGTGGCGCTCCTCTTCCAAGACCTTTCTCTCGTGATCAAAGGCGAGTTGAACTTGTTGGAGGCTTGACCAGGCATTGTTTATGGACAACGCCAGGAAGATAGGCTCCGGGCCTGCTAGGTTCAACTCCTCTAGCTCCAAGGGTTCTCCATAACCAAAATAGGGTCCCCTCTACAAGCGTGGTCCCCTGAGCTTCTGCGGGACTAGGGCCGCCCACCGGGAGCTCCTAGGCTACTGTTGAAGAAGATCCCACTGGGGGAACTTTCACCTTCGAAGCAGAATTTAGAGGTACTACCTCCGGGTCTTCAGTTGCCAGCTCTGCGAGTGGAGAGCCTGCCGACACTTCTTCACGCTGCTCCAGCTCTGGCCCGGACACCTCTGGAGCATCTACCTTCGGGGTGACAATTAGAGCTCCACCTGGTGCCTCTGCTACCGCCGACTCAGGCGTTGATACGCTAGCCACTTCAGGTTCAGCAATCGGAACTTCAAGCATTTCCGGCTCAACAGTCGGACCTTCAACAACTTCTAGCCCAAGGGCTGGAGCTTCAACCATCTCCTGCTGAATGGACGGGGCTTCAATGCCTCTGGCTCAACGGCCAGGGCTTCAATGACTTCCATTTCAAGAGCCGGAGCTTCCGACATCTCCGGCTCCTGCACTGGAACCTCAGCCTCCGACATTGTTGCCAGGGGGCATCTTCAACTTCTCTGCCGTGGTCTGCCGCTACCACGGGAGCTTTCGGCGATGACTCTGAATCTAAATCCACGACAGCTGGCGCTGGAGCTGCCATGACTTCTGCCACCACTTGTGAAGGAGGCTCAATGGTTGAAGCTGGAGCTTTAGCATGTGCAGCCACAGTTGCTGCAACAGATGCCGAAGTCTCTGACTCCTTTCTCGACACCCTGGAAATAAAGGGACAAGAATATTAAAGACATAACAAAAACAAGACTAGCATTTCAAGGCGAGCCCACGATGCTTACCTAGGGATGCTACCGCCCTAGTCGCCGCGAAACCTCTTCTTTTGAGGCCCGGAGCCAGAGCCCACCAAGTCTGGTGAGACAACAACTTCAGACCTCAGCTAGGGATCACTTGCGGCAGTTGGAGTCTTCTTGGCCGGAACTTCCCTTGGTCGGGAAGAACTTCCAGGCCTAGAGCTCTCACCCGGCACTGAGGCTGGTGTTGACTGTTCGGATCTAGTGCCTCTCGGAGACGCTTGCGCCAGAGAAGGTGTAGCCGCAGAAGACCTCCCTCGCCGGGGAGAAGGGGTCGTTGTAGAGGGAGCAGGCCTGATGGACCTCCCATCAACTTGCTTCAATTTCCTCTTCCGGCTGGAAGGTTCAACTGGATCCTTGCCCTTGCCTTTGCCGATGTCTTCAATCCTATGGCTCGGAGCAGAGGAAGCCACCCCTTTAGAGGCTCCGGAGATTACAACCCTGGAGGTCCGAAACTTCTCCGCTTCGCCCAAGTCATCAAGCGCTGTCATCTTCCTCTGGAGCTCCCTGCTGAACTCTGGATTCATGTTCAGAGGAAGGAAAGCAACTGGCGGAGTTAGGGCATCATCAGCAATAGCCCCATGCTGAAGTTTCTTGAGGTGGAGCCTCAAAGCTTCATCATTCAAGTTGGTTGTCAGCCCGGTTTCAATCCGATCATCATCCATCATACTGTTCAAGGCCCATGCGAGCTTCTCACTCCTCATCAATGGAGCCCACCTATTCACTATGTAATTTCGGAAGACCATCTGGGGGGTTACTCCACCCTCCACACACTCTCGAATTCTGGACAGAACAGACTTGAATGCATCCGACAACTCCGGAACTCCGTTCCAAGCATCGGTGTCGACATTGGGGAGTCCTTGGGGTAGCTCCAGCCTATCATGCTCCTCCATTGCAATGATGATCCAATCTTTCTTTCAGTCATCCCATTTGCCGGAAGGAGACGACTTCAAGTACTTGAAGGGGTGGTTCTTGTGCTTCACGAAGTAGTAGAATCCAAGCAGCTTTGTCCCCTTGCCAGTGGTGTGGGCTGTGAAGAAGGTCCGGAACAGCGCGATGCAGTGAGGCACGCCCACCCACATCTCACATAAGTTGACGAAAGTCACCACTAGCAAGAGAGAGTGGGGGCCGATATGATGCAGTTGGAGACCGTAGAAGTCCAGCAGCATTAGGATGAAGCTCGAGAAGGGTGGGATCAGCCCCACCATGGCGTAAGCTGAGAAGTACACCATCTCGCAACGTCACTTCTTCTTGAAAGGGAGCTTGCTGACGCGCACCAAGTGATTGAAAGGATCACTAGACCATCCCATGTAGGTTCGAACCTTCTTCGGATTTTCCTCGCTCTGGATGCGGGTCTTGGGAAGACCTAACTCCATCACGGCAAAGTAGAGCAAAGGAAGGGGAAGCTAGGTGGAGTTTGGGAGGCTCTGGGCGCAAGTTCGATTGAAAGTGTAAAGAGTCCTCAAACCGTGCTTACTTTCCCTCTTAAATAAGCCTCCGCGACACTTGGATGGAAATCACAGCAAAAGTGAAGACACATTTCAAAAAATCTACCCTGTCAATGACAAATGGGCCCGAGGCAGCCCCGACGAAGAAATCGAGGTTATTACCCCATGCGAACTGTTGTCATGATGGACGAGGGGGAACCCAAAGGCGGCACCTTGACAAGGCACTCAGAACCGATATGGTTTTCGTATTGGGAACTGGTGACCTTCCATTGTGTGAGATCCGCACTCAAAGATCTCATCTGCCGCATTCAAAACAAGCCACGCGACGACGGTTTAACACCAGACCATCGCCCCAATGGCACATCAGAAGACCTTTGAAGTTGCAGCGCGGGAATCAAGGATGGCCCCACCTCCGGTAGAATAACTTAATCCGAAGGGTTTCTCCCAGAGGTGGGCCCGGGGGCCACTGTTGGTACCCTGTGTACTGGGTACCCCATGGTACCGCACGAAGTGCAAGCGATTTCCACCTCTCAGAGTTAAAGGTTTCCTCAGGCCCCACATGTCACACGGCACTGGACCCGCCTCCCTCATATGGGTAGCTCCGGGGCTGCCACATGTAATTAAAGACCGGAGCTAGACTCCCTACTTAGGGAAGCTCCAGTGTTGACACGTGGTTAATAACCCCGGATCTAACCCCCGAAGCTCCGGTGGTGCCGCGTGTATAACAGCACCGGACCCATTCCCGTACAGGGGGGAGTGTAACACCCTCATTTTCATGCATCATGCCTTGCATACATTCATATACATGTTTAACATTAACCCACAACAAGAGGAACAAGTTTAAAATTGATTTAGAGGAAAACCGCACTTAAAATGCTGAAAAGTGTGAACTAGTCCGATTTTACTGAGGACTAGTATGATTTCTCTCTGACTTCAAACGAACTTGTCCGTTTTTGCTGCAGACAAGTCTGATTTTGCCTCTAAAAACTTTTAGACTTGTCCAATTTTTTGTGGACTAGTCTGATATTCCAAGAATCCTTGAAAATTTGTTAAGTCCTTGGACTTGTCCAGACTAGTCCGGTGTTCCAGCGGACTTGTTCGATTTCCTCTTTGACTAAAGTCGTACTTGTCCAATTTTTGGCCAGACTTGTCCGATTTCTCTCTGTCCAACTTCGGACTAGTCCGGTCCTCTCCGGACTTGTCCGATATTTCGCGACTGTGAGTTGATCGTTTGTTTTACGACTTGTTTCTTGGGTTTCACGTTAAGTGGGCCTAGGGACGTCGTGCTTAACTCTTTTAGAGCCCATGTGGGACTCTAAACCGTCATCTACTCATCTCAAACTCGAAATCCATCTAACCCTAGCCTCCACCTCTATATAAACAACCCCACCCCTTGGCTTGACAACTATTTGCCACTTTTCCACCCCACCCAAACCCTAGTTCGTGGAGAGCCACCATCAAGGAGGGAGGAGGAGATCCCAAGCGAGAATAAGAAGAGGAGGAAACAAAAGAGGATCCAGATCTCCATCAAGTTTCGTTCTTCATCACCAATTCATCTCCAAGTTCATCACCAACCCTAGATCATCAAGATCGAAGTGTTACCTCCAAGTTTCTTGATTCGTTGGAGTCCTAAACACCTGGTATACCTTCTATTTCCTTTTACTTACGTGAATTCAACCCCTAATCTCCAAATTTACGTCGATTTAGAAAACCCTAGTTCGCTAGTTCTATAAAGTGCGGACTAGTCCGGCCTTCTACAGACTAGTCCAATTTTGCTGACTAAATTCTGTTGAATTAATTCTAAAATTTGATCAAATCAACTCCAAACCTGTATAAACTTGTTAGAATCTATTAGAACTAGTTGGTGATCATTAAAAGCAATCTATTAACAAGTTCTACCTTGCATTTACATTAATCATGCATTTCATGTCATGCTGAGTAATATTTGTGCACTCTTTGATTGTGTTTCTTGTCTTGTATGTTTATTGTGCGTATTAGATGGATTTGCACTAGAGAGTGCCGCGGAGGATCTCCAGCACCAAGAGGTTGAAGGCTTTGACCCTAACCAATCCCAAGAGCAAGACAAGTGTCCTTGAAGCATATTGATCCTGTGTTGAAATAAATGTTTTGTTTGCAAAACTGCATGCTTATGTCAATTTGATGGGAATCCTATGGTAGGAAGTTTACTAGATTTGTTTAACCACCCTTGTCACCTGGAATATATGGTAGAGAGTCGGGATGTGACTTTTACCTTTTTGCTTCACTTAATTAATTGGGATGGAAGAACAACTACACTACTTAATTTAATTATGCATTAATTAGATAGTATGATTAACATGAACTGGTTAATATAATATGGTAAGGGGTGATCTAAGCAAGCCTGGTATGTGGATGGGTTGGATGTTATGATGGTTTGCTTGCTTTAGATCTAAGGACCGGTTCATGCGAGAATAAGCTAGGACTACAGTGCCACCACGAAGCTAAGTATGGGTGCGGCGTAGCTGATTAATTAGGCCTTTGATAGTCTTATTTGGACCATTCAAGATGCTCAGGGAAGGGGTAGTCGGATTGGGTTTATTGATGATTGGTGGGACTACCCTGGGATCCGAATGGCTCAAGAGGGGGCCCTTGGTTGAAGATGTGCTCAGTTGGAGGCATCACCATCGATGAAACCACAGTGGGGTCTAAATAGGCTAGTAATCCCTTTGTAAAGGCTATTTTGTGATCTCTTTGCCACACACCAACGGAAGTGTGTAATGTGACCGATGGGTCATGGGCATAAGGGAGGTTCTTAGTCACCGATAGCTGTGCTCTCGGTTATGAGCACCTGGACAACTTGCATGATTAGGGGGAACTCGGTATTGGGATGGTATTTGGGATGGTTATGGTTGGAATAATGGTTATAGATGGTTATGGATTAATTTCTAGTATTGGAAATGATTAATGAAAATGGTGAAATCTAGTATTATGGATGATGGACATGAATTATTGACTGGTATTATGATTACTACATGGCTTATGATGGGTTTATTCACATACATATAATATATTGCTTTTCAAATGTTTTATTGTACTTTTCAGCACTTAGCCATGATTATATTCATCATTTGAATCAGCCACATGTCATACTTTCCACACTTGCTAAGTACGACATGTACTCACTCTTGCAACCCCCCCCCCCCCCAACAGTTGCAGGTCAGGATTGGGAGTTTAATGGTGATAATGCGGAGTTCTAGGCCGTGTCTACTGTCAACTTTTCCTGTGGTGTTGCATGGAGCTGCGCTATACCCTATCGCTTATGCTGCCTAGCTGTTCAGTTTGCTTATTTAGTTTATTTCCACTGCATTAGTTGAAGTTGTCATTAATATTCATCAGAGCTTGTATTCGAGGATAATATGGTTTGTGTAATAAAATTTTGTTAATTAATCTTGTTCTGTGGTAATTTTCTGTATACTCTTTTGTGAATGGACTCGTATATGTGCGTTGAACATCCTGGGCACACATATGCGTTCACTTGGTTCATTTTCGGAACCGGGTGTCACAGGAAGCTCCGGAGCTGCCACGTGTGGAGCCTCAGGACGTACAACACCAACAGGAACATAGGTAGATCTCCTACAGCACGGACATTCAAGGGATTGTTAAAGCGGCAGTTACAAGACCTGATTACATGTCATTAATGCTATATTAATGACACACAATCAGCGTACTGTTAATAGGGGTAACACAGCCATTAAGGCACGTTATCACACTATTAATCGTGCTTAATACCCATAGACTGTGTATTAGGTCATTAAATACGCCAGGGCCACATGTCGGGCCAGGCAAATGTTGTAACGGCCAGTCCTTAGACTATAAAAGGACTAGCCGCACGATACATAGGGAGACAAGCTCATACGCCTGCTTACACGAGAGAAACCCTCAATACAACAACACACACCCCATGGAGTAGGGTATTACGCTCAGGCGGCCCGAACCACGTAAATCTCCTGTGTCACCATCTTGATCTTGATCTCCGCGCGCCCAAACCGAAATAAGAACCTCCGGAAGCTACATTTAGTATTATTGGGGGAAGTGTCGTTCTCACACTTCAACAGCCACGCCATGGGAACACCAAGTCTCATGTGTGGGTGCCCAAATCACTTGTAACTAACCTCAAAGGACCCAAGCAAGCTTGGGTACCTAAAATCAAGGCATAATATGTTTTTGCGGGCCTACTCCTCGGTGGAACAAAATGGGTGCTAGATAGTGGATGCACCAACCACATGACTGGAGAAAGAAGGATGCTCGTTGAGTATGAAGTAAATGAACATCCAAGCGAAGGCATCTATTTTGGATTTTGGAGACAACAGTCAAGGAAGGGTGCCCAGTACCGGTAAAATTGCAATTTCTTCTCAACACATGCTTTCTAATGTTTTGCATGTTGACTCCTTAGATTATAACCTTCTGTCCATATCTCAATTATGTGACAAGGGTTATAATTGCTTGTTCACTAATGAGGGTGTGACCGTCTCTAGAAGGAGTGATGACTCGGTTGCATTCAAGCATGTGTTAAAGGGAAAGCTTTACCTTGTTGACTTCAACAAAGATAAAGCCGAACTTGACACATGCTTGATTGCAAAAACCAACATGGGTTGGCTGTGGCATAGACGGCTAGCACATGTTGGTATGAGGAATCTTCAAAACTCTTCAAAGGCAATCACATCCGAGGTTTGAAGGATGTTGTTTTTGAGAAAGACAGGCCTTGTAGCGCATGCCAAGCCGGGAAGCAAGTAGGAGCACCTCATCCCGCGAAGAACGTCATGACAACGACAAGACCGCTTGAGCTACTTCACATGGACCTATTTGGTCCAATTGCTTACATAGGCATCGGCTGTAACAAACACGGTTTAGTAATGTTGATGATTTTTCACGCTTCATGTGGGTTTTCTTTTTACATGATAAGACAGAAACTCAAGGAACCCTCAAGAAGTTTCGCAAGCATGCCCAAAAAGAGTTTTTTTTGAAGATCAAGAACATACGAAGTGACAATGGCACGGAGTTCAAGAACACCCAAGTTGAGAAGTACCTAGACGGAGAAGGCATAAAACATGAATTTTCAGCACCATACTCCCCTCAACAAAACGGAGTAGCTGAAAGAAAGAATCGAACCCTCATAGATATGGCGAGGACAATGATTGATAAGTACAAGACTTCAGATCAATTTTGGGCTGAAGCAGTCAACACCGCTTGTCACACCATAAATCGACTCTACCTTCATCGCCTTCTCAAGAGAACATCATATGAACTACTCACCGGTAACAAGCCTAATATTTCCTATTTTCGATTTTACGGCTATAAATTTTATATCTTGAACAATAAGCCTAGGACTTCAAAGTCCGATGAAGGTTTCTTGCTTGGTTATGATTCGAACTCATACGCCTATCGTGTCTTCAACAAGGTCTGCGGACTTGTTGAAGTAGCACGTGACGTAGTGTTCGATGAAACTAACAGCTCTCAAGAAGAGCAAGTTGATCAAAGTGTGCTAGATAGAGAAGAAGCTACATGTCAAGTGTTGAGAAGAATGGCGTTGGGCGATGTTCGACCACAAGCGCCACCTCCTAATGCAAATGAAGAAGATGAACCATAAGTGGAGGTAATTGATCAAGGGGGAGCTTCTACACAAGATCAACCTCATGAAGATCAAGGTGACCAAAAAATCAAAGAGGGCAACCATCTAGGGGGAGAAGAAGATGAACATGAAGATTCAAGACCACAAGTGCCACATCCAAGAGTACACCAATGCATCCAAAGAGATCACCCCGTCGACAACATAATCGGTGACATCCAAAAGGGAGTAACAACTAGATCTCAAATTGCTAATTTTTGTGAACATTACTCGTTTGTATCCTCTTTGGAACCTCACAGGATTGAAGATGCATTGAAAGATCCGGTTTGGATGTTGGCAATGCAAGAAGAATTGAACAACATCAAACGGAACGAGGTGTGGGAACTTGTTGAAAGGCCCAAGTTCAACGTCATCGGCACGAAATGGGTCTTCCACAACAAACAATACGAACACGGGGTGGTGACAAGAAACAAGGCATGACTTGTGGCCAAAGGGTATTCACAAGTCGAAGGTTTGGATTTCGTTGAAACTTCTGCTCCTGTAGCTAGACTTGAGTCAATTAGAATATTACTTGCATATGCTAATCACCATGATTTCAAGCTCTATCAAATGGATGTGAAAAGTGCCTTCCTCAACAGACCAATCAAGGAGGAGGTGTACGTGGAGCAACCCTCTGGATTCGAAGATCAAGAGTTTCCTGACCATGTGTTCAAACTGCGTAAGGCTCTCTACGACCTCAAACAAGCTCCTAGAGCTTGGTATGAGTGCCTTAGAGATTTTTTAATTGAAAATGGATTTAAGATTGGCAAAGACGATTATACCTTGTTTAGTAAGCACTTCGACAATGATTTGTTCATTTGTCAAATTTATGTTAATGATATTATCTTTGGTTCAACTAACAAATCCTTTTGTGAAGAATTTAGTAAGATTATGATAGATAGATTCGAGATGTCCATGATGGAAGAATTGAGGTACTTCTTGGGATTCCAAGTGAGGCAACCAAAGGAAGGGACGTTCATAAGCCAAACCATGTACACTCAAGACATACTCAAGAAGTTTGGAATGGACAAGGCAAAGCCTATAAAGACGCCCATGCCAACAAATGGACACTTGGATCTCAATGAAGACGGACCAAGCGTGGATCAAAAGGTATATCACTCCATGATTGGATCCCTACTTTACTTATGTGCATCTAGGCCTGATATTATGTTGAGTGTATGTTTGTGTGCGAGATTTCAAGCCAATCCTAAAAAGTGTCATTTGATAGCCGTAAAAAGAATCTTGCGATATTTAGTTCATACACCCAACTTAGGCCTTTGGTATCCTAAAGGTTCCAAATTCAATCTCATTGGATACTCCAATGCAGATTATGTCAGATGCAAAGTAGATAGGCAAAGTACCTCCAGTACATGCCAATTCCTTGGTAGATCCCTAGTTTCTTGGTCCTCCAAGAAACTGTGACACTCGGTTTCGAAAAATGAACCAAGTAATCGCATATGTGTGCCCAGGATGTTCAACACACATACACGAGTGCAATCACAAAAGAGTATATAGAAAATTACCAGAGAACCAGATTAATTAACCAAATTTTATTACACAAACCATATCATCCTCGAATACATGTCTAGTGAATATTAATGACAAGTTCAACTAATGCAGTGGAAATAAACTAATTAAGCAAACTAAACAGCTAGGCAGCATAAGCAATAGGGTAGCGCAACTCCAATCAACACCACATGCAAAGCTGACGGCAGACACCGCCTAGAACTCCGCATTATCGCCATTAAACTCCCAATCCTGACTGCAACTATTGGGGGGGGGGATTGCAAGGGTGAGTACATGTCGTACTCAGCAAGTGTGGAAAGTATGACATGTGACTGATTCAAATGACGAATATAATAATGGTTGAGTGCTGAAAAGTACATTAAAACATTTGAAACGCAATATATTATATGTATGTGAATAAACCCATCATAAGCCATGTAGTTATCATAATACCAGTCCATATTCCATATCCATCATCATATACCAATATCCATATTCAATACATGAATTTAATTCATAACCATCAATAACCATATTACCAACCATAACCATCCCAAATCCCAATTTTCCTCTAATCATGTGAGGGTCCAAGATGCTCATAACCGGGAGCACGGCTATCATGATAGTTTTAGACACACTCTGCAGAGGTTGTACCGCTTTACCCACGTGTTTGTGATTTTATCACCTTCCGATGACTATAGAATCTCAATTCTCACACTTCCGCAGGTGTGTGTACAAGAGATCACAAAATAGCCTTTACAAAGGATTACTAGCCTATTTAGACCCCAATGAGGTTTCACCGGTGGCGATGTCTCCAACTGAGCACATCTTCAACCAAGGGCCCCCTCTTGAGCCATTCGGATCTCATGGTAGTCCCACCAATCATCAACAAACCCAATTTGACTACCCCTTCCCTGAGCATCCTTAATGGTCCAAATAGCACTGGCAAAGCCCTAATTAATCAGCTACGCCGCACCCATACTTGGCCTCGTGGTGGCACTGTAAATCCTTGATGGTCGCTCAACGAACCGATCATTAGATCTAAAGCAAGCAAACCACCATACATTCAACCCATCCACATACTAGGCTTGCTTAGATCACCCATTACCATATCAAGTTTAACCAGTTCATGTCAACCATAATCTCATTAATGCATAATTAAATTAAGTATTGTAGTTGTTCTTCCATCCCAATTAATTAAGCAAAGCAAGAAGGTAAAAATCCCATCCCGACTCCCTACCATATATTCCAGGTGACAAGGGTGGTTAAACAAAGCTAGTAAACTTCCTATCATAGGATTCCCATCAAATTGACACAAGAATGCAGTTTTGCAAACAAAACATTTATTTCAAAACAGGATCAATATGCTTCAAGGACACTTGCCTTGCTCTTGGGATTGATTCGAGTCAAAGCCTTAAACTCTTGGTGCTGGAGATCCTCCGCGGCACTCTCTAGCGCAAATCCGTCTAATCCGCACAATAAGCATACAAACAAGAAACACAATCAAAGAGTGCACAAATATTACTCAATATGACATGACATGCATGACTAATGCAAATGCAAGGTAGAACTTGTTAATAGATTGCTTTTAAATGATCACTATCTAGTTCTAATAGATTTTAACAAGTTTATACAAGTTTGGAGTTGATTCAAATCAATTTTAGAATTAATTTGATGCAATTTAACTAGGAAAATCGGACTAGTCCGCTAGGGGCCGGACAAGTCCGAACTGCGCAGAATTGGCGAACTAGGGTTTTATAGATCGACGTGAATTTGGAGATTTGGGGTTGAATTCATGTAAGAAAAAGAGAATAAAAGGTATATCAGGTGTTTAGGCATCCAATGAATCGAGAAACTTAGAGACGACACTTGGATCTTGATGATCTAGGGTTGATGAAGAACTTGGAGATGAATTGGTGATGAAGAACGATACTTGATGGAGATCTTGATACTCTTTTGTTTCCTCCTCTTCTTCTTCTTCCTTGGGATCTCCTCCTCCCTCCTTGATGGTGGCTCTCCACGAACTAGGGTTTGGGTGGGGTGGAAAAGTGGCAAATAGATGTCAAGCCAAGGGGTGGGGTTATTTATATAGAGGTGGAGGCTAGGTTTAGATGGATTTCGAGTTTGAGAGGAGTAGAGGCCGGTTTAGAGTCCCTCATGGGCTCTAAAAGAGTTAGGCATGACATCCCTAGGCCCACTTAACGTGAAACACAAGAAACAAGTCATAAAACAAAGGATTAATTCAGAGTAGCAAAATATCGGACAAGTCCGAAAAGGACCGGACTAGTCCGAAGTTAGTCTGAAAGAAATCGAACAAGTCTGGCCAAAAATCGAACAAGTCCGACTTTAGTCAGAGAGGAAAACGGACAAGTCCGCAGGAACACCGGACTAGTCCGGACAAGGCCAGGGACTTAGCAAATTTTCAAGGATTCTTGGAACACCGGACTAGTCCGCATAAAATCGGACAAGTCCAAAAGTGTTTAGAGGAAAAAGCGGACTAGTCTGCAGCTAAAAAGGACAAGTCCGTTTGAAGTCAGAGAGAAATCGGGCTAGTCCTCACCAAAATCGGACTAGTCCGCACTTTCAGCATTTTAAGTGCGGTTTTGTTCCAAATCAATTTTAAACTCATCCCTCTTTATGTGAATTAATGTTAAACATGTATATGAATGTATGTAGGGCATGATGCATGAAAATGAGGGTGTTACAAACCTACCCCCCTTAAAATGAATCTCGCCCTCGAGATTCGACGTGGAAGAGAAGAGATAGGGAAATTCCTTCTTGAGATCATCCTCCAATTCCCATGTTGCTTCTTTCTCTGTGTGATGCTTCCATTGAACTTTACACCATCTAATAATCTTGTTCCTTGTGACTCTCTCCTTGGTTTCCAAAATTTTGGCCGGTTGCTCGGCATAAGTCAAATCTGCCTTTAATTCCAATTCTTCCATTAGCACTTGTTCTTCCGGTACTCTCAAGCACCTATTGAGCTGGGAAACATGAAATACATCATGGACAACTGATAGATGAGGCATCTCCAACTTATACGCTACTTCTCCTCTTTTGTCCAAAATCTTGAATGGTCCGATATAGCGAGGTGCTAGCTTGCCTCTTATGTTAAACCTCTTATGACCTCTCCTTGGTGACACCTTGAGGTAAACAAAGCCTCCTATTGTCCGCATAGCCTTTTTGTCTTGATTGGGCAGCTCTCAAGATCTCACGAATTATTTGGACATGCTTTTCAGCTTCTTGCAACACATCCGGACCAAATACTTGAGTTTCTCCTGCCTCATTCCAGAATAAGGGTGTCCTACACTTCCTTCCATAAAGCGCTTTGTATGGTGACATTTTCAAGCTTTCTTGGTAACTATTGTTGTATGAAAATTCCGCGTATGGCAAGCTTTTGTCCCAACTTTTCCCATGCTTCAAAGCACAAGCTCGTAACATGTGCTCCCAAATTTTATTGGTCCTCTCGGTTTGTCCATCCGTTTGAGGGTGATATGCTGAACTAAAATTCAACCTCGATCCCAAAGCTTCATGCAATTTTTGCCAAAACCTGGAAGTGAATTGTGAACCCCTATCCGAGACTATCTTCTTCAGAACTCCATGCAAACATACTATTCTTCCCATATACAGTTCTGCCAATTTTCTCTCCATTATAGGTGGTCTTGACGAGAATAAATTGGGGATGACTTAGTTAACTGATCCACAATTACCAAAATTGAGTCATAACCGGACTGAGTACGTGGTAAACCAACTTTGAAGTTCATACCGATCTCTTCCCACTTCCATTCTGGGATCTTCAATGGTTGCAATAATCCAGCTGGCCTTTGATGTTCCGCCTTGACCCGTTGACACACATCACACAATGCTACATATTCAGCTATGTCCTTTTTCATGCTATCCCACCAATAGCAAGTCTTCAAGTCTTTGTACATCTTCGTACAACCGGGGTGAATTGAGTAAGGTGAGTCATGTGCCTCTTTTAATATTGTCTCCCGAATACACTTCACATTAGGCACGACAATCCTCTTACCAAGCCATAGAGTACCACATTCATCCTCATCAAATCTAAATTCTCTTCCCTCTTGGGTCCTTTCCTTGATTTCTTGGATTTCCTCATCCTTAGTTTGACCTTCCCGAATTTCTTGCTCTGATGTTGGGTTTAACTCCATCATCTCCATCGCATTTACAAATCCAAGGTTCAACTGTTCAAACTCCTTACATAACTCGGATGGTAACTCTCGAACTGTGAGTTGATGACTTACTCCTTTTCTACTCAAAGCATTGGCCACTACATTAGCCTTCCCTGGATGATAATCAATTCCCAAATCATAATCCTTGATGAGCTCCAACCATCTTCGTTGCCTTAAATTCAGATCCGTTTGTGTGAAAATGTACTTCAAGCTCTTGTGATCTGTATAAATTTCACACCTATGTCCAAGGATGTAGTGTCTCCAAATTTTCAACGCATGTACCACGGCTGCAAGTTCTAAATCATGTGTTGGGGTAATTCTGCTCATGTTTCTTCAATTGTCTTGACGCATAGGCGACCACTTGACCTTCTTGCATGAGCACACATCCAAGTCCTTGTCTCAAGGCGTCGCAATATATGTCAAAACTCTCACCCACATCCGGCAGTACCAAAACTGGGGCTGTAGTTAACCTCTTCTTCAACTTCTCAAAACTGTTTTGACAAGCTTGAGTTCATTGGAAAGCCTTTCCCTTCATTAGCAATTCCATCATTGGCTTGGCTATCTTGGAGAAGTCCTTGATGAACCGACAGTAATATCCAGCCATCCCAAGGAAACTCCTTATTTCCTTTACATTTTGTGGTGCTTCCCACTTTAACACGTCTCTCACTTTTCCGTGGTCAACCGATACTCCTCCTCCTGAGATGATATGACCCAAAAATGATACTTCTCTTAACCAAAACTGACACTTGTTGAACTTGGCATACAATTGATGCTCCCTCAATTTCTGCAACGTAAGCCTCATGTGTTCCTCATGTTCCTTCTCATCCGTCGAGTAGATCATAATGTCATCAATAAACACCACAACGAACCTATCCAAGTACTCCATAAAGACCTTATTCATGAGGTACATAAAGTAGGCAGGCGCATTTGTCAATCCAAAAGACATCACGGTGTACTCATAAGATCCATACCGTGTCCTAAAAGCTGTCTTGGTTATATCCGATGGTCTAATCTTCATTGTGAAGTATCCTGACCGCAAGTCGATCTTTGAGAAAATACAGGCACCCTTCATTTGTTCGAACAAATCCTCAATGTGTGGCAAAGTGTACTTGTTCTTGATTGTTACGTTGTTGAGAGCTTGGTAGTCCATGCACATCCGTTGGGATCCATCCTTCTTGTCCACAAATAGAACGGGCGCTCCCCAAGGTGAAGAGCTGGGCCGAATGAAACCCCTCTCTAGTTGCTCTTGAATTTGCTTCTTGAGCTCCGCTAATTCCATAGGAGGCATCCTATAGGGCCTCTTAGCTATAGGTGCAGTTCCAGGTATTAAATCAATAACAAACTTAATGTCTCGATCGGGTGGCATACCTTGCAACTCTTCTGGAAACACGTCTAAAAAATTCACATACCATCGGAATCTCCTCAATTGCGGCACCGTCCATACGATTCAGCTCCAATCGCTTCGGTGCGGTTTGAGATGCTTCAAATTCTATTGTGATTCCTTTCTCATTGGAAAACTTCACCGTCTTTGTGGCACACTCAATAAATCCATTGTGCTTCCTCAACCAGTCCATACCAAGTATAATGTCAAATCCTTGAGAATCCAAAACAATGAGGTTGGCGGAGAAGTCTACAGCCCTTATTCTAATGCTTACTTTTGAACATACTATATTTGTCCTCATCTCTCCTCCAGGAGACTTAACCAATAGAGTAGACTTCATATGAGAGATAGGCAAACTATACTTGGCAACATATTTCGATGCAATGAATGAATGTGATGCTCCAGAATCAAATAACATAGTCGCCGAGTTGGAGTTTACGAGAAACATACCAATGACCACGTCATCCGCTTGTTGAGCATCCTCCGTAGAGACATGGTTCACGTTGCCACAAGCAAAATTCTGCTGTCCGTGGTTTCCTTGTGGCTGTCCTCCATTGGGTCTTGGGTTTTGCCTTGGCGCATTGCTTCCTTGACCAAGGCCTGACTTAGGACATTGATGTGCAAAGTGTCCAACTTCTCCACAAGTATAGCACTTCTTAACTCCACCAGAATTATTGGGATGAGCTTGGTTTTGAGCATTGGCACCAGGATAGTTCTCACAAGGTGCATATGGCATTGGAGGCCTAGGTGCTTGCATGATAGGGCGCTGCTGCATAAACTGAGCTGGGCGCAGTGCAAATCCAGGGCGATGAGTAGGCACATAAGTGCTGAAGTAAGGCGCGTTGGGCGGTGTGAAGCGAGGGCGCACATTACTTCCTTGTTGCTGTCCTTGATATGGTGCCTTCCTCTTGTTGTCTTGTTCCATCTCACGGACTTTGTTCTCAACCACAATTGCTTTGTCCACCAACTTCTGAAAATTTGCATAATCACAGCTGAGCAATTGCACTTGGATCTCATTGTTCAAGCCCCTCATGAATAAGTATTGTTTCCGGCTGTCCTGACTAACATGCTCAGGCGCATACCTTGAAAGTTGAGTGAATTTGTTGAGATATTCACCCAAGCTGGATCTTCCTTGCCTCAAGTTCTCAAATTCTTGCCTCTTCAAAATCATAACTCCTTCCGGCACATAATGAGAATGGAAGCTTTCTTTGAATTCGGCCCAAGTAATTCTCTCTTGGTTCTCATGAGCATTGCATAAGGAATCCCACCAATCTGTAGCTGCTCCAACTAGTTGATGAGAAGCGAAAAGAACTTTCTCCCGATCATGGCATTGGACAATAGCTAGCTTCATCTCCACGGACTTGAGCCAATCATCCACATCCATAGGGTCAGCAACTTGAGCAAAGGTCGGTGGCCTAGTCCTCATAAACTCTCTCAACCGGTTATGAGGAGGCGGGGGTGGCGGTGGAGGCATGTGGGGCTGATTGTTGATGCTACCAGCCTGCAGCTGTCCCATAGTTTGTATCATAGTCTGCATGAGCTGGTTCTGCATAGCCAAAAGCTGCTCGATACTCATAGCTCCATGAACAGGTCCTTGTCCATTGTTGTTTTGAGGTACTCCATGGTTCTCCTCCTCATCATTAGCATCCCTCTCGTTGCGAGTCCTCACCATCTGGAGAAAAGAAATAGGTAAGAATTAGAAAACGTCCCCAACTATATGCATCATGGGATATGAAACTAGACAACTAACTAGCCTACGTGAACATGGCAATGCTAAAGCATCCCAAAATCCTCTATTAAGCACACAAGCAAGCAATATATAGCAAACAGCACACCAAACAAAAACACATCAATTCCTGAGTGCTCATATGTGCTCTAAAGTGTCCATTCTATCTAGGTTGCGTCCTAAGGTCAACCTGTGGCTCTGATACCAATATGTGACACCCGGTTCCAAAAAATGGACCAAGTGAACGCATATGTGTGCCCATGATGTTCAACACACATACACGAGTGCAATCACAAAAGAGTATACAGAAAATTACCACAGAACCAGATTAATTAACCAAATTTTATTACACAAACCATATCATCCTCGAATACAGGTTCTAGTGAATATTAACGACAATTTCAACTAATGCAGCGGAAATAAACTAATTAAGCAAACTAAACAGCTAGGCAGCATAAGCAATAGGGTAGCCTAGCTCCAATCAACACCACAGGAAAAGCTAACGGCATACATGGCCTAAAACTCCGCATTATCGCCATTAAACTCCCAATCCAGACCTCAACTATTGGGGGGGGATTGCAAGGGTGAGTACATGTCGTACTCAACAAGTGTGAAAAGTATGACATGTGGCTGATTCAAATGACGAATATAATAATGTTTGAGTGCTGAAAAGTACATTAAAACATTTGAAAAGCAATATATTATATGTATGTGAATAAACTCATCATAAGTCATGTAGTTATCATAATACCCGTCCATATTCCATATCCATCATCATATACCAATATCCATATTCAATACTAGAATTTAATCATAACCATCCATAACGATAATACCAACCATAAACATAATACCAACAGTAACCATCCCAAATCCCAATTTTCCTCTAATCATGTGAGGGTCCAGGTTGCTCATAACCGGGAGCACGACTATCATGATAGTTTTAGACACACTCTGCAGAGGTCTTACCGCTTTACCCACGTGTTTGTGATTTTATCACCTTTCGATGAATATAGAATCTCAATTATGCCGTCTCACACTTCCGCAGGTGTGTAGCCAAGAGATCACAAAATAGCCTTTACAAAGGCATTACTAGCCTATTTAGACCCCACTAAGGTTTCACCTGTGGTGATGTCTCCAATTGAGCACATCTTCAACCAAGGGCCCCCACTTGAGCCATTCGGATCCTAGGGTAGTCCCACCAATCATCAACAAACCCAATCTGACTACCCCTTCCCCGAGCATCCTTAATGGTCCAAATAGCGCTGGCAAAGCTCTAATTAATCAGCTACACCGCACCCATACTTGGCCTCGTGGTGGCACAGTAAATCCTGGATGGTCGCTCCACGAACCGATCCTTAGATTTAAAGCAAGCAAACCACCATACATCCAACCCATCCACATACCAGGCTTGCTTAGATCACCCATTACCATATCAAGTTTAACCAGTTCATGTCAACCATAATCTCATTAATGCATAATTAAATTAAGTAGTGTAGTTGTTCTTCCATCCCAATTAATTAAGCAAAGCAAAAAGGTAAAAATCTCATCCTGACTCTCTACCATATATTCAGGGTGACAAGGGTGGTTAAACAAAGCTAGTAAACTTCCTATCATAGGATTCCCATCAAATGACACAAGCATGCAGTTTTGCAAACAAAACATTTATTTCAAAACAGGATCAATATGCTTCAAGGACACTTGCCTTGTTCTTGGGATTGATTCGAGTCAAAGCCTTCAAACTCTTAGTGCTGGAGATCCTCCGTGGCACTCTCTAGCGCAAATCCGTCTAATCTGCACAATAAACATACAAACAAGAAACACAATCAAAGGATGCAGAAATATTACTCAATATGATATGACATGCATGACTAATGCAAATGCAAGGTAGAACTTGTTAATAGATTGCTTTTAAATGATCACTATCTAGTTCTAATAGATTTTAACAAGTTTATACAGGTTTGGAGTTGATTCAAATCAATTTTAGAATTAATTCGATGCAATTTAACCAGGAAAATCAGACTAGTCCGCTAGGGACCGTACAAGTCCGCACTGCACAGAATTGGCGAACTAGGGTTTTCTAGATCGACGTGAATTTGGAGATTTGGGGTTGAATTCACGTAAGAAAAAGAGAATAAAAGGTATACCACGTGTTTAGGACTCCAATGAATCGAGAAACATGGAGACAACACTTGAATCTTGATGATCTAGGGTTGATGAAGAACTTGGAGATGAATTGGTGATGAAGAACGAAACTTGATGGAGATCTTGATCCTCTTTCGTTTCCTCCTCTTCTTCTTCTTGCTTGGGATCTCCTCCTCCCTCCTTGATGGTGGATCTCCACGAACTAGGGTTTGGGTGGGGTGGAAAAGTGGCAAATAGATGTCAAACCAAGGGGTGGGGTTGTTTATATAGATTTGGAGTCTAGGGTTAGATGGATTTCGAGTTTGAGAGGAGTAGATGCCGGTTTAGAGTCCCTCATGGGTCTAAAATAGTTAGGCACGATGTACCTAGGCCCACTTAATGTGAAACCTAAGAAACAAGTCGTAAAACAAAGTATTAATTCGGGTCGCGAAATATCGGACAAGTCCGAAAAGGACCGGACTGGTCCGAAGTTAGTTAGAAAAAAATGGACAAGTCTGGCCAAAAATCGGACAAGTCCGATTTTAGTCAGAGAAAAAAACGGACAAGTCCGCTGGAACACCGGACTAGTCTGGACAAGTCTAGGGACTTTGCAAATTTTCAAGGATTCTTGGAACACCGGACTAGTCCGCATAAAATCGGACAAGTCCAAAAGTGTCCAGAGGCAAAAACGGACTAGTCTGCAGCAAAAACGGACAAGTCCGTTTGAAGTCAGAGAGAAATCGGACTAGTCCTCACCAAAATCGGACTAGTCCGCACTTTTCAGCATTTTAAGTGCGGTTTTGTTCCAAATCAATTTTAAACTCATTCCTCTTTATGTGAATTAATGTTAAAAATGTATATGAATGTATGTAGGGCATGATGCATGAAAATGAGGGTGTCACAGAAACAAAACCCTATTGCCTTATCCACGGCCAAAGCGGAGTATCTTGTAGCTGGGAGTTGTTGTGCACAACTCCTTTAGATGCAGCAAACTCTAAGGGATTAAGGTTACAATATGAGCGGTATTCCACTCCTTTGTGACAATGAGAGTGCTATTAAAATTGCCCATAACCCCGTTGAACGCTCTAGGACCAAACACATAGACATCCGGCATCGCTTTTGGACAGACCACTCAATGAAAGGAGACATAACCATCTCCCATGTTAACACCGAAAAACAACTAGCCGATATCTTTACCAAGCCACTTGATGAAAAACGTTTTCGCGAGCTCCGAAATGAACTAAACATCCTTGATGCTCGAAACGTGGCTTGAAAACTTGCACACATGTATGGCTTATTCAAAATCCATTGATTGTGTTATGAAAATCATCTTTCTCTATTTTCTCTGAAAAACTATTTCAATTAATTGATCTTGGTGAATTATGGTCATAGCTTGATTGTTGTATGTTTACTAATCGTATTCATCAAGATTACTTGTGTGTTTTGCCCCCTATTTTATTTTTAAGCACCTTCAAATATATACGAATGGGCTAATTGATGTTGTTCTGGTGACCATGGACTAGTCTGTGGTTGCCCGGACTAGTCCGCACACTATAGACTAGTCCGCAGAGGTCCGGTAGTCCGGACTAGTCCGGTTGACCACGGACTAGTCCGATTTTTCGACTCCATAACCCTAGGGCCGCCAAACCCTAATTCCCTTCATCCTCACAACTTCCCTCATACTCTCTCTCTTCACTCGAGTGCTCCCAAAGCCATTTGGCGATTTCCCCACCAAATCCCTTTCAGATCTTCGTGGAAAACGATCTTCATCGCAAGGGGATCGAGGACCAGGGACTTGTCCGCACCAACAATGCCTCCAACCTCAAGAATCAAAGGATTTTGGTAAACTTTCTCCAAAACCCTAAAACCTTTGATTTCTTGTATTGTGGATCAAATAGCTTAGCTCTACTTGTTAGCACATGATTCCTTGTTGTATTACATCTCTATTGAGCTATCTTTGCATTGAGAACCACCATTAATCTGATTGTTAGGGTTTGAACTGTTGAACACCGGACTAGTCCGGTCTTGGTATGGACAAGTCGGGTTCTCCAGACTAGTCCGCACTTGAGCACCGGACAGGTCCGATTTTTAACAGATCTCAACCCTAAATTCCTCCACTCAATGCGTTTCCTTTCCGTCGATTCTCATCCATGCATTGTATAATTCTCTTGTCCCGACAATGTCGAGCTCCAATGATGAGATCTCCGATTTTGAGGTCGAGTTGGATCAAGAGTCTTTGCTTCGGTCCTCAACGGGCCAAAGCAAAAAGAGGCAACACCGTGCCGCTGATCCGACGCCCACTCCACCTCAAGTGCGGCGAAAGGTCGTAACCAAGAAGCATGCATCCAAAGGAAATGAAAGGATGAAGTAAAGCTCCATAAGTTGAACAAGGCAAGGGAGGAAGATATGAAGTATGTCAAGGAAAATGTCAAGCATATTTGCCAGAAGCTGGAGATTGATCCCATTGGATCTCCTGTCATCTCCGAGGACTCTCCCTCTGACTTCTCGGAGCTTCCACCCCTTTCACCTTCTAAACTTGCCTATTTTGGCATTGGGGGCGCTGCAAGTGGTTCTCACCCTCCTCCTCCTCTGCAGCCTGAAGATGAAGATGATGAGCGGACCGACAGCAAGGAATGAGCCTCTAGATCCCTTCTCTCCTTTTCAGTGCCTTGATGCCAAAGGGGGAGAGATTGATGGGGAGTCACTAGTTCCTAGCTGTAGATTGTGAGAGGAGAGCTCTATTTGTGTTTATTTTGGGTTGTAAAACTTTGACTGTGCTCTCTTACGCTATTGTACATGTGGTGTGAAACTATTACTTTGTTAAGCTTATGACTTATGTGTTATGCTCTGAATTTGATATTCATGCTTGATAACATTGATGCTGTCCTGATTATGCCATTTATCTTATTCATATCAAGATTATTGTTCACACACATGTAGTTTTGCATCCCACCATAAAGAGTGCACATATGTCTCATGTTTTCATTGCTTAATTGGTTCCAAATTCATATGTGCACACTTTATAAAAATTCTGCACTTTTAATCATATTTGTGAAATATCAATTGGTTGTCATCACTCACCAAAAAGGGGGAGATTGAAAGTGCATCTAGGCATCCCTTGTGGGTTTTGGTGGATTTATGACAAGCGAATGAGATCCTAACTAAATTGTTGAGATGACCGCAGGTTTCAATGAAATTATGAAGAAAGCGCAAAAAGAGGGAGAGTAAGAAATCAAGTTGAAAGGAGCTCAAGAAATGATTATAATACTCTTTGTGTATGGAGTGTGTTGGAGAAACACACCCCAAGAGCTCAAGCAAATTTTAATCACTCTCACTGCACAAAGTTATACAGGTCCGGACTAGTCCGATTTACCCCAGACTAGTCTAATTTCTCTCTGCCTAGAATCGGACAAGTCCTCCCAGAGGGGACTTGTCTGAACAGTTCAGTTTCCAAAGACTGGACTAGTCCGATATCACCACGGACTAGTCTGATATCTCTCTGACTAACATCGAACAAGTCCTCCCCAGCGCGGACTAGTCCTCTGCATTTCACAGGTTGCACGAAGTCGGACAAGTCCTATATCACCACGAACTAGTCCGATATCTTTTTGACCTAAATTGGACAAGTATGATATCTGCACGGATTAGTCCAAAAACCTTCTGACTAAAATCGGACAAGTCCTCCAAGTGCGGACTTGCCCTCAATTCACTAAGGGTTTCACCACAACCGGACTAGTCTGATATGTGCCGGACTAGTACGATCATCTCTAGAGACAAAAACGGACTAGTCCGCCCAGGGCCGGACAAGTCCGATATTTCAGGACACTTAGGGTTTCTCACACGCCGCACACCGAACTAGTCTGGAGTCCACCACGGACTAGTTCGATCTTTGTAAACCCAAACGGTAACCTTTGGAAACCCTAGTATAAATAGAGGTGCATGGCCCAACTATGAACTCACTCGACCCCCTGCGCCCTCACACCCTCCAAGGGCCTAGAAAACACATCTCTCCACACAATCCAATGCAAGAAAGATCAAAATCCTTGAGAATTAACCATAGATCAAAGGAGAGTGTAACACCCTCATTTTCATGCATCATGCCCTTCATACACTCATATACATGTCTAAAATTTTAATCCACATACAAAGAAATAAGTTTAAAATTGATTTAGAGCAAAACCGCACTTAAGAAATCTGGAAAGTGCGGACTAGTTCGATTTTGGTGCGGACTAGTCCGATTTCTTTCTGATTAACCTCAGACTTGTCCGTTTTGCAACGGACTAGTCTTTATTTTCTCTCTGGAAATTTTCGGACTTGTTTGGCTCTGTGCGGACTAGTCCGATGTTCCAAAACTCTTGGAAATTTCGCTAAGTCCCTGGACTTGTCCGGACTTGTCCGGTCTTCCAGTGGACTTGTCCGTTTTCCTCTCTGACTAAAGTCAGACTTGTCCGATTTTAGGCCAGACTTTTCTGTTTTTCCCCTCTGGATAAGTTCGTACTTGTCCGATGTCCATTCTGGACTTGTCCGATTTCTCTCTGTCCAACTTCGGACTAGTCCGACCCTTTTCAGACTTGTCCGGTAATCGCGACTCCGAATTGATCTTCTATTTCATGACTTGTTTCTTGGGTTTTACATTCTATGGGCCTAGGGATGTCGTGCCTATCCCTTTTAGAGCCCATGTGGGACTCTGAACCGACCTCTATCACCTCAAACTCGAAATCCATCTAACCCTAGCCTCGACCTCTATATAAACAACCCCACCCCTTGACTTGACATCTATTTGCCAGTTTTCCACCTTACCAAACCCTAGTTCGTGGAGAGCCACCACCAAGGAGGGAGGAGGAGATCCCAAGCAAGAAGAAGTGGAGGAAACGAAAGAGGATCAAGATCTCCACCAAGTTTCGTTCTTCATCACCAAATCATCTGCAAGTTCTTTGTCAACCCTAGGTCGTCAAGATCCAAGTGTTGCCTCCAAGATCTTTGGTTCCTTGGAGTCCTAAACACCTGCTATACCTTCTATTCTCCTTTTTCTTATGTGAATTCAACCCCAAGTCTCCAAATTCACGTTGATCTAGAAAACCCTAATTTGCTGTTCTTGTGAAGTGCGGACTTGTCTGGTCCCTAGAGGACTAGTCCGATTTTCCTAGTTAAATTGCATCGAATTAATTCTAAAATTGATTTGAATCAATCCCAAACATGAATAAACTTGTTAAAAGCTATTAGAACTAGTTAGTGATCATTAAAAACAACTTATTAACTAGTTGTACTCTGCATTTGCATTGATCATGCATGTCATGTCATATTGAGTAATATTTGTGCACTCTTTAATTGTGTTTCTTGTCTTGTATGTTTATTGTGTGGATTAGACGGATTTGCGCTAGAGAGTGTTGCGGTGGATCTTCAGCACCAAGAGTTTCAAGGCTTTGACCCGAACCAATCCCAAGAGCAAGGCAAGTGTGCTTGAAGCATATTGATCCCATTTCTAAAATAAATGTTTTGTTTTCGAAACTGCATGCTTGTGTCAATTTGATAGGAATCCTATGACAGGAAGTTTACTAGCTTTGTTTAACCACCCTTGTCACCCGGAATATATGGTCGAGAGTCGGGATGGGCTTTTTACCTTTTTGCTGCGCTCAATTAATCAGTATGTGAAGACAATACTACACACTTAATTATGGATTGATGAGATTATGGTAAATATGAATATGAACTGGTTAATGTGATGGTAATGGGTGAACTACGCAAGCCTGGAATGTGGATGGGTTGGATGTTATGGTGGTTTGCTTGCTTTAGATCTAAGGACAAGTTCATGCGAGAATAAGCTAGGACTACAGTGCCACCACGAGGCCAAGTATGGGTGTGGCATAGCTGATTCATTAGGGCTTGCTAGTGCTATTTGGACCATTAGGGATGCTCGGGGAAGGGGTAGTCGTATTGGGTTTGCTGATGATTGGTGGCACTACCCTGGGATCCGAATGGCTCAAGAGGGGGCCCTTGGTTGAAGATGTGCTCAGTTGGAGACATCGCCACCGGTGAAACCTCAGTGGGGTCTAAATAGGCTAGTAATCCCATTGTAAATGATATTTTGTGATCTCTTGGCCACACACCAATGGAAGTGTGAAACGGCATAATAGAGGTTCTAGTCACTGCAAGGTTATGAAATCACAAACACGTGGGTAAAGTGGTACAAACTCTGCAGTCTAATAAACTATCATGATAGCCGTGCTCCCAGTTAAGAGCGCCTGGATGACCTACATGATTAGAGGGTACTCGAATTTGGGATGGTTTGGTAATGGTTATGGTTATGGTTGACAACATGGTTATGGCTGGATAATGGATTAATTTCTAGTATGGATATGGTTATTGGTAATGAGAAAACTGGAATTTGGGTGATGGTAATGAATTATGGACTAGTATTATGTTGATTACATGATTTATGATTGGTTCATTTCACTTAAATATAATATATTGCTTTTCACATGTTTTAATGTACTTTTCAGCACTTAGCCATTATTATTGTAGTCATTTGAATCAGCTACATGTAATACTTTCCACACTTGCTGAGTACGACATGTACTCACTCTTGCAATTCCTCCACCAACAGTTGCAAGTCAGCATTGGGAGTTTAGTGATGATAATGTAGAGTTCTAGGCCGTGTCTACCGTTAGCTTTGCCTGTGGAGTGTTGGAGCTGCGCATATATGTCCCTTTGCTTAGTTTGCTTAGTTGCTTAATTAGTTATTTCCGCTGCATTAGTTGAACTTGTCATTAATTTTCACTAGAGCTTGTATTTGAGGATATTATGAATTATGTATTAAAAGTATTTATTTAATAATTTGAGCTATGGTAATTGTCTGTATCACGTTTGTGATGCACTTGTGTATGTGTGTTGAACATCATGGGCACACATATATTGCACTTGGTTCATTTTTTGGAACCGGGTGTCACAGAGAGGCACGTTCTTCACGATTTGAGGTCTTGGGTTTGATTCTCTCACACACTCTCACTATTTAATTGCATACTTTTTGAGTGTGTTTGGTGGTGTTTGAATTGTAAATCTTGGGGAGCCCTCAACTTGTGAGAAGACCCCTTGAACACGGTTATTCTTACCCCTTTGTGATTAGTGGAAGAGAATCGGCCTCCGTGGCGATTTGACAAGGGTAGGGTTGGTTAAGACCCGGTCCTTTTGTGGGCTCCTCAACTCCTCAATGTGGATGTAGATTTCCTCTTTGGAATTGAACCACGGGATAAAAATCATTGTGTTCTTTGTTCTTGTTCTTAATATTCATTGAAATCTAGGGTTTGCTCAATCTAGTTTAATTTACATTAAAACCTTGAAACTAAAGTTCACTTGTGCTGCATCTAGTTTTGTTTAAACAATACACTCTATTTGTAACTCAATTTCCGCTGTGTAGAGTACCTGAATCGAAGTCACCGATCAAATTGATTGATCTAGTCCGCACACACTGGACTAGTCCGCACATAACCGAACTAGTCTGATTTATCTGTGTTTGATCAGTTTGCTAAGTGTTTCAAGTTCCGACTAAAAGTTAAAAAAGCCTATTCACCCCCCCCCCCTCTAAGCTACATTCATTGGACCATTCAAGATTCTGGACAAAAGTGGAGAAGTAGCATATAAATTGGAGATACCAGCTCATCTATCAGATGTTCATGATGTGTTTCATGTCTCCCAACTCAAGAAGTGTTTGATAATGCTGGAAGAACAAGTGCCAATGGAAGAATTGGTATTAGAGGCAAATTTGACTTATGCCGAACAACCGGTCAAAATCTTGGAAACCAAGGAGAGAGTCACAAGGAACAAGATTATTGGATGGTTCAAAGTTCAATGGAAGCATCATACAGAATCGGAAGCAACATGGGAGCTAGAATATGATCTCAAGAAGGAATTTCCCTATCTCTTCTCTTCCACGTCGAATCTCAAGGGCAAGATCCATTTTAAGGGGGGTAGGTTTGTAACACCCTAATTTTCATGCATCATGCCCTGCATCCATCATTAAATATGTTTAACATTAATACACATAAAAAGAGACAAGTTTAAAATGAATTAATAGCAAAACCACACTTAAGAATTCTAGGAAGTGCAGACTAGTCCGATTTTGGTGCGGACTAGTCCGATTTCTTTGTGACTTTCGTCGGACTTGTCCGTTTTGCTGCGGACTAATCTGTTTTTCTCTTTGGACACTTTCGGACTTGTCTGGTCTAGTGTGTACTAGCCCAATGTTCCAATTTCTTGGAATTTTTGCTAAGTCCCTAGACTTGTCCGGTATTCCAGCGGACTTGTCCATCTTTCCTCTGACTAAAATTGGACTTGTCCGGTTTTGGCCGGACTTGTCTGTTTTTCTTCTGACCAAGTTCGGACTTGTCCGATATAGTCCGGACTTGTCCGATTTCTCTCTGTCCAACTTTGGACTAGTCTGACCCTTTTCGGACTTGTCCGGTAAATCGCGACTCCGAATTGATCTTTTGTTTCACGACTTGTTTCTTAGGTTTTATGTTAAGTGGGCCTAGGGACGTCGTGCCTAACTCTTTTAGAGCCTATGTGAGACTCCAAACCGACCCCTACTCATCTTACTTTAAGCACATAGAAGCACTCAGGAATCAATTTGATTTTGTTGGATTGCTGTTTGCTATATACATTGTTTGCTTGTTTGCTTAATAGAGGATTTTGGGGTGTATTAGCATTGCCATGTCCACCTAGGCTAGTGTAGCTAGTTGGTTAGTTTCATATCCCTTGATGCATATAGTTCGGGACGTTTTCTAAATTCTTATCTCTTGCTTTTCTTTAGATGGTGATGACTCGCAACCAGAGGGATGGCAATGATGAGGAGGAGAACAATGGAGTGCCTCCGAACAACATCGGACAAGGATCTGCCCAGAAGCTATCAACATTGAGCAGCTATTGGTCATGCGAAACCAGCTCATGCAGACCATGATACAGACTATGGGACAGCTGCAGGCTTGTAATATCAACAATCAGCCCAACATGTGTGACGCTCGGTTCCGTAAACTGAACCAAGCTAACGCATATGTGTGCCCAGAATGTTCAACACACATACACGAGTGCAATCACAAACGATATACAGATAATTACCACAGGACAAGATTAATTAACCAAATTTTATTAAACAAACCATATTATCCTCGATTACAAGCTCTAATGAATATTGATGACAAGTTCAACTAATGCAGTGGAAATAAACTAAATAAGCAAGCTAAACAGCTAGGCAGCATAAGCAATAGGGTATAGCGCAACTCCAATCAACACCACAGGAAAAGCTGACGGTAGACACGGCCTAGAACTCTGCATTATCGCCATTAAACTCCCAATCCTCACCTGCAACTGTTGGGTGGGATTGCAAGAGTGAGTACATGTCGTACTCAGCAAGTGTGGAAAGTATGACATGTGGCTGATTCAAATGACGACAATAATAATGGTTAAGTGCTGAAAAGTACATTAAAACATTTGAAAAGCAATATATTACATGTATGTGAAATATACCCATCATAATCATAAGTAATATCATAATACCAGTCCATAATTCACCATCCTCATCAATAATTCCAGATTTCACCATTTGCTAATAACCATATTCAATACCAGAAATTAATCCATAACCAACCATAAACATTACCAAACCATGACCATCACAATACCGAATTCCCTCTAATCATGGATGTTATCCAGGTGCTCATAACCGGTAGCACGGCTATCATGATAGTTTTACTTGACTCTGCAGAGTTTGTACCGCTTTACCCACGTGTTTGTGATTTTATCACCTTTCGATGACTAGAACCTCTATTATGCCGTCTCACACTTCCATCGGTGTGTGGCCAAGAGATCACAAAATAGCCTTTACAAAGGGATTACTAGCCTATTTAGACCCCACTGAGGTTTCACCGGTGGCAATGTCCCACTGAGCACATCTTCAACCAAGGGCCCCCTCTTGAGCCATTCGGATCCCAGGGTAGTCCTACCAATCATCAACAAACCCAATCCGACTACCCCTTCCCCAAGCATCCATAAATGTCCAAATAGCACTGGCAAAGCCCTAATTAATCAGCTACGCCGCACCCATACTTGGCCTCATGGTGGCACTGTAGTCCTGGCTTATTCTCGCATGAACCGGTCCTTAGATCTAAAGCAAGCAAACCACCATAACATCCAACCCATCCACATACCGGGATTGCTTAGATCACCCATTACTATATCATATTGACCAGTTCATGTTAACCAAAATATCATTAATGCATAATTAAATGTGTAGTGTAGTTTTCCCATCCCAATTAATTAAGCGATGCAAAAGGTAGAAAAAAAAACCCTTCCCGACTCTCTACCATAATTCCAGGTGACAAGGGTGTTTTAACAAGGCTAGTAAACTTCCTATCATATGGTTCCCATCAAATTGACACAAGCATGCAATTTTGCAAACAAAACATTTATTTTAAAACAGGATCAATATGCTTCAAG
This sequence comes from Tuctoria greenei, assembly GCA_036927565.1. NCBI lineage: Eukaryota > Viridiplantae > Streptophyta > Magnoliopsida > Poales > Poaceae > Tuctoria > Tuctoria greenei. Next base: position 211,671,693 of record JAYESD010000004.1, on the reverse strand, counting down.
GACACTTGCCTTGCTCTTGCTGTAGATTAGGATCAAAGCCTTCAAACTCTTGGTGTTGTAGATCCTCCGCGGCACTCTCTAGCGCAAATCCGTCTAATCCGCACAATAAACATACAACAAAAAACACAGTCAAAGAGTGCACAAATATTACCCAATATGACATGACATGCATGATTAATGCAAATGCAAGGTAGAACCTGTTAATAGATTGCCTTTAATGATCACTAATTAGTTCTAATAGATTTTAACAAGTTTATATAGGTTTGGGGTTGATTCAAATCAATTTTAGAATTAATTCAACACAATTTAACCAGAAAGATCGGACTAGTCCGCTAGGGACCGGACAAGTCTGCAGTCTGCGAGATCAGCGGATTAGCGTTTTCTAGATCGACGTAAATTTGGAGATTAGGGGTTGAATTCTTGTAAAGAAAAGAGAATAGAAGGTATACCAGGTGTTTAGGACTCCAATGAATGAAGAAACTTGGAGGTAGCACTTGGATCTTGATGATCTAGGGTTGGTGATGAACGTGGAGATGAATTGGTGATGAAGAACAAAACTTGGTGGACATCTTGATCCTCTTTCGTTTCCTCCTCTTATTCTTCTTGCTTGGGATCTTCTCCTCCCTCCTTGATGGTGGCTCTCTACAAACTAGGGTTTGGGTGGGGTGGAAAAGTGGCAAATAGATGTCAAGCCAAGGGGTGAGGTTGTTTATATAGAGGTGGAGGCTAGGGTTAGATGGATTTCGAGTTTGAGAGGAGTAGAGGCCGGTTTAGAGTCCCACATGGGCTCTAAAAGAGTTAGGCACGACGTACCTAGTCCCACTTAACGTGAAACCCAAGAAACAAGTCGTAAAATAAAAGATCAATTCGAAGTCGCAAAATATCGGACAAGTCCAGAAAGGACTGGACTAGTCCGAAGTCGTCCAGAGAGAAAATCGGACAAGTGTGGCCAAAAATCGGACAAGTCCGACTTTGAACAGAGAGGAAATTGTACAAGTCCGCTAGAACACCGGACTAGTCCGGAAAAGTCCACGGACTTAGCAAATTTTCAAGGATTCATGGAATATCGGACTAGTCCGCACAAAATCGGACAAGTCCAAAAGTTTCCAGAGCCAGAATCGGACTAGTCCGCAGCAAAAACAGACAAGTCCGTTTTTAGTTAGAGAGAAATCGGACTAGTCCTCAGTAAAATCGGACTGGTCCGCACTTTCCTGCGTTTTAAGTGCGATTTTTTTCCAAATCAGTTTTAAATGCTCCAAATCGATTTTAAACTCATTCCTCTTGTTATGGGTTAATGTTAAACATGTATATGAGTGTATGTAGGGCATGATGCATGAAATGAGGATGTTACAAACCTACACCCCTTAAAATGAATCTCGCCCTCGAGATTCGACGCAGAAGAGAAGAGATAGGGAAATTCCTTCTTGAGATCATCCTCCAACTCCCATGTTGCTTCTTTTTTTGTGTGATGCTTCCATTGAACTTTACACCATCGAATCACCTTGTTCCTTGTGGTTCTCTCCTTGGTTTCCAAGATCTTGACCGGTTGCTCGGCATAAGGCAAATCTTCCTCTAGTTCCAATTCTTCCATTGGCACTTGTACTTCCGGTACTCTCAAGCACTTCTTGAGCTGGGAAACATGAAAGACATCGTGGACATCCGAAAGATGAGCTGGTATCTCCAACTTATACGCTACTTCTCCTCTTTTGACCAAAATCTTGAATGGTCCAATATAACGAGGTGCAAGCTTGCCCCTTATGTTAAACCTCTTATGACCTCTCATTGGTGTCACCTTGAGGTAAACAAAATCTCCCACTTCAAAGGTTAATTTCCTTCTCCTATTGTCCGCATAGCCCTTTTGTCTTGATTGGGCAGCCCTCAAGTTTTCACGGATTATTTGGACTTGCTTTTCGGCTTCTTGCAACACATCCGGACCAAATACTTGAGTTTCTCCTGCCTCATTCCAGAAAAAAGGTGTCCTACATTTCCTTCCATAAAGCGCTTCATATGGTGCCATTTTCAAGCTTGCTTGGTAACTATTGTTGTGTGAAAATTCCGCATATGGCAAGCTCTTGTTCCAACCTTTCCCATGCTTTAGAGCACAAGCTCTCAACATGTCCTCCAAAATTTGATTGGTCCTCTCGGTTTGTCCATCCGTTTAAGGGTGATATGCTGAACTAAAATTCAACCTCGTTCCCAAAGCTTCATGCAATTTTTACCAAAACCTGGAAGTGAATTGTGAACCTCTATCCGAGACTATCTTCTTCGGTACTCCGTTTCGACACACAATATGCTCCATGTATATTTCGGCCAATTGTGCAGCTGTGTATTTGGTCTTCACAGGAACAAAATGAGCTGACTTGGTTAAGCGATCCACAATTACCCAAATTGAGTCATACCCGGACTGAGTACGTGGTAACCCAACTATGAAGTCCATTCCAATTTCTTCCCACTTCCATTCTGGGATCTTCGATGGTTGCAATAATCCAACTGGCCTTTGATGTTCCGCCTTGACTCGTTGACACACATCACACGATGCCACATATTCAGCTATGTCCTTTTTCATGCTATCCCACCAATAGCAAGTCTTCAAGTCTTTGTACATCTTTGTACAACTGGGGTGAATCGAGTAAGGTGAGTCATGTCCCTCTTTTAATATCGTCTCCCGAGTATGCTTCACATTGGGCACGACAATCCTTTTTCTGAGCCATAGGGTACCATGTTCATCCTCATCAAATCTGAATTGTCTCCCTCCTTCGGTCCTTTCCTTGATTTCCTTGATCTCCTAATTTGTAGTTTGTGCTTCTCGAATTTCTTGCTCCAAGGTTGGATTTAACTCCATCATCTCCATCTCATTTATAAACTCGAGGTTCAACCGTTCAAACTTCTTACATAACTCGAATAGTAACTCTCCAACTGTAAGTTGATGACTTACTCCCTTCCTACTCAATGCGTCGGCCACTACATGGGCTTTTCCCGGATGATAGTTGATCCCCAAATCATAATCTTTGATGAGCTCCAACCATCTATGTTTCCTCAAGTTCAGATCCGTTTGTGTGAAAATATACTTCAAACTCTTATGATCCGTATAAATTTCACACCAATGTCCAAGGATGTAGTGTCTCCAAATTTTTAGTGCATGTACCACGGCTGTAAGTTAAAAATCATCCGTTGGGTAATTCTGTTCATGTTTCTTCAATTGTCTCGATGCATAGGCGACCACTTGACCTTCTTGCATCAATACACATCCAAGTCCTTGTCTCGAGGCATCGCAATAAATATCAAAACTCTTGCTCACATCCGACAGTACCAAAACTGGGGCTGTTGTCAACCTCTTCTTTAACTCCTCAAAACTATTTTGACAAGCTTCAGTCCATTGGAATGCCTTTCCCTTCATTAGCAACTCCGTCATAGGCTTGGCTATCTTGGAAAAGTCCTTGATGAACCTACGGTAATATCCAGCCATCCCATGAAAACTCCTTATTTCCTTTGCATTTTGCGGCGGTTCCCACTTCAACACGTCTCTCACTTTTCTGGGGTCAACCGAAACTCCTCCTCCTGAGATGATATGACCCAAAAAAGACACCTCTCTCAACCAAAACTGACACTTGTTGAACTTAGCATACAATTGATGCTCCCTCAATTTCTGCAACGTAAGCCTCAAGTGTTCCTCATGTTCCTTCTCATCCTTCGAGTGGATCATAATATCATCAATAAACACCACAACAAACTTATCCAAGTACTCCATGAAGACCTTATTCATGAGGTACAAAAAGTAGGCAGGCGCATTTTTCAATCCAAAAGAGATCACGGTGTACTCATAAGATCCATACCGTGTCCTGAAAGCTGTCTTGGGTGTGTCCGATGGTCTAATCTTCATTTGAAAGTATCCCGACTGCAAATCAACCTTAGAGAAGACACACGCACCCTTCATCTGATCAAACAAGTCTTCTATGCATGGCAAGGTGTATTTGTTCTTGATTGTTACCTCGTTGAGAGCTCGGTAATCCACACACATCCTTTGGGTTCCATCCTTCTTGTCCACAAACAGCACGGGCGCTCCCCAAGGTGAAGAACTAGGGCGAATAAAACCTTTCTATAGTTGCTCTTGAATTTGCTTCTTGAGCTCCGCTAGTTCCATAGGAGGCATCCTATATGGCCTCTTAGCTATAGGTGTAGTTCCAGGTATTAAATCAATAACAAACTCAATGTCTCGATCAGGTGGCATACCTGGCAACTTGTCCGGAAAAACATCCAAAAATTCACACACCACCGGAATATCCTCAATTGCGGCACCATCCATATGATTCAGCTCCAATTGCTTTGGTGTGGTTTGAGACGCGTCAAATTCTACGGTGATCCCTTCTTCATTGGTCAACTTTACCATTTTTGTGGCACACTGAATAACTCCATTGTGCTTCCTCAACCAGTCCATACCAAGTATAATGTCCAATCCTTGAGAATCCAAAACAATGAGGTTGGCGAAGAAGTCTACCACCCTTATTCTAAGGCTTACTTTTGGACATACTATATTTTTCCTCATCTCTCCTCCAGGAGACTTAACCAATAGAGTAAACTTCATATGGGAGATAGACAAACTATACTTGGCAACATACTTCGATGCAATGAATGAATGCGATTCTCCGGAATCAAATAACATAGTCACGGGGTTGGAGTTGGCGAGAAACATACCAATGACCACGTCATCCGCTTGTTGAGCATCCTCCGTAGATACATGGTTCACGTTGCCACGAGCAAAATTCTGCTGTCCACGGTTCCCTTGTGGCTGTCCTCCATTGGTTCTTGGGTATTGCCTCGGCACACCGCTTCCTTGACCAAGACCTGACTTAGGACATTGATGCGCAAAGTGTCCAGCTTCTTCATAAGTATAGCACTTCTTAACTCCACCAGAATTATTGGGACGAGCTTGGTTTTGAACACTTGCAGCAGGAAAATTAGCACGGGGCGCATAAGGCATTGGAGGCCTAGGTGCTTGCATAACAGGGCGCTGCTGCACAAACTGAGTTGGGCGTGGTGCACAACCAGGGCACTGTATAGGAGCAGAGGAGTTGAAGTAAGGCACATTGGGCGGCGCAAAGCGAGGGCGCACATTACTCCCTTGTTGCTGTCCTTGATATGGCGCCTTCCTCTTGTTGTCTTGTTCCATCTCACGGACCTTGTTCTCAACCACAATTGCTTTGTCCACAAGCTTTTGAAAATTGGCATAGTCACAATTGAGCAATTGCACTTGAATTTCATTGTTGAGGCCTCTCATGAACAAATATTGCTTCCGGCTATCCCGACTAACATCCTCAGGCGCATACCTTGAGAGTTGAGTAAACTTATTGAGATATTCACTCACGCTTGATCTTCCTTGCCTCAAGTTCTCAAATTATTGCCTCTTCGAAATCATAACACCTTCCGGCACATAATGAGAACGGAAGCTCTCTTTGAATTCGGCCCAAGTAATTCGCTCTTGGTTCTCATGAGCATTGCATAAAGAATCCCACCAATCCGCAGCTGCTCCAACTAGTTGATGAGAAGCAAATAAGACCTTCTCCCGGTCACTGAATTGAACAATAGCAAGTTTCTTCTGCACGGACTTGAGCCAATCATCAGCATCCATAGGTTCAGCGGCTTGAGCAAAGGTTGGCGGCCTAGCCCTCGTAAACTCTCCCAACCGGTTATGAGGGGGCGGGGGTGGCGGTGGAGGGATGTGGGGCTGATTGTTGAGATTGCCAGCCTGCAGCTGTCCCATAGTTTGTATCATGGTCTGCATGAGCTGGTTTTGCATAGCCAATAGCTGCTCAATGTTGATAGCTCCCTGAGTAGATCCTTGTCCAATGTTGTTCTGAGGCACTCCATTGTTCTCCTCCTCATCATTGCCATCCCTCTGGTTGCGAGTACTCACCATCTGGAGAAGAGCAATAGGTAAGAATTAGAAAACGTCCCCAACTATATGCATCAAGGGATATGAAACTAAACAACTAGCTACACTAGACTAGGTGGACATGGCAATGCTAAAGCACCCCAAAATCCTCTATTAAGCACACAAGCAACCAATATATATATAGCAAACAACAAGCCAACAAAATCAAATCGATTCCTGAGTGCTCCTATGTGCTCTAAAGTGTCCATTCTATCTAGGCTGCGTCCTACGGTCAATCTGTGGCTCTGATACCAATCTGTGACGCCCGGTTCCGGAAAATGAACCAAGCTAACGCATATGTGTGCTCAGGATGTTCAACACACATACACGAGTGCAATCACAAACGATATACAAATAATTACCACAGGACAAGATTAATTAACCAAATTTTATTAAACAAACCATATTATCCTCGATTACAAGCTCTAATGAATATTGATAACAAGTTCAACTAATGCAGCAGAAATAAACTAAATAAGCAAACTAAACAGCTAGGCAGCATAAGCAATAGGGTATAGCGCAGCTCCAATCAACACCACAGGCAAAGCTGACGGTAGACACGGCCTAGAACTCTGTATTATCGCCATTAAACTCCCAATGCTGACCTGCAACTGTTGGGGGGGGGATTGCAAGAGTGAGTACATGTCGTACTCAGCAAGTGTGGAAAGTATGACATGTGGCTGATTCAAATGATGACAATAATAATGGCTAAGTGCTGAAAAGTACATTAAAACATTTGAAAAGCAATATATTACATGTATGTGAAATATACCCATCATAATCATAAGTAATATCATAATACCAGTCCATAATTCACCATCCTCATCAATAATTCCAGATTTCACCATTTGCCAATAACCATATTCAATACTAGAAATTAATCCATAACCATTACCAAACCATGACCATCCCAATACCAAATTCCCTCTAATCATGGAAGTTATCCAGGTGCTCATAACCGTTAGCACGGCTATCATGATAGTGTTACTTGACTCTGTAGAGTTTGTACCGCTTTACCCACGTGTTTGTGATTTCATCACCTTTCGATGACTAGAACCTCTATTATGCCGTCTCACACTTCCATCGGTGTGTGGCCAAGAGATCACAAAATAGCCTTTACAAAGGGATTACTAGCCTATTTAAACCCCACTGAGGTTTCACCAGTGGTGATGTCTCCCACAGAGCACATCTTCAACCAAGGGCCCCCTCTTGAGCCATTCGGATCCCAGGGTAGTCCCACCAATCATCAACAAATCCAATCCGACTACCCATTCCCGAGCATCCATAATTGTCCAAATAGCACTGGCAAAGCCCTAATTAATCAGCTACGCCGCACCCATACTTGGCCTCGTGGTGGCACTGTAGTCCTGGCTTATTCTCGCATGAATCGGTCCTTAGATCTAAAGCAAGCAAATCACCATAACATCTAACCCATCCACATACCGGGCTTGTTTAGATCACCCATTACCATATCATATTGACCAGTTCATGTTAACCAAAATATTATTAATGCATAATTAAATGTGTAGTGTAGTTTTCCCATCCCAATTAATTAAGCGATGCAAGAGGTAGAAAAAAAAACCTTCCCGACTCTCTACCATAATTCCAGGTGACAAGGGTGGTTTAACAAGGCTAGTAAACTTCCTATCATAGGGTTCCCATCAAATTGACACAAGCATGCAATTTTGCAAACAAAACATTTATTTTAAAACAGGAACAATATGCTTCAAGGACACTTGCCTTGCTCTTGCTGTTGATTAGGATCAAAGCCTTCAAACTCTTGGTGTTGTAGATCCTCCACGGCACTCTCTAGCGCAAATCCGTCTAATCTGCACAATAAACATACAACAAGAAACACAATCAAAGAGTGCACAAATATTACCCAATATGACATGACATGCATGATTAATGCAAATGCAAGGTAGAACCTGTTAATAGATTGCCTTTAATGATCACTAATTAGTTCTAATAGATTTTAACAAGTTTATATAGGTTTGGGGTTGGTTCAAATCAATTTTAGAATTAATTCAACACTATTTAACCAAAAAGATCGGACTAGTCCGCTAGGGACTGGACAAGTCCGCACTCTGCGAGATCAGCGGATTAGGGTTTTCTAGATCGACGTAAATTTGGAGATTAGGGGTTGAATTCTCGTAAAGAAAAGAGAATAGAAGGTATACCAGGTGTTTTGGACTCCAATGAATCAAGAAACTTGGAGGTAGCACTTGGATCTTGATGATCTAGGGTTGGTGATGAACATGGAGATGAATTGGTGATGAAGAACGAAACTTGGTGGAGATCTTGATCCTCTTTCGTTTCCTCCTCTTCTTCTTCTTGCTTGGGATCTTCTCCTACCTCCTTGATGGTGGTTCTCCATGAACTATGGTTTGGGTTGGGTGGAAAAGTGGCAAATAGATGTCAAGCCAGGGGGTGGGGTTGTTTATATAGAGGTGGAGGCTAGGGTTAGATGGATTTCGAGTTTGAGAGGAGTAGAGGTCGGTTTAGAGTCCCACATGGGCTCTAAAAGAGTTAGGCACGATGTCCCTAGGCCCACTTAACGTGAAACCCAAGAAACAATTCGTAAAGTAAAAGATCAATTCGGAGTTGCGAAATATCGGACAAGTCCGGAAAGGACCGGACTAGTCCGAAGTCGTCCAGAGAGAAAATCGGACAAGTCTGGCCAAAAATCGGACAAGTCCGACTTTGAACAGAGAGGAAATCAGACAAGTCCGTTGGAACACCGGACTAGTCCGGAAAAGTCCAGGGACTTAGCAAATTTTCAAGGATTCATGGAATATCGGACTAGTCCGCACAAAATCGGACAAGTCCGAAAGTTTCCAGAGCCAAAATCGTACTAGTCCGCCGCAAAAACGGACAAGTCTGTTTTTAGTCAGAGAGAAATCAGACTAGTCCTCAGTAAAATCGGACTAGTCCGTACTTTCCTGCGTTTTAAGTGCGGTTTTGTTCCAAATCAGTTTTAAATGCTCCAAATCGATTTTAAACTCGTTCCTCTTGTTGTGGGTTAATGTTAAACATGTATATGAGTGTATGTAGGGCATGATGCATGAAAATGAGGATGTTACAACATGCCTCCACCGCCACCCCCACCTCCTCATAACCGGTCGGGAGAGTTTATGAGGACTAGGCGGCCAACCTTTGCTCAAGCTGCCGACCCTATGGGTGCCGATGATTGGCTCAAGTCCGTGGAGAAGAAACTTGCTATTGTCCAACGCAGTGACCGGGAGAAGGTGCTATTTGCTTCTCATCAACTCGTTGGAGCAGCTGCGAATTGGTGGGATGCTTATTGCAATGCTCATGAGAATCAAGAGAGGATCACTTAGGTGGAATTCAAGGAGAACTTCCATTCTCATTATGTGCCGGAAGGTGTTATAATCTTGAAGCGGCAAGAATTTGAGAACTTAGGGCAAGGAGGATCAAGCGTGAGTGAATATCTCAATAAGTTCACCCAACATTCAAGGTATGTGCCTAAGGATGTGAGCTGGGACAGCCGGAAACAATACTTCTTCATGAGGGGCTTGAACAATGAAATCCAAGTGCAACTACTCAATTGTGATTATGCCAACATTCAGAAGCTTGTGGACAAAGAAATTGTTGTGGAGGACAAGGTCCGTGAGATCGAGCAAGACAACAAGAGGAAGGCGCCATATCAAGGACAGCACCAAGGAATCATTGTGCGCTCTCGCTTGGCACCATCTAATGCGCCTTATTTCAGCTCTTCTGCGCCTGCTCATCGCCCTAAATATGCACCGCGCCCAGCTCAGTTTGTGCAGTAGTGCCCTGTAATACAAGCACCTAGGCCTCCAATGCCCTATGCACCTCGAGCCAACTTTCCCAGTGCAAACGTTCAGAATCAAGTTCGTCCAAATTCTGGTAGAGTTAAGAAGTGCTATATATGTGGAGAAGCTGGACACTTTGCACATCAATGTCCTAAGTCAGGCCTTGGTCAAGGAAGCAATGCATTGAAGCAAAACCCAAGACCCAATGGAGGACAGCCGCAAGGAAATCGTGGACAGCAGAACTTTGCTCGTGGAGGAGAGATGAGGACAAATATAAGGGGGGTAGATTTCCTCACCAACCTCATCGTTTTGGATTCTCAAGGATTGGACATTATACTTGGTATGTATTGGTTAAGGAAGCACAATGGAGTCATTGAGTGTGCCACAAAGACGGTGAAGTTGACTAAGGAGGAGGGGATCACCATAGAATTTGAAGCATCTCAAACCGCGCCAAAGCAATTGGAGCTGAACCACATGGATGGTGCTGCAATCGAGGAAATTCCGGTGGTATGTGAATTTTTGGACGTGTTTTCAGATGAGTTTCCAGGTATGCCACCCGATCGAGACATTGAATTTGTTATTGATTTAATACCTGGAACTGCACCTATAGCTAAGAGGTCGTATAGCATGCCTCTTATGGAATTAGCGGAGCTCAAGAAGCAGATTCAAGAGCAATTAGAGAAGGGTTTTATTCGCCCAAGCTCTTCACCTTGGGGAGCGCCCGTTCTATTCGTGGACAAGAAGGTTGGGACGCAAAGGATGTGTGTGGATTAACGAGCTCTGAACGAGGTGACCATCATGAACAAGTACACCTTGCCCCGCATAGAGGATTTGTTTGATCAAATGAAGGGTGCTTGTGTTTTCTCCAAGATTGATTTGAGGTCAGGATACATTCAAATGAAGATTGGACCATCGGACATACCCAAGACAGCTTTTAGGACACGGTATGGATCTTATGAGTACACTGTGATGTCCTTTGGATTGACCAATGCACCTGCCTATTTCATGTACCTCATGAATAAGGCCTTCATGGAGTACTTGGATAAGTTCGTTGTGGTGTTCATTGATGATATTATGATCTACTCGAAGGATGAGAAGGAGCATGAGGAACACATCAGGCTTACGCTATATAAAATTGAGGGAGCATCAATTGTACGCCAAGTTCAACAAGTGTCAGTTTTGGTTGAGAGAAGTTTCGTTTTTGGGTCATATCATCTCAGGAGGAGGAGTATCGGTCGACCCCGGTAAAGTGAAGGACGTGTTGAAATGGGAACCCCCGCAGAATGTAAAGGAGATTCGGGGTTTCCTTGGAATGGCTAGATATTACCGTCGATTCATCAAGGACTTCTCCAAGATAGCCAAGCCAATGACGGAGTTGCTAATGAAGGGGAAAGCTTTCCAATGGACTCAGGCTTGTCAAGAGAGTTTTGAGGTGTTAAAGAAAAGGTTAAAAACATCCCCAGTCTTGATATTGCCGGACGTGAGCAAGAGTTTTGATATTTATTGTGATGCATCAAGACAAGGACTCGGATGTGTGCTTATGCAAGAAGGTCAAGTGGTTGCATATGCATCGAGACAATTGAAGAAACATGAGCAGAATTGCTCGACACATGATTTGGAACTTGCAGCCGTGGTACACGCATTGAAGATTTGGAGACACTACATCCTTGGACATAGGTGTGAAATTTACACGGATCATAAGAGTCTCAAGTACATATTCACACAAACGGATCTGAATTTGAGGCAACAAAGATGGTTGGAGCTCATCAAGGATTATGATGTGAGAATCAACTATCATCCAGGGAAGGCTAATGTAGTGGTTGATGCTTTAAGTCGAAAAGGAGTAAGTCACCAACTCACGGTACGAGAGCTGCCATCCAAGTTATGTAAGGAGTTTGAACGGTTAAACCTCGGGTTTGTAAATGAGATGGAGGTGATGGAGTTAAACACAACCCTAGAGCAAGAAATCCGGGAAGGTCAAACAAGGGATGAGGAAATCCAAGACATCAAGGAAAGGACCCGAGAAGGGAGAGAATTTAGATTTGATGAGGATGAAAAAGGTACCCTATGGCTTGGTAAACGAATTGTCGTGCCCAATGTGAAGCATATTCGAGAGACCATACCAAAGGAGGCACATGACTCCCCATACTCGATTCACCCCGGTTGTACAAACATGTACAAAGACTTGAAGACATGTAATTGGTGGGCTAGCATGAAGAAGGACATAGCTGAATATGTAGCTCTATGCGATGTGTGCCACGAGTCAAGACGGAACACCAAAGGCCAGCGGGATTACTGCAGCCATTAAAGATTCTGGAGTGGAAGTGGGAAGAGATCGGCATAAACTTTATAGTTGGTTTACCGCGTACCCAGTCTAGGTATGACTCAATTTGGGTGATCATGGATCGATTAACTAAATCAGCTCATTTTGTTCCCGTCAAGACCACCTATACCACCGCGAAGCTAGCAAAATTGTATATGGAGCATATCATGTGTTGACATGGAGTCCCGAAGAAGATAGTCTCAGACAGAGGTTCTCAATTTACCTCCAGGTTCTGGCATAAATTGCATGAAGCATTGGGAACAAGGTTGAATTTTAGCTCAGCATATCACCCTCAAATGATGGACAAACCGAGAGGACCAAACAGATTTTGAAGGACATGTTAAGAGCTTGTGCTTTAAAGCATGGGAAAAGTTGGGACAAGAGCTTGCCATATGCAGAATTTTCATACAACAATAGTTACCAAGCAAGTTTGGGGATATCACCATACGAATCACTATATGGAAGGAAATGTAGGACACCCTTATTCTGGAATGAGACAGGAGAAAATCAAGTATTTGGTCCGGATGTGTTACTAGAAGCTGAAAAGCAAGTTTAGGTAATCCGTGAGAATTTGAGGGCTGCCCAGTCAAGACAAAAAGGTTATGCGGACAATAGGAGAAGGAAACTAGACTTTGAAGTAGGAGACTTCATTTACCTCAAGGTGTCGCCAATGAGAGGTCATAAGAGATTTAACATAAGAGGAAAGCTAGCACCTCGATACATTGGACCATTCAAGATTTTGGACAAAAGAGGAGAAGTAGCATATATGTTGGAGATGCCAACTTATGTTTCTGATGTTCATGATATGTTTCATGTTTCCCTGCTCAAGAAGTGCTTAAGAGTGCCGAAAGAGCAAATGCCAATGGAAGAATTGGAATTAGAGGCAGATTTGACATATGCTGAACAACCGGTCAAAATCTTGGAAATCAAGGAAAGGGTCACAAGGAACAAGGTTATTAGATGGTGTAAAGTTCAATGGGATCATCACATGAAACCAGAGGCAACATGGGAGTTAGAAGATGACCTCAAGAAGGAATTTCCCTATCTTTTCTCTTCCGCATCGAATCTCGAGGGCGAGATTCATTTTAAGGGGGGTAGGTTTATAACACCCTCATTTTCATGCATCATGGCCTGCATACACTCATATACATGTCTAAAATTAATCCATGTACAAAGAAATAAGTTTAAAATTGATTTAGAGCAAAATCGCACTTAAGAAATCTGGAAAGTGCGGACTAGTTCGATTTTGGTGCGGACTAGTCCGATTTCTTTCTGAATAACCTCGGACTTGTCCGTTTTGGAGTGGATTGGTCTGTATTTTCTCTGTGGACATTTTCGGACTTGTCCGGCCTTATGCGGACTAGTCCGGTGTTTCAAAACTCTTGGAAATTTCGCTAAGTCCCTGGACTTGTCTGGGCTAATCCGGTCTTTTAGCGGACTTGTCCATTTTCCTCTCTGACTAAAGTCAAACTTGTCCGATTTTAGGCCAGACATGTCTGTTTTTCCCCTATGGATAAGTTTGGACTTGTCCGATGTCTAGTCTGGACTTGTCTGATTTCTCACTGTCCAACTTCGGACTAGTCGGGCCCTTTTCGGACTTGTCCGTTAAATCGCGACTCCGAATTGATCTTCTATTTCACGACTTGTTTCCTGGGTTTTACGTTAAGTGGTCCTAGGGACGTCGTGCCTAACCCTTTTAGAGCCCATGTGGGACTCTGAACCAACCTCTATTCACCTCAAACTTGAAATCCATCTAACCCTAGCCTCCACCTCTATATAAACAACCCTTCCCCTTGACTTGACATCTATTTGCCACTTTTCCACCTCACCAAACCCTAGTTCGTGGAGAACCACCATCAAGGAGGGAGGAGGAGATCCCAAGCAAGAAGAAGAAGAGGAGGAAACGAAAGAGGATCAAGATCTCCACCAAGTTTTGTTCTTCATCACCAAATCATCTCCAAGTTCTTCGTCAACCCTATATCGCCAAGATCCAAGTGTTGCCCCCAAGATCTTTGGTTCCTTGGAGTCCTAAACACCTGGTATACCTTCTAGTCTCCTTTTTCTTACGTGAATTCAACCCCAAGTCTCCAAATTCACATCGATCTAGAAAACCCTAATCTGCCGTTCTTGGAAAGTGCGGACTTGTCCGGTCCCTAGCGGACTAGTCCGATTTTCCTGGTTAAATTGCATCGAATTAATTCTAAAATTGATTTGAATCAACCCCTAACCTGTATAAACTTGTTAAAAGCTATTAGAACTAGTTAGTGATCATTAAAAACAACTTATTAACTAGTTGTACCCTGCATTTGCATTGATCATGCATGTCATGTCATATTGAGTAATATTTGTGCACTCTTTAATTGTGTTGCTTGTCTTGTATGTTTATTGTTTGGATTAGACGGATTTGTGCTAGAGAGTGCTGTGGAGGATCTTCAGCACCAAGAGTTTGAAGGCTTTGACCCGAACCAATACCAAGAGCAAGGCAAGTGTCCTTGAAGCATATTGATCCTGTTTCTAAAATAAATGTTTTGTTTTCAAAACTGCATGCTTGTGTCAATTTAATGGGAATCCTATGATAGGAAGTTTACTAGCTTTGGTTAACTACCCTTGTCACCCGGAATATATGGTAGAGAATCAGGATGGGCTTTTACCTTTTTGCTTCTCATAATTAAATGGGATGGGAAGACAATACTACACAATTATGCATTGATGAGATTATTGTAAATATGAATATGAACTGGTTAATGTGATATGGTAATGGGTGATCTAATCAAGCCTGGAATGTGGATGGGTTGGATGTTATGGTGGTTTCCTTGCTTTAGATCTAAGGACAAGTTCATGCAAGAATAAGCCAGGACTACAGTGCCACCACGAGGCCAAGTATGGGTGCGTCGTAGCTGATTAATTAGGGCTTTGACATTGTTATTTGGACCATTAAGGATGCTCGGGGAAGGGGTAGTCAGATTGGGTTTGCTGATGATTGGTGGGACTACCCTGGGATCCGAATGGCTCAAGAGGGGGCCCTTGGTTGAAGATGTGCTCAGTTGGAGACATCGCCACCGGTAAAACCTCAGTGGGGTCTAAATAGGCTAGTATTCCCTTTGTAAAGGCTATTTTGTGATCTCTTGGCCACACACCGATGGGAGTGCAAAACGGCATAATAGAGGTTCTAGCCACTGCAAGATGATGAAATCACAAACACGTGGGTAAAGTGGTACAAACTCTGCAGAGTATGTCTAAAACTATCATGATAGTCGTGCTCCTGGTCATAAGCGACCTGGATCCTTACATGATTAGGGGAAAACCTGGGATTTGGGATGGTTTGGTAATGGTTATGGTTTGGTACTGGTTATGAATGGTAACATGGTTATGGCTGGTTATTGATTGGTTTATGGCAATGGATATGGTTAATGGTAATGGTAAGATCTGGTTTAATGATGATGGATATGGAATATGGACTTATACTATAATAATCATTGTGGGATATGATGGGTTTACTTCACATGCATATAATATATTGATTTTCAAATGTTTTAATGTACTTTTTAGCACTTAGCCATTATCATTGTCGTCATTTGAATCAGCTACATGTCATACTTTCCACACTTGTTGAGTATGACATGTACTCACCCTTGCAATTCCCCCACCAACAGTTGCAGGTCAGGATTGGGAGTATAACAGTGATAATAGGGAGTTCTAGGCCGTGTATACCGTCAGCTTGCCTGTGGTGTTGCTTGGAGCGCTACCCTTATGCTTTGTTTGCTTAATTAGATTATTTCCGCTGCATTAGTTCAAATTTGTCACTAATATTCATTAGAGCTTGTATTCGAGGATATTATGAATTCTATAATAAAGTACTTATTTAATAATTTGAGCTGTGGTAATTATCTGTTTATTAGTTGTGAATCACTTGTGCATGTGTGTTGAACATCCTGGACACACATATACTACACTTGGTTTATTTTTCGAACCGGGTGTCACACAAAGAATGGTTCTACTCCCTCTCTTTTGTACCACGTGTAGAGAATGTTACTTTTGCCGATAATTCTTCAACTCCTATAATTGCTAAGGGTTCAGTTTGAGTAAATGAGCACTACACTTTGAAGGATGTGGCACTCATTAAAAATTAGAAATACAACTTGCTTTCTGTTTCACAACTACTGGATGAAAATCTAGAAATTATTTTCACTAAAAATTGCTGCAAAGTTGTAAATTCAAATAGTGAGCTTATTTTTAACATGTCTCGGTTTGGAAGAGTTTTTAAAGCTGATTTTGATATGTATTCTTCTATGCATAGGTGTCTAGTTGCTAATGATTCTAAAGACTTATATTTTTGGCATCGTAGACTTGGTCACGTAGGCTTTGATCATCTAACGCGTGTTAGTGCTCTTGATCACATACGTGGGCTGCTTAAGCTGAAAGGGGACAGAGGAAGTGTGTGCTCTTCTTGTAGACATGCTAAGATGGTTGCAGGTTCACATACTCCTCTCACAATGATCATGACAACTGAACCGGGTCAACTTTTGCACCTTGACACCGTAGGGCTCTCATGTGTTCAATCCTTCAGAGGTAAATGGTATGTTCTTGTGATTGTTGATGATTATTATAGATACTCTTGGGTTTACTTTATGTCATCTAAGAATGAAGCTTTTAGTCACTTTAGAACTTTATTTCTTATAATATCAATTGATCACCCAGGATCTTTAAAAGCAATTAGAAGTGATAACATAACTGAATTTAAAAATCAATCTTTTGATCACGTTTGCGCTGAAAATGGAATAGATCATCAATTTTCTTCATCATATGTACCTCAACAAAACGGTGTTGTAGGAAGAAAGAAAATAACCTTAGTTGAGATGGCTAGGACTATGCTTGATGAATATCAAACTCCTAGAAAATTTTGGGTTGAGGCAATTGCAACCGCTTGTTATGTCTCAAATCGTGTTTTCTTGCATGCTAAGCTAGGTAAAACACCATATAAGCTTCGGTTTGGATATAGGCCTAGTGTTACACACTTTCGGGTCTTTGGTTACAAATGCTTTGTTAAGAAACATGATAATCTTGATAAATTTGAACCTAGATCTATTGATGGCATGTTTCTTAGTTATCCATCTCATACTAGAGGCTACCGTGTGCTTTTACTTGACACTAATAAAATTGTGGAGACTTGTGAGGTGTCTTTTGATGAAGCTAGCCTAGGTACTAGCTCAAACATTGCAGGTCCGGATCCATATCCGCAGAGGGAGAGCATTTCTGTTGAAGATGAGGAAGAAGTGGAGCTGTTGCACAAAAATTCAGCAGCTAATGACTTTAGTTCAGCTCCAGATGCTGATTCTCAACCAGCACCGATGACCATTATTGTTGATCCTGATCGTCCTCAAGTCACAAGCTCATCAATTTGTATGAAAATGAAGAAGAAGAAGCTTGTGAAGTGTCTACTCCCCTCTGGATTCTCAAAAGTCATCATCCACAACAAATGATTGGAAGCTTGCACAAATGAGTCACATGGTCCAGCTATGATGAGTTCAGAATTTGAGATGAGTATGATGGGAGAACTCATGTACTTTTTGGGGTTGCAAATCAAGCAAACCAAGGAAGGTACCTTTGTGCATCAAACAAAGTATACAAGAGACCTTCTTAAGCGCTTCAACATGGACAAAAGCAAGCCTCTTCGGACACCAATGGTACAGCAACGACACTTGAACTTGATGAAGATGGTAAACCTGTGGATCAAAAAGAATATAGAAGCATCATCGGATCACTTTTGTATCTCACGACATCAAGACCAGACATACAATTCAGCATATGTCTTTGTGCACGGTTTCAAGCTTCTCCACGTGCTTCACATCGGCAAGCCGTCAAAAGGATTCTCAGGTATTTACATGGAACTCAAGAATTTGGCATTTTTCTTCCTTCTTTCTCAACCGTTACTTTGAAAGCTTTTTCAGATGCAGATTTTGGGGGTTGTAGGATTGATAGGAAAAGTACTTCTGGTGCTTGTCATTTTCTTGGTAATTCACTTGTTGCTTGGTCCTCTAGAAAACAAAACTCAGTTGCACAATCCACAGCCGAATCTGAATATGTAGCTGCTGATAGCGCTTGCTCACAAATTATTTGGATTGTTCGAACACTTAAGGACTATGGGGTTGATCTAGATAGGTTTCCACTGTTTTGTGATAACACTAGTGCCATTTGCATTGCTAAAAACCACGTGCAACATTTTAGAACTAAGCACATTGACATTAGGTATCACTTTCTCCGTGATAATGTTGAAAAAGGAAACATTGTGCTTCATCATGTAGATACCGAACAACAATTGGCTGACATTTTTACAAAACTTTTGGATTTCACTCATTTTTTGTTACATTCGTAGTGAAATAGGGGTTATGCATCCTCATGGCTTAAATTGAGGGGGATTTTTGAAACTTGGGAAGTCTATGTGTGAATTTGAAATTAAAATAATATGAGCATAGTATTTCATACATATATGACTTTGTGATTCTTTTTTCATGCTGAAAGTTCTTACTACATTACTCTTGTTATACATTTTGTAGTTTTTGCCATGACTAGTAATTGGAATAATTAGTGACACTAAATTTGGTCATGATCGAACTTTCTTGCTCTTTTGAACTTGTTGCATGCTCACAAGTGCTTTTAATCATAAAGAATTAATCAAGTAAGCAACTCACATGTTGAGTTTTTATGTTAAAAAAATGAGAAAAGATCAAGAGAATATGCATGCATCGCACTTCTTCTTTTGAGATGGCTTATCATTGCACTTAGATATGAACTTGGAAGAAGTTGTGTATGACTAAAACCATGTCCTTAAGCTCCTGATTGTCAAATGACATAGGCTTGGCTTGGTTGGTTAGAATAAGGCTGATGCGGCATATAATCTCTTACAAATGTCATATGATCAAAAAATTTGCTTAAAAGAAAATAAAATTGCAGCAACAAGTGTCATGCTTTCAGGTCTTGAAATAGTTAAGTTTCTGAGATCATGACTTGCTTAAATTGAAAATTACATTTGATCTCTAACATGGCTTACACTACTTTATGTATCCCATTGTTGTGATAGTGTAAGTTACTTGATAGTATGACTTGGATGAGCTTTGTTTTATATGTATATGTTATAATGTGCTCATAACAAATTAAAATTTCTGTTTTGAACCTTGCTGAAGACATTGTCAAAGGGGGACAAGTATGCAAGGGGGAGAAATATGTATAGGGGGAGAAATTTATTTCCATCTCATTTGATTTTCAAAAAGGGGGAGAACTTTGTTTTCAAAACTTTTCATGCGAATAAGCCAATGTTTGGATTTTAAGTGGTGTTGCCAATGCATTCATCAAGGGGGAGATTGTGAGACCTATGTGTGCTGAATACATTGGCTTGTGCTGAATACACTGGCTTTGACGATAAAAGTTTTGAATACAACCAAAACACCTTTTTAACAAGGTCCGACTCTAGGTCCGAGCTCCTGCAAGGTCCGACGATAGGTTTGGCTTGTTTTGGGTGGCTTCTACAAGGTCCGACGTAAGGTCCGACTTGCTTTTATCTAGGTCCGACTTTTTTTGGCTAGGTCCAACTTATTTTGGTTAGGTCCGACTAGCTTTGGTAAGCTCCGGCGCTAGGTCCAACTAGCTTTGGTAAGCTCCAGCGCTAGGTTTTGCTTGCTTTGGTAAGCTCCAGTAAGGTCCGGTTAGCTTTGGGAAGGTTCAGAGCTTGATCACAGTGGTTCTGCTTTTTAATTTGCAATGTTTCAAACTTGCTTTTTGGATTTTGGAAAATTTGCTTAGTATTCTTTTACTAAGCTTTTGGTGTGTTTTGGTAGTCATTGCTGATATAATTTTTCTATGGTTTGCAACATGCTTATGTGAGGTGCTCACGTAAGGTGTTGTGGTTCCGGAACTAACATGAGTCAAGTCGAGGACTCGTGCTCGGAAGTATTGGTTGTTTATTCATGTGCAGGTGTTGCTTGAGTTCAAGACATGGCTGGTGACGGGATCCATTGAACTAGTCTTAGGGAGAAGATGAGGTTTAACAACCAAGTTCAGGAGGAATTGTGGTTGAGTTGGTCGGGAGGTCATGTAGCATGTTTGAATCAAGAACAATGCATATGAAGGTATCGTGTACGTCATTGGAAGATGTTTTCACGTGTTCAAGGAGTGCATGGACATAGCTACATGGTTCCTGGGCGTGATGAAGAGATGTGAATGTAAAGAATTGGTCAGAAAGGTCCAACCGACTAGGTTATGGACTCAGGCTGCGGCTGAGTCGTGTTTGACT
The DNA here is from genome assembly GCA_036927565.1 of Tuctoria greenei. NCBI lineage: Eukaryota > Viridiplantae > Streptophyta > Magnoliopsida > Poales > Poaceae > Tuctoria > Tuctoria greenei. The sequence goes on along the minus strand of JAYESD010000004.1, from coordinate 211,651,357 downwards.
CAAATATGGAAAGTTTTGAGTTGGTTATGATAGTATTTTGTGTGGGTCACGAATTTGAGTTGTTTTAGGAATGTGGGATACATTCCTAAGGTGTTTGGAAGTCTTAAGATTGCTTATATCTGCGTATAGAAGAGTCTTGAGCAGTTACAAAAAGTTTCAATTCGTGAATTGAGTAGGAATAGAGTCTTAGTTAGGTTTGGGTTGGCCTAAGGGCTAGTTATATAAGCATGGGAGGCCATAGATCGTGGTGCACGACTTTGGGGTTGTTCCTCTTGTGGTTTGATCAATAAAATTTGTAGTTTGAAGGAACTTTTGTGCCTTGTTCGTCTGACTTGTTTTCATCAAGTCTTTCTCGTCGAGATTCTGCACAGCACTACCTTGTTTCGTCTTCACAACTTGATTTTCTATCATCTTTGAAAATTTCACAGTCATTGGATTTATGGTTTCTGATCTACACGAGTTTCTTTTTAGTGTTCCAAAACTGTTTTTCTCAGGTAGGACAAATTGACCTTTATTTAATCTTTCGATCGTAACTTGAGTTTTTCTCAACGGATTTTCGTGATTCTTGTTGTGACGTCTTCGTGACTTGATTCTCTACAATATATACTTGTTTTGTTACAATTGATCACATTTAGATTAATCGCACACATGATTTCTTTAACAGATTGTTTTTCTGTCGAGGGGTTTTTGTTGCTTCCGCTAAAAAAGTTTTAATCTACCATTCACCCCCCTCTAGAAGCTTTACACATTCTCTTCGATCCTACACATAAAACGTCAATGATGGTCCCCCTGGGAGTCATTGGAGCTTGGTTGCTTCGACGGCGCCCACTGTCAATGCATAAAACGATGACAACAGGCCCCCTGGGAGTCGTTGGGGCTTGGTTGCTTCAACAGCGCCCACTCTCAACGCTTAAAACATCGACGGCGGGCCCTCTGGGAGTTTCCAGAGCTTGGTTGCTTCGACAGTGCCCACTGTCAATGCATAAAACATTGATGGCGGGCCCCCTGGGTGATGCCGAAGCTAAGTGCTCTGGCACCATCCACCATCGTTGTGCAGATTGCCGTCAATTATTCATTTTTCATGTGCATGAGAGATCAGAAAAGTAGTAAAATTTGTCATCTTGCCTATAGCTTATTTGCGGCTTAATATCCTTTTTTGAATTTTAGATCCTAACAAACTCACTGTGACAGCGTAAGTATATTGATTGAACTTTATTAGGTATGTATGTTTTCCGGACCCGCCTTACTGAGACCCACCAGAATAGGTAGAGCGGCGTACATAGGGTGCAGGACCAGGCTAAGTCGATAGCGCACTCTAGACCTGTCATTGGCTTTGGTTTTCAGGTGAGTAGGCCATCTAACAATACTAAGATCTAATAGAAGATTACCAATAAAACTTATATATCACGTGAATCCCTAGGACTAAATTTCAAGTGGATTGCACAACATTGCTATTGACAAGAAGGTAAAAGATGATAAAAATAATGAGCATTGCGCAAAACTAATGCATGTAGAGTCTGTTTGCACATAAATGTATTTCATTATAGGTTTGAATAATAGGAGAGACAAGGACACACTTAAAGTACATGACCAAGTTAAGTGTGCTATTCATCTTGTGCTAACCCAGGGAAGGTAAAGACACACCTAAAGTACAGGACCAAGTTAGGTGTGCTTTGGATCTAAGACCGACTCGACTTTGATCATAGACTCTATAAGATACATTTTATGCAAACACAGACTCACCTCCATGTAACTAAGTGTAGAAATTATGAAGGTGCTCGAAGTTCTAGGGGTTGGGAAGTGGTATCTTATCCTCTGTTGCCAAACGAATGCATCCGGGACGGGAAACTTTGACTACTCAAAAGGGACCTTCCCGGCTGGGGGAAAGTTTGTTCATCACTTCGCGAGTAAGTCTTTATTGCAGCACCGGATCGCCTTCTTCCAACTGCCGGTTATGCACATACCTTTTGTGATAGCGTAGGAGCGCCTAGCGGTATCGTGCGTTTCGGATAGCTGCTTGGCACCTTGCCTCGTCGATGAGGTCTAGGTCTTCACGCTGGAGTTGGTCTTGCGTAACTTCGTTGTAGGTCCAGACTCGGAGAGACCCCATGGCGATCTCTAGAGGAAGGACTGCTTCGACTCCATATATCAGGAAGAAGGGTGTCTCTCCTGTTGCCCGGTTGGGTGTTGTCCGGCTCGCCCATAGTGCAGACGGAAGCTCTTCTATCCAGTTGGCGCCATGTTTCTTGAAGTGCTCATAAGTGCGCGTCTTGATCCCCTTGAGTATTTCTATGTTTTCTCTCTCGACTTGGCCATTGCTTGCTGGATGAGCTATTGATGTGTAGCTGACTGATATGTTGAGGTCTTCGTAGTACTCTTTTAATGCTGCTCTTGTGAATTGGGTTCTGTTGTCAGTGATGACTCTATTCGGAACTTCAAATCTGCAAACAATGGACTTCAAGAAGTTGATGGCAGATTGCTTGTTGATTTTTATAACTAGAGTAGCTTTCGGCCTCTTTGTGAACTTGTTGATGGTGATGTATAAGAACTGGTACCCTCCGACGGCTTTTGGGAAAGGTCCCAAAATATCCATCCCCCACACGGCGAATGGCCATGAGGGAGGTATCATTTGCAGTGACTGCGCCAATGTATGAATTTGCTTCATGTGGAACTGGCACGGTTCCCACTTCTTGGCTAGCTCGACTGCATCCTGGAGTGTTGTAGGCCAGTAAAAACCATGTCGGAAGGCTTTATCGACTCGCATGCGGGATGATGCGTGATTTCCACACTTGCCTCCATGGATCTCCGTGAGAAGTTTGCAGCCTTCTTCCCTGGAAATGCACCACATTAGAACGTCGTTGGCACCACGTCGCTAGAGATCCCCTTTTACCAACGTGTATCTTTTAGCCAATGTGACAATTCGCTCAGCGGATGCACCGTCTTCAGGAAGGATACTGTCCTTCAAGTAGTCCTGAACCTTTGAGATCCATGCATTAGGACTGACTTGAGCTTCTGTATATTGTGCGCTTGGTTGCTTGGAGCTTCCTGTAATGCCTATGATCCTTGGTGGACGCCATGGTGTTGATATTTCCTACGCACTACTAACAATTCATCCCTAGCAGGCGTGCTAGAAATGCTTGTTGGTAGTTTTAATTCTTAGATGAACGTCCGCAAGCGTACGGAAACTATCGATGTAGCATTTTCCCTTTAAAGAGTATTCCCAAAGGAAGTCATTTATATTTTCCCAAAGGAAGGCTAGATGGAAGTAAAACAATCATCAAGTGGAACAGGATAGGTTGGCCTAGGTAGGGTTCTAGCAAGGATGGATAAAGGGTAATTGAGGTAGTGTGACATACACAAGAGCATTCTATCCTAAGATGATAAATGAGGTAATAGAGGAACTAGGCTAAGAGTTTGGTAGATACTCCTACTATGCTTCTAATATACATATACATAGCCTAAGTTAGTTACTAATGATTATATTAATTATGAATTCTCATGCTAAGTGTAACACCCTCATTTTCATGCATCATGCCTTGCATACACTCATATACATGTTTAACATTAATCCACATCAAGAGGAACGAGTTTAAAATTGATTTGGAAGAAAAACGCACTTAAAATCCTAAAAAATGCAGACTAGTTCGATTTTGGTGAGGACTAGCGCGATTTCCCACTGACTTCAAACGGACTTGTCCGTTTTGGCTGCAGAATAGTCTGATTTTTCCTCTGGACACTTTCGGACTTGTCCGATTTTGTGCGGACTAGTCCGATATTCCAAGAATCCTTGAAAATTTGCTAAGTCCCTGGACTTGTCGAGACTATTCTGGTGTTCCAGCGGACTTGTCCGATTTCCTCTCTGACTAAAGTCAGACTTGTCCGATTTTTTGCCAGACTTGTCCGATTTCTTTCTGACTAACTTCGGACTAGTCTGGTCCTTTCCGGACTTGTCCGTTATTTCGCGACTCCGAGTTGATCTTTTTTTTTACGACTTGTTTCTTGGGTTTCATGTTAAGTGGGCCTAGGTACGTCGTGCCTAAGTCTTTTAGAGCCCATGAGGACTCTAAACCGGCCTCTACTCCTCTCAAACTCGAAATCCATCTAACCCTAGCCTCCACCTCTATATAAACAACCCGACCCCTTGACTTGACATCTATTTGCCACTTTTCCACCCCCACCCAAACCCTAGTTCGTGGAGAGACACCATAATAGAAGGAAGAGGAGATCCCAAGCAAGAAGAAGAGGAGGAGGAAACGAAAGAGGATCATGATCTCCATCAAGTTTCATCCTTCATCACCAATTCATCTCCAAGTTCATCACCAACCCTAGATCATCAAGATCTAAGTGTTACCTCCAAGTTTCTTGATTCATTGGAGTCCTAAACACCTGGTATACCTTCTATTTCCTTTTCCTTATGTGAATTCGACCCCTAGTCTCCAAATTCACGTCGATCTAGAAAACCCTAGTTCGCTAGTTCTGCGAACTGCGGACTAGTCCGGCCTTCTGCAGACTAGTCCGATTTTGTTGACTAAATTATGTTGAATTAATTCTAAAAGTTGATCTAATCAAATCCAAACCTGTATAAACTTGTTAAAATCTATTATAACTAGTTAGTGATCATTAAAAGCAATCTATTAACAAGTTCTACCTTGCATTTGCATTAATCATGCATGTCATGTCATCTTGAGTAATATTTGTGCACTCTTTGATTATGTTTCTTGTCTTGTATGTTTATTGTGCGTATTAGACGGATTCGCGCCAGAGAGTGCCGCGGAGGATTTCCAGCACCAAGAGTTTGAAGAAGTTGACCCGAACCAACCGCAAGAGAAAGGCAAGTGTCCTTGAAGCATATTGATCTTGTTTTGAAATAAATGTTTTGATTGCAAATTGCATGCTTGTGTTAACTTGATGGGAATCCTATGATAGCAAGTTTACTAGCTTTGTTTAACCACCCTTGTCACCTGGGATATATGGTAGAGAGTCGGGATGGGATTTTTACCTTTTGCCTCGCTTAATTAATTGGGTTGGAAGAACAACTATACTACCTAATTTAATTATGCATTAATGAGATTGTGGTTGACATGAACTGGTTAAATCTGATATTGTAATGGGTGATCCAAGCAAGCCTGGTACGTGGATGGGTTGGATGTTATGGTGGTTTTTCTTGCTTTAGATCTAAGGACCGGTTCGTGGAGCGACCATCCATGATTTACAGTGCCACCACGAGTCCATGTATGGGTGCGGCGTAGCTGATTAATTAGGGCTTTGCAAGTGCTATTTGGACCATTAAGGATGCTCGGGGAAGGGGTAGTCGGATTGGATTTGTTGATAATTGGTGGGACTACCCTGGGATCCGAGTGGCTCAAGAGGGGGCCCTTGGTTGAAGGTGTGCTCAGTTGGAGACATCGCCACCGGTGAAACCTCAGTGGAGTCTAAATAGGCTAGTAATCCCTTTGTAAAGACTATTTTGTGATCTCTTGGCCACACACCTACATAAGTGTGAGACGGCATAATTGAGATTATATAGTCATCGAAAGGTGATGAAATCACAAACACGTGGGTAAAGCGGCACAACCTCTGCAGAGTGTGTCTAAAACTATCATGATAGCCGTGCTCCCGATTATGAGCAACTTGGACCTTCGCATAATTAGAGGAAAATTAGGATTTGGGATGGTTATGGTTGGTATTATGGTTATGGATGGTTATGAATTGAATTCTGGTATTGAATATAGATATTGGTATATGATGATGGATATGGAATATGGACTGGTATTATGATAACTAAATGGCTTATGATGGGTTTATTCACATACATATAATATATTGCTTTTCAAATGTTTTATGTACTTTTCAGCACTCAACTATTATTATTATTATCGTCATTTGAATCAACCACATGTCATACTTTCCACACTTGCTGAGTACGACATGTACTCACTCTTGCAAACCCCCCCCCAATAGTTGCAGGTTAGGATTGGGAGTTTAATGACGATAATGCAGAGTTCTAGGCCGTGTCTACCGTTAGTTTTTCCTGTGGTGTTGATTGGAGCTGCGCTATACCCTATTGCTTATACTGCCTAGCTGTTTAGTCTGCTTATTTAGTTTATTTCCGTTGCATTAGTTGAACTCGTCATTAATGTTCATTAGAGCTTGTATTCGAGGATAATATGGTTTATGCAATAAAATTTGGTTAATTAATCTTGATCTGTGGTAATTTTCTGTATACTCTTTTGTGAATGCACTCATGTATGTGTGTTGAACATCCTGGGTACACATATGTGTTCACTTGGTTCATTTTTGGTACCGGGTATCACACTAAGTGGATTAACACATCGGGCACGGGTTTACCCCTAGCAACACTAGGCGACTCCTGCCAAGGGCTTGTGGCATAGCCGAACAAGGAGGATTATGGAGGACAGATAGGGCTGTCACCACCAACTGCCTACCTCTTCAATCCGTGGGTTTACAAGACATTCAACACTACTCTCTATCCTAGCATCATGCTATCATATTAAGTAATTACCTTAGGAGCCTAAGCACAAGCCAATCCTAAGGCAATGAACTAATTCATCGTTGAACCAATGTTAATTCATAGCATAAGTGATTCATATTAATATAGTCATATCATAGCTAACTAGACTATAGTGGAGGTTTATAGTGTTTATGATGATGTAATAAGAATGGTATAGCACAATCATAATTACTATTCCTACTGAATGTAGGCCTAGAGGGGGGGTGAATAGGCCTTCTTGAATTTTCTCGGTTCCTGTAGCACTTCAACAACAAGGTCAAAACCAGATATATCGGACTAGTCCGGTAAAGTGCGGACTAGTCCGGATTTCACGGACTAGGTTGATCAAGTTAGGTCAATTTGATTGTTTCGTTGACGTTTGCAGCGGAAATATAAACTTCAATAACAGTTCAATGATTGTATGTCAAGTTCTATTGCAAGTATGATTCTTGTTCAACTATTTAACTTAAATTCAACAAGATGAATCAAACCCTAGATAATGTTGATCAACTAGAATGATGAACACAAACGAACAAGACACAAGATTTATCCCGTGGTTCGGTTACCACGAAGGCAACCTACGTCCACGTTTAGGAGCCCACAAAAGGACCGGGTCTTCACCAACCCTTCCCTCGTCGGATCGCCACGAAGGCCAATCCTCTTCCACTAAACACACAGGGGTAAATCACCAAGTTGAAGGGGCAATCTCACAAGTTGAGAGCTCCCTTGATTACAAGTTTCAAGACCACCAATAACACACTTCGAAATATACAAATTGAGATGCAAGAGTGTGTTAGAGATTCAAACCAAAAGCTCAATCGTGTGCCAAGTGCCTCTCGAATGATCTACAAGTGATCTTCAATGGATTGATTGATTTTGCACTTAATTTCGTGGAGAGAGATCATTTTTGAGTCTCTTGGGAGGTGTGACGGTGCTAGGGTTCGAGAGAGGGTGAAAGTGGGCCGTGCACCTCTATTTATATGGGGTTTCTAGAAGTTACCGTTAGGGTTCAGAAAGATCGGACTAGTCCGTGGTGGTGACCGGACTAGTCCGGTGTGCTGTGTAAAGCAAACCCTAAGTGTTTAGGAATCTCGGACTAGTCCGGTTCAAAACAGACTTGTCCGATTTCGCTACTGGAAAGCTTCGGACTAGTCCGATTGTCATCGGACTTGTCCGGACACATGAAACCCTAAGTGTTTAGGATGACAAGTCCGCACTTGGAGGACTTGTCCGATTTAGATCAGGGTGTATATCGGACTAGTCCGTGTAAACACCGGACTTGTCCGAAGTGGATCAGAAAGTATATCGGACTAGTCCGGGTCACAACGGACTTGTCCGATTTTGTGAGACTTGTGCATTGTTTTGAGGACTAGTCCGCACTGGGGAGGACTAGTCCGAAGTGGAACAGAAAGATATCGGACTAGTCCGGTGCTGATCGGACTTGTCTGATCTGGTGCAGAATGGGATATTGGACTAGTCCGGCTGATATCGGACTAGTCCGGTCCTGTATAGCTTTGTGCATTGTGTGTGTGTGATTAAATGAGATTGAGCTCTTGGGTGTGTTTCCTTAACACACTCCATGCATACTAAACTACTAATTTCTTCTCCTTGAGCTCAAATTCATTTTCCTTCTCAATTTCCCTCTTTTTGGTACTTTGCTCATTTTTCATCATTTTCCTGCATTCATCTCAACAAAAGGATTAGGATCCCAATTGCTTGTCATAAATCATCCAAAACCCACAAGGGAGTCCTAGATGCACTTTCAATCTCCCCCTTTTTGGTGATTGATGACAACCAATTGAGATTTCACAAAATGAGGTATAAAATGAGATTCTCATAAAGTATGCACATATGACTCAAAAATTCATCAAGCAACAAGATAATTATTCATATGTGCATTCTTTATGGTGGGATGCATACTAACAGCATGAATGCATTAAGAATGACAGAATTTGCATTGATCAACTAATATCAAGTGAATATGGCATTTTAGGGACAAAAATTCAGATTTCATCACACACTTGCAAATTATTTGAGCAATTCATAACAGGACCAAACATGATATGAAAATAGAGTTAAGCAATTACAATTAAAAAAAGAGAGCTCTCTCCTCGCATCCTATGCAGCTAAAGCTAAGACTAGAGACTCCCCCTCAATCTCTCCCCCTTTGGCATCAAGACACCAGAAAGAGAGAGAGGAAGGTCCTAGGGCTTCACTCTTCGCTGTCAGTCCTCTCGTCGTCTTCATCTTCTTCCTCGCTTTTCGCTTGACGAGGTTGAGAGGTAGGAGGAGGAGCGGAGCTGCTCGAGCCCCCAATGCCAAAATAGGCAAACTCAGAGGGAGTCAAGGGGCTGAGCTCGGTGATGTCCGGATCAGAATCTTCAGAAAGTACTGGAGATCCAATTGGGTTGATCTCCAGCTTCTCACTCAGCTGCTTCACATTGGCTTTGATATATCTCATGTTCTCCTTCCTCTTCTGATTTAGCTTGTGAAGCTTCACTTCAGTTTTCTTGCATGAGGAGAAAATTGCAGCCAAGTACTTGAGGATCCCACTGGCGGATCCTTTTTGAGGGGCTTCCCTGGAGGGGGGAGTAGCCCTAGCAGCTTCTTCTTGCCTTGCCGGTGCCTCGGGGCTTGAGGCCGGCGATGGAGCAGCCTGGACACTCATTGACTGAGGCTTCTGAGGCCTCAGTGGAGTGTGCTCCACATCCTTCACAAACTCGATTCCTGTGACCTTCTCAATCATGAACATCAAGTAAGGGGCATAGCCACAGGATCGGTTGGGGGTACTTGAGATATTGACCATATCATTCCAAATATAGTCTGCAACATCGAATTGCCTTTTCTTGCTAATGACCCTCATCAGGGTCCGCAGGTAGCCTTGCACACTCCCTGCATCCCCATCCTTGGGGGCAATCGTCTTCCTGAGGACTCTGTTGAGGACCACAAAGAAAGGCTTCATATTCTTTGTGGAGGGAGGGACATACTTGGAGGTGGGCTCATACATGAACTTCATTCCATCCCTCTCAATGACCCCAATGTTGTAGATAATGAGTTGGTCATGTCCTTCAGAGTCAAGGTGCAGCAGGCGGGCAAACTCTTCTTGAGTAATAGAATACTTGGATCCATGAGTCATCCAAGTCACACTTTCTTCGTCTTCACTTGAGAAGTGGCACGTTGCATAGAATTGTGCAATCACTTCATCATTCCAATTATATCTGAAGGCAAACAGATCCTTCAGCCCATGTCTCTCTGCAGCTGCTATCACTTCATCAAAAGCTGCACATTTCCTCTTCTCAAGGTGAGCCCAGTCAATCCATTGACTGCGTACTACCGGGGTCTTCATCGGCAAATAGACCAGCTTGTAGAAATCAGCATGGAAATTTGACCAAAACCTGCCATCAGCTGCTTGCTTGGGCCTTGCATAGCAATCAACACTTCTCAACTTCATAGCCACATCGCTGCCCTTGCCATTGAATCTTTCCTCATTGGGGTCCCGGACCCCTTCTCTGGGAGTATGCAACTTTAGGGGCCCAACAGGCCCTGTGGCAACCCCCTTGCCCTTCCCTTTAGCTTGGCGAAGGCCACTTGAAGGAGGAGCAGCCTTTGAGGCGGCCTTCTTGACACACACCTTCCTCCGAACCTGGGGAGGTGAGGGAGCAGGCTCGGAGGGTCTCTCTTGGCGTTTCTTGCCAAGACCCGCGGAGGACCGAGGTGCCACCTCGTGGTCCAACTCGGCCTCGAAATCGGAGATTTCGTTGTCGGAGCTCGACATGATCTGAGAATGAGTGATCAAGAGAAAGGACAAGTTATACAAGGTATTGGTGAGGTAAGATGGCAATGGAATTCATTAGGGAATTAAAGAATTAGGTTTTGGTTCAGAAACAACGGACTTGTCCGGTGCACAGGCACGGACTAGTCCGGGGGACCGGACTTGTCCGTACCTGGACCGGACTAGTCCGGTGTTCATCCGCAAAAACCTAACAGACTGGACAAAAATTTATCCCTAAGGTAAAACTAGTCTAGCATACACATAGTACATCAACTAGACATGTAACTAGTGAAGAATGCTAGGCCAAACGATAAGCAATAGAGAAATTTGTGATTTCTTAGGGTTTTGAAGAGTATTTACCAAGAAATCAAAGGAAGCTTGAGATTTTGGGGGTTGGAAACCGGACTTGTCCGCTAACTTCAATCCCCGAGTCTTCAAGCTTGATCTCCGCCCAAGATTGAGGCTTTTCGACGGAGGAATCAAGGATTCGCCTTGGGAGCTCGAGCGCAAGAGAGAGAAAGCTTGGGGGCGAGTGTGGGGTGAAGGGATAGGGTTTAGTGGCGGCTAGGGTTATGGACACGAAAAATCGGACAAGTCCGGACGTGACCGGACTAGTCCAAAGTCCTCCAGAGACCTAAGTCGGACTAGTCCGTGGTCTGTCGGACTAGTCCGGCCTAACCGGCACACTGCGGACTAGTCTGCAATGGCGGACTAGTCCGGGTAACCACGGACTTGTCCGTGGTCACCATGAGAGAATTGCATAGCCCATTCATATATATTTGAAGGTCCAATAATTGAGAGTATAGAGGCAAAACAATTCAAATAATCTTGATGAATTTGACCAGGAAGCAAACAACAATCATACTATGATCAAAAATTCATCAAGATCTAATAATTGACATAGTTTTTCGAGAGAAAAATGGGGAGGGTTAATTTTCACAATTCAATCAATATTTTGAAGCAATCATACAGGTATGCAACTTTTCAAGCCACACTCCGAGAATCAAGAATGTTTAGCTCATTTCGGAGTTCGCAAAAACGTTTTTCATCAAGTGGCTTGGTGAATATGTCGGCCAATTGTTTTTGGGTGTTGACATGAGAGATGGATATGTCTCCTTTCATGGAATGGTCTCTCAAGAAATGGTGTCTTATGTCAATGTGTTTAGTTCTAGAGTGCTCAACTAGATTGTGGGCTATTTTAATGGCACTCTCATTATCACAAAGAAGAGGAATACGATTCATATTGTAACCGTAATCCCTTAGAGTTTGTCGCATCCAAAGGAGTTGTGCACAACAACTCCCGGCTGCAACATACTCCGCTTCGGTTGTGGATAATGCAATGGAATTCTGTTTCTTGGATGACCAAGAAACTAAGGATCTTCCTAGAAATTGGCAAGTGCCGGAAGTGCTTTTTCTATCAACTTTGCACCCGGCATAATCTGCATCGGAATACCCAATGAGATTGAATTTTGATCCTTTTGGGTACCAAAGACCAAGATTGGGTGTATGAACTAAATATCTTAGGATTCTCTTTACGGCTGTCAAATGACATTCCTTAGGGTTGGCTTGAAATCTTGCACACAAACATACACTCAACATAATATCTGGCCTAGATGCACATAAGTAAAGTAAAGATCCAATCATGGAGCGATATACCTTTTGGTCGACGCTCGGTCCATCTTCATTGAGATCCAAGTGACCATTCGTTGCCATGGGAGTCTTTATGGGCTTTGCCTTGTCCATGCCAAACTTCTTGAGGATGTCCTGTGTGTACTTGATTTGGCTTATGAATGTTCCTTCCCTTTGTTGTCGCACTTGGAATCCCAAGAAGTACTTCAATTCTCCCATCATTGACATTTCAAATCTGTCTGTCATAATTATACTAAACTCTTCACAGAAAGATTGGTTAGTTGATCCAAAAATTATATCATCAACATAGATTTGGCAAATAAAAAGATCATTATCCAGATTTTTCGTGAATAGTGTATAATCTACTTTGCCAATTTGAAAGCCATTATCAATTAAAAAATCTCTAAGACACTCATACCAAGCTCTAGGAGCTTGTTTGAGGCCATAGAGAGCCTTACGCAGTTTATACACGTGGTCGGGGAACTCTTCGTCTTCAAATCCGGGTGGTTGCTCCACGTACACCTCTTCCTTGATCGGTCCGTTGAGGAAGGCGCTTTTCACGTCCATTTGATACAGCTTGAAATCATGGTGAGTAGCATATGCAAGTAATATTCTAATTGATTCAAGCCTAGCTACTGGAGCAAAGGTTTCATCGAAATCCAAACCTTCGACTTGTGAGTAACCTTTGGCCACAAGTCATGCCTTGTTTCTTGTCACCACTCCGTGTTCATCTTGCTTGTTGCGGAAGACCCACTTGGTGCCCACAATATTTGCATTGGGTCTTTCCACAAGTTCCCAAACCTCGTTTCTCTTGAAATTGTTCAACTCTTCTTGCATTGCCACCACCCAGTCCGGATCCTTCAATGCATCCTCAGTCCTGCGGGATTCCAAAAAGGAGACAAACGAGTAATGTTCACAAAAATTTGCTATACGAGATCTAGTGGTTACTCCCTTTTGGATGTCACCGATGATGTTGTCGATTGGATGATCCCTTTGAATGCATTGGTGTACTCTTGGGTGTGGCACTTGGGGGGTCGTATGTTGGTGATCATCTTCTTCTCCCCCTGAGTTGTTGTCCTCGTTGATTTGTTGATCATGTTCATATTCCTGTGATTTGTCTTGTATCGAGGCTCCCCCTGAATTGTTGATCTCCTCTTGTGGTTCACTTTCCACTTGTATTTGTGACGATGACTCTTGTGGTCGTACTTCGCCTAGAGCCATCCTCTTCAATGCTTGATAGGGAGCTTCCTCTTTTCCTAATTCACATTGATCAACTTGCTCCGGTGAGTAGCTCATAGGGAGTCTTCTTTAGTAGTCGATGAAGGTAGAGTCGATTTGTGGCATGGCAAGCGGTGTTGATTGCTTCTGCCCAAAATCGATCCGAAGTCTTGTATTCATCGAGCATTGTTCTTGCCATCTCTATGAGCGTTCGGTTCTTCCTTTCGGCAACTCCGTTTTGTTGTGGAGAGTATGGTGCTGAGAATTCATGCTTGATTCCTTCCTCATCAAGGTATTCCTCCACTTGTATGTTCTTGAACTCCGTGCTGTTGTCGCTCCGAATACTCATGATTGATAGTAAGAACTCGTTTTGCGCTCGCTTGAAGAATTTCTTGAGCGTTCCTTGTGTTTCTGACTTGTCATGCAAAAAGAACACCCAAGTGAACCGGGAAAAATCATCAATAATAACTAAACCGTATTTGTTACTACCGATGCTTATGTACGCAATTGGACCAAACAAGTCCATATGAAGTAGTTCGAGCGGTCTTGTCGTGGTCATGATGTTCTTCGCAGGATGTTGTGCTCCAACTTGCTTTCCTGCTTGGCACGCGCTACAAGGCCTGTCTTTCTCAAACACAACATCTTTCAAACCTCGGATGTGATCGCCCTTGAGGAGTTTTTGAAGGTTCCTCATACCAACATGTGCTAGCCGTCTATGCCACAGCCAACCCATGTTGGTTTTTGCAATCAAGCATGTGTCGAGTTTGGCTTTATCCTTGTTGAAGTCAACAAGGTAAAGCTTTCCCTTTAACATACCCTTGAATGCAACGGAACCATCACTTCTCCTTGAGACGGTCACACCCTCGTTAGTAAACAGGCAATTATAACCTTCGTCACATAACTGAGATATGGACAGCAGGTTATAATCTAAAGATTCAACGTGTAAAACATGCGAAAGAGTATGTTCAGAGGATATTGCTATTTTACCGGTACCGAGGACCCTTCCTTGACTGTTATCCCCAAAGTAGATGCCTTCGTTTGGGTCCTGGTTCACTTCATACTCCACAAACATCCTCCTTTCTCCGGTCATGTGGTTGGTGCATCCACTGTCTAGCACCCATTTGGATCCACCGGAGGAGTAGGCCTGAAAAAACAAGTTACGCCTTGGCTTTAGGTACCCAAGCTTGCTTGGGTCCTTGGAGTTTAGTAACAATACATTTGGGCACCCACACATGGGATTTTGTGTTCCCATGGCGTGGCCCATCATAATAAGCATACACTTTACCAACATTATTTTTCATTAATACATAAGAAGCATCAAAGGTTTTAAACAAGAGTTGCTGTTGATTATGGGTCGGACTAGTCTGTGTGAACGGACTTGTCCGGATGACCGGACTTGTCCGGACCACAACCGGACTAGTCCGGTTTTTATGGGAGTTCAGATTTTTAGTTTTCGAGTTACCAGGTTGTGAGGGTCCTCCCTTCACAAAGGTAATCCTTCCCTTGTTATTTTTATGATTTCCAGCTCTTTGCTTTCCATCATGAGAGTAACCAATGCCGTACTTGACATTTGGAGGTCTTTGGACCAAATATGCACTACGTGCATAGTTGATCCTCTCCTTGTCAAATATCACACATTGGGTAGGATTTTTGTCCTTTGTGGAGGTAGAATTTTCCTTCAACCTGGTGTTAATTTTATCACTTTTGCAAATATGAGCGATATTAGTTGAAGTGGGTTGAGAAGGTAGGGTTGAAGAGGAGGAAGGTTCACTAAGATTGAGTGACTCAACCTGCACTTCAAGGATCTTGTTGACCTTGATTAAGTCATCAAGTTGATCCTTGATTGCAACGTTTGAGTTGGTTAACTCCAAGCAAGTTTTCTTGCTTGAAGCTAGCTTAAGCTCTAGTGAGTGGTTTCTCTCCTTTTAAAGAGCTAGTAGATTGTCAAGTTCGACATGCTTCTCCTTTTGGGAGATAATCATGTCTTCTTGACGATCAATTAGCTCTTCCTTCTCAACAAGTTGGTTAAGTAAGAATTTCATTTTAGCAGCAGTTTTTCTATCTAAACCAATTAGCATATCTTCATTATCACTATCTAGATCATCATCACTCGAGTAAGAATGCAAGGAAGGAGTTTTGATGTTTACCTTGCGTTTACCTTCCTTAGCCATGAGGCAAATTCCACTTGCTTTCTTTGCAACGAGCGTGGGGAAGAGTGTGGGTTTCTTGGACATGCTTTCAATGGCTATGCTAGCCATTTCTTCTTCATCGGACGATGAGGACTCATCGTTTGAGTCCCACTCCTTTCCGATGTGTGCTTGTTCAGCTTGTTTCTTCTTCTTGAAGAATTTCTTCGGTTGAGGCTTGGACTCTTTACTCTTCTTCTTGTTGTCCTCATATGGGCAATCAACTATAAAGTGATTGTACTCACCACAATTATAGCATGCCCGCCTCATCTTCGGCTTTGTCTTCTCCTTGTATTTTCCTTCACTCGATTTTGTTCCTTGTCTTTTCTTCATAATTCTTTTGAACTTCTTCATGAACAAGATCATATCTTCTTCGTCCAGCTCGCTGCTTTCATCATCGCTGTCCTCCTCAATATGTGCTTCTTTTGCTTCTTTGGATAGAGGCTTGAGTGAGGACTTTAAGGCAACTCCCTTCTTCTTGGCCGATGTGAGGTCGGCTATTTCTTTGACGTGCTTGGCTTGCTTCTCCATCATCTCAAAGTTGATGATTTTGCCAAGCAGTTCATCCGGAGTCATTTTCTTGTACCCGGGACTTTCTCGGATCATAGAGCAAAGTGTGACGTTGCGAGGCATAAAGGCTCTAAGGATGAGCTTTACAACCTCGTGGTCATTCCACTTTTTGCTACCATATGATCGAACCTTGTTCACAAGAGTCTTCAGTCTGTTGTACATGTCCTGGGGAGACTCATCTTCCTCAATCGCGAACCTTCCCAGTTCGCCTTCAATCATCACAATCTTTGCCTCCCGCACATGCCTGTCACCTTCATGTGCTGTCTGTAGTGTGTCCCAGATTTCTTTGGCAATCTCCAATCCGTCCACCTTTGTGAATTCATCTCTACTTAGAGATGAGGTGATAACGGCTGTGGCTTGGGCATTCTTGTGGATGGCTTGCTCTTGACTTGGTGTGAGTTCTTCATCGTCATCAGGGATGTTTATTCCTGTGCACACAATATGCCATAAACTTGGGTTAAGGGAAATCAAGTGCATCTTCATATTTTCCCTCCACATGGAGTAATCACTCCCATCGAAGTGTGGGGCTTTTCCGAGAGGAATAGATAGATAATGACTGCTGTTAGAATTTAAACGGTCATAATTAAAAGGATATCGGGAGTAGTCGGTGTGACTACTCCCCTTCTTCTTTTCTTCAACTTTAGCTTTCCCATTGGAAAGTGCTTTCTTTCGGAGCAGTGCTTTCAGCTCCAATGTCTCCTCATCATCATCATCGAAGTCTTGAATGGCTTCGAGATACTGTTCAAGCTTTTGGTGCTTGTCATTGTTCATTTCTTCCTGGTTGTTGATTTTCTGGACTTCCTTCATGTCCGACATGATCTCTTCGAGTGGTTGCACTCTTTCCTGAAGAACCTGCTCTGATACCAATTGAATGTAGGCCTAGAGGGGGGGGGGTGAATAGGCCTTCTTGAATTTTCTCGGTTCCTGTAGCACTTCAACAACAAGGTCAAAACCAGATATATCGGACTAGTCCGGTAAAGTGCGGACTAGTCCGGATTTCACGAACTAGGTTGATCAAATTAGGTCAATTTGATTGTTTCGTTGACGTTTGCAGCGGAAATATAAACTTCAATAACAGTTCAATGATTGTATGTCAAGTTCTATTGCAAGTATGATTCTTGTTCAACTATTTAACTTAAATTCAACAAGATGAATCAAACCCTAGATAATGTTGATCAACTAGAATGATGAACACAAACGAACAAGACACAAGATTTATCCCGTGGTTCGGTTACCACGAAGGCAACCTACGTCCACGTTGAGGAGCCCACAAAAGGACCGGGTCTTCACCAACCCTTCCCTCGTCGGATCGCCACGAAGGCCAATCCTCTTCCACTAAACACACAGGGGTAAATCACCAAGTTGAAGGGGCGATCTCATAAGTTGAGAGCTCCCTTGATTACAAGTTTCAAGACCACCAATAACACACTTCGAAATATACAAATTGAGATGCAAGAGTGTGTTAGAGATTCAAACCAAGAGCTCAATCGTGTGCCAAGTGCCTCTCCAATGATCTACAAGTGATCTTCAATGGATTGATTGATTTTGCACTTAATTTCGTGGAGAGAGATGGTTTTTGAGTCTCTTGGGAGGTGTGACGGCGCTAGGGTTCGAGAGAGGGTGAAAGTGGGTCGTGCACCTCTATTTATATGGGGTTTCTAGAAGTTACCGTTAGGGTTCAGAAAGATCGGACTAGTCCGTGGTGGTGACCGGACTAGTCCGGTGTGCTGTGTAAAGCAAACCCTAAGTGTTTAGGAATCTCGGACTAGTCCGGTTCAAAACAGACTTGTCCGATTTTGCTGCTGGAAAGCTTCAGACTAGTCCGATTGTCATCGGACTTGTCCGGACACATGAAACCCTAAGTGTTTAGGATGACAAGTCCGCACTTGGAGGACTTGTCCGATTTAGATCAGGGTGTATATCGGACTAGTCCGTGTAAACACCGGACTTGTCCGAAGTGGATCAGAAAGTATATCGGACTAGTCCGGGTCACAACGGACTTGTCCGATTTTGTGAGACTTGTGCATTGTTTTGAGGACTAGTCCAAAGTGGAACAGAAAGATATCGGACTAGTCCGGTGCTGATCGGACTTGTCCGATCTGGTGCAGAATGGGATATCAGACTAGTCCGGCTGATATCGGACTAGTCCGGTCCTGTATAGCTTTGTGCATTGTGTGTGTGTGTGATTAAATGAGATTGAGCTCTTGGGTGTGTTTCCTTAACACACTCCATGCATACTAAACTACTAATTTCTTCTCCTTGAGCTCAAATTCATTTTCCTTCTCAATTTCCCTCTTTTTGGTACTTTGCTCATTTTTCATCATTTTCCTGCATTCATCTCAACAAAAGGATTAGGATCCCAATTGCTTGTCATAAATCATCCAAAACCCACAAGGGAGTCCTAGATGCACTTTCACCTACCACATACATGGAATCCACAATCAAACAAGAAACGCTTCATCTAAGTATATGAACAATAGAAGACTAAAGATATCATCTTCATTATGAATAAAGTCACTGATACAAATAGTAATATGGGAGACATACCTTTCCCAATTGGAAATTGGGAAGAGACTCCTTCTACTCCTCTCCTATTTGCACTATGACTAGAGACTCTCCTCTCTACAACCTATACTCCTCTAAACCTATGGAGAGTAGTGGATACAATGGACGAATAGTCAAGTGGTGTGTGTTGAAGTGAGGGGTGAGGGGTCCTATTTATAGCTTGGAGAAGGGTCGGTTCCCGCCATCAAAAGCGTGCGAATTAGTCACCCCTAACCTCTTCAAACCAGGAGAAGCCAACATGTGGCGTTTGATCGCGTTTAGTGCCAGGAACTAGTCGGCTGACTAGGGGGGTCAGCCGACCTGGTTCTGGCTCCAAACAGCTAGTTCTTCCTCCAGGTGACTGATAGGTGGGTCCCATTTCATGATATGAGTGATACACTGTTGTATGGCCTCGAATACTTCTGTTTGTGGGCCATTTGATCCATGTGGTTCCATGTGGTGTCACCTGATTGGCTAGAATGATATTTTATAGGATCCATGCCCTTGTTTGACTTCAATTCTGCATAGAATCCCTGCATGCACTACTTTCTCCAAGGACAAGTGGAAATAGGTTAAATAGAAAGGTGATGTGTGCAAGAAATGATGTTTTCTTCACATAATTGAGTTATATTGACAGGTGAAATTGGTATATAACAGCCGTCAACAAACACCCCCAAGCTTATCCTTTGCTCGTCCCGAGCAAAGTCAAGACTTTAGGTTGATGATCAGGAGTTGCTACTATGTTCTATTTTTCAAAAGTACCATGTGCACAACAAAATACTCTACCTAGTATTGCAGAAATTGGCATGGTACTTCAGCCATCTCAAGTCAGTATGGGGCTTATGCCTTCTCCTATTCATGGGTGGTTGAAAGATAGAACAGCAAATGAAGCACACATACCCTAGAAATCATGTTCCACTCAAATTTTGGAGAGTTCAATTTAGATTTTAAGTGCCTCAATTTGATTCTCTCAAGTCTCTCATTTTTGTGTAGTGGAAATATTTCTTCACCGAGGCATTTTGCCTTAATTCATCCTACCTCTACATAAGGCTTGTATGTGGATCTTGGTAGGGAATATAGTAGGTATATTTGCAACACATAATATTGCTAAGTCAAAAGAGTAAGCCTTAGGAGAAATCAATTCAAAACAATTTGATTCAAGACTTGTGCATGTGTGATGGAATGGAGTGGATGTGGATATTGAGATGACTCCTTTTTGAGTGGACTCTCTTATTTTGCAGGGATGAAACATGGCTATCTTTTTTTCCTCATGCTTATGATGTTAGCATGCATTTTCTTTTTCTTTTTCTTGTAACCATGTCTTCTACTCCCTTTTTATGCAATGAATTTTGGAGAGAGTACTAAGCATGAATGGTATGGAGTTTCTCTTTTTATTGTGGAATGGTCGTATGATGGAATTTTTGCTTACTTCTAGTGTCAAAGTATAGCATGTGCAAGTGAAGTCTTGAATTCAAAAAGTAATGAATGAAATCTCTCATAGGTCTATACTAGTTTGACAAAGCTCAATGTGAAGACAAATAGCATACGCATAAGGTCTATCAAGGTAATGTATCATATGGCTTGGGTGGGTATTTGCAATCAAATAAGGATAACTTAAATATTTTTTAGAATTTCTATGGAAATCTAAGTTTCACTATCAAACTAGGAATGGCAGGCCTATCACTATATCATATCTCACAACAACTTAGAATGGATTATGCTTTTGCTACCCACAATTTCCAAATCAAGGCAAAAGCAATTTTAGCCAATGAGAGAAATATGTTGGAGAGTAAACTAGGGACTTAGGAAATTAAAACAGAGCAACTATTCATCATTTCATCTATGTGAATTCCAAACCATTCTTACCGCACATCATTTATTTTGTTGAAAATAAAAGTATCCTATATTTATTTTATTTTTTAAATGCAAGGTGGATGATGGGTAAGTGGAAAATAAATATGCAAAGGGATTGATACAATTTACCCCAAGTGGGGGTCCTCCCCCAAGCTTGTTCTTCACTCACCCCCGTGATGAGGATTGAACCCTTGATGACGGAAGTATGCCGCGAGATCGGCTTGTTGTTGTTGTAG
The DNA here is from genome assembly GCA_036927565.1 of Tuctoria greenei. Taxonomy (NCBI): domain Eukaryota; kingdom Viridiplantae; phylum Streptophyta; class Magnoliopsida; order Poales; family Poaceae; genus Tuctoria; species Tuctoria greenei. Next base: position 211,630,837 of record JAYESD010000004.1, on the reverse strand, counting down.
CGTGGAGTTGAAGTTGGTGAATTGAGCGTCCATGTGTTGTTGCTAGTCTTTGGTACCTTGGACATGCTCTTGGAGAGTGTTGTAGATGTTACTCGTCCTCACTTCAAGCTCCTCCATACATCTAGAGAGGTCTGTCATTCCTTGGCTATAGTCACGATGACTTCTAGCCGAAGTGGAATGACATCTTCTCATAGATGTTGGAGGCAAGCTGCTAGAGCTTGAAGTGGATAGGGGTGTCTCCCATTTAGCACCTGGCCATCCATGCCAAGACAGACTTTTGGTCTCATACGAAGGAGGTTGAGTCCATCCGGGTACATCACCCATTGGGTTCTCTTCCTCTTCATATTCATGGACCGTGGAGGTTGTCGGGGGCATGGGCTCTCTCCTTGTACGGCTTCTAGTTACCCTGCCAGAGACATTACTTCTTTCGGCTTCCTCGATAGGAAGGAGGTCAATGGTTAGCCTCCGGCATTTGTACAAATGATAATTTGGGTAAGGTAACCGAATTTCATTGATAAAGACAGGATAATAAAATATCAAAGAGCCTTTATGATCATGCTTAAGGGTATGTCCTTGCACCAAATATTCTTCATCAATTAATTCTCTTTCGTTTCCAATATACTCAAATGAAGAATATTCTAGTGCTCCTAACCTAGTAGCAATACAGGTAATCAATGAAGTACATTCAATTGGCCCTACCCTTGGAATGTAATATAACCATTGTGTCATCATGGCAATAACTGGAGCAACTTTTATCTTTTTAATCATGGCAAATAAAATTTTCAGCTCATCATCACGTATTATCCTTACATCTCCTCTAGGGAACATAGTCATAGCCACCCATCTATGCATGAAGCGTAAAGTAGGGTTGTGCAAGTGGCTATTCCTAGGTGCACTACATATGACCTCACCAGTTAAATCTTGCCAAAAACTTTGTTTGTTAAACTTAGGCAAAGCGTCTAAATCTAGCAAACAACGTCTATGGAAGCCTAGGATTTCACTTAATTCTTTCTATAGGATGTTGTATTCCTTTTGAAATAATCTAAAAGTAATACCATCAAATCCTATTTTGAGTGTGCAAAGGAATTCTATGGAGAGAAGGCGTGAACCTTTCTCCTCTATGTGAGAAAAGTTTTCTGATCCTAATGCATGCCAAATGGAAAAGAATTCGGAATCCACACCTATTTTGGGGATATAATCCGGATCATAATCTTTCGTATGAGAAAACTCACGATCTTGGAGGAGCTTGCGTGCTTGATCTTCAACTTTACTTCGGATGTCGAGGTCGTCGTCATGAAGAAGTTGGTGTGGGTTGCTCCTCTCACCCATGGGAGTGTCTTCTCCTACACTCCTCCTTGGTGAACTTGGTGTAGCAACAGAACAGGGGTGTGCACTTGAGTCTCCACCATGGCTTGAGCTTGCAGCCTCCTTCCTCTTTTCAAACAACATCTTCATTCCTTTCATGGCCACAACAAACAATAAAACAACAAGGCAAAAACTCGAAAGAGGTGATGTTAGCGAAAGAAAAACCCCTACAAATTTTCCCTTGAGGAACTTGAGAGAAAATTGCAAATGCAAACAAAAGCAAATCTTTTTGAGTTGGATTTTGAGCAAGAGTGCTTCAATGAAGAGTAAGAAAACAATGTGAGCAAGAGTGACTTTGGGGGAGTATGAAATGAGGTGAAGTGTGAGGAGAAGAGCTCCTCACGGCCACCATTTATAGTGTGCAATCCCCAACGGTCACTAGGGAATCAAATTATAGCCGTTGGAGGAGAGAGAGCCAAAATGGCTCTTCCCCCTAGTCAGCCAAACGGGGAGGTTGGCTGACCTGACAGGTGGGCCCCCCTCCCCGTTTTGGCAGGTGGCTCCCCAATGGCTATGAAATTAGCACGTTGGTGAAATACCACTTTTGTAGCTCAGAAAAATTATTTTCTAGATAAAAACTTCTTTTTCAAAACCCAACAATTTTCTTTTTGTGAAAAATAAAGAAATAAAAATGGTAGTTGAGAATATAAGATTCTCAAATTACTAAGAAAATCAAATATGCAGTGGGGAAAATCAAACTAAATGGGGAAAACCAAAGAAAGAGAAAAGAAAAATAAAAGAAAAGGACAACTACTAATTTTACCTATTGCCTAGGTCTCACCACCATCCGATGAGATAGACATTCCTCCTTATTTATTTCTTGACATCCGGGCCCGGATGGATGGGCTCGGATGGCTTGTCTTGCTTCTTCCGCCATTCCTTCTTTGGCGGCTTGGTGGACTTGGGCCTTTGAGGAGGCCTGAACTTCTCCGTCTTCTTGGGGTGTCAGCGTGGACGATAAGACGGGTTTTCCGCATAGATCAAATTCCTCATAAATGTAATGAGTGGTTCCACCTTTGGATGTGTGATTTCGACCTCTTGAATGTGTTTAACATTCGGCCCATACTTGATATGGATCATGGAGCATTGCTCCAATTTTGGGCAAAAGTTAAACTTCTCCTCCGTGCCATTGATATGGAAATGGATTTCTCCAGCTCCCACATCTATGCAAGCCTTGGCAGTGCTTAGGAATAGGTGCCCAAGAATGAGCAGTGTATCCTTCTCGACCTCCATGTCGAGCACCACAAAATCCACGAGTATGATGAAGTTCTGGATTTTCACTAGGACATCTTTAGCAATACCCGCCGGATAATGGACTGAGGAATCAGCCAGTTGGAGCTGCATTGGTGTTGGAGTGAGTTCCGTGAAGTTCAGCTGGTCGAAAACCGGCATCACACTCACACTTGCTCCATGGTCACAAAGGGCCTTGTCAAAGTGGTGTGCCCCAATTGATCATGAGATCGTAGGACATCCTGGTTCTTTCAGTCAGTTGCCTCCTTGTAGAGAAATCATGTTGGCATTTTCCACAGAGGGTTCGGACAGTCCTGGCATCTTGCCATTCTCCACTGGAGGAACAGCAGCTGCCAATTGAGCCAATTGAGTTTCCAACTTCTTGTTGAAACTCAATTGATTCTTGAAGGTTGAGGATAGTCCTTCAATCTTGGCATTTATGCTCTCGAGGGTCTTTTCATTGGCAGACAACCTCTTGGATATAGCCTCATTGATCTTCAGCTAGCCAATGGCAAGTTCTCTCATGTTGGGTTGATTTCCAATGTCGTCATTGTTGTTGTACCCTCCTTGAAAGAATGGGCGTGGTTGGCCCCACCCTTGACCTCTTGGACGATAGCCATTGTTGTTTCCATTGTTGGCTACGTATAGGGCATCCCCACGGGTTTCTGGGTAGTCATTGCCCAAATGGCCCATGTTGCCACAGACTTCACAAGTGATGTGAGAGTCTAAGGCATAGGCATTGCCACATACCTCACCATTGCTTTGCCCATCAATCTTCTTCATTAGGAGGTCCAATTTGGAAGCGATCATGTCCACCTCCTTCAAGGTGTGCATTCCTCGCTAGCGGGTATGGAGATGTCCGTCGCTCCAGCCCATGTTTGACACTATCTTCTCAATCAAATCTTTGGCTTTGGGCACCATCAATGAGAAGAAGGCACCTCTAGCAGCATCATCAACATGGTCACGGGCGAAAGGGATAAGCCCGTTGTAGAAGTTTTGGATGATGATCCTGTCATCCATCCCTTGGTGGGGACAGGCTAGGATGTACTCCTGAAGCCTTTCCCAAGCCTCGGGAATAGATTCTTTGGCATCTTGCTGGAAGCTGGAAATTCTTCCACATAGGGCATTGGTCTTGCCCAACGGGAAAAACTTGGCAAGGAATGCCGTAGAACATTTCTCAGTATCTACAGAACTTCTGTTCATGTAGAACCACTGTTTTGCTCTCCCAAAAAGAGGGAACGGGAACAGCCTAAGACGAACAACATCAGAGGATACGTCCTTAATCTTAAAAGTGCTGCAGATCTCAAGGAACTGTTGCAGGTAAGCACTTGCATCCTTGTTAGCCTTCCCACAAAATGGGTTGGCTTGCACCATAATGATTAGGCCAGACTTGATTTCGAAGTTTACATCTCCCGTCTTAACAGTGGGCCCAACAGGCACATTGTTAGCATAGGGAGTCGAAAACTCACGAAGGGTCTTCCCGGCCATTGATGTTTTGGTTGCTGGTGTAGTTGTGCTGGCTTGCTTTGCCGCTCGAAACTTCTGAGGAGTAACGACACGAGGTCAATCTATCAGAAGGGATTCGGGATCTTCAACAAAGTTTTCCAGCAAGCAGAAACTATATATACACTACCTTGTTTTCACATAAAATGCGAAAACAAAGAAGGGTCATCCTACTAAAACCTACCAGGGTCCTATCCTATTCACTGAATCATGTAATACTTCGGTCGCCTTCCCCGGCAATACCACCAGAAATGCTTGTTGATATTTCCTACACACTACTAACAATTCATCCCTAGCAGGGGTGCCAGGAATGCTTGTTGGTAGGTTTTAATTCTCAAATGAATATCCACAAGTGCACAGAAACTATCGATGTAGCATTTCCCCTTTAAAGAGTATTCTCAATGGGTGTCATTTATATTTTCCCAAAGGAAGGCTAGATGGAAGTAATAGAATCATCAAGTGGAAAGGGCTAGGTTGGCCTATGTAGGGTTCTAGCAAGGATGGATAAAGGGTAATTGAGGTAGTGTGACACACATAATAGCATTCTATCCTAAGAGGATAAATGAGATAATAGAGGAACTAGGCTAAGAGTTAGGTAGATACTCCTACTATGCTTCTAATGTACATATACATAGCCTAAGTTAGTTACTAAAGATTATATTAATTATGAATTCTCATGCTAAGTGGATTAACTCATCGGGCACAGGTTTACCCCTAGCAACACTAGGTGACACCCGCCAAGAGCCTATGGCATAGCCGAACGTGGAGGATTACAAAGGACAGATGGGGCTATCACCACCTACTGCCTACCTCTTCAATCCGTGGGTCTACGAGACATTCAACGCTACTGTCTATCCTAGCGCCATACTAGCACATTAAGTAATTACCTTAAGATCCTAGGCACAAGCCAACCTACGGCAATGAACTAAATCATCATTGAACCAATGTTAATTCATAGCATAAGTGATTCATATTAATATAGTCATATCATAGATAATTAGACTATAGTGGAGGTTTATAGTGTTTATGATGATGTAATAAGAATGGTATAGCACAATCATAATTACTATTCCTACCACATACATGGAATCCACAATCAAACAAGAAACGCTTCATCCAAGCATATGAACAATAGAAGACTAAAGATATTATCTTTATTATGAATAAAGTCACAAATACAAATAGGAATGTGGGAGACATACCATTCCCAATTGGAAATTGAGAAGAGACTCCTACTCCTCTCCTACTTGGACTATGGACTAGAGACTCTCCTCTCTACAGCCTATACTCCTCTAAACCTATTGATGAGGACATCACTTCTATGGATACAAACAACACTCCATTGAACATACAAGATGCAATCAATAGAGTTCATACACAACAATTAATTTCAGAGGTGAATTCGTTCTTATATATTTCCTTATATGTTTTTGAGCATAGATTGCTACTTAATGATTTATTTGTGATTAGGATCCATGGAGAGGTTCAAGGAGTACTTGGAAGGAGTATTAGGGACGTGGAAGACCAGATAATTCGTTCAAAGAAGATGGAAACTGAACCAAACTCCAAATTGTATCTAACTCGGAGTCTAGGAGCAGTACGCACTAAAACGGACGCCCAGGACGCATACGAACTCCGTTTTGGACATTCTACATTTGCACAGAAAGGGGAGAGGATAAACTTTCCAATGGAGCCGGTCCCATGTCAAAATTCCTTCGGAGTCGAGAGGAATCGTCGAAACAAAATCAAGTACAGAATTTGTCAGGGTGCTGCGCCAACGTATTGGGCCATTGGACCTTGTATCAAGTCTAAGTCCATTATTTTCGTGTCTTAGGGTTAGGTCACGACCCTAACACCCCCTTGGACGTCCTCTCACCTATATATACTCCATGGTAGCCGCCATGAACAATTGGGTTTTGCATAGATTAATAATATTGTCGTTCTTCGGTTTGTGAGACCCCAATTCAGCAATTTTAGATTGCTTCTTCTACGTTCTTGCTTGTGTTCTCGGTTGCACTTGCAGGGATTAGCCTTCTTGGCAAGGTAAATAGTGTGTAGCATGGTTGATAACCAACGGAGCGGTGGTGTAGTGATTGCAGGGGCTGTTCGTGTTCTACTCGAGAGCCTCGGATCATCAACGTCGAGATCCCCACATCAATCGACCTACCCATTACCTATCGGAAGATCGGGACCAATTGTTTTATCAATTGGTATCAGAGCCAGGTTGCCCGTTAGGTAATTCACCTATCCATTACATTAGTTTTGTTTTTCATACCTAAAGTCCACAAAAAAGTCACAAAGAACTTGCAGTTTAGTAGATCTGTTCATTACTTTGTCCAAACCACGTTTGAGCCTTTGCAACTTTCGTGTTCAGTTTGGTTTTGTTGAGTTTGTGTCTGTTGTTGAGTCATATTGCTGGTTTAGAAAGTGTGTTTGGTCTTAGTTTGAGTTTTGCATTGTGTGATTCATCCTTTTGAATCACGTCATCACGTCCATATTAGATTTGCCTCTGTCCAGTTCGGTATTTTCATCATATCTCGCTCATACGAACTCATATTTTTGATTTCTTGTACTTTCTGGAAAGCTTAAGAAGTTTTCTATAACTTTATTATTCATCATTCTCCCATAAAATATAGTTATCGATGTCGAAATTGCATTAGATCTGAATCTGTTATTGATCTAGAAATTCTGAACAGTATGTATTTCGGGGGCAATATCTCCCATTGTTCTTATCCAAAATAGATATTCCATATACGGAAATTAAAGAGGAGAGATAGATCTATAATATTTCTGTTCAAAGTTTTTAGATTTGGGGACTATAAAGGTGCTTAATTGTCCTTAGAACATTGAGCAGAAAATCTGTAACAGACATACGAGATATTTTTGAGTGTTTGCAGTTCATCTTTTGCAGCACATTCTGGAAAAAAAAGGAAGAAAAAAGAAAAAGGTAAGTGCAAAAGAAGATACAAAAGCCGCACAAAAAAGGAGAAAAAAACAACAAAAAAAACAGAAGTGCTTGCATTCTTTGTGTCATCTAGTTTTGTCTCATGTCTTGCTAGCTTGAACTACTAGGAACACATTTAGGCCAGCAACTTTGACAAGTACTTTGGACACTTACTCAACTTTACTATCTGATTTCATTGTTGCTAATCCTTGCTACATATAAAGTGCCATCCAAGCTACACCTTACTCTTGAGCAGAATCGATACACCTTTGCAATCATCCCACGCTTCATTCGTTTCTTCATACCGGTCACCGTTTGCCACCTGCAGTGTCGGTAAGAACACTTGTAAGAGTGTGGTAAGATGCTTGAGAGTGTGTGATTCCACTTCCACTTTTCCATTATCCTTTGTAGTTGATAGGGATAACATATTTTTTGTGTTGTCTTCTGTTTGCTACTAACAATGTCAGGTAAAAGCAAGAATCATGCATTATATGCTGAGATGATGGACATGATGAAGACGACGATGGAGTTTCTCAGTAAAAATCAAACATCAACCAAGGATTCACATGACATTCAGACCACCTTTACAACACCTTCCACAAGAAGTAATTACATTCGCCCATCTCTTCCTTCTTATGATGGTTTTGGTTATGATGAATATATTACTTGGGAAATAGAGGTGGATAAAATTTTTGTACAATGTCATATGTGTGAGAGGAGAAAGATTAGAAATGTTGCAAGTGCATTAGTAGATTGTGCATTAACTTGGTGGAACAATTTAAATGAATTAGAAAAACCTCGAACATGGAAAGAAACGAAAATTCTTATGCGAGAAACTTTTGCTAATGTATCTATGTGCAAAGAAGAAATTCAGCAATTTGAGGAGAAATTTCTTGTTGTACCTCCTTTTGTGTCTAACGTTTTGCAGGACAATATAGAAAATAATATAGATGATGCAAAAGAGAACGAGGCTTTTGACAACACTTGTGAAATTTTAGATGGATCAACTCATAATGCACTCGAAATCACTGCTGAAAATGGTAAGGCAAAACATTCTACAAATACAGAAGGTGAGAAGTTTTTGGATGTTCTAAATTTTTCCACCAATCATGCTATTTTCGAGGAGCAACTATTAGAATCGTTTATTTATATACCATTGTCACATGTTGATTTTCCTGCTGATCGTTGCGCTACGAAAGAGTTGTGTGCTGATAACTCTATTATACCTATGCAAAAACAAGTTAATGTACAAGATGATTGTGTTTTGGATTCACCTACTTGTGCTGGAATTCATAATTTGATCACCGCTACTGCTGAAAATGATGAGCTGAAATTTTTGTCTTCTCTAAATACTTTGGGTTATATTGAATTTGACACTCTTTGTGATCCAAATATTGTAGAGAGGAGAATATTTTCACAATCTGAATTGCCTTTATTAAATAGAAATATTTTTCATGCTATAGGCAACTATGAAGATAGTGGTGAATTTATGGTGCATAAAGTTTACATATGTTCAAATGTGCAAGCTCCTTTTGTGCTGCAACAACATGGTGAAATAAATGGATGCACTAACACTAATAATGTATTGTCAAGTTTTTCTAGTATTTTTTCCTTGCAGCGGGGACAACAAAAGCATTATTCACTGTGGTTGTGCATTATGGACAGCACTCATTCTACCTCCAAAGCAAGCCTCTTTGCTGGACATACGAGCAAGCCGAGGATGGCTTGTCATAAAGAAGGGGAGAATGATGAGATCATGCACATTATTATTACATCAATAAACATGACACAATGTTTATTTGTTTGGGATCCTGGCTCAAGTGAATGTGCACTCTTATTTGATGGACAAGATCAAGATGGCGCACTATGTCGTCCACCACCTTGGCCTCCTCCATTCTTGCATACAAGAAGATTTGATGGTGTTAAACATTTCGACCAACACATGAGAGGAGATGAACTTGAGTCAAGGACGACTCCAATTCAAGAAGGGGAGAATGATGAGGACATCACTTCTATGGATACAAACAACACTCTATTGAACATACAAGATGCAATCAATAGAGTTCATACACAACAATTAATTTCAGAGGTGAACTCGTTCTTATATATTTCCTTATATGTTTTTGAGCATAGATTGCTACTTAATGATTTATTTGTGATTAGGATCCATGGAGAGGTTCAAGGAGTACTTGGAGGGAGTATTAGGGACGTGGAAGACCAGAGAATTCGTTCAAAGAAGATAGAAACCGAACCAAACTCCAAATCGTATCCAACTCGGAGTCCAGTAGCAGTACGCACTAAAATGGACGCCCAGGACGCATACAAACTCCGTTTTGGACGTTCTACATATGCACGGAAAGGGGAGAGGATAACCTTTCCAATGGCGCCGGTCCAATGTCAAAATTTCTTCAGAGTCGACGGGAATGGTTGAAGCAAAATCAAGTACAGAATTTGTCAGGGTGCTGCGCCAACGTATTGGGCCATTGGGCCTTGTATCAAGTATAAGTCCATTATTTTCGTGTATTAGGGTTAGGTCATGACCCTACAACCCCTTGGACGTCCTCTCACCTATATATACTCCATGGTAGCCACCATAGACAATTGGGTTTTGCTTAGGTCAATAATATCGCCGTTCTTCGGTTTGTAAGACCCCAACTTCGCGATTTCAGATCGTGTCTTCTACATTCTTGCTTGTGTTCTCGGTTGCACTTGCAGGGATTAGCCTTCTTGGCGATGTCAATCGTGTGCAGTACGGTTGATAACCAATGGAGCGGTGGTTTAGTGATTGCAGGGGCTGTTCGTGTTCTACTCGAGAGCCTCGGATCATCAACGTCGAGATCTCCACATCAATCGATCTATCCATTACCTATCGTAAGATTGGGACTCATCAATTTTCTTATCACCTATAGAGAGTAGTGGATACAATGGATGACTAGTCAAGTGGTGTGTGTTGAAGTTAGGGGTGAGCGGTCCTATTTATAGCTTGGAGAAGGGTCGGCTCCCGCCACCAAAAGCACGTGAATCAGTCACCCCTGACCTCTTCAAGATGGGAGGAGCCAACACTTGGCGTTTAACCATGTTTGGCACCAGGAACTAGTTGGCTGACTAGGAGGGTCAGCCGACCTGGTCCTGGCTCCAAACGGCCAGTTCTTCCTCATAGAGACTGAGAGGTGGGTCCCATTCTATGGTATGGGTGCTACACCATTAAATGGCCTTGATACTTCTGTATGTGGGCCATTTGATTCATGTGGCGCCTTGTGGCATCGCTTGATTGGCTGGAATGATATTTTATAGGATCCATCCCCTTTTTTCACTTCAATTCTGCATAGAATTCCTGCATGCACTACTTTCTCTAAGGACAAGTGAAAATAGATTAAATAGAAAGGTGATGTGTGCAAGAAATGATATTTCTTCACATAATTGAGTTATATTGACAGGTGAAATTAGTATATAACAGCCATCAACACATGGTAATAGGGCGATCGGGACTGCCAGTTTCGGGGTGCTGGTCTCGCCCCCATCACTCAATTTGGCAGGCTGAGCGGTAGGTGACAGTAATCTTCTGACAAAAACTCCATCATGTGCCTGAGCCCCGGTTGAAGCCTTCATCGAAAGATCATCAGCTTCAGTGTTGTTGAGACGCTGGACATGGAAGAGGTACAAGACGTGGAAGTCCTTCTGCAACTTCTGGATTTCAAGTAGATATGCATCAAGCTGAGGGTTATTGCAACTACATTCACCTTTGACTTGCTTGATGATGAGTTGTGAGTCACACTTCACCAGCAGCTGTTGGATGCCATATGATAGTGCCACCTTGAGTCTGAATATGAGAGCTTCATATTCTGCCATGTTGTTGGTTGCCATGAAGTCGAGGCGCACCATGTACTTGACCTTCTCCCCGGTCAGAGCGAGGAGAAGAATTCCAGCTGTAGCCCCTACTTCTGCACGGAGCCATCAAAGTAGAGATTCCAGTGAGGCTCGGTGAAGACTTCGACCCTAGGTTTCGGCTTCTGCTCGTTGAGGCCTCCCGGACTTGATGAAGAAGGCGACCACTCCGCCACGGAGTCTGCCAGCGCCTGACTCTTGATTGCATGTTGAGGTAGGAATTCAAGATCAAACTCTGCCAACTGTGCTGCCCACTTGGCAATATTTCCCGTTATATTGGGATTATGTAGAATAGGTAGCAGTTGGTAAGAGGTTACCACTGATATATTGTGAGCTTTAAAGTAGTGATGAATCTTCCTTGAGGCGATAAGTACTGTGTACAGTAGCTTATGCACCTCAATGTATCGAGTCTTGGCATCATGAAGTACTTCACTGATGAAGTACACTAGCTGTTGGATAGTTCGAACCCTCCCAAAGGGGTCCGAAGCTTCTTCATCAACCCGAACCCTCTCGTAGGGGTACAGATCTCCTTCTTGAGCAGTAGATACTCCTTCGGCTGATAGAGGTTGATCCACAGGCATCTTGCCTTTAGGATCTGTGCCTGGGGGCTGGGACCCAAACTCGCCTTTATGTAGCTCCAGACCCTCCTGGAGGGGTCTGTGCTCTTGAGTTGAAGATGTTTCTGGTATTTCCGCAACCAGGACCATGCTTACAACCTCCATAGTTGTAGCGATGTAAAGCAGAAGAGGCTCACCAGGTTCTAGAGCTACCATGATTGGTAGTGTGGTGAGGAGTTGTTTGAGCTCTTGGGATGCCTTCTCTGCTTCTTCAAACCAATGGAATGGTCTTGCCTTCCTCAATAGCTTGAAGAAGGGAGTGCCCGCTCTGCCAGCCTTGAGATGAACCGGTTGTGCGAAGCTAGACACCTAGTAAGCTTCTGGACATCCTTGATACGGCCCAGAGGCCGCATCGTTTCGATAGCTTTGATCTTTGTTGGATTTTCTTCAATTCCTCGGTGAGTCACCAAGAAACCTAGAAGCTTTTCAGAGTTAACCCCAAAGACACACTGGTCGGGGTTGAGCTTTTTGCGCATCAAACGCAGCTTGTCCAAGACGGATTGAAGGTTGTTGAGGAGTGAGTCGTTGTTCTTCACCTTGACAACAATTTCAACGACATAGACTTCTACTAGGTCCTGAATGAGCTCCCCAAAGGTATTGTGCATAGCTCGCACAAAGGTGGAGAGTGCATTTTGAGACCATAAGGCATTGTTGTGTAGCAGTAGAGACCATCTACTGTACTGAAAGCAGTGTGCTCTTCATCTTCCTTAGAAATTGGAATTTTATGGAATCCAGAATATGCATCAAACAAACATAAAACATCACAGTCGGAGGTAGAATCCACTATTTGATCTATACTTGGTACTGCAAAGGGGTCTTTTGCAGATGCCTTATTCAAAGTGGTGTAGTCGATGGACATCTGAAGCTTCCCGCTGGCCTTTTGTACAACGACTGGGTTTGCCAGCCATCGTGGATGATGAACCTCCCGGATGAATCCAGCGTCAAGAAGCTTCTTAACTTCTTCTCGAATGAAGTTTTGCCCTCAACAGATTGCTTTCGTAGCTTCTATTGTATAGGTCGTGCGTCGGGGTATATCTTCAGATGGTGCTCGATCACCTCACTGGGGATCCCAAGCATTTGTGACGGTTGCCATGCAAACACGTCGACATTTGCCTGGAGGAAAGTGATGAGCTTACGTTCCTATTTGTCACTCAGACCTCCTGATATACAAGTGGTTTGGGCGGCATCAAAACTTATTTGGACGACTTTGACGGAAATGTTGGTGTCGCTGCTTGGATGCACAGGAGGTGCAGAGGATGAGCAGCGCTGGTGCGAGCTTGGTGGTTGCTGAGCAGGTTGCTCCTTGCCAGATTCATCTTCTTGCGCTGTTGCAAGCGCATGAAGTTTTTCCAATGCAGTGACTCCAGTAGTGCGATCCCCTCAAATAGGGAGGACACCTGACGGAGTTGGCATCTTCAACACGAGGTAGCCGTAGTGGGCAACCTCTATGAACCTATACAGGGCTGGCCTGCCCAGGATGGCATTGAAGGGAAGGTTGATGTGTGCTACATCAAACCCCAGCTTCTCAGACCGGTAGTTATCCAGTGTCCCGAAGATCACCGGGAGAGTAACAGACCCGAGTGGTGGGATAGCTCCCGGACCCACTCTGGAGAATGGGCGTGAGGGCCTGAGGTCCGAGAGGCTGAGTTGGAGCTTCTCAAAGGCTGCAAAGGTTGAGTGTCGCACCTCCATCCACCAAGAACTACAAGAGCTAGATATTGTTGATAGTCGGGGAGACCATCAAGGGCAATTGTCCAGCTCCTTCCATGTTCTTGAGATAGTTCGAAGCATCCAAGGTAATGGAAGTATTAATCCACTTCCGATGAGGCTTTGCCTTGGCAGTTGGAGCAGTAGAGTCCATCTCCCGACGCATAGTCTTCAGAATGCGCTGAGAGGTGATGTCCCAGGACCCTCCATTCATCATATGGAGAGTTTTCCGACGTTCGTTGTTGGATTGGTGTCAGAGTCGTCGATGATGTTGTAGACTGCCTTTAACGCCTTCTTGGCATCTTGGAAGTCTAGCTCCAGATCAGATGGAGCTTCGTCGACTTTTTGTTTCCCTTCCTACTAGCAGAAAGGGGTTTCATCTTGACGCTTGCTATTACGTTCAGCAAGCCTCTTGAACTTGCGACAGTCTTCAAGATTGTGGCTTGTTGATTTGTGGATCGGGCACCACATCTCATCACCATCCTCAGACGATGTCAAGGTTGCTTGTCGGGCGTGGCCCCTGACCACCAGGTGTTGTGGTAGCGGCAGTGGTAGCTGTGCCGGCAAGTGACTTCTTCTTCTTCTTTTTGGCACTGCCATTAGGAGTAGCTTTGGCTTTGGGTGCAGATTGACCAGCCTCCGCAGCTGGTTTGGAGTGCATCTCATGGCCCTCCGTGGCCCTGGTAAACTTGTCATCCAGGCTGAAAAGTTCTGTGACACTGCTTACATCCTTGGTTGCCAGCTTCTCCAACATCTTCTTGTCTCGAACCCCCTGTAAGAATGCAACCATGATAGAAGTGTTGGAGATAGAAGGTATAGTGTTCCGTACTTGAGATAATCGTTGGATGAATGATCGCAGTGACTCTCCCGACTTCTGCTGTACGACGAAGAGATCCAGCTCGGTGCCAGGCCGGGTGTAAGAGCTCTCAAAGTTGGCGGTGAACTGGAGACATAGTCCCCCCTAACTGTAGATGGAGTCAAGAGGTAAGCTCATAAACCAGGACCTTGCAGTCCCGGTGTGACACCCGGTCCTGAAAATGAACCAAGTGCAGTATATGTGTGCCCAGGATGTTCAACACACATACACAAGTGCATCACAAACGATATACAGATAATTACCATAGCGTAAATTATTAAATAAGTACTTTTATTACACAATTCATAATATTCCCCGAATACAATCTCTAATGAATATTAGTGACAAGTTCAACTAATGCAGCATAACTAATCTAATTAAGCAACTAATTAGCTAAGCAGCATAAGCAATAGGGTATAGCGCTCCAAGCAACACCACAGTCAAAGCTGACGGTAGACACGGCCTAGAACTCCACATTATCACTGTTATACCCCCAATCCTGACCTGCAACTGTTGGTGGGGGAATTGCAAGAGTGAGTACATGTCGTACTCAGCAAGTGTGGAAAGTATGATATGTAGCTGATTCAAATGACGACAATAATAAGGCTAAGTGCTGAAAAGTACATTAAAACATTGGAAAAGCAATATATTACATGTATGTGTAATAAACCAAACATAAACCATAATTATTATCATAGTACAAGTCCATAATCCATATCCATCACCATTATACCAGATTTCACCATTACCATTAATCATATTCAATACTATAAGTCAATCCATAACCATAAACCATGTTATCAACTATAACCATCACCATAATACCATCCCATGACCTTCCCAAAAACCATCCTAGTACCAAGTTCCTTCCTAATCATGTAGGTCATCCAGACGCTCATAACCGGGAGCATGGCTATCATGATAGTTTTATTAGACTTTGCAGAGTTTGTACCACTTTACCCACGTGTTTGTGATTTCATCACCTTTCGATGACTATAGAATACCAATTATGCCGTCTCACACTTCCTTAGGTGTGTGGCCAAGAGATCACAAAATAGCCTTTACAAAGGGATTACTAGCCTATTTAGACCCTACTGAGGTTTCACCAGTGACGATGTCTCCCACTGAGCACATCTCAACCAAGGGCCCCCTCTTGAGCCATTCGGATCCCAGGGTAGTCCCACCAATCATTGACAAGCCCAATCCGACTACCCCTTCCCCGAGCATCCTTAATGGTCCAAACAGCACTAGCAAAGCTTAATTAATCAGCTATGTTGCACCCATACTTGGCCTCGTGGTGGCACTGTAGTCCTGGCTTATTCTCGCATGAACCGGTCCTTATATCTAAAGCAAGCAAACCACCATAACATCCAACCCATCCACATACCAAGCTTGATTAGATCACCCATTACCACATCATTTTAACCAGTTCATGTTAATCTTAATCTTATAAATGCATAATTAAGTAAAGTGGTATAGTTGTCCTCCCATCCCAATTAATTAAGTGAAGCAAAAAGGAAAAAAGCCCTTCCCGACTCTCCGCCATAAATTTCAGGTGACAAGGGTGGTTAAACAACGCTAGTAAACTTCCTATCATAGGGATTCCCATCAAATTGACACAGGCATGTTGTTTTGCAAACAAAACATTTATTTTAGAAACAGGATCAATATGCTTCAAGGACACTTGCCTTGCTCTTGGGATTGGTTAGGGTCAAAGCCTTAAAACTCTTGGTGTTGAAGATCCTCCGCAACACTATCTAGCGCAAATCCATCTAATCCGCGCAATTAACATACAAGACAAGAAACACAATCAAAGAGTGCACAAATATTACTCAATATGACATGACAGGCATGATTAAAGCAAATGCAAGGTAAAACTAGTTAATAAATTGTTTTTAATGATCACTAACTAGTTCTAATAGTTTTAAACATGTTTATAGAGGTTTGGAGTTGATTCAAATCAATTTTAGAATTAATTCGATGCAATTTTACCAGGAAAATCGGACTAGTCCGCTAGGGACCGGACAAGTCCGCACTTTGCAAGAACGGTAGATTAGGGTTTTCTAGATCGATGTGATTTTGGAGACTTAGGGTTGAATTCACGTAAGGAAAAGGAAGTAGAAGGTATACCAAGTGTCTAGGACTCCAGGGAACCAAAGGTCTTGGGGGCAACACTTGGATCTTGACGATCTTGGGTTGATGAAGAACTTGGAGATGATTTGGTGATGAAGAACGAAACTTGATGGAGATCTTGATCCTCTTTCATTTCCTCCTCTTCATCTTCTTGCTTGGGATCTGCTCCTCCCTCCTTGATGGTGGCTCTCCACGAACTAGGGTTTGGGTGAGGTGGAAAAAGTGGCAAATACATGTCAAGTCAAGGGGTGGGGTTGTTTATATAGAGGTGGAGGCTCGGGTTGGATGGTTTCGAGTTTGAGATGAGTAGAGGCCGGGTTAGAGTCCCACATGGGCTCTAAAAGAGTTAGGCACGACATCCCTAGGCCCACTTAACGTAAAACCCAAGAAACAAGTCGTGAAACAAAAGATCAATTTGGAGTCACGATTTATCGGACAAGTCCGAAAATGGCCGGAAAGGTCCGAAGTTGGACAGAGAGAAATCGGATAAGTCCAGACTGAACATCGAACAAGTACAAACTTATTCAGAGGGGAAAATAGACAAGTCTGGCCTAAAATCGGACAAGTCCAACCTTAGTCAGAGAGGAAAATGGACAAGTCCGCTGGAGGGCCGGACTAGCCAGTACAAGTCCAGGGACTTAGCGAAATTTCCAAAGGTTTTGGAACACCAGACTAGTCCGCACAGCCGTACAAGTCCGAAGGTGTCCAGAGGCAAAAACAGACTAGTCCGCTGCAAAACGGACAAGTTCAAGGTTAGTCAGAAAGAAATCGGACTAGTCCGCACCAAAATCGGACTAGTCCGCTCTTTCCAGATTTCTTAAGTGCGGTTTTGCTATTAATTCATTTTAAACTTGCTCCTTTTTATGTGGTTCAATGTTAGACATATTTAATGATGAATGAAGGGCATGATGCATGGAAATGAGGGTGTTACAAAACTACCCCCCTTAAAATGAATCTCGCCCTCGAGATTCCACGCGAAAGGGAAAAGATAGGGAAATTCCTTCTTGAGATCATCTTCTAGCTCCCATGTTGCTTCCGATTCTGTATGATGTTTCCATTGAACTTTACACCATCTTATAACCTTGTTCCTTGTGACCCTCTCCTTGGTTTCCAAGATTTTGACCGGTTGTTCGGCATAAGTCAAATCTGACTCTAATTCCAATTCTTCCATTGGAACTTATTCTTCCGGCACTCTCAAGAACTTCTTGAGCTGGGAAACATGAAACACATCATGAACATCTGCTAAGTGAGTTGGCATATCCAACTTATATGCTACCTCTCCTCTCTTGTCAAAAATCTTGAATGGCCCAATGTATTGAGGTGCTAGCTTTCCTCTTATGTGAAACCTCTTATGGCCTCTCATTGGCGACACCTTGAGGTAAATGAAGTCTCCCAGTCCAAAGGCTAGTTTTCTTCCCTTATTGTCCGCATAGCCTTTCTGCCTTAGGGCAGCCCTCAAGTTTTCACGAATAACCTGAACATGCTTTTCAGCTTCTAGCAACACATCGGGACCAAAAACATGAGTTTCTCCTATCTCATTCCACAACAACGGTGTCCTACACCTCCTCCCGTATAGTGCTTCGTATGGTGACATCTTCAAACTTGCTTGATAACTATTGTTGTACGAAAATTCTGCATACGGCAAACTCTTGTCCCAACATTTCTCATGCTTCAAAGCAAACGCTCTGAACATGTCCTGTAAAATCTGATTGGTCCTCTCAGTTTGTCCATTCGTTTGAGGATGATATGATGAACTAAAATTCAAGCTTGTTCCCAATGCTTCATGCAATTTCTGCCAAACCCTGGAGGTAAATTGAGAACCTCTATCCGATACTATCTTCTTTGGAACCCCATGTCGACACACAATATGCTCCATATACAATTCTGCTAGCTTCGCGGTGGTATAGGTGGTCTTGACAGGAACAAAATGAGCTGATTTAGTCAATCGATCCACAATTACCCAAATTGAGTCATGTCCGGACTGGGTACATGGCAATCCAACTATAAAGTCCATACCAATCTCTTCCCACTTCCATTCTGGAATCTTCAATAGCTGCAATAATCCCGCTGGCCTTTGGTATTTTGCCTTGACTCATTGGCACACATCGCATAGAGATACATATTCAGCTATGTCCTTTTTCATGCTATCCCACCAATAACAAGTCTTCAAGTCCTTGTACATCTTCGTACAACCGGGGTGAATTGAGTATGGCGAATCATGTGCCTCCTTTAATATGGTCTCTCGAATATGCTTCACATTGGGCACACTAATTCTTTTTCCAAGCCATAAGGTACCACGTTGGTCCTCATCAAATCTGAATTTCCTCATCCTTTGTTTGACCCTCTCGAATTTCTTGCTCCAAGGTCGAATTGAACTCCATTAATCCCATCTCATTCACAAATCCAAGATTCAGCCGTTCAAACTCCTTAAATAACTCCGATGGCAACTCCCGAACCGTGAGTTGGTGACTTACTCCCATCCTACTCAAAGCATCGTCCACTACATTAGCCTTCCCTAGATGATAGTTGATTCCCACATCATAATCCTTGATAAGCTCCAACCATCTTCATTGTCTCAAATTCAAATCCATTTGTGTGAATATATACTTCAAAATCTTATGATCCGTACAAATTTCACACCTATGTCCAAGGATGTAGTGTCTCCAAATCTTCAATGCGTGTACCATGGCTGTAAGTTCCAAATCATGCTCGGGTAATTCTGCTCATGTTTCTTCAATTGTCTCGATGCATAGGCTACCACTTGACCTTCTTGCATGAGCACACATCCAAGTCCTTGTTTTGATGCATGACAATAAATATCAAAACTCTTGCTCACGTCTGGCAATATGAAAACTGAGGCTGTTGTTAACCTTTTATTCAACTCCTCAAAACTCTCTTGACAAGCATGAGTCCATTGAAAACCTTTCCCCTTCATTAGCAACTCTTTCATTGGCTTGGCTATCTTGTAAAAATCCTTGATGAATCTACGGTAATATCCAGCCATCCCAAGAAAACTCCTTATTTCCTTGACATTTTGTGGCGGCTCCCATTTCAACACGCCCCTCACCTTCCCGGGGTCAACCAAAACTCCTCCTACTGAAATAATATGGCCCAGAAACAACACTTCCCTTAACCAAAACTGACACTTGTTGAACTTGGCATGCAATTGATGCTCCCTCAATTTCTGCAATGTAAGCCTCAAGTGTTTCTCATGTTCCTTCTCATCCTTCAAGTAGATCATAATATCATCAATGAACACTACAACGAACTTTTCCAAGTACTCCATGAAGACCTTATTCATGAGGTACATAAAATAGGCAGGTGCATTAGTCAATCCAAAATACATCACGGTGTACTCATAAGATCCATATCGTGTCCTGAAAGCTGTCTTGGGTGTGTCCGATGGTCTAATCTTCATTTGAAAGTATCCCGACCTCAATTCAATCTTAGAGAAAACACAAGCACCCTTCATCTGATCAAACAAATCCTCTATGCAAGGCATGGTGTACTTGTTCTTGATGGTCACCTTGTTGAGAGCTTGGTAATCCACACACATCCTTTGCGTTCCATTCTTCTTGTCCACAAATAAAACGGGGCACACCCCAAGGTGAGGAGCTAGGGCGAATAAAACCTTTCTCTAGTTTCTCTTGAATCTGCTTCTTGAGCTCCACTAATTCCATAGAGACATCCTATACGGCCTCTTAGCTATAGGTGCAGTTCAAGGTATTAAATCAATAACATATTCAATGTCTCGATTAGGCGGCATACCTAGCAACTCATCTGGGAACATGTCCAAAAATTCACATACCACCGGAATCTCCTCAATTGCGGCACCATCAATGTGATTCAGCTCCAATTGCTTCAGTGCATTTTGAGATGCTTCAAATTCTATGGTGATCCCTTCCTCATTGGTCAACTTTACCGTCTTCGTGGCACACTCAATGACTCCATTGTGCTTCCTTAACCAGTCCATACCAAGTATAATGTCCAATCCTTGAGAGTCCAAGACAATGAGGTTGGCGAGGAAATCTACCCCCCTTATTCTAAGGCTTACTTTTGGACATACTATATTTGTCCTCATCTCTCCTCCAGGAGACTTAACCAATAGAGTAAACTTCATATGAGAGATAGGAAAACTATACTTGGCAACATATTTCAATGCAATGAATGAATGCGATGCTCCAGAATCAAATAACATAGTCGCGGGGTTGGAGTTTGCGAGGACCATACCAATGACCACATCATCCGCTTGTTGAGCATCCTCCGTAGAGACATGGTTGACGTTGCCACGAGCAAAATTCTGTTGTCCGCGGTTTCCTTGCAGCTGTCCTCCATTGGATCTTGGATTTTGCCTCGGCGCATTGCTTCCTTGACCAAGGCCTGACTTAGGGCATTGATGTGCAAAGTGTTTAGCTTCTCCACAAGTATAGCACTTCTTAACTCCACCGGAATTATTGGGCCAAGCTTGATTCTGAACGTTTGCGCTGGAAAAATTAGCACGAGGTGCATAAGGCATTGGAGGCCTAGGTGCTTGCATGACAGGGCACTGCTGCACAAACTGAGTTGGGCACAGTGCATATCTAGGGCGATGAGCACGCGCAGAGGGGCTGAAATAAGGCGCATTTGACGGTGCAAAGCGAGGGCACACGTTACTTCCTTGTTGCTGTCCTTGATATGGCGCCTTTCTCTTGTTGTCTTCCTCCACCTCGCGGACCTTGTTCTCCACAACAATGGATTTGTGCACAAGCTTCTAGAAGTTGGCATAATCACAGTTGAGTAATTGCACTTGGATATCATTGTTCAAGCCTCTCATGATCAAGTATTGTTTCCGGTTGTCCCGGCTCACATCTTCAGGCGCATACCTTGAGAATTGAATGAATTTGTTGAGATATTCACCCACACTCCACCTTCCTTGCCTCAAGTTCCCAAATTCTTGCCTCTTTAAAATCATAACACCTTCTAGCACATAATGAGAACGGAAGTTTTCTTTGAATTCGGCCCAAGTGATCCTCTCTTGATTCTCATGAGCATTGCATAAGGAATCCCACCAATCGGCAGCTGCTCCAACTAGTTGATGAGATGCAAATAACACCTTCTCCCAGTCACTGCATTGGACAATAGCAAGTTTCTTATCCACGGACTTGAGCCAATCATAGGCAGCCATAGGGTCAGCAGCTTGAGCAAAGGTTGGCGGCCTAGTCCTCATGAATTCTCCCAATCGGTTATGAGGAGGCAGGGGTGGCGGTGGAGGCATGTGGGGCTGATTGTTGATGTTACTAGCCTGCAGCTGTCCCATAGTCTGTATCATGGTCTGCATGAGCTGGTTTTGCATGGCCAATAGCTGCTCGATGTTGATGGCTCCCTGGGCAGATCCTTGTCCAATGTTGTTCTAAGGCACTCCATTGTTCTCCTCCTCATCATTGCCATCCCTCTGATTGCGAGTCCTCACCATCTGAAGAAAAGCGAGAGATAAAAATTTAGAAAACGTCCCCAACTATATGCATCAATGGATATGGAACTAAGAAACTAGCTACACTAGCCTAGGTGGACATGGCAATGCTAAAGCACCCCAAAATCCTCTATTAAGCACACAAGCAAACAATATATATAGCAAACAGCAAGCCAAACAAAATCAAATCGATTCCTGAGTGCTTCTATGTGCTCTAAAGCGTCCATTCTATCTTGGTTGTGTCCTACGGTCAACCTGTGGCTCTGATACCAATTTGTGACACCTGGTCCCAAAAATGAACCAAGTGCAGTATATGTGTGCCCAGGATGTTCAACACACATACACAAGTGCATCACAAACGATATACAGACAATTACCATAGCTCAAATTATTACATAAGTACTTTTATTACACAATTCATAATATTCCTTGAATACAATCTTTAATGAATATTAATGAAAAGTTACTAATGCAGCGGAACTAATCTAATTAAGCAACTAAGCAGCATAAGCAATAGGGTATAGCGCTCCAAGCAACACCACAGGCAAAGCTGACGGCAGACATGGCCTAGAACTCTGCATTATCACTATTACACCCCCAATCCTAACCTGCAACTTTTGGTGGGGGAATTGCAAGAGTGAGTACATGTCGTACTCGGCAAGTGTGGAAAGTATGATATGTAGCTGATTCAAATGATGACAATAATAAGGCTAAGTGCTGAAAAGTACATTAAAACATTGGAAAAGCAATATATTACATGTATGTGTAATAAACCCATCATAAACCGTAATTATTATCATAGTACAAGTCCATAATCCATATCCATCACCATTATACCAGATTTCACCATTACCATTAATCATATTCAATACTATAAGTCAATCCATAACCATAAACCATGTTATCAACTATAACCATCACCATAATACCATCCCATGACCTTCCCAAAAACCGTCCCAGTACCAAGTTCCTTCCTAATCATGTAGGTCATCCAGGCGCTCATAACCGGGAGCACGGCTATCATGATAGTTTTATTAGACTCTGCAGAGTTTGTACCACTTTACCCACATGTTTGTGATTTCATCACCTTTCGATGACTATAGAAGCCCAATTATGTCGTCTCACACTTCCTTAGGTGTGTGGCCAAGAGATCACAAAATAGCCTTTACAAAGGGATTACTAGCCTATTTAGACCCCACTGAGGTTTCACCGGTGGCGATGTCTCCCACTGAGCACATCTTCAACCAAGGGCCCCCTCTTGAGCCATTCGGATCCCAGGGTAGTCCCACCAATCATCAACAAGCCCAATCCGACTACCCCTTCCTCAAGCATCCTTAATGGTCCAAACAGCACTAGCAAAGCCCTAATTAATCAGCTACGTTGCACCCATACTTGGCCTCGTGGTGGCACTGTAGTCCTGGCTTATTCTCGCATGAACCGGTCCTTAGATCTAAAGCAAGCAAACCACCATAACATCCAACCCATCCACATACCAAGCTTGCTTAGATCACCCATTACCACATCATTTTAACCAGTTCATGTTAATCTTAATCTTATAAATGCATAATTAAGTAAAGTGGTATAGTTGTCCTCCCATCCCAATTAATTAAGTGAAGCAAAAAGGTAAAAAGCCCTTCCCAACTCTCTACCATAAATTCCAAGTGACAAGGGTGGTTAAACAACACTAGTAAACTTCCTATCATAGGGATTCCCATCAAATTGACACAGGCATGCAGTTTTGCAAACAAAACATTAATTTTAGAAACAGGATCAATATGCTTCACGGACACTTCCCTTGCTCTTGGGTTGGTTAGGGTCAAAGACTTCAAACTCTTGGTGCTGAAGATCCTCCTCAACACTCTCTAGCGCAAATGCGTCTAATCCTCGCAATTAACATACAAGATAAGAAACACAATCAAAGAGTGCACAAATATTACTCAATATGACATGACATGCATGATTAATACAAATGCGAGGTAAAACTAGTTAATAAATTGTTTTTAATGATCACTAACTAGTTCTAATAGCTTTAAACAAGTTTATACAGGTTTGGAGTTGATTCAAATCAATTTTAGAATTAATTCGATGCAATTTAACCAGGAAAATCGAACTATCCGCTAGAGACCGGACAAGTCCGCACTTCACAAGAACGGCAGATTAGGGTTTTCTAGATCGATGTGAATTTGGAGACTTAGGGTTGAATTCACGTAAGGAAAAGGAAGTAGAAGGTATACCAAGTGTCTAGGACTCCAGGGAACCAAAGGTCTTGGGGGCAACACTTGGATCTTGACGATCTTGGGTTGATTAAGAACTTGGAAATGATTTGGTGATGAAGAACAAAACATGATGGAGATCTTGATCCTCTTTTGTTTCCTCCTCTTCTTCTTCTTGCTTGGGATCTCCTCCTCCCTCATTGATGGTGGCTCTTCACGAACTAGGGTTTGGGTGAGGTGGAAAAAGTGGCAAATAGATGTCAAGTCAAGGGGTGGGGTTGTTTATATAGAGGTGGAGGCTCGGGTTGGATGGATTTTGAGTTTGAGATGAGTAGAGGCCGGGTTAGAGTCCCACATGGGCTATAAAAGAGTTAGGCACGACGTCCCTAGGCCCACTTAACATAAAACCCAAGAAATAAGTCGTGAAACAAAAGATCAATTCGGAGTCACGATTTATCGAACAAGTTTGAAAAGGGTCGGACTAGTCCAAAGTTGGACAGAGAGAAATCGGACAAGTCCAGACTGGACATCGGACAAGTCCGAACTTATCCAGACAAGAAAAACTAACAAGTCTGGCCTAAAATTGAACAAGTCTGACTTTAGTCTGAGAGGAAAACGGACAAGTCCGCTGGAGGGCCGGACTAATCCGGACAAGTCTAGGGACTTAGCGAAATTTCCAAGGGTTTTGGAACACCGGACTAGTCCGCACAAGGACGGACAAGTCTGAAGGTGTCCAGAGGCAAAAACAGATTAGTCCGCTGCAAAACAGACAAGTCCGAGGTTAGTCAGAAAGAAATCGGAATAATCCGCACCAAAATCGGACTAGTCTACTCTTTCCAGATTTCTTAAGTACGGTTTTGCTATTAGTTCATTTTAAACATGCTAATTTTTATGTGGATTAATGTTAGACATATTTAATGATGAATGAAGGGCATGATGCATGAAAATGAGGGTGTTACACCCGATCAAAGCTATGAGGAAGTATTTGGCAGTGACGGCCTCATTCCCTCTAGCCGCGAGGATGGCGGTGGAGTAGATTTGTAGAAACTCGACGGGGTTGACTGTCCTGTCATATTTCTCTAGCAAATGAGGCTGGAACTTGGGTGTCCACTTGACCATGTGGAGATGTATGGCAAGAGCCGAACAGCCGCCTCCAACACCCAGAGGAGAAGGGTTTTCACGAGTGAGTCGCCTCTCGCGAGTACGCTCGATGTTGACGCGGCCATCCTGCCTCATGTACCAGCGGTCGAGCTCTGACCGAAGGTCTTGAGTCGGGAGCCTTGATATCGTATGAGTAAGACGAGCCCCGGAGGCCGAAGACATGATGTGCTGGGAGGGCACACGTCTCCTGGGCTATGATGCCATAGGACCAAGTCTTCTAGACAAGGTCCTGTTACGTGAAGGTGTTTGCCCTGCATGGGCAGACCTTGGTTGTTGAACCCAGTGGCTGCAGCTGCAGCCAGATGCTCAATGTCACTGAACCACTGTTCCAGTGCGGCCGGAGGAGCTCCCGGCGCTGGAGGACGCTGAAGAAGAGTCCACGCTACGTTCAGCGCATTCTTCGAGTTGTTCATCGATTCTGTGACTGATGCAAATTCACCATCATGATGTCCAGCATTGGCTGCTACAGCAGATGGTGGTGGTGGTGGTGGTGGTGGTGGTGCGATGCCCACTGGGATAACAACATTGGCTAGCAGTTGAGCATTGGAGAAATTTCCACCAACGGCTTGTGCAGCCGGTCCGTTGGAAGCGGCAGCGGAGTTCACCATCTTGAAGATATTGAAAGCTCCCCCTATCTAGCGCGCCAATTGTCGAAGTGTAGCAACAACACTTACCTTAGTACTACTAAGAAGTAGTCCAGGAAGGTTCATATTTAGGCGGGGCACTAATGAAGATCCAAGAACACGATTATACGGAGAGTTTTTACATGGTTTCGGCCGCCTGAGCATAATACACTACTCCACGGGGTGTTTGTGTATTGTATGAGCTTGAGTGAGTATGGATGACTTGTGATCAACTCAGCTTAGCCTCTACCGTGCAGTGCAACCCTTTTATATGCCAAGGACTAGCTGTTACAGTGTGCGTCGTGGCCTGACATGTGGCCTCAGCTGTAATAACTGCCCTATACACGATCTATGCTATTAAGGGTGGCTAATAGCGTGATAACGTGCCTTAACGGTAGTTTTACTGGTCTTGATAGTCCTCCAATCGTGCATCATTAATATAGCATTAATGACACATTAACCAGGTCTTGTAACAGCCATTTGATAGCCCTTGAATGTCCGTGCCGTTGGAGATCCCGAAGTCTTCCCGTCGCAGACTTAGATCCGGTCGTGTGACATGTGGTAGCTCCGGAGCTTCCCTCTGCGGGAAGGCAGGTCCGGAGCTACTGGACACGTGGCAGCACTGAAGCTTTCCTTGTCGGGTAGGCAGGTCCGATGCCCCGGGACACGTGGCAACATCAGAGCCACCCTAAGGAGGGAAGCAGGTTTGGTATTGCGGGACACGTGGCAGCACTAGAGCCACCATATGGAGAAAAGGCAGGTCCAACACTGCGAGACACATGGCAGCACCAAAACCACCCTAACGAGGGAGACAGGTCCAGCACTGCGGGACACGTGTTGCCTCCGGAATTCCACAATACTAGAAGGTGGAACTCGACGAGTCTTCTTCTAGTACAAAGGGATACCTGGTATGCAGGATATTGACAATAGGTGTCTAGTTGCTAATGAATCAAAAGAGTTATATTTGTAGCATCGTAGACTTGGTCACGTCGGCTTTGATCACCTCACACGTGTTAGTGCTCTTGATCGCATACGTGGGTTGCCTAAGCTTAAATGGGATAAAGAAATTGTTTGTTCTTCTTGTAGAGATGCTAAGATGGTTGTAGGTTCACATTCTCCACTCTCAATGACCATGAAAACAACACCAGCACAACTTTTACACCTTGACACCGTAGGACCGTCTCGTGTTCAATATTTTGGAGGTAAGTGGTATGTGCTTGTAATTGTTGATGATTATTCTAGGTATTCTTGGGTTTACTTTATGGCATCTAAGAAAAAAGTTTTTAGTAATTTTAGAAGTTTAGTTCTTAGAATTTCACTTGACCACCCAGAATCTTTAAAAGCCATTAGAAGTGATAATGTAACTAAATTTAAAAACCAATCATTCGATTACTTTTGTGCTGAAAGGGGAATAGACCATCAATTTTCTTCACCTTATGTACCTCAACAAAATGGTGTGGTAGATAGAAAGAATAGAACCTTAGTTGAGATGGCTAGGACTATGCTTGATGAATATCAAAGTCCTAGGAAGTTTTGGGCTGATGCAATTGCAACAGTTTGTTATGTCTCAAATCGTGTTTTTTTGCATGCTAAGCTAGGAAAAAGCCCATATGAGCTTCGATTTGGACATAGGCCTAGTGTCACACACTTTAAGGTCTTTGGTTGCAAATGATTTGTTAAGAAACATGGTAATCTTGATAAATTTGAA
Organism: Tuctoria greenei; assembly: GCA_036927565.1. Taxonomy (NCBI): domain Eukaryota; kingdom Viridiplantae; phylum Streptophyta; class Magnoliopsida; order Poales; family Poaceae; genus Tuctoria; species Tuctoria greenei. The sequence goes on along the minus strand of JAYESD010000004.1, from coordinate 211,603,443 downwards.
TCTAGATCTGTTGATGGCATGTTTCTTAGTTATCCATCTCATACTAGAGGTTGTCGTGTGCTTTTACTTGACACTAAAATAATTGTGCAGACTTGTAAGGTTTCTTTTGATGAAGCTAGCTTAGGTACTAGCTCTAATATTGTAGGTCAAGATTCCTATTCGCAGGTAGAGAGTATTTTCATTGAAGATGAGGAAAAAATGGTGTTGCTACTCGAAATTCAGCAACTAATGACATCATTTCAGCTCCTGATTTTGATTTACAAACTGCACCAACAACTTCTATTGCTGGTCCAGATCATCCTCAAGGCACAAGCTCTTCGATGTTGATGAACATGAAGAAGACGAAGCTTGTGAAGTGTCTACTCCCCTCCGGATTCTAAAAATTCATCCTCCACAACAAATTATTGGAAGCTTGCACGAACGAGTCACGCCCAGCTATGATGAGTTTAGAATTTGAGATGAGTATGATGGGTGTACTCACATACTTTTTGGGGTTGCAAATCAAGAAAACCAAGGAGGGGACCCTTGTACATCAAACGAGGTATAAAAAAGATCTCCTTAGGCGCTTCAACATGGAAAACAGCAAGCCTCTTCGAACACTAACGGGGACAACATCAACACTTGAACTTGATGAAGATGGTGACCAGGTCGGTCAAAAAGAATATAGAAGTACGATCGAACCACTTTTGTATCTCACGACATCAAGACCGGACATACAATTCAGTGTCTATATTTGTGCAAGATTTCAAGCTTCACTACGCGCTTCACATCGTCAAACGATCAAAAGATTTCTCAGCTATTTACATGGTACTCAAGAGTTTGGCATTTTCTTCTATCTTCCTCAACCGTTACTTTGAAATCTTTTTTCGGATACTGATTTTGGAGGTTATAGCATTGATAGGAAAAGTACTTCGGGTGCTTCTCATTTTCTTGGTAATTCACATGTTGCTTGGTCCTCTAGAAAATAAAGTTCAGTTGCACAATCCAGGGCCGAATCAAAATATGTAGCTGTTGCTAGCGCTTGCTCACAAATTTTTTGGATTGTTCAAACACTTAAGGACTATGGGGTTGATTTTAGATAGTGTTTCACTATTTTGTTACAATACTAGTGCCATTTGCATTGCTAAAAACCTCGTGCAACACTCTAGAACAAAGCACACTGATATTAAGTACCACTATCTCTGTGATAATATTGAAAAATGAAACATAGTGCTTCACCATGTAGACTCTGAACAACAATTGGCTGACATTTTTACAAAACCTTTGGATTTCACTCGTTTTTCTTTCATTCGTAATGAAATAGGAGTTATGCACCCTCATGGCTTAAATTGAGGGGGTGTTTTGCAACCTGGGAAGTCTATGTGTGAATCTGAAATTAAAAATAATATGAGCATAAGCAGTTCATACATATATGACTTTGCGATTCCTTTTACATGCTGAAAGTTCTTACTACATTACTCCTGTTATACGTTTTATAGTTTTTGCCAAGACTAGTAATTGGAATAATTACTTACACTAAATCTGCTCATGATTGAACTTTCTTGCTGTTTTGAACTTGCTGCATGATCATAAGTGCTCTTAATCATAAAAAATTAATAAATCAATAGCCCATATATTGAGCTTTTATGAATCAAAAGAAAAATCTAAAAAGATCAAGAGAATATGCATGCATCGCACTTCTTCTTTTGAGATTGCTTATTATTGCATTTTGATATGAACTTGGAAGGAGTTGTGTATGACTAAAACCATGTCTTTAAGCTTCTGATTGTCAAATAGCATAGGCTTGGCTTGGTTGGTTATAATAAGGCTGATGCAGCATATTATCTCTTCCAAATGTCACATGATCAAAATTTGTGCTTTAAATGATAATGAAAATGCAGCAAAATGTGTCATGCCTTCAAAAATAGTTAAGTTTGTGAGATCATGACTTGCTTAAATTGAAATTACACTTGATCTCTAGCATGGCTTACATTACTTTGTGTATTTCATTGATGTGATTGTGTAAGTTACTTGATAGTATGGCTTCGATGAGCTTTGTTTTATATGTATATGTCATATTATGCTCATAACAAATTAAAATTTCTCTTTTCTACCTTGTTGAATACATTGTCAAAGGGGAGGAAATTGGCCACACATTGCACATTCACAATATTTTGTTTTGCACGGTTCTTTTCAGAGGAGTGCACATTCTTAGGAGGAGAATTTTTAGAGGTTTCTTCTCATTTGATTTTTTATTTTCAAAAAGAGGGAGAATTTTTTGTCAAAACTTTTCATAAGATGTGAATGAGCCAACGTTCGGTTTCGTAGTGGTGTTGCCAATGCATTCATCAAGGGGAAGATCGTGAGACGTATGTGTGTTGAATACATTGGTAATTATGTTAAAAATAATTTTTTACATGCAAAGTTTTGAATATACCGAGAAACCCACTTCGGAGTGTCTAAACTTGTGGGAACTCATTTCGCACTGTCTAAACTTAGCCACATGTGAGATGCACATGTTTTACACTTTGGACTGTCCAAACTTTTCTTTGTATAATGCATAGCAGTTGTTTCTATGTGTGCTGAAATATTCGTGGGGCTGTTATGTTTTTAACTTGCAATGTTTTAAACTTGCTTTACACTTGTGGGAAATTTTACTTAGTTTGAGTTTCTTTGCAGCATAACAGATCTATTTTTTAACTCGGCTAGAACAGTTTAACCTTTGCTTAGTATTTTGATCATAACTTGAGTTTTACTCGATGATTTCTCATTATTCTTGTTGTGGTATCTCTGTGAATTGATTTTCTATAATCTCTACTACTTTTGTCACGGTTTAACATGTTGAGATCAGTTGCACACACGGTTTCTTTATCAGATAATTTTTTTGCCGAGGGGTTCCTGTTGCTTCCGCTGAAGAAGTTTAAATATACCATTCACCCCCCTCTGGTAGCTTTTTCATGTACTTTTCAACCTACAATAGAGTCGTTTCCACACATCATTAAGCATAAGCAAGGGAAGGAAAATGTCATTGCTGATGCATTATCTAGACGTTATATCATGGTGTCCCAACTTGATCGTAAAATCTTTGGTTTGGAAACAATAAAAGAATTATATACTACTGATTTGGACTTCAAATATTGTAGAGAAGGAATAACATGGAATACGTATGTGCTGCGAGAGGGTCTCCTCTATCATGCTAACAAGCTATGTGTTCCAGCTAGCTCCATTCGTCTATTACTTTTGCAGGAAGCACATGGAGGAGGTTTGATGGGATATTTTAGAGTGAATAAAACTGAGAACGTGTTGTCCACACACTTCTTTTGGCCGAAGATGAAGCGTGGTGTCGAACACTACATGTCACGATGCACTACTTGTAATAAAGCTAAGTCTTGCATTAACCCACATGGTCTTTATATACCTCTTCCTGTTCCTAGTGTACCTTGGGAGGATATTTCTATGGACATTGTTTTTGGATTGCCTAGGACTAAGAGAGGGGGTGATAGTATTTTTGTGGTTATTGATCATTTCTCCAAAATGGCACACTTTATACCTTGCATAAGAATGATAATGCCTCACACATTGCTAATTTATTTATGACAGAAATTGTTCGTTTACACGGTGTACCAAATACCATTGTTTCTTATTATGATGCAAAAAAAATTATGTTATTTTTGGAGAACTTTGTGTATAAATTGATAACCAAGTTGCTGTTTTCAACTACATGTCAACCACAAACGGATGGACAAACTGAGGTAGCTAATCGTACTTTATCTACTATGTTGCGGGCTGTTTTAAAGTTGTGGGAGGAGTATTTACCACAAATAGAATTTACTTACAACAGATATGTTCAGGCCACGAGGAAGGTAAGTCCATTCCAGGTAGTGTATGGTTTCAATCCCCGTGCTCCTATTGACTTACTACCTTTGCCTTCTTCTGGAACTACAAATTTGGATGCTACACAACGATCTGAATTCATTCTTAAGATGCATGAAACTACAAAGAAAAATATTGAAATGATGAATGAGAAGTATAGGATTGCAGATAGTAAAGGTAGAAAAGAAGTAAAACTTGAATCGGGTGATTTGGTGTGGTTACATTTGAGGAAAGAGCGATTCCTTGTCTTGAGAAAATCTAAAATTATGCCCCGAGCTGCTGGTCCTTTTAAGATTGTTGAAAAGATTAATTATAATGCATATAAGATTCTGTTGCCTCCCGATTTCAGGGTTAGTCCCACATTTAACATTTCAGGTTTGTGGCCATACTTGGGAGAATAAGATGAATTTGAGTCGAGGATGACTCTGATTCAAGAGGGGGAGGATGATGAGGATGTCACAACAGCGGATACATCACAACAAGGACCGGTCACAAGAGCACAAGCACGGTTACTAAATCAACAGGTGAACTCATTCCTAACTTCTTTTGCATGTGAGTTTGAGAATGGATTGCTATGTGATCATTTAATTGTTATTAGGAACAATTGAGAATATCAACAAGTGAAGGGAGGAGGACTTGGGAACCTAGAGAACCAGCTGGGACGTCCACAAGTTGATGGAATAATTTTACAACTCGGACTCAAGTTCAACTCGGAGTCTAGGAGCAGTCCACCTTAGAACGGATGCCCAAGATGCATATGGACTCGTTTTTGATGTTCTACATATGCACGAAAAGAGTAGAAGATAAAATTTCCAATGGCTCTTGTACCACATCAAAATTCCTCCGGAGTCATCGAAAGTCGTTGAAACAATTCAAGTCCAGATTTCTATCCGGTGTTGTGCCATCGTATTGGGCCTTTGGGCCTTGTATACAGTATGTGTCCATTAGGGACGCGTCTAAGAGTCTTTTGGCCAAACCCTAGCCTTTAAATACTGTAGGCACCGGCCATCTTTGGTGAGTTTTGCTTAGAATAATAATTTTTCCATTCTACGGTTTGCGAGACCCCAACTTTGTGATTTCAGATCGCGCCTTATACGTTCTTGCTTGTGTTTTCGGTTGCACTTGCAGGGATTAGCCTACTTGGCGAGGTCAAGTATGTGCAACACAGTTGATAGACAACATAGCAGTGGTGTAGTGATTGCAGGAGTATTCGAGCTGCTCGAGTGCCACGGATCATCAACGTCGAGTTCTCCACCTCAATCGACTTACCTTTTGGAAGATCGAGCCTAAGCTACTCATCATCGGTGGCTGCCCGGTCCTTTTTATATCCAAAGTCGGGCAGTTACACAAAGATCGTGGCACTACAAGTGGCCCCAAGATGAATTTGTACCCTATACACAATCTAAATTACTTATGACTACTTGTAGTAGCTTCTGACTCTGGCTTTAAGACTCGTCGTCTTGTCACGTCGGACGCCAGTTGCTAAGCATAGATGTTGATAATGGTGGAGAATGTACCATCCGTTGTGTTGCCACATCCTACTCCGTCAGTCATGTGCTGGAGCACTGTTGCACCATCACTCCGACCTGACTGGGCACTGCAGCACTGGCTGGACACTTGGCAGCACCAGAGCACGCCTATGTGAGGAGGCCGAGTCTGGAGCTCCTAGACACATGGCGGTACTTGAGCCCATCTCAGCAGGGAGGTAGGGCCTGGAGCCACTTTTAAGCTTGTCCATGGGGTATCCGGTATGCAAGGTACCGACAACATCCATTACAAAAGGGTTTTTGCCTCACCAATCTTTATGAAAAATATCATAGGAAATTTGCAAAAAAATAAATGGAGCCCATACTTTTTTCTCAAAAACACACAGAATTTTGTGTTATTGCATTAAAATTTGTCAAAGACGAGCTCAATTTCATTAAGCGAGCAAAAATGGGTGCCCAAAGTGGCATTTGTTGTCTATATCTACTTATTCTATTTGCTTCTCTCTTATCACACTTGGTCATAACAAGATAACCAAATGCATTTCGCATGTATGCCAGGATCAATTCAGCGATACATGTGTAGACGAAAGTACAAGTATCATAATACAAGCCATGTTCGAATTACAATAAAGTCTTACATCAATGACTCGTAAGTCTCGAATAACAACTAAAAGCAAATACATAACTAAGTAGGTAAATAGATAAGAAGTGGCACGATGATAGCTCCATCCACAGGCAGTTGCACGAGGGAACCCCGCCTAGAACATCTTCTATGAATCGGTGTAGAAGTCTTCATTCACCGCTTCTTCTTCGTAGTCTGAAGGGACGGTAAGCGCTTGAGTACATAGCATTCTCAGCAAGTGTGGGAAAAGAATGACATGGAGGCTATGGCAAGGAAGGCTAATAATGGCTTTAAGCACTATGCATTAAGTCCTATCCTTAGCTTTCATTGGCAACCAACATCTAGGTGAATATATTCAACCATATAACAACAAGTAATAATAATAGAACAACACCAATATCATTTTGAACCATCATTCCCACCACTGACTAATTATGAATTTGACACCAAGCCACTCTTGTCCGTGAGCACAACTCTCTAGACAGTTTGACAAATCTCTGCGGAGAATGTACCATTTACCCACAAGCCGTGATTTTATCCCTTGTTGCCATGTGGACTAAGTAAACCTCCCTGTTGCCACTAGTGCGCAACCCACATTACATATGTCCGTAGGTGTGTGGCCAGGAGATCACTACGACGTCTTTACAAAAATCATCCTTGACGAGTGTTAGCACTCTAAGGTTCCACCGCTGATACATTTTGAAGTAACCCTCCACCTCAGAAGCCCCTTTCTGAGTCATGCGGATCCCAAGGCTATAACACCGAACCAATTCCCCGCACCATCCAACTACCAGCACTACATCAGGAAAAACCTAATTAATTGACCAAGTTGTCCCATTTCTCAGTCTTGTGGTGATACTGTAAAGCTTAGTAGCTTCCTCCATAAACCGGTCCTTATAATCCGGCAAGGTCCAATCCCCAATCCTGGGTCTCGTGCACGCAGCACCATACCATTCAAATCAATCGGCCAGATTCCTATTCATTACAATTCATTTTCTAGTACCATGATAATGATCAAAATTCATAAATGATAAATGTGATGAATGATTTCCCCCATCTAATTTGCATGGCTAAGCGTAAAATATTTCCCAAATACCACCCTTCCATACCCAAGCGACAAGGAAAGTAAGATAAATCAACTGGTGATCATATCATAGGACTCATATTAAATTATCACCATATCATAGGACTCATATTAAATTAGCATGCAACTAACTCTTTTTCCTAAAGTAGGTACAAGATGATAAGGGCACTTGCCTCCTTCGTAGCGCTGGTTGTTGAAGTTGTAGTCTTGGAGGTTGTAAGTCGATTCGTGATTTGGTCCTAATTATAGAGTCGAACGCGAAACGGAAAATATAACCACACAATAAGAAACATGCCACACATAGCAAAACATAAAAATAACAAAAAATTATGAAACCATACGCGATTTTTTCATTAGGTAGGATTTCTTTATTTTTAGTCGAAGTTCAATTAGTGGTGTGTGTTAAAATATGATTTTTAATGGCAATAAGTGTTTTTCCAAAATTATATATCATTTTTATATTTACTTTTATGCTCAAAACACACTTTTGTTGGTTTTCCTACTCCAAATACTATTTCATCTTAAAAGAATACATTAAATATTTTTTGCCACTTGTATATTTTTCCCTTATGCTCAAAATAATTTTTCGATCCATAAACATATTTTAAATATATTTTCTACACACTTTATGGACCTAAATTGATTATTTAATTCACAAAAATTATTAATATAAACTGTAATTCTCTAAATATGTTTTCTGAAATTTCCACTAAATTATATATATTTTCTGAAATTATTCTTATTTAAAGGGATTTTTTAGTAAAAGAAGAGATAACAAAAAGGATAAACTAAAATTTATGAAGTTAGGGGCTTTTCTATAATTTCCAACTGAAGAGAGGCCAAATATTTAATTAGTAACTTACCAGGGGCCTCACTGTGAGTTTTTCTTTTTTACATAATATATCATAATTATAGTAAAGGCTAGGGTTATTTCTGTAAAGCCAAAGGCCTATTTATAGTTCTCTAAAAGTTGACAGGGGTTATCTAAAAATGGCAAACGGGTATTGCGAGATCTATTCCTAGCCGTTGAATTCTAAGCAGACGCGTACAATTTATTTACGCGAAGGGGTATCATGGGATCTAATCATGGCTGTTGGCTAGGGATGGATGGCTAGGATCTAACCACGTCACTCTCATCGGCCCTGCCGACGGCGCAAGGTGACTCTCGATGGCGAGCCCGCCGGTGATAGCCAAACTAGCGCAAAACATAGACTAACCTCGACGTTTTCTAGTAGGACGACGCAGACTCACCAAAGGTGCTCGCGAGGCTCGAGAAAGCTTGGTTGGGCGTCTGCGGTGAAGAGGCACAGTGGAGATCGACTGTGAACGATGAACCCAGATGTGAGGTCGTGAAAACTTCAGACGAGCTTGCCTAGGAGTTCCCTGACAACATGGTGAATGCGTTTGGCGTGCTAGAAAGGAAAAATGTGATCAAGGAGCCGGGGCGATGATGGGCAGTGGCAGAATCTTATCGGTGCTCGACTAAACCCATGCTTCGGCGATGATTTCACCCAATGAAGATGACCAATGAGCTCTTGAGAACACGGTAAAGCGATTAGGAAACCGTTGATGGCTGTTATATACTAATTTCACCCATCAATATAACTCAATTATGTCAAGGAAATATCATTTCCTGCACACATAACCTTTCTATTTAACCTATTTCCACTTGTCTTTGGAGAAAGTAGTGCATGCAGGGATTCTATGCAGAATTGAAGTGAAACAGGGGGGTGGATCCTATAAAATATCATTCCATCCAATCAGGCGATGCCACATGGCACAACATGGATCAAATGGCCCACAAACAGAAGTATTCGAGGCCATCCAATGGTGTAGTACCAATATCAGCCAATGAGACCCACCTGGCAGAGACCCAGAGGAAGCACGCCGCAAAAGAAGCCAAGATCAGGTCGGCCGACCCTCCTAGTCGACCGACTAGGTCCTGGCGCCAAACATGGTCAAACGCCACGTGTTGGCTCCTCCGGCTTGAAGAGTTCATAGGTGACTGATTTGCACGCTTTTGGTGGCGGGAACTGACCTTTCTCCAAGCTATAAATAGGACCCCTCACTTCAACACAAACCACTTGAGTATTCATCCATTGTATCCACTACTCTTCAGAGGTTTATAGGAGTATAGGTTGTAGAGAGGAGAGTCTCTAGTCCATAGTCCAAGTAGGAGAGGAGTAGAAGGAGTCTCTTACCAATTCCAATTGGGAAAGGTATGTCTCCAATATTCCTATTTGTATTTGTGACTTTATTCTTAATAAAAATGTTATCTTTAGTCTTCCATTGTTCATATACTTGGATGAAGCATTTTTTGTTTGATTGTGGCTTCCATGTATGTGGTAGGAGTAGTATTTATGATTATGATAAACCATTATCATTATATCATCATAAACACTATAAACCTCCACTATAGTCTAATTAGCTATGACATGATTATGTTAACATGAATCACTTATGCTATGAATTAACATTGGTACAACGATGATTTAGTTCATTGCCTTAGGATGGCTTGTGCCTAGGCTCTTAAGGTAATTACTTAATATGCTAGCATGGTGCTAGGATAGAGAGTAGCGTTGAATGTCTCATATACCCACGGATTTAAAGAGGTAGGCAGTAGGTGGTGACAGGCCTATATATCCTCCACTTTGTAATCAAGAGAATATGCATGCATCGCACTTCTTCTTTTGATATGGCTTATCATTTCACTGAGATATGAACTTGGAAGAAGTTGTGTATGACTAAAACCATATCCTTAAGCTTATGATTGTCAAATGACATAGGCTTGGCTTAGTTGGTTAGAATAAGGCAGATGCGCATACAATCTCTTGCAAATTTCATATGATCAAAATTTGTGCTTAAAAAAATTGCAGCAAAAAGTGTCATGCTTTCAGGTCTTGAAATAGTTAAGTTTGTGAGGTCATGACTTGCTTAACTTGAAAATTACATTTGATCTCTAGCATGGCTTACACTACTTTATGTATCTCATTGTTGTGATAGTGTAAGTTACTTGATAGTATGACTTGGATGAGCTTTGTTTTATATGTATATGTTATAATGTGCTCATAAAAAATTAAAATTTTTATTTTGTACCTTGCTGAATACATTGTCAAAGGGGGAGAAGTATGCAAGGGGGAGAAATAAGTATAGGGGGAGAAATTTATTTCTATCGATTTTCAATAAGGGGGAGAATTTTTCTCAAACTTTTTATGTGAATAAGCCAATGTTTGGATTTTAAGTGGTGTTGCCAATGAATTCATCAAGGGGGAGATTGTGAGACCTATGTGTGCTGAATACATTGGCTATGGCGATAAAAGTTTTGAATACTGCCAAAACACCTTTTCATCAAGGTCCGACTCTAGGTCTGAGCTCCTGCAAGGTCCGACGATAGGTCCGTCTTGTTTTGGGTAGCTTTGTCAAGGTCCGACGTAAGTTTCGACTTGTTTTGGATAGGTCCGACTTTTTTGTCTGGGCCCGTCAAGTTATGGACTCAGACCGCGACTGAGTCGATTTTGACTCAAATATGGAAAGTTTTGAGTTGGTTATGATAGGATTTCGTGTGAGTCACAAATTTGAGTTGTTTTAGGAATCTAAGATACATTCCTAAGGTGTTTGGAAGTCTTAAGATTGCTTCTATCTACGTATAGAAGAGTCTTGAGCAGTTATGGAAAGTTTTGATTCGTGAATTGAGTAGGATTAGAGTCCTAGTTTGGTTTGGGTTGGCCTCATGGCTGGTTATATAAGAAAGAGAGGCCAGAGATCGTGGTAGATGACTTTTGGGTTGTTCCTCTTGTGTTCTATTGAATAAAATTCGTAGTTAAACGGAACTTTTGTACCTTGTTCGTCCGACTTGTTTTCATCAAGTCTTTCTCGTCGAGTTTCTACACAGCACTACCTTGCTTCGGTGGTTTTATCATAACTCGAGTTTTACAGATCCGATTGACATGATTCTTTTTGGGTTGTCTTAACAACTTGATTTTCTATCATCTGTGAAAATTTCATAGTCACTGGATTTGTGGTTTCTGATCCACACGAGTTTCTTTGCAGTGTTCTAGAACTGTTTTTTTTTTTCGGGTAGGACAGGTTGACCTTTGTTCGATCTTTCGATCGTAACTTGAGTTTCTCTTGACGGATTTTCATGATTCTTGTTCTTACATCTTCGTGACTTGATTCTATACAATCGATACTTGTTTTATCACAGTTGAACACATTTAGATTAGTCGCACACATGGTTTCTGTAACAGATCAGTTTTCTGCTGAGGGGTGTTTTGTTGCTTCCACTGAAAGTTTTAATCTACCATTCACCCCCTCTGGTACCTTTACATGTGCTCTTAGATCCTACAGAAGTGTTGTAGATACTTGGGAGAAGTGTTATACTGCATTTCTCGCCATATTTTTCCCGTTGGGCAGGACCAATGCCCTACGTGGAAGAATTTCCAGCTTCTAGCAACATGCCAAGGAATCTATTCCCGAGGCTTGAAAAAGGATTCAGGAGTACATCCTAGTCTGTCACCACCATGGGATGGATGATTTGCTCATCATCCAAAACTTCTGCGATGGGTTGATCCCTTCTGCCAGTGCCCATGTTGATGCTGCTGCTGGAGGAGCCTTCTTCTCATTGACGGTGCCCAAAGTCAAAGATTTGATTGAGAAGATTATGTCAAACATGCGTTGGAGCGACAAACGTCTCCATACCCGCCAGCGAGACATGCACACCTTGAAGGAGGTGGACATGATCGCTGCCAAAGTGGACCTCCTTATGAATAAGATTGATGGACAAGGCAATGGTGAGGTATGTGGCAATGCCTATGCCTTAAACTCTCACATCACTTGTGAAGTCTGTGGCAACATGGGCCATTTGGGCAATGACTGCCCGAAAACCCGTAAGGATGCCTTATACATAGCCAACAATGGAAACAACAATGGCTATCATTCAGGAGGTCAAGGGTGGGTCCAACCACGCCCATTCTTTCAAGGAGGGTACAACAACAATGGCAACAATGGAAATCAACCCAACTTGAAAGAACTTGCCATTGGCCAGCTGAAGATCAATGAGGCTATATCCAAGAAGTTTTCAGCCAATGACAAGACCCTATAGAGAATAAATGCCAAGATTAAAGGACTATCCTCAGCCTTCAAGAATCAATTGAGTTTCAACAAGATGTTGGAAACTCAGTTGGCTCAACTAGCAGTTGTTGTTCTTCCAGTGGAGAATGGCAAGATGTCAGGACAGCCCGAACCTCCTGTGGAAAATGTCAACATGATTTCTCTACAAGGAGGCATCTGGGTGAAGGACCCTGGATGTCCTACAATTTCATGCTCAATTGAAGCACACCACTTTGACAAGGCCCTTTGTGACCTTGGAGCAAGTGTGAGTGTGATGCCCAAGGTGATTTTCGACCAACTAAACTTCACATAACTTACTCCAACACCAATGCAGCTCCAACTGACTGATTCCTCACTCCGTTATCCGGCGGGTATCACTGAAGATATCCACGTGAAAATCTGGAACTGCTTCATACCTGTGGATTTCATGGTGCTCGATATGGAGGTCGAGAAGGATACACTACTCATTCTTGGGCGCTCGTTCATAAGCACCGCGAAGGCTTGCATAGATGTAGGAGTTGGAGAAATCCACTTCCATTTCAATGGCAAGGAGGAGAAGTTTAACTTCCACCCAAAGTTGGAGCAATGCTCCATGATCCGTATTAAGTATGGGCCAAATATTAATCACATTGAAGAGGTCAAAATCACACCTCCAAAGGTTGACCCGCTCATTGCATTCATGAGGAATTTGATCTATATGGAAAACCCATTTTATTGTCCACGCCGACACCCCAAGAAGACGGAGAAGCCCAAGCCTCCCCAAAGGCCCAAGTCCACCAAGCCACAAAAGAAGGTATGGCGGAAGAAGCAAGACAAGCCATCTGAGCCCATCCCTCCGGGCCCAGATGACAAGAAATGAAGAAGGAGGAATATCCATCTCATCGGACGGTGGTGATACCTAGCCAATAGGTTAATTGGTAGTTATCCTTTTTCTTTTATTTTTATTTTCTCTTTCTTTGGTTTTCCCCATTTACTTTGATTTTCCCAACTGCATATTTGATTTTCTTAGTAATTTGAGAATCTTATATTCTCAACTACCATTTTTATTTCTTTATTTTTCACAAAAAGAAAATTGTTGGGTTTTGAAAAAGAAGTTTTTATCTGGAAAACAATTTTTCTGAGCTAAAAAAGTGGTATTTCACCAACGTGCTAATTTCATAGCCGGTGGGGAGCCACCTGCCAAAAGGGGGGACATGGGGGCCCACCAGTCAGGTCAGCCAATCCCCCTGTTCGGCCGACTAGGGGGAAGAGCCATTTTGGCTCGCTCTCCTCCAACAGCTACATTTGGTTCCCTAGTGACTGTTGGGGATTGCACACTATAAATGGTGGCTGTGAGGAGCTCTTCTCCTCACACTTCACCTCATTTCCTACCTCTCCAAAGTCACTTGTGCTCACATTGTTTTCTTGCTCTTCATTGAAGCACTCTTGCTCAAATTCCCAACTCAAAAAGATTTGCTTTTGTTTGCATTTGCGATTTTCTCTCAAGTACTACAAGGGAAAACTCGTCGGGGTTTTTGCTTTCACTAACATCACCTCTTTTGAGTTTTTGCCTTGTTGTGTTCTTGCTTATTTTGGCCATGAAAGGAATGAAGAGGTTGTTTGGAAATACGAAGGAGAATGCAAGCTCAAGCCATGATGGAGACTCAAGTGCATGCCCCTCTTCCGTTGCTACACCAAGTTCACAAAGAAGTGTAGGAGAGGACACTCCCATGGGTGAGAGGAGCAACCCACACCAACTTCTTCACGACGACAATCTCGACATCCAAAGTGAAGTTGAAGATCAAGCATGCAAGCTCCTCCAAGATCGTGAGTTTTCTCATATGAAAGCTTATGATCCGGATTTGATCTCCAAAATAGGTATGGATTCCAAATTCTTTTCCATTTGGCATGCACTAGGATGGGAAAACTTTGCTCACATAGCGGAGAAACGTTCATGCCTTCTCTCCATACAATTCCTTTGCACACTCAAAATAGGATTTGATGGTATTACTTTTAGATTGTTTCAAAAAGAATACACTATCCTATGTAAAGAATTAAGTGAAATCCTAGACTTCCATAAACATTGTTTGCTAAATTTAGAAACTTTGCCTAAGTTTAACAATCAAAGTTTCTGGCAAGACATAACTGGTGAGGTCAGATGTAGTGCACCTAGGAATAGCCACTTGTACAACCCTACTTTACGCTTCATGCATAGATGGGTGGCTATGACTATATTCCCTAGAGGAGATGTAAGGATAATATGTGATGATGAGCGGAAAATTTTATTTGCCATAATTAAAAAGATAAAAGTTGCTCCAGTTATTGCCATGATGACACAATGGTTAGATTACATTCCAAGGGTAGGGCTAATTGAATGTACTTCATTGATTACTCATATTGCTACTAGGGTAGGAGCACTAGTATATTCTTCATTTGAGTATATTGGAAATGAAATAGAATTAATTGATGAAGATTGTTTAGTGCAAGGACATACCCTTAAGCATGATCAAGATGGCTCTTTGATACTTTATTATCCCAGCTTTGTCAATGAAATTCGGTTACCTAACTCGGATTATCATTTGTACAAATATCGGAGGCTAACCATTGACCTTCTTCCCATCGAGGAAGCCAGAAGAAGTAATGTCTCTTTCAGGGTAACTAGAAGCCGTACAAGAAGAGCGGCTACACCTCCGACAACCTCCACATTCCATGATTACGAAGAGGAAGATAACCCAATGGGTGATGCACCCGGATGGACTCAACCTCCATCGTATGAGATCGAAGGTCCGTCTTGGCATGGATGGCCAGGTGCCGCATGGGAGCCGCCCCAATCGACTTCAAGCTCTAGCAACTTGCCTCTATTGTCCATGAGAATATGCTGTTCCTCTTCGGCTAGAAGTCATCACGACTATAGCCAATGAATGATGGATCTCACTAGATGTATGGATGAGCTTGAAATGAGAACGGGTGACATCTAAAACACTCTCCAAGGACATGTCCAAGGTACCCAAGACTGGCAACAACACATGGACGCTCATTCATCAACCTCAACTCCATGATACAGCAACAACAAGCCGATCTCGCGGCATACTTCCATCATCAAGGGTTCAACCCTCAACACGGAGGTGAGTGAATAACAAGCTTGGGGGAGGACCCCCACTTGAGGTAAATTGTATCAACCCCTTTGCATATTTATTTTCCATTAGACCATCATTCACCTTGCATATAAAAAAATTACAAATTTTGTGATAGATTTGTTTTTCAATAAAATAAATGATGTGCGGTAAGAATGGTTTGGAATTCACATAGATTAAATGATGAATAGTTACTCTGTTTTAATTTTCCATATCCCTAGTTTACAACTTACTACTCTCCAACATATTGCTCTCATTGGCTAAAATTTCTTTTGTCTTGATTTGGAAATTGTGAGTAGCAAAAGCTTAATCCATTCTATGTTGTTGTGAGATATGATATAGTGATAGGGCTACTATTCCTAGTTTGAAAGTGAAACTTAGATTTCCAGAGAAATTCTAAAAAGATTTAAGTTACTCTCATTTGATTGGAAATATCTACCAAAGT
This sequence comes from Tuctoria greenei, assembly GCA_036927565.1. Classification (NCBI taxonomy): domain Eukaryota; kingdom Viridiplantae; phylum Streptophyta; class Magnoliopsida; order Poales; family Poaceae; genus Tuctoria; species Tuctoria greenei. The sequence goes on along the minus strand of JAYESD010000004.1, from coordinate 211,587,731 downwards.
CATATGATACATCACATTGATAGACCTTATGCATATCCTATTTGTCTTCACATTGAGCTTTGTCAAACTATTATAGACCTATGTGAGATTTCATTCATTACTTTTTGAATCCGAGACTTCACTTGCAGATGCTATACTTCTACACTAGAAGTAAGCAAAATTCCACCATTCCACAATAAAAAGAGAAACTCCATATCATTCATGCTTAGTACTCTCTCCAGAATTCCTTGCATAAAAGGGAGTAGAAGACATGGCTAAAAGAAAAAGAAAAAGGAAAATAAAAATGCATGCTTACATCGAGAAAAAAAAAGTAGCCATGTTTCATCCCTGCAAAATAAGAGAGTCCACTCAAAAAGGATTCATCTCAAGATCCACATCCACTCCATTCCATCACACATGCACAACTCTTGACACAAATTGTTTTGAATTGATTTCTCCTAAGGCTTGCTCTTTTGACTTAGCAATATTATGCGTTGCAAATACGCCTACTATATTCCCTACCAAGCTCCACATACAAGCCTTATGTAGAGGTAGGATAAATTTAGGCAAAATGCCTTGGTGAGGATATATTTCCACTACACATAAATAAGAGACTGGGTGAATCAAATTGAGATACTTAAAATCTAAATTGAACTCTCCAGAATTTTAGTGGAACTTGATTTCTAGGATATGTGTGCTCCATTTGTTGTTCTATCTTTCAACCACCCATGAATAGGAGATGGCATAAGCCCCATAATGACTTAGGATGGGTGAAGTACCATGCCAATTTTTGCAATACTAGGTAGAGTATTTTGTTGTGCACACGGTACTTTTGAAAAGTAGAACAGTGTAGCAACTCCTGATCATCAACCTAAAGTCTTGACTTTGCTCGGGATGAGCAAAGGATAAGCTTGGGAGAGTTTGTTGACGGCTGTTATATACTAATTTCACCTGTCAATATAACTCAATTATGTGAAGGAAATATCATTTCTTGTACACATCACCTTTATATTTAACCTATTTCCACTTGTCCTTGGAGAAAGTAGTGCATGCAGGGATTCTATGCAAAATTGAAGTCAAACAAGGGGATGGATCCTATAAAATATTATTCCAACTAATCAAGCGATGCCACGTGGCACCACATAGATCAAATGGCCCACAAACAGAAGTATCCAAGGCCATTCAATGGTGTAGCACCAATATCAGTTAATAGGACCTACCTGGCAGAGACCTGGAGGAAGCACACCGCAATAGGAGCCAAGACTAGGTCGGCCGACCCCCCTAGTCGGCCGACTAGGTCCTGGCGTCAAACACGGTCAAACGCCACGTGTTGGCTCCTCCTGGCTTTAAGAGGTCATGGGTGACTGATTCGCGTGCTTTTGGTGGCGGGAACCGACTTTTCTCCAAGCTATAAATAGGAACCCTCACTTCAACACACACCACTTGAGTATTCATCCATTGTATCCACTACTCTACGTAGGTATAGAGGAGTATAGGCTGTAGAGAGGAGAGTCTCTAGTCCATAGTCCAAGTAGGAGAGGAGTAGAAGGAGTCTCTTCCCAATTCCAATTGGGAAAGGTATGTCTCCCATATTCCTATTTGTATTTGTGACTTTATTCTTAATAAAGATGTTATCTTTAATCTTCCATTGTTCATATACTTGGATGAAGTGTTTCTTGTATGATTGTGGATTCCATGGATGTGGTAGGAGTAGTATTTATGATTATGCTATACCATTATCATTATATCGTCATAAACACTTTAAACCTCCACTATAGTCTAATTAGCTATGACATGATTATGTTAACATGAATCACTTATGCTATCAATTAACAATGGTTCAACGATGATTTAGTTCATTGCCTTAGGATGGCTTGTGCCTTGGCTCTTAAGGTAATTACTTAATGTGCTAGCATGGTTCTAGGATAGAGAGTAGCGTCGAATGTCTCGTATGCCCACGGATTGAAGAGGTAGGCAGCACGTGGTGATAGCCATATCTGTCCTTTGTAATCCTCCACGTTCAGCTATGCCACAGGCTCTTGGCGAGAGTCGTCCTAGTATTGCTAGGGGTAAACCGGTGCCCGATGTGTCAATCCACTTAACATGAGAATCATAATTGACATGATCATTAGTAACTAACCTAGGCTATGTATATGTACATTAGAAGCATTGTAGGAGTCTCTACCTAATTATTAGCCTAGTCCCTCTTTACCCCATATTATCCCCTTAGGATAGAATGCTCTTGTGTGTGTCACACTACCTCAATTCCCCTTTATCCATCCTTGCTAGAACCCTACATAGGACAACCTAGCCTCTCCACCTGATGATTGTTTTACTTCCATCTAGGCTTCCTTTGGGAGAATATAAATGACACCCTTTGGGAATACTCTTAAAGGGGAAATGTTGCATCGAAGTTTCCGTGTGCTTGCGGATTTACATGTATAATCTAAAATCTATTAACAAACATTTCTACTACCACTACTAGAGATGAATTGTTAGTAGTGCGTAGGAACCGTCAACAAGCATTTTTGGCACCGTTGCTGGGGAGGACTTGTTAGTGTTCCTTAGGAAATATCAACAGAAACCAAGGAGGAGCAGCTGACGGTTCAAATGATGGGATGGACAGTGACATACCGAGAATGGCAGTGGCTAAGGTTTGGGCGCTCGGGGCGAGACAGAAAATGGACTCGGGTGATGGTTTGTAGGGCGTAGAGACTTGGCGGTTGAGGCATGCTCAAGGGAGTTGATTCGCGGTGCGGTTGGAGGCCCGGTATCATGGGCGCACGCGAGGAGGAATGTGGCATTGGGCATGAGCGCGGCAGCTAGGGGAGGAAGAAGGAAGGGCTGATGGGCGGGTCCAGCTCGCTAGAGAGAGAAGAGAAGGAGAGAGGGCGCGGTTAGGTTGGGCCTTGCTGGGTCGACGGAGAAGAGAGGAGGAGGAGGGATGGGGGATTGGGTCGCGGGGGAGGTTTTGGCCGAGATGGGTTTCCCTTTTCTTTTTCTTTTCTTTTCATTTCTTTCCTTTTCCATATATTTTCGTTTTAGATTTTCCAAATGCATTTGCTATCGAGTTTTTTCTTTTTAATTCACACATCACACAAATCCATAATAAAATTATGCACTCTAAACATTTTTATTACATTTATTTGAATTTAAATTAGGGTGTTACAACTCTACGCTTCTTAAAAGAAATCTCACCCTCGAGATCCGGATGTCCTAAGAGAAAAGATAGGGAAACTCGGCCCTTAGGTCTTCTTCTCTTTCCCATGTTGCTTCCTCTTCTGAGTGATGTTTCCATTGTACTTTGCACATATGAGTGACCTTGTTTCTTGTAACATGTTCTAAAGTCTCAAGGATTCGTTCTGGTTGTTCTTCATAGGAAAGATTTTCTTGTACATCTAGGGCTTCCATCGGTAACTGTTCTTCGAGCACTCTCAAACATTTCTTTAGCTGTGACATGTGAAACACATTGTGCACATCTGACAGTTGAGAAGGTAGTTCGAGGTGATAAGCTACCTCTCCTCTTCTTTCCACCACCTTGAACGGACCAATGTAACGGGGTCCTAGCTTACCCTTCACCTTGAACCCTCATAATCCTCTTACTGGTGATACCTTGAGATACACAAAATCTCGAATCTCAAAAGTGAGGTCATGATGTTGAGTATCTTCATAGCTTTTCTGTCTTGATTATGCCGTTTTCATATTGTCCTGGATATCTTGCACTTGTCGTTCAGCTTCTCTTAGTACTTCTGGTCTAAATACTTGGTTTTCTCCTGTGTGGTTCCAAAACAAGAGTGTTCTACACTTTCGCCCGTATAATGCCTTTAACAGGGACATCTTCAAGCTAGCTTGGTAGTTGTTATTGTAAGACAACTCCCCGTATGGTACATTCTTGTCCCAACTCTTACTGTTCTTCAAGGCACATGCTCTCAACATGTCTTCCAAGATTTGATTTGTCCTTTCTGTCTTACCATTTGTCTGCGGGTGATATGCTGAGCTGAAGTTGAGATGAGTGTCCATTGGCTCATGTAGCTTCTGCCAGAACCTCGAGGGGAACGAAGTACCATGATCAAATATGATCTTCTTTGGGACACCGTGTAAACACACTATTCTTGACATGTATAATTCCGCTAATCATGAGTTTTTCTAGCTTTCTTTGACAGGGATGAAGTGAGCAAACTTGGTCAAGCAGCCCACTAGACCCATATAGAGTCATACCCGGACTGAGTTCTTGGTAGTCCCATAATGAAATCCATACTAATTTCTTCCCACTCCATTCAGGTACCTTGATTGGCTGAAGTAACCGTGTCGGTCTTTGATGTATTGTCTTGACTAGATGACATGTGTCACATATTGCCACATATTCTGTCACATCTCGCTTCATTCCATGTCACCAGTAACCATCTTTGAAGTCTTGATACATCTGAGTGCTTCCAGGGAGGATGGAATAAGATGAATCATGAGCTTCCCTAAGTATCTGCTATCTCTTTAATATTCGGCACACATATCATCTTCCCAAACCATAGGGTTCCTTGTTCATCTTCTATAAAATGTGGGGCATTTCCTTCTTTCATCAATTGATTTATCTCTTTAACTTTCTCATCATTTTTCTGCCCTTCACGAATGACTTGCTCCAGTGTGGAATCCACTTCCATAGCTACCGCATCAGTGTTAGACAATATGCATAGATTTAGCCTTGCAAACTCCTCACATTGTTGTGGTTGATGAGCTTGTAGTGTCATACTGTTGCATTGTGTCTTCCTACTCAACGCATCTGCGACCACATTTTCTTTGTCGGGTGTTGACGTTTCTTACGTCACAGATAAAAATCCGCAAGCGCACAGAAACTATCGATGTAGCATTTCCCCTTAAAGAGTATTCCCAAGGGTGTCATTAATATTTTTCTAAAGGAAGGCTAAGTGGAAGTAAAGCAATCATAAAATGAAGAGGGTAGATTGGTCTAGGTAGGGTTCTAGTAGGGATGGGTAATAGATATGTGGATGTAGTGTGACACACACAAGAGCATTCTATTCTAAGGGGGGTAAATGTGTCTAAGGGAGATTAGACTAAGAATTAGGGAGTTGCTCCTACTATGCTTCTAGTATACATATGGATAGCTGTAGGATCGAAGAGCACGTGAAAAGCTACCAGAGGGGGGGTGAATGGTAGATTTAAAAATCTTACGCAGTGGAAACAATAAAACCCTAATCCCTTCGGTAGAAAAACGATCTGTTAAAGAAATCGTGTATAAGACTAATCTAAACGTGTTTCACCGTGACAAAAGTGATATATATCAGAGAGAATCAAGTCACGAAGACAACACAATAAGAATCACGTCAATTGGATCAGTAAAACTCGAGTTATCATAAAACCACCGACGAAAGGTAGTGCTGTCCAGAAACTCGACGAGTAAAACTTGTCTGGAACAAGTCGGACGAACAAGGCACAAAAGTTCCTTCAAACTATGAATTTTATTAAATAGAACACAAGAGGAACAGCCCCAAAGTCGTCTCTCACGAGCTTTGGCCTTCCCTTGCTTATATAACCAGCCCTTAGGCCATCCCAATACAACTAGGACTCTAATCCTAATCCGATCACAATCGGAACTTACCATAACTGCTCAAGATTCTTCTACACGCAGATAGAAGCAATCTTAAGACTTCCAAACACCTTAGGAACGTATCCCACATTCCTAAACAACTCAATTTCGTGACACACACGAAATCCTAACATAACCAACTCGATACTTCCCATACCGAGCCATAACTGACTCTGTCGCAGCCAAAGTCTACAACCGATATGATCCGATCCTTCCGATCAGATCTTCCTTCCATAATCCGTCTCTAGAAGCATATTGCCACGTCATGCACCACATGCATACGTGCGAACACCTTCCTTCGACCTTCATATGCACTGCCCTTGATTCAATCATCCTGCGCGACCTCCTGACCCGCTCAACCACAGTTCCTCCCGAACTTGGTTGTTGGAACCTCATCTCCTCTGAGACTAGTCCAATGGATCCTGTCACCAGCCATGAATTGAACTCAAGCAACACCTGCACATGAACAAACAACCAATCCATACGAGCTCAAGTCCTTGACTTGACTCACGTTAGTTCCGAACACAACACCTTGCGTGAGAACCTCACATAAGCATGTTGCAAAACCACAGTAGAAACGATATCAACCGTATCATCCAAAACGCACCACAAACTTAGCAAATGAAAACTAAGCAATCTTTCCAATCAAGTAAGGCAAGTACGAGACATTGCAAATGCAAAGCAGAAGCACTGCGGTCAAGTTCCGGACCTTGCCAGAGCAACCCGGAGCTTGAGCCGGAGCTAACAAGAGCTAGTAGAACCTAGCGCCGGAGCTTACCAAAACTAGTAGATCCTGGATCCGGAGCTTATCAAAACTAGTCGGAACTAGTCAACCCAAAAGCCGGAGCTAGACAAAGTACGTCGGAGCTTAGCATCCCGGAGCTAACGAAAATATGCCGGAGCTATCAAATATATGCCAGAGCTAAAGATAAAGCTCACCGGAGCTAACCAAAGCTGGTCGGACCTTACCAAGAAGTCGGACCTAGCTACGAACATAGCCGGAGCTACCCAAAACAAGCCGGACCTATCGTCGGACCTTGCTGTAGCTCGGAGCTAGAGTCGGACCTTGATAAAAAGGTGTTTTGGTGATATTAAAAACTTTTATCATCAAAGCCAAGTGTATTCACTACAAGCCAATGTATTCAGCACACATAGGTCTTACAATCTCCCCCTTGATGAATGCATTAGCAACACCATTTAAAATCCGAACATTTGCTTATTCACATAAAAGTTTTGAAAACAATTTCTCCCCTTTTGTAAAACAAACGTAAATGAAAATCTCTCCCCCTTTTGAAAATGAAAATGTCTCCCCCTTTATTATCTCTCCTTTTTTTTGAATGTGTGATTAAACTCTCCCCCTTTGACAATGTATTCAGCAAGGTAAAAGAGAAATTTTAATTTTTATGAGATATAAACAAATTATCTCTCCCTCTTTAGTTGTTATGAGCATATTATAACATATACATATAAACAAAGCTCATCCAAGTCATACTATCAAGTACCTTACATTATCACTTCAATGAAATACATAAGGTAGTGTAAGCCATGCTAGAGAGCAAGTGTGATTTTCAATTTTAGCAGGTCATGATCTCACAAACTTAACTATTTTAAAACCTGAAAGCATGACACTAGTTGCTGCATTTTATTATTTTCAAAGCATAAATTTAGATAATATGATATTTGCAAGAGATTATATGCTCATCTGCCTTATTCTAACCAACCAAGCCAAGCCTATGTCATTTGACAATCAGAAGCTTAAGGACATGGTTTTAGTCATACACAACTTCTTCCAAGTTCATATCTAAGTGCAATGACAAGCCATCTCGAAAGAAGAAGTGCGATGCATGCATATTCTCTTGATCTTTTCTCAATTTATATTTGTTCATAAAAACTCAATATGTGAGTTGATTACTTGATAAATTCTTAAAGATTAAAAGCATTTGTGAGCATGCAACAAGTTCAAAAAAAAAGCAAGAAGGTTCGACCATGACCAGATTTAGTGTAAGTAATTATTCCAATTACTAGACATGGCAAAAACTACAAAAAGTATAACACGAGTAATGTAGTAAGAACTTTCAGCATGTAAAAGGAATCACAAAGTCATATATGTATGAAATAATATGCTCATATTATTTTAATTTCAGATTCACACATAGACTTCCTAAGTTTCAAAAACTCCCCCTCAATTTAAGCCATGAGGATGCATAACCCCTATTTCACTACGAATGTAACAAAAACGAGTGAAATCCAAAGGTTTTGTAAAAATGTCAGCCAATTGTTGTTCGGTATCTACATGGTGAAGCACAATGTTTCCTTTTTCAACATTATCACGGAGAAAGTGATACCTAATGTCAATGTGCTTAGTTTTAGAATGTTGCACGGGGTTTTTAGCAATGCAAATAGCACTAGTGTTATCACAGAACAGTGGAACACTATCTAGATCAACCCCATAGTCCTTAAGTGTTTGAACAATCCAAAGAATTTGTGAACAGGCACTAGCAGCAGCTACATACTCAGATTCGGCTGTGGATTGTGCAACTGAACTTTGTTTTCTAGAGGACCAAGCAACAAGAGAATTACCCAGAAAATGACAAGCACCGGAAGTACTTTTCCTATCAATCCTACAACCCCCAAAATCAGCATCCGAAAAAGCTTTCAAAGTAACGGTTGAGGAAGAAGGAAGAAAAATGCCAAATTCTTGAGTTCCATGTAAGTACCTGAGAATCCTTTTGACGGCTTGACGATGTGATACACGTGGGGAAGATTGAAACCGTGCACAAAGACATACGCTGAATTGTATGTCCGGCCTTGATGCCGTGAGGTACAAAAGTGATCCGATCATGCTTCTATATTCTTTTTGATCCACGGGTTCACCATCTTCATCAAGTTCAAGTGTTGTTGCTGTTCCCATTGGTGTCCGAAGAGGCTTGCTTTTGTCCATGTTGAAGCGCCTTAGGAGGTCTTTGGTATACTTCGTTTGATGCACAAAGGTACCCTCCTTGATTTGCTTGATTTGCAGCCCCAAAAAGTAGGTGAGTTCACCCATCATACTCATTTCAAATTCGGAACTCATCATTGCTGAAAACTTGGACACAAGATCATGAGAAGCACAACCAAAGATAATATCATCCACATACACTTGAACGAATAATGAGTCATTGCCATGATTAAGCACAAAAAGAGTTTTATCAACCTTTCCCATTGTAAACCCCTTTTCAAGTAAGAATGTTTTTAACCTATCATACCATGCTCTAGGGGCTTGTTTGAGACCATATAAGGCTTTGGACAGTTTGAAAACATGATTAGGAAAATCTGGATTTTCAAAACCTGGTGGTTGTTTGACATAAACCTCCTCATCTATGTAGCCATTAAGAAAAGCACTTTTAACATCCATTTGATATAGCTTAAAACCTTTAGATGCTGCGAAAGCTAACAAAATTCTTATGGCTTCTAATCTAGCGACAGGAGCAAAAGTTTCATCAAAATCTAGACCTTCAACTTGAGTGAAACCTTGAGCAACCAACCTAGCCTTATTCCTAATCACAACCCCATCCTCACTTTGTTTATTTTTATATACCCATTTAGTTCCAATTAAAGTGTGGCCTTGAGGTGGAGGTACAAGTTTCCAAACATTATTTCTTTCAAAATTTTCTAACTCTTCTTGCATGGCAATAATCCAAGATTCATTAGTGAGTGCGTGTGATATATCTTTGGGTTCAAAAGAAGCAACAAAAGCAGAATGAGCATGAGAGTTTGGATCGCAAAACCTGGACCGTGTGACTCGTTCATGCAAGCTTCCAATCATCTGTTGTGGGGGATGATCTTTGTAAAAACGTAGGGGAACAGATGTCTCACAAGCTTCTTTTTCATTAGGTTCATTGTAGATTGATGAGCTTGTGATTTGTGGATGATCAGGACCAGTAGAGGTGACAGCCGGAGCTTGTTGAATGTCCGGAGCTGGACACGTGTCAACTTCGGAACTACCAGGCAGTATCACTGGATCTTCTTCATCTTCGAAAATACCCTCCCCCTGAGAATATGAATATGGTCCTGCAACACCGGAGCTAGTACCTGGGCTAGCTTCATCAAAAGACACTTCACAAGTCTCCACAATTTTGTTAGTGTCAAGTAAAAGCACACGGTAGCCTCTAGTATGAGATGGATAACCAAGAAACATGCCATCATTGGATCTAGGTTCAAATTTATCAAGATTACCATGTTTCTTAACAAAGCATTTGCAACCAAAGACCCGAAAGTGTGTAACACTAGGCCTATGTCCAAACCGGAGCTCATATGGTGTTTTACCTAGCTTAGCACGCAAGAAAACACGATTTGAGACATAACAAGCGGTTGCTAATGCATCAGCCCAAAATTTCCTAGGGGTTTGATATTCATCAAGCATAGTCCTAGCTATCTCAACTAGGGTTCTGTTCTTTCTTTCTACAACACCGTTTTGTTGAGGTACATATGGTGAAGAAAATTGATGATCTATTCTATTTTCAGCACAAAAGTGATCAAAGAATTGATTTTTAAATTCAGTTCCATTATCACTTCTAATTGCTTTTAATGATCCTGGGTGATCGATTGATAATCTAAGAAATAAAGTTCTAAAGTGACTAAAAACTTCATTCTTAGACGCCATAAAATACACCCAAGAATATCTAGAATAATCATCAACAATAACAAGAGCATACCATTTACCTCCGAAGGATTGAACACATGAAGGTCCTACGGTGTCAAGATGCAAAAGTTGACATGGTTCAGTTGTCATGATCATTGTGAGAGGAGTATGTGAACCTGCAACCATCATAGCATGTCTACAAGAAGAGCACACAATTTCTTTGTCCCCTTTAAGCTTAGGCAGCCCACGTATGCGATCAAGAGCACTAACACGCGTTAGGTGATCAAAGCCTACGTGACCAAGTCTACGATGCCAAAAATATAAGTCCTTTGAATCATTAGCAACTAGACACCTATGCTTAGAAGAAGACATATCAAAATCAGCTTTAAAAACTCTTCCAAACCGAGACATGTTAAAAATAAGCTCACTATTTGAATCTACAACTTTGCAGCAGTTTTTATTGAAAGTAATTTCTAGATTTTCATCTAGCAATTGTGAAACAGAAAGCAAGTTATATTTCAAATTTTTGACAAGTGCCACATTCTTCAAAGTGTAGTGATCATTTACTCTAACCGAACCCTTAGCAATTATAGGAGTTGAAGAATTATCGGCAAAAGTAACATTCTCTACACGTGACACAAAGGTGAGGGAGGAGAACCAATCTTTGTTACCGGTCATGTGGCGTGAGCAACCTGAATCCACAATCCAAATATTCTCCTTCCTCAAGCGTGTAACCTCATCATCATCACTGTTGTGTTCTGCTTCCTCCTGACTTGATCTTGATTTTGCTTTGCCCGCCATGAAACATATGTTGGCCAGGTCATCATTCTCTTCATCTCTTTCAAAGTCTATGTCACTTGAACTGAGCTCTTGAAGTGCGGTGATGAAGTTGTTGATCATCTTGCGTCCTATGGTACCTTTCTTCTTCTTGTTGTTGGAATTTCCAGAGAAGGTTCGGACCTTGCTTTGTTTTTCTTCCCGGGTGGTCGGACCTGAAAGGTTAGGGCATTCTGTACGAAAGTGTCCTGTTTTACCACATTCAAAACAGCGTTGAGGTCCGGAGCTTCCTCTCCTTCTAGTTCTCACATTTTGCAATGCTTTTGAGAATCTAGTAGAGATGAGTGCCAACTCCTCTTCTGGAATTTCTTCGATCTGCTCCAGGGTTAGTGAGGACAACAAAGCAAGAGTATTGTAGGATGATGATTGGCCGGAGCTAGACATATCACGTTGTGAGACAAATGCAATAGACTTGTTTGGGTTCTTACGTGCTAGGATGTCAATTTCATGAGTTTTTAGTTTAGAATAAAGTACATCTAATGTAAGAGAACTCATGACAGTTGATTCACGAATAGATGTTACTTTCATCTCCCAAATTGTCATGTCTAATGCACTAAGAAGTTGTCTAGCATTCTCAGCATCAGAAAAATTTACATTGAAACTACGTAAGTTGCTGAGAATTTTATTGAAATGAGCAAAAAGGTCATCGATAGACTCACCTGGTTGCATCTCAAAACGCATATATTCTTTCTTGAACATATCTTGTTTTACCTCCTTGATTGTGTTGGAGCCTTCATGATAATCACAGAGAGCTCTCCAAACATCGTATGCTGACCGGAGGTGTGCGACACGATCAAGTCGCTCTGAGTGAGTCCTTGGATGATCAAGTTTCGGGCTTTGTTGTTATTGTCGATGTCTCGGAGGTTCGTAGCCGTAACTTGATCGTTAGGCGGGACTTCATAAGGTTTGTATACCTTTTCCCATATTGCGAAGCCTTGCGCCTGGATGAAGGCCTCCATGCGTGCCTTCCAAACCTGGAAATCAATGCCAGAAAACACACAAGGTTTGGCGGAGTACTTCTCCATGATGATTAGTCAAAAACACGTGCAAATCTCAAAGATTAGAGCACCGTGGCTCTGATACCAATTGTAGGATCGAAGAGCACGTGAAAAGCTACCAGAGGGGGGGTGAATGGTAGATTTAAAAATCTTACGCAGTGGAAACAATAAAACCCTAATCCCTTCGGTAGAAAAACGATCTGTTAAAGAAATCGTGTATAAGACTAATCTAAACGTGTTTCACCGTGACAAAAGTGATATATATCAGATAGAATCAAGTCACGAAGACAACATAACAAGAATCACGTCAATTGGATCAGTAAAACTCGAGTTATCATAAAACCACCGACGAAAGGTAGTGCTGTCCAGAAACTCGACGAGTAAAACTTGTCTGGAACAAGTCGGACGAACAAGGCACAAAAGTTCCTTCAAACTATGAATTTTATTCAATAGAACACAAGAGGAACAGCCCCAAAGTCGTCTCTCACGAGCTTTGGCCTTCCCTTGCTTATATAACCAGCCCTTAGGCCATCCCAATACAACTAGGACTCTAATCCTAATCCGATCACAATCGGAACTTACCATAACTGCTCAAGATTCTTCTACACGCAGATAGAAGCAATCTTAAGACTTCCAAACACCTTAGGAACGTATCCCACATTCCTAAACAACTCAATTTCGTGACACACACGAAATCCTAACATAACCAACTCGATACTTCCCATACCGAGCCATAACCGACTCTGCCGCAGCTAAAGTCTTCAACCGATACGATCCGATCCTTCCGATCAGATCTTCCTTCCATAATCCGTCTCTAGAAGCATATTGCCACGTCATGCACCGCATGCATACGTGCGAACACCTTCCTTCGACCTTCATATGCACTGCCCTTGATTCAATCATCCTGCGCGACCTCCTGACCCGCTCAACCACAGTTCCTCCCGAACTTGGTTGTTGGAACCTCATCTCCTCCTGAGACTAGTCCAATGGATCCTGTCACCAGCCATGAATTGAACTCAAGCAACACCTGCACATGAACAAACAACCAATCCATACGAGCTCAAGTCCTCGACTTGACTCACGTTAGTTCCGAAGACAACACCTTGCGTGAGAACCTCACATAAGCATGTTGCAAAACCACAGTAGAAACGATACCAACCGTATCATCCAAAACGCACCACAAACTTAGCAAATGAAAACTAAGCAATCTTTCCAATCAAGTAAGGCAAGTACGAGACATTGCAAATGCAAAGCAGAAGCACTGCGGTCAAGTTCCGGACCTTGCCAGAGCAACCCGGAGCTTGAGCCGGAGCTAACAAGAGCTAGTAGAACCTAGCGCCGGAGCTTACCAAAACTAGTAGATCCTGGATCCGGAGCTTATCAAAACTAGTCGGAACTAGTCAACCCAAAAGCCGGAGCTAGACAAAGTACGTCGGAGCTTAGCATCCCGGAGCTAACGAAAATATGCCGGAGCTATCAAATATATGCCGGAGCTAAAGATAAAGCTCACCGGAGCTAACCAAAGCTGGTCGGACCTTACCAAGAAGTCGGACCTAGCTACGAACATAACCGGAGCTACCCAAAACAAGCCGGACCTATCGTCGGACCTTGCTGTAGCTCGGAGCTAGAGTCGGACCTTGATAAAAAGGTGTTTTGGTGATATTAAAAACTTTTATCATCAAAGCCAAGTGTATTCACTACAAGCCAATGTATTCAGCACACATAGGTCTTACAATAGCCTAAAAATTTAGGTACTAATGAGCATGTCAATGGTGAATCCTTATGCTAAGTTGTTCAACACATCAGGCATGGGCTTACCCCTAGCAATACTAGGGCAACTCCCGCCAAGAGGTTGTGGCATAGCCGAACGTGGAAGATTACAAGGGAAGATAGGATTGTCACCACCTACTGCCTACCTCTTCAATCTGCGGGTCTACGAGACATCCAATGCTACTTAACTATCCTAGAACCATGCTAGCATATTAAGTAAATACCTTAGGAGACACGGCACAAGCCATCCTAAGGAAATGACTAACCTAAACATCATTGAACCAATGTTGAGACATAGCATAAGCTATTCATATTAACATGATCATATCATAACTAATTAGACTATAGTGGGGGTTTGTAGTGTTTATGATGATAGATTAAGATTGTTATGGCATAATCATAAAGACTATTCCTACCAAATAAATGGAATCCACAATCAAACAAGAAACGCTTCATCCAAGTATATGAATAAAAGAAGACTAAAGATAACATCTTTATTAAGCATAAAGTCACAAATACAATAAGAAATATGTGAGCCATACCTTTCCCAATTTGGAATTGGGAAGAGATAGACTCCTTCTACTCCTTCCTAATTTGGACTAGGGACTAGAGACTCTCCTCTCTACAGCCTAAATTCCTCTAAGACTATGGAGAATAGTGGATACAATAGAATGAAGATCAAGTGGTGTGTGTGATAAGTGAGAGTAGAGGTCCTATTTATAACTGGAGAAGGGTCGGTTCCCGCCACCAAAAGTGTGTGAATCAGTCTTCATCGTGATCAGGACACCACAGAGAGTCGACACGTGGAAGTTGACCAAGTTTTGTGCACATTTTACTTCGGCCGAACAGAAAAGTGGACCATTTCTCATGTGCTTCCTCGGGTTGTCTTCCAGGTGGATCCCATTAACTGATATAGGTGATACACCATTGGGTGGCCTCAGATACATCTGTTTGTGGGCCATTTGATCCATGTGATGCCACGTGTCAGCGCTTGATTGGCTGGGATGATAATTTATACGATTTCTCCCCTTGTTTACCTCATTTCCTGCATAAAGTGCATGCATGCACTATTCTTCAAAGACAAGTGGAAATAGGTTAATTAGAAAGGAGATGTGTGCAAGAAATGATATTTCCTTCAGATAATTGAGTTATGTTGACGGGTGAAATTGGGATTTAACAGCTGTCAACACCAGGGTGATAGTTGATCCCAACATCAAAACTCACTAATGAGCTCCAACCATCTTCATTGTCAGAGGTTAAGGTCCAGCTGAGTGAAGATGTACTTCAAGCTCTTGTGGTCTGTGTAGATTTTAGTTCTCTTTCCTATTAGATAGTGTCTCTATAGCTTCAATGCATAAACTACTGCTTCTAATTCTAGATCATGGGTCAGATAATTCTTTTCATGGTTTTGAGTTTTATTGAAGCGTAGGCCACTACATGTCCTTCTTGCAGCAAAACACAACTTAGTCCTTGTCCCGAAGAATCACAATAGACCGAGAACTCCTTCTGCATATCAGTCATAACTAATACTGGAGCAGTAGTCAACCTCTTCTTTAACTCGGCAAAGCTTGCTTCACATTTTTTGTGTCCACTTGAATGTGTCTCCCATCTCGAGTAGCTTGGTTAGTGGCCGAGAGATCTTTGAAAATCCTTCAATGAACCATCGATAGTAACCAGCCATTCTCAAGAAGCTTTTGATGTGTCCCAAATTTTCTAATGTCCCCCACTTGAAAATATCTACCACTTTACTAGGATCCACTGCTATTCCTCCTTCTAATATTATGTGCCCCAAAAATGACACTGTCGAAGTGTGCGATCGACACTCCCCACCCCCCGGTACTACTAAGAAGTGGTCCGCGGAGGTTCATATTTAGGCGGGACGTAAACTCAAGAACTCAGGAACAGAGATGACACAACGATTTTACGTGGTTTGGGCTGCCTGAGCGTAATACCCTACTCCACGGAGGTGTTTGTGTGTTGGATTGCTTTGAGCGAATAGCCGTAGATGTTATTGTCTGGGTCTAACTGGCTTGAGTTCTACTGTGCAAGAAAGTTCTTTTATACGCCAAGGAGTGGTTGTTAAAGTGTGTTGTGGTCCGACAGGTGGCCTCGACGGTATTCACTACGCCATACACGATCTATGTGTATAATGGCGGTTTAGTAGTGTGATAACGTTCCTTGATGGCAGCGTTACCAGGCTTGATGGTCCTATGATCATGCGTCATTAGTGTAGGGTTAATGATGCGTTAACTAGGTCTTGTGATGGTTGATTGATTGCCTTTGAATATATGTGCCGCTGGTGATCCTAGAGTTCTTCCCGTTAGAGAATTAGATCCAAACATGTGACACGTGGCAGCACTGAAGCTTCCCTTAGTAGGAAGGTAGGTCTAGTGCTACGGGACACGTGGCAGCGTTGGAACTTCCCTTAGGAGGGAGGCAGGTCCGGTACCACGGGACACATGGCAGCGCTGGAGCCACTCTAAGGAGGGAGGGAGGTCCGGCACTATGGGCCACATGGCAGCGCTGGAGCCACCCTAAGGAGAGAGGCAGGTCCGACACTACAGGACACGTGGCAGCACCGGAGCCACCCTTAGGAGGGAGGCATGTCTGGCACTGCATGACACATGCTGGCCTCCGGAGGTCCACTTTCCTGGAAAGTGAGACTCGTCACTTATCTTTCTGGTACGAAGGGGTACCTGGTTTGTAGGGTCCCGACAGTGACCCCCGAGCCCACCTTGGGGTGAGGTTTTGATCCCAGAGGTGGGCCCATGATCACTTCCCGCATTGTTGCTTCAACTTTTCACTTGGGCGGTTGAAACGACGACATACTCCTGTGCCATCGCAACCTGGCCCTTCTTGATTTGGCAGGTGAGATACATGACCTGCGGATCTCACGCAATTGAAAGTCGATGGTTCCCAGTACAATTTTCGTATCGGTTCCCAGCGCAATCTTGGTAGCCCTGTCAGGTCGCCGCCCTAGGGCTTCCAACTTCTCATCATGACAACAGTTCACCTGGTGCGACTTTTTTGGTAAAGTAGCCTCGGGCCCTCTTGTCATAGATGAGGTAACTTTGTAGTGCATAGTCGAGCAGTTGCCATCCAAGCGTTGCAGAGGCTAATAAAGGAAGAGGCTTTGTAGGAGGAGAGAACTCTTATGCCTCGATCTGTGTATTTGCGCATTGAGCTCTCCGCTTCATCCCCTGCATTGCGTTCTCTGCTTTGCGCCGATGGAACTCGGACTTCCCCCCACCAAGCTTGTGAGCTAGAAGGACATTGAGAGGGTTTGGAAGTTGATGGGGTGGCTGAGCCCCTCATTTGGCAACACGATTCGCCGCGGGAAGCTCTCTTTCAACAAGGAGAGCTTCGGCGATATTGTCTTTTTCACAGCGTACACCATGGTCGGGCTAGTTCCACCGGTCTCCAACTTCCTGCTGATGCTGCTGGAAGTATACGGTTTTCAACTTCAGCACCTCATCCCCCACTAAATCATGCTGGTGGCGATCTTCATCCACTTATGTGAGATGTGGGTGGGCGTGCGACTTGCGTGCCGCTATTCAAGACCTTATTTACCCTCCTGATGACCGGGAAAGGTAACAGTCTGATTGGATTCTACTACTTCGTAAGACATATAAATCCTCCATTCAATTACATCAGGTCGTTTGCCTCTGGGAAGTGGGAAACCTGGAAGAGCGACTGGGTGATTGTACAGACAAACCAGCACGACCGATTGGAGTTGCCAATCGGGCTTCTGATGACAAAAAGCGACTTTTGGGAACTGATTCCGAAGCTATCAAAGGAGTATAACCCAGTGCTCACTAGGATTTGACACCTGGTTGAAGGAGGCTTGACGTCCCTGATGGTGCTTGGCAACTTCTTGACCAGCTGTTGGGCTCCACTTAAGCAACGAGAATTTCCTTCTTAGAATTACAGTGGAGAGATGGACTTCTTTCGGATCGAGGTTGGCCTTGAAACTGATTAAGCTTAGGAGGCTCTGAGGCTTCAACTGCAAAAGTTGTACAACGATTCTTTCTCAAGAGACGACCTCGTACCTCCATGAGAATTCCTGCCACTGTTTGTAGTCCCGAAGGTCAGAAGGGAGCTGCAAAAGGAGATGTCAATCCTCGACAACATTGGTCTTGTGGTGCGTGTGACATCCGGTTCCGAAAAATGAACCAAGTGCAGTATATGTGTGCTCAGGATGTTTAACACACATACACAAGTGATTCACAAATGATAAATAGATAATTACCACACCTCATATTATTAAATAAGTACTTCCATTACAATATTCAAGTAATCCTTGAATTACAACTCTAATGATCATTATTGAACTATAACTGCAGCAGAACTAATATAATTAAGCAACTAAGCAAACTCAGCAAATAGGGTAGCGCGACTCTAAGCATAACCACAGGCAAGTTAACGGCAGCACACAGCTTAGTACTCCGCATTATCATCACAATACTCCCAAACATCACTTGAAACTGTTGGTGGGGGGATTGCAAGGGTGAGTAGATGTCATACTCAGCAAGTGTGGGAAAGTATGACATGTATCCTAAACAAGGCATGATAATAAACAATGGCTAATTGGTGAAAAGTACATTTAAAATGTGTAAAAAACATACTTAAAATGTCAATATGAAGTATCCCATCATATCCCACATAATTAACATAAAACGAAATCATAGTCAATTATCCATCCATATACCAAATTATTACCATCATAATCATCCATGTTCATTTATCATAACTCAATCCATAACCATAATCATAACCATCCATCCCAAATCCCAAGTTCCCTCTAATCATGTAGGTCATTCAGGTGCTCTTAACCGGGAGCACGACTATCATGATAGTTTTAACACTCTGCAGAGGTTGTACCTCTTTACCCACGTGTTCGTGATTTCATCACCTTTTGGTGACTAAGAACCTCTATTATGCCATCTCACACTTCCGTTGGTGTGTGACCAAGAAATCACAAAATAGCCTTTACAAAGGGACTACTAGCATGTACGGACCAACTGAGGTTTCACTGGTGGCGATGCCTCCAACTGAGCACATCCAAAACCAAGGGCCCCCTCTTGTGCCGTTCGGATCCCAGGGAGTCCCGCTACTAATCCAAACCCAATCTGACAACCATTCCCTGCTCTTTCAAATGGTCCGCGCAATACCAGCAATACTCTAATTAATAAGCTATGCCGCACCCATACTTGGCCTCGTGGTGGCACTGTTGTCCTGGCATATTCTCACATCAACCGGTCCTTAGATCTAAAAAAAGCAAACCACCATAACATCCAACCCATCCACATACCATGGTTGCTTAGATCATTGATGTCCCATTTTACCAATTAATCGTGTTCATCAATGCTTACCATCCATTAGTTCATAATTAAGTCATTTGGTTGTTTTCCCATCCCAATTAATTAGAGCGAAGCAAAAAGGTAAAATATCCTTCCCGACTCTCTACAATATATCCCAAGCGACAAGGATGGTCAAACAAGACTAGTAAACACCTATAAGTGGGTTTCCCATCAATTTGACACAAGCATGCATTTTCTCAAACATAACATTTAAAAACTGGATCAATATGTTCAAGGACACCTGCCTTGCTCCTGAACTTGGTTAGGGTCAAAAGCTTCAAAGTTCTGGTACTGGAGGTCCTCGACAGCACCCTCTAGCACAACTCCTTCTATTCCGAGTGAAAAACATGCAAAACACACAATTCAATCAAATAATGCTCATATAGTACTTAATATGACATGTCATGGCATGCATGATTAATGCAATTATGAAGTGAAACTAGCTAATGAGTTCCTTTTAATGTTTATTAAGCAGTTACAACGGTTCTTATCAAGTTTATATAGGTTTTAAATTAATTTACATCAATATGGAATTAATTCAACATTAAATGAATCTAGAGGTCGGACAAGTCCACTAGGGGCCGGACTAGTCCGCCCTACGCAGAACCAGCGAGTTAGGGTTTTCTTGATCTACAAGAATTTAGAGAATTGGGGTTGACCTCACGTGGGAAAGAGAAAGTAGAAGGTATACCACGTGTTTAGAACTCCAAAGAACAAGAGTTTGGAGGCAAGACGTGGATCTTGACGATCTAGGATTGGTGATGAAGAGTTGAGGGTGAATTAGTGATGAAGAACACAAAGTTGATGAAGATCTTGATTGCTTGATCCTTCTTTGTGATTGTAACACCCTCATTTTCATGCATCATACCCTACATACACTCATATACATGTTTAACATTAACCCACAACAAGAGGAACAAGTTTAAAATTGATTTGGAGCAAAACCGCACTTAAAACGCAGGAAAGTGCGGACTTGTCCGATTTTGCTGAGGACTGGTCCGATTTCTCTCTAACTAAAGACGGACTTGTTCGTTTTTGCTGTGGATTAGTCCGATTTTTGGCACTGGAAACTTTCGGACTTGTCCGATTTTTGTGCGGACTAGTCCGTTATTCCAAGAATCCTTGAAAATTTGCTGAGTCCCTGGGCTTTTTCAGACTAGTCCGGTGTTCCAGTGGACTTGTCCGTTTTCCTCTCTGTTCAAAGTCGGACTTGTCCGATGTTTGGCCACACTTGTCCAATTTTCTCTCTGGATGACTTCGGACTAGTCCGGTCCTGTCCGGACTTGTCCGATATTTTGTGACTCCGAGTTGATCTTTTGTTTTACGACTTGTTTCTTGGGTTTCATGTTAAGTGGGCCTAGGGACGTCGTGCCTAACTCTTTTAGAGCCCATGTGGGACTCTAAACCGGCCTCTACTCATCCCAAAACTCGAAATCCATCTAACCCTAGCCTCCACCTCTATATAAACAGCCACACCCCTTGGATTGACATCTATTTGCCACTTTTCCACCCACCCAAACCCTAGTTCGTGGGGAGCCACCATCAAGGAGGGAGGAGAAGATCCCAAGCAAGAAGAAGAAGAGGAGAGGATCGAGATCTCCACCAAGTTTTGTCCTTCACCACCAATTCATCTCCAAGTTCATCACCAACCCTAGATCATCAAGATCCAAGTGTTACCTCCAAGTTTCTTGATTCATTGGAGTTCTAAACACCTGGTATACCTTCTATTCTCTTTTCCTTATGTGAATTCAACACCTAATCTCCAAATTCACGTCGATCTAGAAAACCCTAATCTGCTGATCTCGCGGAGGGCAGACTTGTCCGGTCCCTAGCGAACTAGTCCGATCTTTCTGGTTAAATTGGGTTGAATTAATTCTAAAATTTAATCTAATCGAATCCAACCCTGTATAAACTTGTTAAAATCTATTAGAACTAGTTAGTTATCATTAAAAGCGATCTAGTAACAAGTTCTACCTTGCATTTGCATTAATCATGCATGTCATGACATATTGAGTAATATTTGTGCACTCTTTGATTGTGTTTCTTGTCTTGTATGTTTATTGTGTGGATTAGACAGATTTGCGCTAGAGAGTGCCACGGAGGATCTACAGCACCAAGAGTTTGAAGGCTTTGACCCTAATCAACAGCAAGAGCAAGGCAAGTGTCCTTGAAGCATATTAATCCTATTTTAAATAAATGTTTTGTTTGTAAAATTGCATGCTTGTGTCAATTTGATGGGAAATCCTATGGAAGGAAGTTTACAAGAATTGTTTAACCACCCTTGTCACCTAGATTACATGGTAGAGAGTCGGGAAGGGCATTTTACCTTTTTGCTTCGCTTAATCAACTGGGATGGAAACCAACTATACCACTCAATTTAATTATGCATGAATGAGATTATGGCTAACATGAACTGGTTAAATTTGATATGGTAATGGGTGATCTAAGCAAGCCTGGTATGTGGATGGGTTGGATGTACGGTGGTTTGCTTGCTTTAGATCTAAGGACCAGTTCATGCGAGAATAAGCCAGGGCTACAGTGCCACCACGAGGCCAAGTATGGGTGCGGCGTAGCTGATTAATTAGGGCTTTGCTAGTGCTTTTTGGACCATTGTGGATGCTTGGGGAAGGGGTAGTCGGATTGGGTTTGTTGATGATTGGTGGGACTACCCTGGGATCCGAATGGCTCAAGAGGGGGCCCTTGGTTGAAGATGTGCTCAGTTGGAGGCATCGCCACCGGTGAAACCTCAGTGGGGTCTAAATAGGCTAGTAATCCCTTTGTAAAGGCTATTTTGTGATCTCTCTTGGCCACACACCGACGGAAGTGTGTAATATGACCGACGGGTCATGGGCATAAGGGAGATTCTTATTCATCGAAAGGTGATGAAATCATGAACACGTGGGTAAAGAGGTACAAACTCTGCAGAGTTAAATAAAACTATCATGATAGCCGTGCTCCTGGTTATGAGCACCTGGACAACTTCCATGATTAGAGGGAAATTGGAATTTGGGATGTTTATGGATTTATTCCTGGTATTGAATATGGTTATTGGCAATGGTGAAATCTGGAATTATTGACGATGGTAATGAATTCAGATTGGTATTATGGTATTACTTGTGATTATGATGGGTCTATTTCACATACATATAATATATTGCTTTTCAAATGTTTTTAATGTACTTTCTAGCACTTTGCCATTATTATTGTCGTCATTTGAATCAGCCACATGTCATATTTTCCACACTTGCTGAGTACGACATGTGCTCACTCTTGCAATCCCCCCCCCAACAGTTGCAGGTCAGGATTGGGAGTTTAATGGCGATAATGCGGAGTTCTAGGCCGTGTCTGCCGTCAACTTTGCCTGTGGTGTTGATTGGAGCTACGCTATACCCTATTGCTTATGATGCCTAGCTGTTTAGTTTGCTTAATTAGTTTATTTCCACTGCATTAGTTGAACTTGTCATTAATATTCATTAGAGCTTGCATACGAGGATAATCTGGTTTGTGTAATAAAATTTGGTTAATTAATCTTGTTCTGCGGTAATTTTCTGTATACTCTTTTGTGATTGCACTCGTGTATGTGTGTTGAACATCCTGGGCACAAATATGCATTAGCTTGGTTCATTTTTTCGGAACCGGGCATCACAGATTGGTATCAGAGCCACAGGCTGACCGTAGGATGCAGCCTAGATAGAATGGACACTTTAGAGCACATAGGAGCACTCAGAAATCAATGTGTTTTTGCTTGGAGTGTTGTTTGCTATATATATATATATATATATATATATATATATATATATATATATATATTGCTTGCTTGTGTGCTTAATAGAGGATTTTGGGGTGCTTTAGCATTGCCATGTCCACCTAGGCTAGTGTAGCTAGCTGTTTAGTTTCATATCCCTTGATGCATATAGTTGGGGACGTTTTCTAATTCTTACCTATTGCTTTTCTTCAGATGGTGAGGACTCGCAACCAGAGGGACGGCAATGATGAGGAGGAGAACAATGGAGTACCTCAGAACAACAATGGGCAAGGACCTGCTCATGGAGCTATCAACATTGAGCAGCTATTGGCTATGCAAAACCAGCTCATGCAGACCATGATACAAACAATGGGACAGGTGCAGGCTGGCAATATCAACAATCAGCCCCACATGCCTTCACCGCCACCCCCGCCTCCTCATAACCGATTGGGAGAGTTTATGAGGACTAGGCCGCCGACCTTTGCTCAAGCTGTTGACCCTATGGATGCGGATGATTGGCTCAAGTCCGTGGAGAATAAGCTGGCTATTGTCCAATGCAGTGACCGGGAGAAGGTCTTGTTTGCTTCTCATCAACTCGTTGGAGCAGCTGTGGATTGGTGGGATTCTTATTGCAATGCTCATGAGAACCAAGAGAGAATTACTTGGGCTGAATTCAAGGATAATTTCCGTTCTCATTTTGTGCCCGAGGGTGTTATGATCTTGAAGAGGCAAGAATTTGAGAATTTAAGGCAAGGAAAATCAAGCGTAAGTGAATATCTCAATAAATTCACTCAACTCTCAAGGTACGCGCCTGAGGATGTTAGTCGGGACAGCCGGAAGCAATATTTGTTCATGAAGGGCTTGAACAATGAGATCCAAGTGCAATTGCTCAACTGTGATTATGCAAATTTCCAGAAGCTTGTGGACAAAGCAATTGTGGTTGAGAACAAGATTCGTGAGATGGAGCAAGACAATAAGAGAAAGGCGCCATATCAAGGACAGCAACAAGGAAGTAATGTGCGCCCTCGCTCTGCGCTGCCCAATGCGCCTCATTATAGCTCTTCTATTCCTGCTCAACGCTCTGGTTATGCACCACGCCCAACTCAGTTTGTGCAGCAGCGCCCTGTTGTGCAAGCACCTAGGCCTCCAATGCCTTATGCACCTCGTGCTAATTTTCCTGCTGCAAATGTTCAAAACCAAGCTCGTCCCAATAATTCTGGTGGAGTTAAGAAGTGCTATACTTGTGGAGAAGCTGGACAGTTTGCGCATCAATGTCCTAAGTCAGGCCTTGGTCAAGGAAGCAATGCACCGAGGCAAAACCCAAGACCCAACGGAGGACAACCACAAGGGAACCGTGGACAGCAGAATTTTGCTCGTGACAGCGTGAACCATGTCTCTACGGAGGATGCTCAACAAGCAAATGACGTGGTCATTGGTATGTTTCTCGCCAACTCCAACCCCGCGACTATGTTATTTGATTCTGGAGCATCGCATTCATTCATTGCATCAAAGTATGTTGCTAAGTATAGTTTGCCTATCTCTCGTATGAAGTTTACTCTATTGGTTAAGTCTCCTGGAGGAGAGATGAGGACAAATGTAGTATGTCTAAAAGTAAGCCTTAGAATAAGGGGGGTAGACTTCTCCGCCAACCTCATTGTTTTAGATTCCCAAGGATTGGACATTATACTTGGTATGGACTGGTTGAGGAAGCACAATGGAGTTATTGAGTGTGCCGCGAAGACAGTGAAGTTGACCAACGAAGAAGGGATCACCATAGAATTTGAAGCATCTCAAACCGCACCGAAGCAATTGGAGTTGAATCATATGGACGGTGCCGTAATTGAGGAGATTCCGGTGGTGCGTGAGTTTTTGGATGTTTTTCCGGACGAGTTGCCAGGTATGCCACCCGATCGAGACATTGAGTTTGTTATTGATTTAATACCTAGAACTGCACCTATAGCTAAGAGGCCGTATCGGATGCCTCCTTTGGAATTAGCGGAGCTCAAGAAGCAGATTCAAGAGCAACTAGAGAAGGGTTTTATTCGCCCTAGCTCTTCACCTTGGGGAGCACCTGTGCTATTTGTGGACAAGAAGGATGGATCACAAAGGATGTGCGTGGATTACCTAGCTCTCAATGAGGTAACAATCAAGAACAAGTACACCTTGCCATGTATAGAGGACTTGTTTGATCAGATGAAGGGTGCTTGTGTCTTCTCTAAGATTGATTTGAGGTCGGGATACTTTCAAATGAAGATTAGACCATCGGACATACCCAAGACAGCTTTTAGAACATGGTATGGATCTTATGAGTACACCGTGATGTCTTTTGGATTGACAAATGCACCTGCCTACTTTATGTACCTCATGAATAAGGTCTTCATGGAGTACTTGGATAAGTTCGTTGTGGTGTTTATTGATGATATTATGATCTACTCGAAGGATGAGA
This sequence comes from Tuctoria greenei, assembly GCA_036927565.1. Classification (NCBI taxonomy): domain Eukaryota; kingdom Viridiplantae; phylum Streptophyta; class Magnoliopsida; order Poales; family Poaceae; genus Tuctoria; species Tuctoria greenei. The sequence goes on along the minus strand of JAYESD010000004.1, from coordinate 211,562,376 downwards.
AAGAACATGAGGAACACTTGAGGCTTACGTTGCAGAAATTGAGGGAGCATCGATTGTATGCCAAGTCCAACAAGTGTCAGTTTTGGTTGAGAGAGGTGTCGTTTTTTGGGTCATATAATCTCAGGAGGGGGAGTATCGGTTGACCCCGGGAAGGTGAGAGACGTGTTGAAGTGGGAACCACTACAAAATGTCAAGCAAATAAGGAGTTTTCTTGGGATGGCCGGATATTACCATCGGTTAATCAAGGACTTCTCCAAGATAGCCAAACCTATGACGGAGTTGCTAATGAAGGGAAAGGCTTTCCAATGGACTCAAGCTTGTCAAAATAGTTTTGAAGAGTTGAAGAAGAGGTTGACATCAGCCCCAGTTTTGGTATTGCCAGACGTGAGCAAGAGTTTTGGTATTTATTGCGACGCATCGAGACAAGGGCTTGGATGTGTATTGATGCAAGAAGGTCAAGTGATCTCCTATGCATCAATACAATTGAAGAAACATGAGCAGAATTACCCAACACATGATCTTGAACTAGCAGCCGTGGTACATGCATTAAAGATTTGGAGGCACTATATTCTTGGACACAGGTGTGAAATTTATACGGATCATAAGAGTTTGAAGTATATTTTCACACAAACGGATCTGAACTTGAGGCAACGGAGATGGTTGGAGCTCATCAAATACTATGATTTGGGGATCAACTATCATCCGAGAAAAGACAATGTAGTGGCTGATGCTTTGAGTAGAAAGGGAATAAGTCACCAACTCACAGTTTGAGAGTTACCATCCGAGTTATGTAAGGAGTTTGAAAGGTTGAACCTCGGATTTGTAAATGAGATGAAGATGATGGAGTTAAACCCAACCTTGGAGCAAGAAATTCGAGAGGCACAAACCGCAGACGAGGAGATCAAGGAAATCAAGGAAAGGATCGAAGAAGGGAGAGAATTCATATTTGATGAAGACGAACATGGTACCTTATGGCTTGGAAAGAGAATCATTGTGCCTAATGTAAAGCATATTCGGGAGATGATATTAAAAGAGGCACATGACTCACCTTACTCAATTCACCCTGGTTGTACAAAGATGTACAAAGACTTGAAGACTTGCTATTGGTGGGATAGCATGAAGAAAGACATAGCTGAATACGTAGCATTGTGTGATGTGTGCCAACGAGTCAAGGCGGAACATCAAAGGCTAGCCGGATTATTGCAACCGTTGAATATTCCGGGATGGAAGTGGGAAGAAATTGGTATGGACTTCATAGTTGGGTTACCACGTACTCAGTCCGGGTATAACTCAATCTAGGTAATTGTGGATCGCTTAACCAAGTCGGCTCATTTTGTCCCTATGAAGACCAAATATACAGCTGCACGATTGGCCTAAATATACATGGAGCATATTGTGTGTCGACACGGAGTCCCAAAGAAGATAGTCTCGGATAGAGGTTCTCAATTTACCTCAAGATTTTGGCAAAAATTGCATGAAGCTTTGGGCACGAGGTTGAATTTTAGTTCAGCATATCATCCTCAAACGGATGGACAAACCGAGAGGACCAATCAGATTTTGGAGGACATGTTGAGAGCTTGCACTTTAAAGCATGGGAAAAGTTGGGACAAAAGCTTGCCATACGCGGAATTTTCATACAACAATAGTTACCAAGCAAGTTTGAAGATGTCACCATATGAAGCACTTTATGGGAGGAAGTGTAGGACACCTTTATTCTGGAATGAGGCAGGAGAAACTCAAGTATTTGGACCAGATGTGTTGCAAGAAGCCGAAAAGCAAGTCCAGATAATTCGTGAAAACTTGAGGGCTGCCCAATCAAGGCAAAAAGGCTATGCGGACAATAGAAGAAGGAAACTAGCCTTTTAAGTGGGAGATTTTGTTTACCTCAAGGTGTCACCAATGAGAGGTCATAAGAGGTTTAACATAAGAGGAAAGCTAGCACCTCGTTATATTGGACCATTCAAGATTTTGGACAAAAGAGGAGAAGTAGCGTATAAGTTGGAGATGCCAGCTCATCTCTCAGACGTGCATGATGTCTTTCATGTTTCCCAGCTCAAGAAGTGCTTGAGAGTGCCGGAAGAACAAGTGCCAATGGAAGAATTGGAACTAGAGGAAGATTTGACCTATGCCAAACAACCGGTCAAAATCTTGGAAACCAAGGAGAGAGTCACAAGGAACAAGGTTATTAGATGGTGTAAGGTTCAATGGAAATACCACACAGAAAAAGAAGCGACGTGGGAATTGGAGGATGATATCTAGAAGGACTTTCCCTATCTTTTCTCTTCCGCGTCGAATCTCGAGGGCGAGATTCATTTTAAGGGGGGTAGGTTTGTAACACCCTCATTTTCATGCATCATACCCTACATACACTCATATACATGTTTAACATTAACCCACAATAAGAGGAACAAGTTTAAAATTGATTTAGAGCAAAACCGCACTTAAAACGCAGGAAAGTGCGGACTAGTCCGATTTTGCTGAGGACTAGTCCGATTTCTCTCTGACTAAAAATGGACTTGTCCATTTTTGCTGCGGATTAGTCCGATTTTTGGCACTGAAAACTTTCGGACTTGTCCGATTTTTGTGCGGACTAGTCCATTATTCCAAGAATCCTTGAAAATTAGCTAAGTCCCTGGACTTTTTCGGACTAGTCCGGTGTTCCAGTGGACTTGTCCGTTTTCCTCTCTGTTCAAAGTCGGACTTGTCCGATGTTTGGCCAGACTTGTCCGATTTTCTCTCTGGACGACTTCGGACTAGTCCGGTCCTATCCGGACTTGTCCGATATTTCGTGACTTCGAGTTGATCTTTTGTTTTACGACTTGTTTCTTGGGTTTCACGTTAAGTGGGCCTAGGGACGTCGTGCCTAACTCTTTTAGAGCCCATGTGGGACTCTAAACCGGCCTCTACTCATCCCAAAACTCGAAATCCATCTAACCCTAGCCTCCACCTCTATATAAACAGCCACACCCCTTGGATTGACATCTATTTGCCACTTTTCCACCCACCCAAACCCTAGTTCGTGGGGAGCCACCATCAAGGAGGGAGGAGAAGATCCCAAGCAAGAAGAAGAAGAGGAGGAAACGAAAGAGGATCGATATCTCCACCAAGTTTTGTCCTTCACCACCAATTCATCTCCAAGTTCATCACCAACCCTAGATCATCAAGATCCAAGTGTTACCTCCAAGTTTCTTAATTCATTGGAGTTCTAAACACCTGGTATACCTTCTATTCTCTTTTCCTTACGTGAATTCAACACCTAATCTCCAAATTCACGTCGATCTAGAAAACCCTAATCTGCTGATCTCGCGGAGGGCGGACTTGTCCGGTCCCTAGTGGACTAGTCCGATCTTTCTGGTTAAATTGGGTTGAATTAATTCTAAAATTTGATCTAATCGAATCCAACCCTGTATAAACTTGTTAAAATCTATTAGAACTAGTTAGTTATCATTAAAAGCGATCTAGTAACAAGTTCTACCTTGCATTTGCATTAATCATGCATGTCATGACATATTGGGTAATATTTGTGCACTCTTTGATTGTGTTTCTTGTCTTGTATGTTTATTGTGTGGATTAGACGGATTTGCGCTAGAGAATGCCGCGGAGGATCTACAGCACCAAGAGTTTGAAGGCTTTGACCCTAATCAACAGCAAGAGCAAGGCAAATGTCCTTGAAGCATATTGATCCTGTTTTAAAATAAATGTTTTGTTTCTAAAATTGCATGCTTGTGTCAATTTGATGGGAAATCCTATGGTAGGAATTTTACTAGAATTGTTTAACCACCCTTGTCACCTGGATTACATGGTAGAGAGTTGGGAAGGGCTTTTTACCTTTTTGCTTCGCTTAATCAACTGGGATGGAAACCAACTATACCACTCAATTTAAGTATGCATGAATGAGATTATGGCTAACATGAACTAGTTAAATTTGATATGGTAATGGGTGATCTAAGCAAGCCTAGTATGTGGATGGGTTGGATGTACGGTGGTTTGCTTGCTTTAGATCTAAGGACCGGTTCATGCGAGAATAAGCCAGGACTACAGTGCCACCACGAGGCCAAGTATGGGTGCGGCGTAGCTGATTAATTAGGGCTTTGCTAGTGATTTTTGGACCATTGTGGATGCTCGGGGAAGGGGTAGTTGGATTGGGTTTGTTGATGATTGGTGGGACTACTCTAGGATCCGAATGGCTCAAGAGGGGGCCCTTGGTTGAAGATGTGCTCAGTTGGAGGCATCACCACTGGTGAAACCTCAGTGGGGTCTAAATAGGCTAGTAATCCCTTTGTAAAGGCTATTTTGTGATCTCTTGGCCACACACCGACGGAAGTGTGTAATATGACCGACGGGTCATGGGCATAAGGGAGATTCTTAGTCATCGAAAGGTGATGAAATCACGAACACGTGGGTAAAGAGGTACAAACTCTGCAGAGTTAAATAAAACTATCATGATAGTCGTGCTCCCGGTTATGAGCACCTGGACAACTTCCATGATTAGAGGGAAATTGGAATTTGGGATGGTTATGGATTTATTCCTGGTATTGAATATGGTTATTGGCAATGGTGAAATCTGGAATTATTGATGATGGTAATGAATTCAGATTGGTATTATGGTATTACTTGTGACTATCATGGGTCTATTTCACATACATATAATATATTGCTTTTCAAATGTTTTTAATGTACTTTTCAGCACTTTGCCATTATTATTGTCGTCATTTGAATCAGCCACATGTCATATTTTCCGCACTTGCTGAGTACGACATGTACTCACTCTTGCAATCCTCCCCCAACAGTTGCAGGTCAGGATTGGGAGTTTAATGGCGATAATGCGGAGTTCTAGGCCGTGTCTGCCGTCAGCTTTGCCTGTGGTGTTGATTGGAGCTGCGCTATACCCTATTGCTTATGCTGCCTAGCTGTTTAGTTTGCTTAATTAGTTTATTTCCGCTGCATTAGTTGAACTTGTCGTTAATATTCATTAGAGCTTGTATTCGAGGATAATCTGGTTTGTGTAATAAAATTTGGTTAATTAATCTTGTTCTGTGGTAATTTTCTGTATACTCTTTTGTGATTGCACTCGTGTATGTGTGTTGAACATCCTGGGCACACATATGCGTTAGCTTGGTTCATTTTTTCGGAACCGGGCGTCACAGTGATCTCCTTCTCCTCCTTGCTGTTGGATCTCCCCTTGGTGTCGGCTCCCACGAGCTAGGGTTTGTGGTGCTTTCAATTGTGGCAAAGAGATGTAAAAGTGGGATGTTGGGTTGTTTATATAGGGGTGAAGGGTTAGGGTTAGGTGGAGGCCGGGTTGGGGTCCCACAAGGGCTCCAAAGAGGTTATACACAACATTCTTGGGGCTAATTAAGGTAAATACCCAATAACAAGTTGTGGAAGAGAAGATTGAATCAGAGTCGCGAACACCGGACAAGTCTGTACAAGACGGGACTAGTCTGATGGCTAGTCAGAGAGATATCGGACAAGTCCGGACGAAATCGAACAAGTTCGACATTAGTTAGGGGGAAAACGGACAATTCCGGCGGCAATCAGACAAGACCAGGGACTTAGCAAAATTTTCAAAGGATGGGACTATCGGACTAGTCTGCAAAGGACCGGACAAGTCCAAAACCTGTACAGAGAGAAAACAAACTAGTCTACAGAAAAATGGACATGTCCAAAACATGTTTAGTGAGAAATCGGACCAACACAGGGCAAATCGGACAAGTCTACACTTCTCGGACTTTTTAAGAGCGATTTTGCTTCTAACTCATTTTAAACTTGTTCCGTTTTATGTTACTAAATGTTAAACATATTTAATGATGTATGCAATGCATGATGCATGAAAATGGGGGTGTTATAAACCTACGCCCTTAAAATGAATCTCGCCCTTGAGATTCGACGTAGAAGGAATAAGATAGGGAAAATCTTTCTTGAGATCATCCTCCAGCTCCCAAGTTGCTTATGACTCTGTATGATGCTTCCATTGTACTTTACACCATCGAATAACCTTGTTCCTCGTGACCCTCTCCTTGGCTTCCAAGATTTTGACCGGTTGCTCAGCATAAATCAAATATGCCTCTAGTTCCAATTCTTCCATTGGCACTTGTTCTTCCGGTACCTTTAAGCACTTCTTGAGCTGTGAAACATGAAACACATCATGGACATCAGAAAGATGAGCTGGCATCTCCAGTTTGTAGGCTAACTTTCCCCATTTGTCCAAAATCTTAAATGGTCCAATATGGCAAGGTGCCAACTTGCCTCTGACATTAAACTGCTTATGACCTTGCATAGGTGACACTTTGAGATATACGAAGTCTCCCACTTCAAAGGCTAAGTTTCTCCACCTATTATCAGCATATCCTTTTTGTCTTGTTTGTGCGGCTCTCAACTTCTCGCAGACTATCTGAACTTGCTTTTCGGCTTCTTGCAACACATCAGGTCCAAAAATTTGGGATTCTCCCATCTCATTCCAAAACAAGGGTGTCTTACACTTCCTTCCATATAATGCTTCATATGGCGACATCTTCAAACTTGCTTGGTAATTGTTATTGTAAGAAAACTTCGCATACGGCAAACTCTTGTCCCAACTTCTTCCATACTTTAGTGCACAAGCTCTTAGCATGTCTTCCAATATCTTATTTGTCCTCTCCGTTTGTCCATCCATTTGAGGGTGATATGCAAAACTGAAATTCAATTGAGTTCCCATAGCTTCATGCAGTTTCTCCCAGAACCTACAGGTTAATTGAGAACCTCGGTCCGAGACTATTCTCTTCGGAACTCCATGTCGGCACACAATATGCTCCATATACAGTTTTGCTAGCTTCGCGGTGGTACATGTGGTCTTGATAGGTATGAAATGAGCTGATTTGGTCAACCGATCCACAATACCCCATATTGAGTCATAACTGGACTGAGTTTGAGGTAATCCAACTATGATGTTCATACCAATTTCTTCCCATTTCCACTCCGGAATCTTCGATGGCTATAGTAATCCAGGTGGCCTTTGATGTTCAACTTTAACCCGTTGGCACACATCACACAAGGCTACATATTCCAGCTATGTCCTTTTTCATGCTAGCCCACCAATAACATGTCTTCAAGTCCTTGTACATCTTCGTACAACCGGGATGGATTGAGTAAGGTGATTCATGTGCCTCCTTTAATATCGTTTCCCGTATATGCTTCACATTAGGCACAACAATCCCCTTTCCAAGCCATAGAGTACCATGTTCGTCCTCTTCAAATGAACTCTCTCCCTTCTTGGGTTCTTTCCTTGATCTCCTTAATTTCCCCATCCTTGGTCTGACCTTCTCGAATTTCTTGCTTCAAGGTCATATTTAACTTCATCATCCCCATCTCATTCAAAAATTCGAGATTCGACCATTGAAACTCCTTTCATAACTCGGATGGCAGCTCTCGAACCGTGAGTTGGTGGCTTACTCCCTTCTGACTCAAAGCATCAGCCACTACATTAGCTTTCCCTAGGTGATAGTTGATTCCCACATCATAATCCTTGATTTGCTCCAACCATCTTTATTGCCTCAAATTCAGGTCCGTTTGTGTGAAAATGTACTTGAGACTCTTATGATCCGTATAAATTTCACACCTATGACCAAAAATGTAATGTCTCCAAATCTTCAAGGCATGTACCACGGCTGCAAGTTCGAGATCATGCATTGGATAATTCTGCTCATGTTTCTTCCATTGTCTCGATGAATAGGCTACCACTTGACCTTCTTGCATGAGCACACATCCAAGTCCTTGTCTTGAGCCGTCACAATAGATATCAAAACTTTTGCTCACATCCGGCAATATCAAGACTGGGGTTGTAGTTAACCTCTTCTTCAACTCCTCAAAGTTGTTCTGACAAGCTTGAGTCCATTGGAATGCTCTTCCCTTCATCAACAACTCAGTCATGGGCTTGGCTATCTTGGAAAGGTCCTTGATGAACCTACAGTAATATGCAGGAGCCAAGGGGTTGTAGTATGGCGCATTGGATGGTGCAAAGCGGGGGCGAACATTGCTTCCTTGCGGTTGTCCTTGATATGGTGCTTTCCTCTTAGTTTCTTGCTCCATCTCATGAAATTTGTTCTCAACCACAATTGATTTGTCCACAAGCTTCTGAAAGTTGGCATAATCACAGTTGAGCAATTGCACTTGGGTCTCATTATTAAGGCTCCTCATAAACAAATATTGCTTCCAGCTGTCCCGGCTGACATCTTCCGGTGCATACCTTGAAAGTTGAGTGAATTTACCAAGATATTCACTCACGCTTGATCTTCCTTGCCTCAAGTTCTCAAAATCTTGCCTCTTTAGGATCATAACACCTTCCAGCACATAATGCGAACTAGTTGAGTTCAGCCCAAGTGATCCTCTCCTGATTTTCATGGGCATTGCATAAAGAATCCCACCAATCCGCAGTTGCTCCAACTAGTTGATGAGAAGAAAATAGGACCTTCTCCCGGTCGCTGCATTGGACAATAGCAAGCTTCTTCTCCACGGACCTCAACCAATCATCCGCCTCCATAGGGTCAATAGCTTGAGCAAAGGTGGGTGGTCTGGTCCTCATAAACTCTCCCAACCGGTTATGAGGTGGTGGGGGTGGTGGCGGTGGAGGCATGTGGGGCTGATTGTTGTTGTTACTAGCCTGCAGCTGTCCCATAGTTTGTATCATGGTCTGTATGAGCTGGTTTTGCATAGCCAATAGCTGCTCAAGGATGATAGCTTTTTGAGTAGGTCCCTGGTTATTCTGAGGTGCTCCATTGTTCTCCTCCTCATCATTGGCATCCTTCTGGTTGCGAGTCCTCACCATCTGAAGAAAAGCAAGAGATAGAAGAATTTAGAAAATGTCCCCAACTATATGCATCAAGGGATATGAAACTAAGCAACTATCTATACAAGCCTATATGGACATCTAAGCACACAAGAAAAATATATAGCAATCATCACACCAAACAAATCACAACGCTTCCTGAGTGCCCCTATGTGCTCTAAAGTGTCCATTCTATCTAGGTTGCGTCATACGGTCAACCTCGCTTTGACACCAATTTGTGACACCCGGTTCTGAAAAATGAACCAAGTGCAGTATATGTGTGCCCAGGATGTTTAACACACATACACAAGTGATTCACAAATGATAAACAGATAATTACCATAGCTCAAATTATTAAATAAGTACTTCCATTTCAATATTCAAGTAATCCTTGAATTACAACTCTAATGATCATTATTGAACTATAACTGCAGCGAAACTAATCTAATTAAGCAACTAAGCAAATTGAGCAAATAGGGTAGCATGGCTCCAAGCATAACCACAGGCAAGTTGACGGCAGCACACAGCCTAGTACTCCGCATTATCATTACGATACTCCCAGACATCACCTGAAACTGTTGGTGGGGGAATTGCAAGGGTGAGTACATGTCGTACTCAGCAAGTGTGGGAAAGTATGACATGTAGCTTAAACAAGGCATGATAATAAATAATGGCTAATTACTAAAAAGTATATTTAAAATGTGTAAAAAAACATACTTAAGATGTCTATGTGAAGTAATCCCATCATATCCCTCATAATTAACATAATACAAAATCATAGTCAATTATCCATCCATATACTATATTATTACCATCATCATCATCCATGTTCATTTATCATAACTCAATCCATAACCATAAACATCCATCCCAAATCCCAAGTTCCCTCTAATCATGTAGGTCATCCAGGTGCTCTTAACCGGGAGCACGACTATCATGATAGTTTTTAACCCTCTGCAGAGGTTGTACCGCTTTACCCACGTGTTCGTGATTTCATCACCTTTAAGTGACTAAGAACCTCTATTATGCCGTCTCACACTTCCGTTGGTGTGCGGCCAAGAGATCACAAAATAGCCTTTACAAAGGGACTACTAGCATGTACAGACCCACTGAGGTTTCACCGGTGGTGATGCCTCCAACTAAGCACATCCTAAACCAAGGGCCCCCTCTTGTGCCGTTCGGATCCTAGGGAGTGCCACCACTAATCCAAACCCAATGTGACTCCCATTGCCCGCTCTTTCAAATGGTCCGTGCAATACCAGCAATACCCTAATTAATCAGCTACGCCACACCCATACTTGGCCTCCTGGTGGCACTGTTGTCCTAGCATATTCTCGCATGAACCGGTCCTTAGATCTAAGGCAAGCAAACCACCATAATTTCCAACCATCCACATCACCCATACATGTGATCTAAGCAAGTCTGGTATGTGGATGGGTTGGTAGACATGGTGGTTGCTTGCTTTAGATCTAAGGACCGGTTCATGCGAGAATAAGCCAGGACTATAGTGCCATCACGAGGCCAAGTATGGGTGCGGCGTAGCTGATTAATTAGGGTATTGCTAGTAATACGCGGATCATTAGGCACACTAGGGAAGGGGAGTTGGGTTGGGTTTGGATTTGTGGCGGGACTCCCTGGGATCCGAATGGCACAAGTGGGGGCCCTTGGTTGAAGATGTGCTCAGTTAGAGGCATTGCCACTAGTGAAACCTCAGTGAGTCCATACATGCTAGTAGTCCCTTTGTAAAGGCTATTTTTGTGATCTCTTGGCTACACCTATGGTATTGTTTTGGCATAATGGAGGTTTTCTTTAGTCGCCGACGGGTGATAAAATCACAAACACGTGGGTAAAGGGGTACAAACTCTGCAGAGTATTAAAACTATCATGATAGCCGTGCTCCTGGTTAAGAGCACCTGGATGACCTACATGATTAGAAGGAAATTGGGATTTGGTTATGGTTTGGGAATTTGGATGGTTCGGTCTTGGTTATGGTTAGTAATATGGTTATGCCTGGTTATGGATTGAATTATGGTATTGAATATGGTTAATGGTAATGGTGAAGTCTGGTACAATGGTGATGGATATAGATTATGGACTTATACTATGATAATCATTGTGGTTTATGATGGGTTTACTTCACATATATATAATATATTGCTTTTCAAATGTTTTAATGTACTTTTAGCACCTAACCTTTATTATTTTCGTCATTTGTATCAGCTACATGTCATACTTTCCACACTTGCTGAGTACAACATGTACTCACTCTTGCAATTCCCCCACCATTAGTTGCAGGTCAGGATTGGGAGTATAACAATGATAATGCGAAGTTCTAGGCCGTGTCTGCCGTCAGCTTTGCCTGTGATTATGCTTGGAGCTGCGCCATATACCCTTATGCTTATATTGCTTAGCTGCTTAGTTGCTTAATTAGTTTATTTCCACTACATTAGTTCAACTTGTCATTAATATTCATTAGAGCTTGTATTTGCGGATATTCTAAATTATGTAATAAAAGTGTTTAATTAATCTTATTTTGTGGTAATTTTCTGTATATCCTTTTGTGAATGCACTCGTGTATATGTGTTGAACGTCCTGAGCACACATATGCATTCACTTGGTTCGTTTCTGGAACCGGGTGTCACACCATGTCTAGATTAATAACAATAATAATAATACATTATTACAATCCAAATAGTCTCGAATACAAGCTCTAATGAAACTGCAGCGGAAAAACTAAACTCTAATGACTTCAACTCCACAGGCAGGTTTGACAGCAAAACACACGCCTAGAACCCTTCAAAGACCTTCTGGTACTCCACCTGGTCGCCTGTGTCTAGATTTGGTGGGGGAATAGCAAGGGTGATCACATGTTGTACTCAGCAAGTGTGGGAAAGTTTTACATGTAGCTAAAACAAAGAATAGTAATATAAAGGGGCTAATTGCATAAAACTACATTCAAAAACAGTTGAAAATGCAATTATATCATCATCAAGTGAGGTCCTTCCCGAAATAACCAAAATAATATCAATTTCAACTTAAATAACCAATCCCAGCAATAATAATCCATAACTAGTGAATAACTGCTCATATGTCTCAATTTCATCAATTCCATATACCAAAGCTATTTAATTAACCAATACCAGTTCTCAATTAAATTCCATCCATTAAACCATATTAAAGTCCAATTTCTAATCATGTGAGGGTCCAGGTTGCTCATGACCAGGAGCACGGCTATCATGATAGTTTTAAACACACTCTGCAGATGTTGTACCACTTTACCCACAAGTTCATGATTTTATCACCTTTCGATGACTACGGAATCTCAATTATGTCGTCTCACACTTCCTTAGGTGTGTGGCCAAGAGATCACAAAATAGCCTTTACAAAGTGATTACTAGCATATTTAGACCCCACTAAGGTTTCACCGATGGTAATGTATCCAACTGAACACGTCCAACTAAGGGCCCCCTCTTGAGCCATTCTGATCCCAGGGTAGTCCCACCAATCTCTACAAACCCAATCCGACTACCTCTTCCCCGAGCATTCTTAATGGTCCAAATAGTACTGACAAAACAATAATTAGTAAGCTAAGCCGCACCCATACTTGGCCCTGTGGTGGCACTGTAAATCCTGGATGGTCGCTCCATGAACAGGTCCTTAGATCTAAAGCAAGAAAAACTACCAATACAGTCCAACCCATTCCACATAACTTACTTGGTTAGATCCCTAGGCACCATTTTTGACGGCTCCTAAGATATACTAACAAATAATCCCCGGTAACGGCACCAGAAATGCTTGTTGGTATTTCTTAACACCACAGATCATCTCCGGTAAAGAGATGAGATCTGCAAGCGCACGGAAGATACCGTTGTAGCATTTCACCCATGAGTATTCCCAAGGGTATCGTATTTATCCCAAAGGAAGGAAACGGAGTAAAGTATATACTAATCTTATGGTCAAGCTATGGGATACTAATCCATTATCCGGACAGGGGTAAGTTGATAATAGGGGTAGTGTGACACACACCTAGGCAATCTATTCTAAAGGGTAAATGGGTCCTAGAGGGAGATTGGATTAAGAGTTAGAGAGTTGCTCCTACAATTCTCCTAATACATATACATAGCCTAATGTAGATACTAATGGTCATGTCGATGATGAATTCCTATGCAATGCTATTCAACACATCGGGCACGGGCTTAGCCCTAGCAATACTAGGGCGACTCCCGCCAAGAGCTTGTGGCATAGCCGAATGTGGAGGATTACAAAGGACAAATAAGGTTGTCACCACCTACTGCCCTCCTCTTCAATCCGTGGGTCTACGAGACATCCAACGCTACTTAAATACCCTAGCACCATGCTTGCATACTAAGCAAATACCTTAGGAGCCATGGCACAAGCCATCCTAAGGCAGTGACTAACCTAAACATCGTTGAACCAATGTTGAAGCATAGCATAAGTCATTCATATTAACATAATCATATCATAACTACATAGACTATAGTGGGGGTCTATAGTGTTTATGACCATAAGATGTGATCATGAGAGTGAAATCATAAAGACTATAACTTCCACATACATGGACTCCACAATCAAACAAGAAATGCTTTGTCCATGTATACGTATAAAAGAAGACTAAAGATAATATCTTTATTGAGCACAAAGTCACAAATACAAGAAGGAATACATAAGTCATACCTTTCCTAATGTGGAATCGGGAAGAGAGACTCCTTCTACTCCTTTTCCAATTTGGACTTAGGACTAGAGGCTCTCCTCTCTACATCCTAGCTCCTCTAAGAACTATGGAAGATAGTGTATACAATAGAATGATGCCAAGTGGTGTGTGTTGAAGTGAGGGGTAGCGGTTTATGACCATAAGATGTGATCATGAGAGTGAAATCATAAAGACTATACGTTCCACATACATGGACTCCACAATCAAACAAGAAACGCTTTGTCAAAGTATACATATAAAAGAAGACTAAAGATAATATTTTTATTGAGCACAAAGTCATAAATACAAGAAGGAATACATAAGTCATACATTTCCCAATGTGGAATTGGGAAGAGAGACTCCTTCTACTCCTTTCCCAATTTGGACTTGGGACTAGAGGCTCTCCTCTCTACATCCTAACTCCTCTAAGGACTATGGAAGATAGTGTGTACAATAGAATGATGCCCAAGTGGTGTGTGTTGAAGTCAGGGGTAGGGGGTCCTATTTATACTAGTGTTGAGGTTGGTTCTCGCCACCAAAAGCGTGTGAATCAGTCACTATTGACTACAGGGAGCCGGGAGGAGCCAACACGTGGAGGTTGACCGAGTTTCGTGCAGAGACCAGGTCGGCCGACCCCCTGGTTCGGCCGACCTGGTCATTGCACCGTTTCTCGTGTGCTTTCTCCAGTTGGCTACCAGGTGGGTCCCATTGATGTATATGGGTGATACACCGTTGGATCTCCTTGGATACTTCTGTTTGTGGGCCATTTGATCCATGGGATGCCACGTGTTGTTGCCTGATTGGCTGGGATGATATTTTATAGGATTGGTCCCTCTACATTTCCTCATTTCCTGCATAAAATGTTGCATACACATATTTCTCCAAGTCCAAGTGGAATTGGGTTAGATAGAAAGGTGATGTGTGCAAGAAATGACAAATCCTTCACATAATTGAGTTAAATTGACGGATGAAATTGGTATATAACAGTCGTCAACAACCATGTTGCTAAAGGGTCATTATTACCAATTCTCATCATTCACATATTCAATAGTTCACAATTAAGCAATTTGATTGTTCTCAAACCCAATTTAGTATTGCAAAGCAAAAAGTGCAAAATACCCTTCCCGACTCTCTACATAGTGTTCAAGCGACAAGGGTGGTCATACAAAACTAGTAAACTCCTACAATTGGATTTTCCCATCAATTTCGACACAAGCATGCAATTTTGCAAACAAAACCTTTAAAACAGGATCAATATGGTCAAGGACACTTGCCTTGCTCTTGAGCTTAATTTGGGTCGAAGGCTTCGAAACTTTGGTTCTGCGGCTCCTCGAAAGCACTATCTATGGCAACTCCTTCTATTCCGAGCGACAAACATGCAAAACACACAATTCAATCAAAATGCTCATATAGTACTCAATATGCCATGATATGTATGATTAATGCAATTGTGAAGTAAACCTTGTTAATGAGTTGCTAATAATGTCTACTAACTAGTTACAACAGCTTTTAACAAGTTTGAACAAGTTGGGAATTGATTTGAGTTAAATTGGAATTAATTCGGCACAGTTTAGATTCAGAGGTCTGACTAGTCCATTTTTAGGGGCTGGACTAGTCCGCCCTAGAGAGAACTGGATTTTAGGGTTTTCTTGATCTGCGAGAATTTGGGTTGAATTAACGTAGAAACTTGGATGTAGAGGGTATACCACGTGTTTAGAGATCCAAAGATCAAGGTTTGGGTGTGAGGCTTTGGATCTTAACAGTTAGGGCTTGATGGAGATGAGTTGATGAAGATTGGTGATGAAGAACGTCAATTCATCGAAAAGTCGATGGAGATTGATCTTGATTGGTCCTTCTTCGTGTTTCTCCCCTCCTCCTTGCCTCTGGACTTGATCTTGACGACGGCACAATGCAAAAGTGGTAGCAAGGGTTTTCAATTGGGGTGGAGAGGTGTGAGGCATTGGGTTGTTTATATAGGGGTGGAAAATTAGGGTTTTGGGGTGAATTCCAAGTAGAATTCGGTGGGGGACGAGTACGGCCCGAGGTGGGGTCCACTTGGGCTCCTTTGAGGTTGGGCACGAAGTTCTTTGGCCCAAATTAGGCAATTACCCAAAAACATATCGTAGAAAAATAACAGAATCCGAGTGGGATTCTGCAGGTCGGACTAGTCCGCATAAGGGACCAGAAAAGTCCGTTTTGGAACAGAGGCTACATCGGACTAGTCTGGTGTATAAGACCGGAAAAGTCCGGGTTTGCAGAATAAAACTCTTCCGGACTAAAATTCAATAAGGAACAGACTAGTCTGCTTGACCACGGACAAGTCCGGACGACATCAGAGACCAAACCGGAGTAGTCCGTGCAATGTGTCGGACAAGTCTGGGCTCTGAAGGAAATTGGATTTTCTGAATGAAAATAGGGTCACCGGACTAGTCCGGGGTAATGGCCGGACAAGTCTACACCCTGACAGAAATAATTTGCTGATTCGGCCTAAATTCATTTTAATATTTTTCCACTTTATGTTTCTTAATGTTATACATGTATGAGGATGTATGCAATGCATTATGCATGAAAATGAGGGTGTTACATACCAACCCCCCTTAAAATGAATCTCGCCCTCGAGATTCGACGTGGAAGGAAAAAGATAGGGAAATTCCTTCTTGGCATCATATTCTCACTCCCAAGTCGCTTTCGATTCTGTATGATGCTTCTATTGCACTTTGCACCATCGAATCACCTTGTTTCTTGTGACCCTCTCCTTGGTGTACAAAATTTTGATAGGTTGCTCTGCATAGGTCAAATCTTCCTCAAGCTCCAATTCTTCCATTGGTACTTGCTCTTCCGGTACCCTCAAGCACTTCTTGAGCTGAGAAACATGAAATACATCATGAACATCCGAAAGATGTGCAGGCATCTCCAGTTTATAAGCTACTTCTCCCCGTTTGTCCAAAATCTTGAGTGGTCCAATATAGCGAGGTGACAACTTGCCTTTGACGTTAAACCTCTTATGACCTCGCATAGGTGACACTTTGAGGTATACAAAGTCTCCCACTTCAAAAGACAGGCTTCTTTGTCTATTATCCGTATAACCCTTCTGTCTTGACTGAGCAGCCTTTAAGTTCTCGCGGATGGTCTGCACTTGCTTTGCGGCCTCTTGTATCACATCAGGTACAAACACACTTGGGTTTCCCCTGTCTCATTCCAAAACAAGGGCGTTCTACATCTTCTTCCATACAATGCTTCATATGGTGACATCTTCAAACTTGCTTGATAACTATTATTGTAGGAAAATTCAGCATGTGGCAGAATTTTGTCCCAACTTCCTCCATACTTTAGAGCACAAGCCCTTAGCATGTCTTCCAAAATCTGATTTGTCCTCTCGGTCTGTCCATACGTTTGAGGATGATATGCAGAACAGAAATTCAATTGAGTTCCCATTGATTCGTGCAGTTTTTGCCATAACCTCAAGGTAAACTAAGAACCTCTATCAGACACTATTTTCTTAGGCACTCCGTGTAAACACACTATTCTTCCCATATACAGTTCTGCTAGCTTTGCTCCACTGTAAGTTGTCTTGACAGGAACAAAATGCGCTAATTTCGTCAACCGATCCACAATAACCCATATTGAATCATATCCAGCTAAAGTGTGAGGCAAACCAACTATGAAATCCATACCAACCTCTTCCAAATTCCATTCTGGAATCTTCAATGGCTGTAATAATTCGGCTGGCTGTTGATGTTCGGCTTTGACTCGTTGGCATACATCACATAATGCAACATATTCTGCTATGTCCCTTTTCATACCATCCCACCAGTAGCACGTCTTCAGATCCTTGTACATCTTTGTACAACCAGGATGGATGGAGTAAAGCGAGTCATGTGCCTCCTTTAATATCAACTGTCAAAGACTTGTCATTAGTCACAACAATCCATTTTCCATGCCATAGAGTACCTTGGTCATCCTCATCAAACCTGAATTCTCTCCCTTCTTGGGTCCTTTCCTTGATTTCTTGGATTTCCTTGTCCTTTGTTTGACCTTCTCGAATCTCTTGTTCTAGGGTTGGATTCACTTCCATGGCTCCCATCTCATTCACAAATCCAAGATTCAATCGTTCGAACTCCTTGCATAGCTCGGGTGGCAATTCCCTGATGGTAAGCTGGTGGCTTGCTCCTTTTCGGCTCAAAGCATCAGCGACTACATTGGCTTTTCCTGGATGATAATTGATTCCTACATCATAATCCTTAATGTGTTCCAACCATCGGCGTTGCCTCAAATTCAGATCCATCTGAGTGAATATGTACTTGAGACTCTTATGATCCGTGTAGATCTCACATCTATGGCCAAGAACGTAATGTCTCCAAATCTTCAAAGCATGCACTACGGCTGCAAGTTCGAGATCATGCGTAGGATAGTTCTGCTCATGTTTTTTCAACTACCTGGATGCAAACGCTACTACTCAGCCTTCTTGCATCAATACACATCCAAGTCTATGCCTTGAAGCATCACAATAGATGTCAAAACTCTTGCTCACATTTGGCAATACCAACACAGGTTTTGTTGTCAATCTCTTCTTTAGCTCCTCGAAACTGTCTTGACAAGCTTGAGTCCACCCAAAAGGCTTCTCCTTCATTAACAGTTCAGTCATGGGCTTCTCTATCTTGGAAAAGTCCTTGACGAACAGA
Source organism: Tuctoria greenei (assembly GCA_036927565.1). Classification (NCBI taxonomy): domain Eukaryota; kingdom Viridiplantae; phylum Streptophyta; class Magnoliopsida; order Poales; family Poaceae; genus Tuctoria; species Tuctoria greenei. The sequence goes on along the minus strand of JAYESD010000004.1, from coordinate 211,544,180 downwards.
CGGTAATATCCAGCCATTCTAAGAAAACTCCTTATTTCCTTCACATTCTGCGGGGTTCCCACTTCAACACATCTCTAACCTTTCCTGGGTCGATTGACACTCCTCCTCCCAAAATTACATGGCCTAGGAATGATATCTCTCCCAACCAGAATTGGCACTTGTTGAACTTGGCATACAGCTGGTGCTCTCGCAATTTCTGCAACATCATCCTTAAATGCTCCTCGTGCTCCTCTTCACTCTTCGAGTAGATCATGATGTCATCAATGAATACTACCACGAACTTATTTAAATACTCCATGAAAACCTTGTTCATAAGATACATGAAGTATGTGGGTGCATTAGTCAATCCAAATGACATGACCGTATACCATATGATTCATACTGTGTCCTGAAAGCTATCTTAGGTATGTATGATGACCTAATCTTCATTTGGAAATATCCCGACCGAAGATCAATCTTAGGAAATATTTTGGCTTCCTTCATCTGGTCGAACAGATCTTCACTACGGGGTAGTGTGTACTTATTCTTGATTGTCACCTCGTTGAGAAACCGGTAATCTACACACATTCTCTGGGATCCATCCTTCTTATCTATGAAAAGCATTGGGGCTCCCCATGGCGACGAGCTTGGGCATATAAAACCCTTATCTAACTGCTCTTGAATCTGCTTCTTGAGCTCTGCTAATTCCTTAGGAGGCATCCTATATGGCCTCTTTGCTATAGGTGCAGTTCCAGGTATTAAATCAATGATGAACCCGATGTAACGATCAGGTGGCATACCTGGCAATTCCTCAAGGAACACGTCCGGATACTCACGGACAACTAGAACTTCCTCCAAGGTCAATCCTTCTGCATTATTTAGCATTGCCTTCTCGGTTGTCGGCTAAACTGCCTTGAACTCTACGTTGACTCCTTCCTCATTTGTCAATTGCACTGTCCGAGTAGCACACTGAATCACTTCGTTATGCTTCCTTAGCCAATCCATTCCAAGTATAATGTCTAAGCCTTGCGAATTTAGGACTATAAGGTTGGCAACGAATTCTACCCCCCCCCCTTGTGGAAATACTTACCTTTGGACATACTATATTTGTCCTCATCTCCCCTCTAGGAGATTTAACCAATAAAGTAAACTTCAGATATGATATGTACATGCTATGCTTTGCAACATACTTTGATGAGATGAAAGAATGGGATGCTCCAGAATCAAATAATATAGTCGCGGGGTTGGAGTTTGCGAGAAATATACCAATCAGAACATCTTTGGCTTGCTGAGACTCTTCTGCAGATACATGGTTCACCTTGCCACGAGCGAAATTCTGTGGTCCACGGTTGCCATGAGCTGCTCCTCCATTGGGCCTTGGATTCTGTCTTGGAACATTGTTCATCTGACCCTAACCTGATCTTGGGCTTTGATTTGCAGAATGTCCCGTTTGACCACAAGCATAGCAAGTCTTGCTACCAGTGGCGCCAGCAAAGTTAGGACGGGGTTGGTTTTGAGCATAAGCAGACATATGTGGGCGTGGTGCGGGCTATATAGGTAAGCGAGATGCTTGCATGGGTGGGTGAGGCTGCATTTGCTGTTGCGGTCGCAGTGGATAAGCAGGGCGGTATGCAGCAACAGGTGGGTTTTAATAGGGTGCAACAGGTGGTGCATAGCAAGGACGGACATTGCTTCCTTGTGGCTGTCCCTGATACTGCATCTTCCTCTTGTGGTCTAGCTCCATCTATCGAATCTTGTTCTCAACCACAATGGCCTTGTCGACCAGCTTATGGAAGTTTGCATAGTTAGCATTGAGCAATTAAACCTGAATTTCATTGTTGAGACCCCTCATGAACAGATATTGCTTCCTGCTATCAGTGATGATGTCCTTTGGAGCGTATCGAGACAATTGAGTGAATTTATTGAGATATTCACTCACACTCATTCTTCCTTGCCTGAGGTTTTCAAATTCTTGCCTTCTCAGTATCATAACTCCCTCTGGCACATAGTGAGAACGAAACTTCACCTTAAATTAGGCCCAGGTGATTCTCTTTTGATTTTCATGGTGTTGCATAGAGATTCCCACTAGTCTGCAGCAGCTCCCATCAACTGGTGTGAGGCAAAAGTAACCTTCTCTTTGTCACTGCACTGGACTATCGCGAGTTTCTTCTAATGGACTTTAGCCAATCATCAGCTTCCATGAGATCTTTGGCTTGAGCAAAGGTAGGTGGCCTGGTCCTCATAACTCTCCCAAACGATTGTGGTGTAGCAGGGGTGGCGGCGGCATGTGGGGCTAATTGTTGTTGCCAGCTTGCAGTTGTCCTATAGTCTGTATCATGGTCTGCATGAGCTGATTTTCTATAGCCAATAGTTGCTCAAGGTTGATAGCTCCCTGGGCAGGTCCCTGGTTGTTATTTGGTGTTTCATTGCTCTCCTCCTCACCATTGGCATTCCACTGGTTACGAGCCATAGGCATCTGTTGGTGAAAGAGTAGTAGATACGAAAGAATTTAGAATTTGAAAAGGAACGCCCCAACTATATGCATCAAGGTTTATGTAACTAAGCAACTCCTTTACTAATACTATAAACCCTATTAGCGGATGTGGACAAGTATCCCACAACTCTCTACTATGTGCGGATGTGGACAAAACGCTAAGCATTCCACAACTCGCACCAAGCACACACCAAGAAATTCAGCACACCACACTAATATGACTAAAATGATCTAAATGCTTTTCTAACTTCTAAACGGGAGACTAGACTTAATTGTGTGAGTCGTGGCTATCCTGGCCGTGAGGCGGCGAAGGTGATGGCGGCAGTGAGGCATACATGGGCGCACGCCAGGGTGAGTTGGTCGTCCATGTAGGCACTAGAGAAGTTGCTACACCATTGTCCTCCATGGTGGCATGGACTTCATCTTGCTTCTCCATGATCAATAGCCTCTTATGGAGGTAATGGATCTCTTCCATAGCATTAGCATAGCAATTTCCCAAATTCACCAATACTGACTGAGATATGTCAATGGCACGAGAACTGGCTTGAGCTCCATCTTGTGGTCTTAAGATCTCCCTTGTTACCTTCTTGCGTTGCGGGTGTAGTGCAAAACTAGTGTCCCCGACTTGCTCTCGATAGATGTGGCGCAATCTAGTAAGTGCATCCCAAGCAACATCATCAATAGCTTGCTCCCTGGTGCTTCTCCATGTGGATGAAAAGTGTCAGGTAACCACCTCATCTCTTGCAAGAACAGTAACTTGAACCCTCCATTCATCTCGTCCATGGCGAGGAGTCCTTTTGACATAGTACTCCGGGTGCATCTTGCATAAATCAAGGAACTCCTTCAATTTCCTAGGTGCAAATCCTCCATCAGTGCCATCGGAACGGAATTCTTGGGCATCATGGTAAACTATGCATTTGTCCTCCTTCCTAGCATCACTAGGTTGTGATGCATTCCTTTGAGCTTTTGATACTTCTTCATGGGCAGCGGGTTCATCTTCATCCTCCTCATGTGCTTCACCTTCCTCTTCTTCGCTATCATAACATTCCACCATTTTAGGGTCCTCCTCTTCCTCATCGTCATCATAGGACTCCACCATTTCAGGGTCTTCCTCCGTCATGTTGGAGTGTTCATGCTCAACCTCCTTTGCGGGAGAACTCACTTCTTCCTCCTCTTGGGATGGTTCCATTTGCGGCTCCTTGCGAGGCCTAAGCTTGCTTCCAAGGGGTGGCAAACGAGCTCTCTTGCGGGCTGCCATTTTGGTGTGAGCCATCTACAAGAAAACATGAGAAAATAGAGGAATACCACAAATATCAGTTCTGAAATTGCAGCATCCATAAATTAAGATGAGAGGGTGAGCATTTGCTCCAAAAGATGCAAAAATAGCAAAAATTGCAGCAGCAGCAAAAACGCAATTTTTCTCACTTTATATAGCTAGTGGAAGGAAAAATAGCGCAAAAAGGCTAATTTCGAATAGGAAAGAAGTCCTAAGTGATTTGTGGTGTCCATTCTAACTACGCATGCGTCCTATGGTCAAACACGACTCTGACACCAATTTGTGACACCCGGTTTCGGAAATGAACCAAGCGTAATGCATATGTGTGCCCAGAATGTTTAACAAACATACACAAGTGATCCACAATTGATAAACAGATTATAAACCATGTCTCGATTAATAACACTAATAATAGTACCTACCAAAGCAAGGTGGCATGCCACCATTCGAAACGCACGCTACCGACAGGCGCTGAGGCGCTACAAGGAGAGGTTCGTGCGAAGTAGAGAGCTCCAGACAGGTGACCTGGTGCTGTGGCGCATACTTTCTCGAGAAGGGTCGCACAAACTCTCCCCCAGCTGGGAGGGCCCCTTCCGAGTAACGCAAGTATCCCGCCCCGGGTGTGTCCGCCTGGCCACAGAAGAAGGAGAGCCTCTCCCCAACCCTTGGAACATAGAGCACCTCCGTAAGTTCTATCCCTAAGCATAAATAGTAGGACAGTGTAGGGTGTCATGGTGTCAAGGAACGGCACGTAGGACAGCCAAGCTCTGGGGGGGGGGGGGGGGGGGCAGTCCAGAATGTTCAACCATTTAGCTTGGTCCCATACCCTAAACATCAACACTCGCCTCCCTTGCCAACCGGAGTGGGTCGTTGCCTTATTGCCAAGCCAGTCCCCTCCTATGAATGCCAATTTGAAAAAATCATTGTCTTGCCATGTGCTTTCTCTAAATGTTCACTTAATTACTTGATTAATTTTGTGATCAATCAGACTAGTCTCGTTCTTTCATATATTATCTTCATATACCTGGTGAAATTTTTTCTATCATCCATAGTAGAGTTATGCAACCCTGCTTAAAGTTGTTGACGGTCCTTAAGTACCACACTTTGACCGTCAATTCACCTCATCATGTGCATAAAAGAAACACAAAACATAGTGGTAGGGTTATACACTAACCCAATTCCACAAGTGTTGGTGTTTATTTGTATGCAGGTGAATTATTACCCAAAATACCAAAACATGCAGGGATGAATCCATGAAAATGGATTTCAATGAATCAGGCGATGACACATGGCAACACATGGATCAAATGGCCCACAAACAGAAGAATACGAGGAGATCCAACGGTGTTGCACCCATATATATCAAGGGGGCCCACCTAGAGGAAGCACTCCCCGAGGGGAGCCTTGACCAGGTCGGCCGAACCAGGGGTTCAACCAACCTCTTCCTGGCGCCAAACTCGGTCAAATGACACGTGGTGGCTCCTCCCGGCTCCTTGGAGTCAATGGTGACTGATTCGCGTGTTAATTGTGGCGGCAACCGACCCTTCTCTACCTATAAATAGATCCCCTCACCTCACTTCTCACACACACCAAAAGTTGAGAATAGTCCTACACTCCAAAGGTTTAGAGTAGTCCTAGAGTCTATCAAAGTAGAAGGAGAGTGTGGTGGAGAGTCTAGGAGAAGGAGGCTTGGGCTTGTCAAGTCCCTCTTCTACACTTGTACCCCTACAAAGATTTTACTCAATCAAGTAAGCCTTTGTGAATTCAATACAAGTTTTATCTTTTATTCTTAGTAGTTTGCATAAGTAGTTACTTGTGGGTTCATTGCTTTAATTCATTAGAGGCTCTAGTTGTAGCTTTGTGTTCGAAACAACTATAGTAGTGATTTAGAACGTAAGCGCGGTGCTTAGGTTATAAATCATCAGTGGATATCTCATAGACCCACGGATTGAAGAGGTAGGCAGTAGGTGGTGACAGCCCTATCTGTCCTTCGTAATCCTCCACGTTCAGCTATGCCATAGGCTCTTGGTGGGAGTCGTCCTAGTATTGCTAGGAGTAAGCCCGTGCCCGAAGCAAGCATCTACTGCAAAGTACCTTGAATTAGGATCAATACTTTGAATTCCTCTTTGTTCATTGCCTACCAAACAACTTTGTGTCCTTGGGTGAGCTAATTCGAAAGATTAGCACACACGTTCTTTGGATTCGATACCCTTGGGAATACTCCTTAAGGGGAAGTGCTACAACGATATTCCGTGCGCTTGCGAATTACTCTGTGGTGTTAAGAAATACCAACAAGCATTTCCGGCGCCGTTGCCGGGGAACGGTTGCTGTAAATCTTCGAATCAAGGTCACCCTCGTATCATATCCCCCTTATCTATCATCTTACCTTTCTTATTCTTACCTTACCAACACCATATAAATGGAGCAACCCACCATTCTTTTTTACTCTGCTCCGAAAGGCAAGTTCTGTGAGCCACCGCCTTCGGCGGAACCTATTTGTTCAACCAGCTATGAACTTCGCCCTGGCTTTATATCCATGGTTCGGGAACAATCCTTCTCAGGAACGGATTGTGGAAACCCTTACCACCATCTACGAGAGTTCGAACAACTGTGTTCATGCCTTCTAATCAAAGGTATGACACAGGAAACTCCCAAATGGAAGTTGTTTCCTTTTTCCCTCAAGGAAAAATCCAAACAATGGTACAACCACTACGTTGGGAAGACAAATGGTGATTGGAGTGAATTACGAGACAAATTTTGTCTTGCTTTCTTTCCCATTGCCCGAATTGTTTCCTTACGAAAGGAAGTAATATGCTTCTAGCGGATGGGGAAGGAATCCATAGGTGCAGCTTGGGACATATTTTATCTTTTGAAAAATTCTGGCCCAGATTTGTTAATCCCTGATCCAATGCTTTTGCAACATTTCTTCATGGGATTAAACAAAGAGTCTGCCCTATATCTTGACATTACGGTTGGAGGATCTTTCCTCCATAAGACTCCAGAAGAAGGCAAGGATCTTCTAGACAAAATTCTAGAAAATTATTCCTTCATTATGGGTCTTAATGAGTCTCCCCAAGAGGAAGTCGTATCAAGAACGGAGGATACACTCTTGGACAAGGATGAACCCATTTCTTGTTTACCCCAAGCCTTGCCAAAGGAATCCTCTCCCGAAACTGAGACTACGAAGGTAGAAGAAATTCAACCCTCGCAGTTTCCATTTTACTTCAAGGAAGAGCTTTTTAAAGATTATGGAAATACCTCGAAATATTGTTGCTATAGGAAACCTTCATTGCCACCAAATCCACCTGAACCACCTGACGGGGTGTTCGTCCGTCAGACGGTCAAGGAGTTGACCTCTATCCTGAGCAGAGAATGGACAGCTGAAGTCAAGAATTCACCCGAAATTCTTCGGATGACCTCACCTTTGGATACCATTTTATGTTCTATTAGAGGGACACCAATGAGAATCCTATACAACACTACTGTTGGAGCAAATCTCATTTCTGATTCTTGTGCTCTCGCCATTCTTGGCGATGTGCCATTGGCACCAACATGCAAATCCTTTCAAGATTCATTTGGAACTATTCTTGAAGGATGTGGGGTTCTGCAACAAGTGTCTGTTAGACACAAAGATGTTGAGGCTCTCCTAGACTTTCACGTATTCGAAATCGAAGATTTCAACATCATGATAGGGATTCCTATAGAGAAATTTCTCATGGAAGTTCCTATGGAAGGAAGCCTCAATATCAATCTTGGAGGGAGAAATTTCTCCATGCCTATTCTGCGTTCAAAGAACACATCTGCAGAATCTCCCATCCAAGATGAGCCAATGGAGGAGGTTAGGACTCTTCCATTTTTAGAACCCCCTGAAATTGAAGGAGAAGAAGACTTCGTCCAAGAGGAGGATGAATTTCAGGAGGAAATTGAATTGCCAAGAGAATAGCCCTCCCCAAAACCTCCTGTTGAGCTCAAGATTCTACCTCCGGGCCTACGTTATGCCTTTCTAAATGGCGATTTGGAAGCCCCTTTCATCATAAGTGACAAGCTTTCAGATGATGAAACGCTTAAACTCATAGCCATGTTAGAAAGGCATAGAGCTGTTTTTGGATATTCACTTTAGGATCTCAAGGGAATTAGTCCAGCGTTATGCACCCATCGTATTCCTATTGACCCTGAGAGTGTCCCCTCAATGGAACCTCAAAGGCGATTGAAAAATGCGATGCAAGAAGTTGTCAAGAAAGAAGTCTTGAAACTTCTGCATGCCGGGATTATTTACCCTGTTCCTCATAGTGAATGGGTAAGTCCAGTTCAAGTAGTGCCTAAGAAGGGAGGTATGACGGTCGTTCAAAACGAGAGGAATGAATTAATTCCTCAACGGACCGTCACGGGGTGGAGGATGTGCATTGACTACTGAAAACTTAACAAGGCAACAAGGAAAGACCATTTTCCATTGCCCTTCATCGATGAGATGTTAGAGCGATTGGCAAAACACTCCTACTTCTGTTTCCTTTATGGGTATTCGTGATACCATCAAATTCCTATCCATCCCGATGATCAAAGTGAGACCACGTTCACATGTCCTTACGGGACCTATGCCTACCGGCGTATGTCCTTTGGACTATGTAATGCTCCTGCCTCTTTCGAGAGATGCATGATGTCTATACTTCCAGACATGGTCGAGGATATCATGGAAGTTTTCATGGACGATTTCTCCGTCTATGGAAAAACTTTTGATCATTGTCTAGAAAATTTAGACAAGGTCTTACAAAGATGCCATGAGAAGGACCTTGTGCTTAATTGGGAAAAGTGCCATTTCATGGTCCGGGAAGGCATCGCTCTTGGACAATTGGTGTCCGAGAGAGGGATAGATGTGGACAAAGCTAAAATCAAAGTTATTGAAAAACTTCCACCTCCTATCAATGTTAAGGGAATCTGCAGCTTTTTAGGACATGTGGGGTTCTACCGACGATTTATCAAGGATTTCTCCAAAATCGCTAGACCCCTCACCAACCTATTAGCTAAAGAAGCTCCCTTTGATTTCGATGATGAATGCCTTAAATCATTTGATATACTCAAAAAGGCACTCATCTCAGCTCTAATTATCCAACCTCTTGATTGGACGCTGCCATTCGAAATCATGTGTGATGCCAGTGACTTTGTTGTTGGTGCGGTCTTAGGCCAAACCAAAGATAAAAAGAATCACGCAATAGCCTACGCTAGCAAAACTCTGACAGAGCCCAACTCAATTATGCCACAACTAAGAAACTCCTCCTAGCAGTAGTTTTTGCTATCGACAAGTTTAGATCATATTTGGTTGGAGCAAAGGTCACAGTCTACACAGACCATGCTGCTTTGAAATATCTGCTTACCAAAAAGGATGCTAAATCCAGGCTAATTCGATGGATTCTTCTACTCCAAGAATTTGATCTGGAAATAAGAGATAAGAAAGGAGTAGAGAATTCAGTAGCAGATCATCTTTCACGTATGGATGTCACACAAACCATGGACATACCTATCAATGACTTCTTATGCTCCTCAAGGTGACAGACTCTCACCCTTGGTATGCGGATATCGTGAAATTTAAGGTCACGGGATACGTACCACCAGGGGAGAACAAAAAGAAACTCATTTATGAGAGTCATAGACACCTTTGGGATGACCCTTACCTCTATAGAGTATGTGTCGATGGCCTTCTTAGAAGGTGCGTCCCATCAATCGAAAGCACCAAAATCATAGAGAAATGTCATGTTGGCCCCTATGATGGTCATTACGGTGTTTACCGTACTCAGGCAAAGATCTGGCAGAGTGGATTCTATTGGCCTTCAATGTATGAAGATACCAAGGAATTCATTCGCAGATGTTGGAAATGCCAGAAGCATGGAGGAATCTCTACTCGCGATGCGATGCCCCTAACATACAATCTCCAAGTGGAATTATTTGATGTATGGGGTATTGATTTCATGGGAACTTTTCCTAGGTCTTATAATTGCGAGTATATTCTGGTTGCCGTCGATTATGTGTCAAAATGGGTAGAAGCATTGCCATGCAAAAATCCTCATTCCAAGCAAGCAAGGAAAATGTTCCATGAGATCATTTTCCCACGCTTTAGAACTCCCCGTATGGTCATAAGCGATGGAGGGTCTCATTTCATAGATAAGACCTTCCGAAACTTTTTAAGGGAACTTGGAGTCCAGCATAACATTGCTACCCCATACCACCCACAGACAAGTGTTCAAGCAGAAACTTCTAATAAGCAAATTAAGAATATTATGCAATAGACTGTCTTGGAAATGGAAACGAGATGGACGCAAAAGCTACCCGATGCATTGTGGGCATATCGTACTGCCTACAAGACACCTATCGGCATGTCTCCTTTCCAACTTGTCTATGGGAAGAGTTGCCATCTTCCCGTAGAATTGGAACATAGATCGTATTGGGCCATCAAGCGGTGGAACATGAATCTTAACAAAGCTGGAAATCACCGATTGAAGCAAATCTCTGAGTTGGGGGAATGGAGAGATAAGGCGTACCACAGTGCCAAGATTTATAAAGAGAGAACCAAAAGATGGCATGATAAGAGGATTACGTCAAAAGAGTTCAGACCTGGAGATAAAGTTTTACTCTTTAACTCTAGGGTTAAACTCTTTGGACTTGGGAAGCTTAGAAGTAAATGGGAAGGACCCTTCACTGTAGTAGAGACTTCATCCCATGGAGCAATCACACTCCAAGGTGATGACGGTCAACTATTCAAAGTGAATGGGCACCGATGAAAATTATTTCTCGAATCCCAAAAGGATACAGAAAAATAATTTGACGTGGTAAATCTAATCGATTTCCATGCCATTTCTTTCAATTCTATTTAAATTCTCCACGTACAACTAATGGGCCCATCCAATTCTTCTTCTAGAAGGCCCATTTAATTGACCCAAGAAAATGTGGCCCGAACGGAGCCAGAAGGGGTTCAGTCGAACCCTAGGGTCGGCCGACTTTCCCTTCGTGCCGTTCGTGTTCTGTTTTCTCGTGTTGATCCTCCTCGATATCCTCCACAAAATCCTCGGTGAAACGCGTCGTTCCCCGCCTATTTAAAGGACGGAAACAGAGAGGAAAGTTATACACCTCATTGAATCATCACCTCCCTCCCGTCCTCGTCATGGCCAACAAAGTTCAATAAAGAATTCAATAAAGTGAACTTACCGGTTCATCTAACACCGATAAAGTTTCCCCTTTAGTTTATTTTGTTGAATAAAGAATTCAGGAAACAAGTGTGGGGGAAACATGTCCCCAAGTCACAAAATCCCGACGTGAAAAATTAACGTTGCATATCAAAACACATCGCGACCGAATGAACAAAACGACCCGACGAAATAGAGCCACAAAAGAGCCACCAGGAGGTCGGTCGAACCCTCTGGTCGGTCGACCTGTCTTCTGCACCATATGACTCCGTTTCGCTCCAGAAAATCGGTTTGGATTTCCTATCCCCACTTTTATGCGCTACCATGCTGTTTGAGTTGATTTCATATTTTTCATTGCATGTCTAAAATGAATCAACTCACCAAATTGAAATAAAATTTGGTAGTCAAGAATTTGCTTAAGCTGAAATTTTGAATACTTTATATTTCAATTCATTACCTTGTTTATGATTCCCATAATTCAATAGGAAAAACACATCATCTAGGTATTTGATTAGTGTGAAATGGTAAATGAGTTCTTTAGAAATCATCCTTTTGCTTGAAATTGATTTTGACATTTGTAACTATTTGAAGTCTTGAACTTTGCCTAAATCTCTCATTGGAAATTTATATACCCACCAAGGCCATATGATACATTCATTGAAAACCACAAGCATATGCCACTTTGCTTTTCATTGAACTTTGTCAAACACGTGACCCAATTGAGTGACATTCATGAACTTTTTGAATTGAAAACTCTTGTGCACTCCATTCATGCAAAATTTCTCACATTGAGAGTTTGCATCCATCGATCACCCATCTGCCAAAAAAAACTCCATACAATACAAATGAAAGCCTCTCTAAAAATAAAAGGGAGTAGAAGACGTGGCTACAAGAAAAAGAAAAAGCGTCCACTCTTGAAAAAAGAGTAAGAGTGCTCAAAAAAAGTAGCCATGTTTCATCCTTAAGAGAGAGCAAATTCATGGGAGTTATCACCTCGCCCCTCCATTTCATTCATGTGCACAAGATTTTTCTCTTCACTTTGTTCATTGCATAAGTCTCTCATAGGATCAAGTTTTTGACTTAGTAACATATGAATTGCAAATGTGTGCCACATTTATCCCTACCAAGCTCCAGATATAGCCACTTTTAGTATAGGGACAAGAATTGGCAAAACATGCCATGGTGAGGACTCAAATACTTTGAGAGATTTGAGAGATTCCAATCGAGAAGGCAAGGGCAAAAGTTCCTATGACTTTCAAATATAGCAATTGCCAAATCATTTCAGCAGAGAATGATCCAAGGGAACTTCATTCTAACCGTTCCACTTTTCAAACACCTAATATTGATGTGGTAGCCACATACACAAAGGGGATCCATGAATTCGGGTATAAGTTGAAATATCTAGTATCCTTATTTTCTACCTTATAGCAAATTCATGACAACACTCTAGTTCTTCTTGCCTTCACTCGAGGACGAGCAAAGGACTAAGTGTGGGGGATTTGTTGATGGTCCTTAAGTACCACATTTTGACCGTCAATTCATCTCATCATGTGCATAAAAGAAACACAAAACATAGTGGTAGGGTTATACACTAACCCACAAGTGTTGGTGTTTATTTGTATGTAGGTGAATTATTACCCAAAATACCAAAACATGCAGGGATGAATCCATGAAAATGGATTTCAACGAATCAGGCGATGACATGTGGCAACACATGGATCAAATGGCCCACAAACAGAAGAATACGAGGAGATCCAACGGTGTTGCACCCATATATATCAAGGGGGCCCACCTGGAGGAAGCACTCCCCGAGGGGAGCCTTGACCAGGTCGGCCGAACCAGGGGTTTGGCCGACCTCTTACTGGCGCCAAACTCGGTCAAATGACACGTGTTGGCTCCTCCCGGCTCCCTGGAGTCAATGTGACTGATTCACGCGTTAATTGGCGGGAACCGACCCTTCTCCACCAATAAATAGATCCCCTCACCTCACTTCTCACACACACCAAAAGCTGAGAATAGTGCTACACTCCAAAGGTTTAGGGTAGTCCTAGAGGCTATCAAAGTAGAAGGATAGTGTGGTCAAGAGTCTAGGGAAGGAGGCTTGGGCTTGTCAAGTCCCTCTTCTACACTTGTACCCCTACAAAGATTTTACTCAATCAAGTAAGCCTTTGTGAATTCAATACAAGTTTGATCTTTTATTCTTAGTAGTTTGCATAAGTAGTTACTTGTGGGTTCACTGCTTTAATTCATTAGAGGCTCTAGTTGTAGCTTTGTGTTCGAAATAACTAGAGTAGTGATTTAGAACGTAAGTGTGGTGCTTAGGTTATAAATCATCAGTGGATATCTCGTAGACCCAAGGATTGAAGAGGTAGGCAGTAGGTGGTGACAGTCCTATCTGTCCTTCGTAATCCTCCATGTTCGGCTATGCCATAGGCTCTTGGCAGGAGTCGTCCTAGTATTGCTAGGAGTAAGCCCGTGCCCGAAGTAAGCATCTACTGCAAAGTACCTTGAATTAGGAGCAATACTTTGAATTCCTCTTTGTTCCTTGCCTACCAAACAACTTTGTGTCCTTGGGTGAGCTAGTTCGAAAGATTAGCACACACGTTCTTTGGATTCGATACCCATGGGAATACTCCTTAAGGGGAAGTGCTACAACGGTATTTCCGTGCGCTTGCGGATTACTCTGTGGTGTTAAGAAATACCAACAAAGGTGGACTTGTTTGAGGTACCTGCAAAGTGTCTTGGGACATTGTGGCTGCTCCCTTACTTGGGGTCCTGTGGTGCAAAATGGTCTCCCACAAAAGGCCTACGCCAAGCTGGAGGTCCCAAGCGCGCAGCCTGCTTAGCATGGTCTTGTACCCTAAGCATGCGCGCTTTGCCCCCTAGTGCTATGGCTAAGTACTGAGGGCCAGGACACTCACATCCCGAATAAGGTGGGAGTCAGGTCCCGGGCGCTAACGCACTGAATTACCCAAACCCCGCATACTGGCTCAGGACTGTAAGACATGACAAAGCTAAAAAAGATAGGAAAAGATCACCAACGAGTGAACAATATGCACCCCTGTTATGTGTGTAGGACTTACAGAACAGGTTACTATGATGAACAACGCCGGAGCACCCTACTCCGGCACCTCCCAGGGGGCCTGCCGACGACGCATCTGCGATGATGGTGGGCAACAACGGAGCATCTAGCTCTGGCATCACCCAGGGGGCCTACCGTTGACGAATCTACGATGATGGTGGGCAACGCTGGAGCATCCAGCTCCGGCATCACCCAAAGGGCCTACCATCGACGTCTAAGCATGATGACGACAGCAACAAGCACTGATAAGCGAGTACACTCTCCTGCTCTGCTCTTGTTGCTAACAAGGTTCTCTTGCGATATCGTGTACACCAGGGGCCTGCCGTCGACGCATCTACCACGATGGCAGGCAACGCCAGAGCATCCAGCTCCAGCACCTCCCAGGGGGCCTGCCGATGATGCATCATCGATAATGGTGGGCAACCCTGGAGCATCCAGCTCCAGCATCACCCAAGGGCCTGCTGTCGACGTCCAAGCATGTTGACAACAGCAACAAGCGCTGATAAGTGAGTACACTCTCCTGTCCTGCTCTTGTTGCTAACAGGGTTCTCTTGCGGTATCATGTACATCAGAGGCCTGTCGTCGACGCATCTACCACGATGGTAGGCAACGCCGGAGCATCCAGCTCCAGCACCTCCAAGGGGGCCTGCCGACGACACATTTGCGACGATGGTGGACAGCGCTGGAGCATTCAGCTCCGGCATCACCAAGGGGTCTGCCGTCGACATCTGAGCACGTCAACAACAGCAACAAGCGCGGACAAGTGAGTACACTCTCATGCCCTGCTCTTGTTGCTAACAAGGTTCGCTTGTGGTATCCTGTGCACCAGGGGCCCGCCGTCGACGACTTTACGACGATGGTGGACGACACCAGAGTAGCCAGCTTTGGCACCTCCCAAGGGGCCTGCCGTCGATGACCTTACGATAATGGTGGGCGATGTCGGAGCATCCAGGTTCGTCACCTCCCAAGGGGCCTGCCATTGATAACCTCAAGACGACGGAGGACGATGTTGGAGCAGCCAGCTCCGGCACCTCACAAGCGACCTGCCGTCGACGACTTTGCGACGATAGAGAGCAACGCTGGAGCAACCAACTCTGGCACCTCCTAGGGGGCCTGCCGTCAATGACAACACTCAAAAAAAGTCTGACGCTCTCGGAAGGGACATGCCGAGACCAATCACTAATGCTCTCCCACTCTGTTGGGGGCTAGCCGAAGACATCCTGCGCTCAAGTGGTGGGCGTACCCAACAATCTGGTCACGCCTACCAGGGTACCTCTAAGGGGGGTTTCCATAAGCAGGACATCAACTAGCAACAAATCGGCAGTGTCAACTGTGCAAGTGTTGGTCCCTAAAAAGCCAACAAGCAAAACAACATGGATTCAAATTCATAAATAGTTATTTACACAATGGGGTCATCCCCGGATACAAAAAGAATTCCGCCTGGGTGCTACCAGCCTCAACCCCGCTGGAACAAAGAGGCCACCTACTTGGCAAGCACCTGGACTTCGACTCTCGCCTCTTCCTCTCGCTCATCAAGGGGGCCTTTCTCCACCGGCTCCAGCGGGATCATCGGGTACCAGCTCCGGAAGCACACAAAGACATGGGAGGCCACCAGCTCAACCAGCTCCCTTTCCTCGACCTCCAGCCACCTTGCAAGGACGGTGTTCACTGTCCCCAACGTCGAGCACAGGGAGTACAAAGTTGGGAGCAGCTCGGCCACCCCATGAGATGGCTCCCCGCGCGGCATGGGGCCAAGGTTGAGGGGTTCCAACACCGCCCCAGCACGGGCCAGCAAGTCCCAAACCCCTTTAGCCTTGGCCACGCGGGAGGCCTGGAGGCTCTCTGCCTCTCTCCGCGCAGTCTCCTCTCGATCGGCAAGCACCCGAGCGCGAAGCTCCAGATCATCCTCCTGGCACATGATGGCGAGCTCCAAGTCCTGCAAAGCCTGGTGTTTCTCCTCTAGGCTATGGGAGACCTCCTCCTCCATCACCGCCAAGTTACACTCCGCGTCGGCAATGGCAACTTCGCAGTAGACCAACTCCAACCGCTAATCCTCACACAGCTTCAGGCGGGCATCGGCAGCAGCATGGGCCTTCAAGGCCTTCACCTCAAGCTCCTTGTTCTTGGCGTCGACCAGCTTCACCAAGCGCCGCTCCTCTGCAAGCTGATCCCACTCTCGGGCGAAAGCAGCCTGCATCTGGCACAAGAAGGACTGGGCCGCGGCAACAGCATCGGCAAGAGGGATTGGTGCGACCGTCACCACAAACGACTGCCCCTCTGCCCCTCCTATCGACGCTGTGGCAGACACCAGCGCATGGGGAACAGATGGTTCTCTGGCTGGAGCTTCAAGAACTGTCGCACCGCTGCCTGGAGCTGAAGCCCCCTCTCCGCTGCGAGAGCATCGCCGGCCGCCGGTAGCGAGTCGCCTTCTTGTGCGCCAATGACATCAGGCGTCAGCTCTGCATCAACCACGGGTGGGTTAGCTCCGCCAAGATAAGGCGCCACGACCAAGGTAGTCGCCTCCTCATCGGGCACCACCTCGCCTAGCACTTCCTCGCCGGGCACCCCCTCGCCTGGCACTTCCATGCCCGGCATCACCTCTGTCCCACTTACCTCGGCAAATGAAGGGGCAGAGACATCAACGTCACCAATGGTCGATGCACCTTCGGGCATAGGCTGCGGCGCGGCAGACCCCGTCCCAGCTCCGGGAGGGGCAGGGGTTATCAAGCCCACTCCTGGGAGCGCCAAGGGCACCAAGTAAGCTGATGATGCCCTGATAAGCCAAGATAAAACTCCGTCAGAATGAAAAAAAGAAAACAAAAGAAGAGAAGTAGCAGAGGGAGAAGTTGCGGCTTACCGGCAGGACGAGCTGCTCCAATGACCCTGGCTTTCTGCCCCACGCGATAGATCGAGGTCATCGGGACCCGACGACAAGACCGGCGCCACCATCTCTAGCATCAGCTCTTGATCAACCTGCGTGGGTGTGGCCACCTGCGCAGACCCCTCTGTGCCTCCTCCAGAACCAAAACCACTGCTGGAGTCAGAAACCAAGTCGATGACGGAAGCATCGGCCGCACCAGCCCCATCGCGAGGGAAGATGACGGTACCCTCCTCCCATGTCATCTTTCGCCTCTTCGGCGTAGTAGTAGCAGAACCCGCGACAGAGGGCGAGAAAGCTTTCCTAGCGATGGAACTAGCGTTTGTTGGCTGCCTTCCAGCCTGACAGAAGATGTTGGGGGCCCTACCATCGCCCTTTTCGAAGAACGAGAGGAGGACTCCGACCTTGGTTGCGTAATGGCGCCACACCGGGCCAGGACCGCAGAAGCCCCGGATGTCTCCTTGGGGTGCAGGCGAGTAACGCCGAACACATTGACCTCCGGCCTCGAGCTCAGCAGTTTGTCTCTCAATTCCGAAGTCATGAAAAGCGGTTGGCAGTCGTCCGAGATGGATATGTGCTCGTCGTCGACCATGTCGGAGGTCACCACCTTCAAAAAGCCCTCCAACACCTCTGGAGTGGGGTCTTCCAGATCCAACCGGCACCGATCATAGGTGCCGACATAATGCCAGGCCTCGTACCAACGCTTCTGGAGAGGGGCAGTGCGGCGACGCAAGAAGTCGACCAGTGCCATTAGGGAGGTCAAGCCTTTGTGCGTCAGAGACTTGATCCTCCTCAATATCGGCGTATACTCCTTCGTCAACCCCTGGAAGGCTTCCCAGGTGGTGGGATCAGAGGCTAGACCTTCAGAAGGCATCTTCAGCGCTGGATGGGCCTCAACCCGCATGGTCGCCCAATCTTCCCTCCAAGTCTTCCACTTGCCCCCTTTGAGCGAATGAATGTAGTAATGGGAGGTCTTGTCTCGGTGCCCAAAGTAATAGGCACCCACCTAGGTCATCTCGCTCTTTTCGGTAGTCTTCATCACGAAGAAGAACCGGAACATCTCAACTATTTTCTTGCAACCCACGAACTCCTCAAGAAGTGGACAAACACTGCGATCACGGTGATGCAGTTCGGCGACAGGTGGTGAAGCTGCAGCCCGTACTCCTCTAGCACTATGAGGAAGAATATCGACGGCGGAAGCCCCAGCCCCGTAGACACGTAGGCGGCGAAGAGGATGGTCTCGTCCTCGCGCAGGTCTTCAAGGGTGGGAGATCCGCACTGGATCATCCATGCACACTCCGCCCTAACCAGCCAAGCAGTCGCCGCATCTACAACAGACTATCTGCCGACTGAAGGTGAGAGGGAGGCAGTGGGGAAGACATTGGAGCATGCTAAGGTGAGAGCTTTGGCTAAGAGGTGAAGAAGGATCGAGCGCTCGAGGAAGAAGGCAAAAATCTAAGCTGCGGGGTTTGAGTAAAGAAAGGAATCGTTCCCCCTAATAGAGGTTTCCTTTTTATCACCCCTGTGACGCCTGAGTACTCTGAGCGAAGGGTCAGACTGCACTGCTCAATCACACGGCACCTATGACAACGGGTCCTACGTCCCCGCTCTAACGCATTGGCCCAGTCGGTCAGCCGCCTGAGGAAGCCGCTGAAGCGACTCCCATAATGGCGGAGCGAGCAAAAGTGCTATAACTACATAGGGAACCATCGCGGTTAAAGGCGCCGCAGAAGACAGAGATATTATAGCAAGCAAAGATCCCGTCACCGTAGTCTTTCAACCAAAAGAGGACATGTGGCGACGTTGGCAGAAGCGCCTACCGCTTCGGCCGTCCAAGATAGAATTCAAAGCATAGTGCGGGAAAACATGGAAAGGGCTCCATCTTTGGGCTCTTCACCAAGCCCCAAGGTGGACCCAGGGGTCACTGTCAGTACCCTGCATACGGGGTACCCTCGCACACAGGATGAAGACATCGAGGCACGTCTGGAGCCGCCACGTGTTCCAAAGGTACCAAGACATCTGCCTCCCTCGAGATCAAGCTCTAGTGCTGCCACGTAAGCCTTGAAGATGGGACTTGCCCCTCCGGTGTGACGGGCTCCCGAGACGCCACGTGTAGGGACAGGACCTCACCCAACCCTGGGGGAGCACCCCGGTACAGCCACGTGGCACGGAATGCCAGACCAGCACCCCCCACGGGAAAGAGCCTGGAGCTGCCACGTACCCTGACGAGCTTGGGAGCTGCCACGCATCACAGAGGACCAGGTCTGACCTCCCCAGCGGAGATCAGCCCCGACACTGCCACCTGTCCCGTAGCTCACCTCGAACGGTAAGAAGCGGGAGTCAATGGATGGTGCGCCCTGCTCAAGTCAAGCATTGAATACGCGCACCCACCTTCGGCGCAAGACGCGGAGCACGCCAATGGTCAGAGGCCGCTATGACCAAACGCATCACAGTGAAGGCATTGCAGGCCTATCCCACTTGGCCAATGGGTAGCTTGCGGCAATAAGACAGGCCGACGGAACGCCTTCTGCCACTGTCACCAACGATGCATGGGCTACTAACAAGAGAGGAGGCAAGAAGGCGAGTCTTCACTGCCTCGCTTAGAGCAAGCTTAGGCGAGAAGCCTTAGATCTTTAGGATAAGATTGCCCTGGGACCACCCGTCGGGCCCTGGGACCCCACTTGTAAGGCATCTGGCCTTGTCTATAAAAGGTCCGGACCGCAACCGTTGCAAAGGACCGAACATCACACACACGCATACACTCATACTAGCAATACCACCCACCGTGGAGTAGGGTGTTACGCTCCTTGCGGCCCGAACCACGTAAAAACCACCGTGTCATACTCTCTTCCGCTAGAACACTTGATTGAGGCCTAAGCCCCGCTGAACAAAGAACCTCCGCGGGCTGCTCCTTAGCAGATCCAGGGGAAGTGTCGCTTTAACACTTCAGCACGTACCCTAAGCATGAACACTCGGCCTCCCTTGCCAACCGGAGTGGGTCGTTGCCTTATTGTAAAGCCAGTCCCCTCCTATGAATGCCAATTTGAAAAAATCACTGTCTTACCATGTGCTTCCTCTTATGTTCACTTAATTACCTGTTAATTTTGTGATCAATCAGGCTAGTCTTGTTCTTTCGTATATTATCTTCATATACGATGGGCGCTGGTGGAAGCTTATCGGTGCTCAATGAAACCCGTGCTTTGGCGATGATTTCACCCAACGAAGATGTCCGATGAGCCCCTGAGAACACGGCGAAGCGATTAGAAAACCACAGAGAAGCAGCCGACGGTTCAATTGATGGGAATGATGATGACATACCGAGAATGGTGGTGGATAGGGTTTGTACGCTCAGGACGAGAGTGAAAATGGGTGTGGGTAATGGTTTATAGGGCGAAGAGACTCGGCGGTAGAGGCATGCTCGAGGGAGTTGATTTGCGGTGCGGTTGGAGGCCCGACATGGTGGGCGCACGCGATGAAGAACATGGCATCAGGGAACGGGCGCGATATTTAGGGGATGAAGAAGGAAGGGCTGACGAGCGGGTTCGGCTCGCCAGAGAGAGAAGAGAAGGAGAGAGGGCGCGGTCAGGCTGGGCCTTGCTGGACCGACGGAGAAGAGAGGAGGAGGAGGAGGTAGAGGGGATTGGGCCGCAGGGAAGGTTTTGCTCCAGATGGGTTTCCCTTTTTTCTGTTCTTTTCATTTGTTTCCTTTTCCATTTTTTTCATTCTAGATTTCCAAATGCATTTGCTATCAAATTTTTTCTTTTTAATTCACCCAAGTGCATAATAAAATGATGCACTCTAAACATTTTTTATTACATCGATTTGAATTTAAACTAGGGTGTTACATCTCTTCACAACCCGTTAATTACTTAATGGGAGCATCTAGAATGCAATCATATGCTTGGTGCAATTGTG
Source organism: Tuctoria greenei (assembly GCA_036927565.1). Taxonomy (NCBI): domain Eukaryota; kingdom Viridiplantae; phylum Streptophyta; class Magnoliopsida; order Poales; family Poaceae; genus Tuctoria; species Tuctoria greenei. The sequence goes on along the minus strand of JAYESD010000004.1, from coordinate 211,523,384 downwards.
CAATCAACCATCCTCAACTGTTGGATTTGTATCTTACGATCAGTGCATATTTTAATTTAACCCCCTCCACCACTCCTCCACCTAGTGGAGGGGGTTAAATAAAAATAGACAACAATCGTAGGATGCAGATCCAACAGTTGTGGATGCTTGATTGCACAATTGCACCAAAACTCTGATTGCATTGTAGTCATTGCCTTACTTAATTAGACACAAGACAAAAAGACTTGATTTTTGGAAAAAAAAAAAGAGTCAACATGATGTGTGTTAATGTCACGGATTGCCGCATATTCACCCCCTCTTGATGACTAAATGCTGATGGCACCAAACGCGAGCACTTTTTGGTGTTGCGCCATCATATAGGGCCTTTGGGCATTGTATCCCGTATGAGTTCATTAGGGACGCGTCTAAGAGTCTTTTGGTCGAACCCTAGCCTTTAAATACTACAGCAGCCGGCCATCTTCGGCGGGTTTTGCTTAGAATAATAATTTCGCTGTTCTACAATTTGCGAGAACTTAACTTTGTGATTTTAGATTGCGCCTTCTACGTTCTTGCTTGTGTTTTTGGTTGCACTTGCAGGGATTAGCCTTCTTGGCGAGGTCAAGCATGTCCAACACAATTGATAAACAATAGAGCAGTGGTGTAGTGATTGCAGAGGTATCTGAGCTGCTCGAGTGCCATGAATCATCAATGTCGAGTTCTCCACCTCAATCGACTTACCTTTCTGAAGATCGGGCCTAAGCTACTAATCATCGGTGGCTGCCTAGACCTTCCTCTTATAATCCAAGGTTGGGCAGTTACACAAAGATCAAGGCCAGACAAGTGGCCTGGGATGAATTTGTACCCTATACACAATCTAAAGTACTTATGACTACTTGTAGTATCTTGTGATGGTGGCTTTAAGACTCGTCGTCTTATCACGCCAGACGCCAGTTGCTAAGCATAGATGTTGATGATGGTGGAGAATGTGCCATCTGTCGCGTCGCCACATCCTACTCTATCAGTCGTGTGGTGGAGCAATGGTGCACCATCACTCCGACTTGACTGGGCACTGCAACACCGGCTGGACACTTGGCAGCACTGGGGCTCGCCTCTGCAGGGAGATCGAGTCTGAAGCTACTAGACACATGGTGGTACAAGAGCCCACCTCAGCAGAGAGGTAGGGCATGGAGCCGCTTTTAAACTTGTGCGTGGGGTACCCGGTACGCAAGGTACCGACAATATCCATTACAAAAGGGTTTTTGCCGCACCAATCCTTATGAGAAGTATCATAGGAAATTTACAAAAAAATGGATCCCATACTTTTTTTCTCAAGAACACACAACATTTTGTGTTACTACATTAAATTTTGTCAAAGACGAGCGCAATTTCATTAAAGTGAGCAAAAATGGGTGTCGAAAGTGGCATTTAATGTCTATATCTACATATTCTATTTGCTTCTCTCTTGTCACACCTGGTCCTAATAAGATAACCAGATGCATTCCACATATATGCCAGGATCGATTCAACGATACATGTGTAGACGAAAGTACAAGTATCATAATACAAGCCATTTTCGAATTACAACATCAATGACTCGTAAGTCTAGAATAAACAACTAAAAGCAAATAAATAACTAAGTAGGTAAATAGATAAGCAGCGGCACGATGATAGCTCCATCCACAGGCAGTTGCACGAGGGAACCCCGCCTAGAACATCTCCTATGAATTGGCATAGAAGTCTTCATTCACCGCTTCTTCTTTGTAGTCTGAAGAGAAGGTAAGCGCTTGAGTACATAGCGTACTCACCAAGTGTGGGAAAAGAATGACATGGAGGCTACAGCAAGGAAGGCTAATAATGGCCTTAAGCACTATGCATTAAGTCCTATCCTTAGCTTTCATTAGCAACCTACATCTAGGTGAATATATTCAACCACATAACAACAAGTAATAATAATAGAACAGCACCAATACCATTTTGGACCATCATTCCCACCATTTACTAATTATGAATTTGACACCAAGCCACTCTTGTCTGTGAGCACAGCTATCTAGACAGTTTGACAAATCTCTACGGAGAATGTACCCTTTATCCACAAGTCCTGATTTCATCCCTTGTTGCCAGGTGGACTAAGTAAACCCCCTGTTGCCAGTGGTGTGCAACCCATATTACACACGTTTGTAGGTGTGTGGCCAGGAGATCACTACGATGTCTTCACAAAAATCATCCCTGGCGAGTGCTAGCCCTCTAAGGTTCCACCGCAGATACATTTCTGGAGTAACCCTCCGCCTCAACCCCCCCCCCCCCTTGAGCCATGCGGATCCCAAGGCAGTAACCCTGAACCAATTCCCCGCACCATCCAACTACCAACACTACATCAAGAAAAACCTAATTAATTGATCAAGTTGTCCCATTCTCAGTCTCGTGGCAGTACTGTAAAGCTTAGTGGCTTCCTCTATAAACCGGTCCTTAGAATCCGGCAAGGTCCAATCCCCAATCCCGGGTCTCGTGCACACAGCACCATACCATTCAATCCAAACCGCCAGATTCCTATTCATTACAATTCATTTTCCACTATGATGATAATGATAAAAATTCATAAACAATAAATGTGATGAATGATTTCCCCCCCCCCCCCATACACTTTGCATGCCTAAGCATAAAATATTTCCCAAATACCACCCTTCCATACAAAAGCGACAAGGAAAGTAAGATAAATCAACTAGTGATCATATCATAGGACTCATATTAAATTAGCAAGCAACTAACTATTTTTCCTAAAGTAGGTACAAGATGATCAAGGGCACTTGCCTCCTTCGTAGCCCTGGTTGTCGAAGTTGAAGTCTTGGAGGTTGTAAGTCGACTCGTGATTCGATCCTAATTATGGAGTCGAGCGCGAAACGGAAAATATAACCACACAATAAGAAACATGCCACACATAGCAAAACATAAAAAACAACAGGAATTTATGAAAACTTACGCGATTATGTCATTAGGTTGGATTTATTGATTTTTAATCGAAGTTCATTTAATGGTGTATGTTAAAATATGATTTTTAATGGCAATAAGTGTTTTTCCAAAATTATATATCATTCCTATATTTACTTTTATGCTCAAAACACACTATTGTTGAATTTCCTACTCCAAATATTATTTCATCTTAAAAGAATGCATTAAATAGTTTTATGCCACTTTTATATTTTTTTCCCTTATGCCCAAAATAATTTTCAGATCCATAAAAATATTTTAAATATATTTTCTACACACTTTATGGACCTAAATTGATTATTTAATTCACAAACATTATTAATATAAACTCTTATTTTCTAAATATGTTTTCTGAAATTTCCACTAAATTATATATATTCTGAAATTATTCTTATTTAAAGGGACTTTTTTGTAAAAGCAGAGATAACAAAAAGGATAAACTAAATTTTATAAAGTCAGGGGCTTTTCTATAATTTCCAACTAAATAGAGGCCAAATATGTAATTAGTAACTTACCAGGGTCCTCACTGTGAGTTTTGCTCATTTACATAATATATCATAATTATAGTAAAGGCTAGGGTTATTTCTGTAAATCCAAGGGCCTATTAATAGTTCTTTAAAAGTTGACAGGGGTTATCTGAAAATGGCAAAGGGGTATTGCGGGATCTATTCCTAGCCGCTGGATTCTAAACAGACGCGTACGATTTAATTACGCGAAGGGGTATTGTGGGATCTAATCGTGGCTGTTGGCTACGGATGGATGGCTAGGATCTGCCCACGTCACTCTCACCAGCCCTGCCGATGACGTAGAGCAATGCTGGACGACGAGCTCACCATCAATAGACAAACTAGCGCAAAACATAGACTAGCATCGACGTTTCCTAGTGAATACGAAAGAGGGGAACGACGCAGACTCACCGAAGGTGCTTGCCAGGCTCGAGAAAGCTTGGTTGGGTGTCCGCGGTGAAAAGGCACGGTGGAGATCGATTGTGAACGATGAATTCGGATGTGAGGTCATGAAAACTTTGGATGAGCTTGCCTAGGAGTTCCATGACAACATGGTGAACGCGTTTTCCATGCTACAAAGGAGAAAATGTGATCAAGGAGGCGGGGCGACGATGGGCAGCAGCGGAAGCTTATTGTGCTCGACGAAACTCATGCTTCGACAATGATTTCACCCAACGATGATGTCTGATGAGCTCCTAAGAACACGGTGAAGGGATTAGGAAACCAAGGAGGAGGAGCCGACGGTTCAAATGACAGGAAGGACAGTGACATATCGAGAATGGCAGTGGCTAGGGTTTGGGTGCTCGGGGCAAGAGAGAAAATGGGTGCGGGTGATGGTTGGTAGGGGAGAGAGACTCGGCAGTTGAGGCATGCTCGAGGGAGTTGATTTGTGGTGCGGTTGGAGGCCTGGCATCATGGGCGCACGCGAGGAAGAACGTGGCGTCGGAGCACGGGCGTGGCAGTTAGGGGAGGAAGAAGGAAGGGCTGACGGGCGGGTCCGACTTGCTAGAGAGAAGAGAGGGAGAGAGGGCACGGCCAGGCTGGGCCTCGCTGGGCCGACGGAGAAGAGAGGAGGAGGAGGGAGAGGGGATTGGGCCACCGGGGAGGCTTTGGCCGAGATGGGTTTCCATTTTCTTTTTCTTTTCTTTTCATTTCTTTATTTTCCATATGTTTTAATTTTAGATTTTCCAAAAGCATTTGCTATCAAGTTTTTTCTTTTTAATTCACACATCACACAAATCCATAATAAAAATATGCACTCTAAACATTTTTTATTACATTGATTTGAATTTAAATTAGGGTGTTACCACTCTACACCTCTTAAAAGGAATCTCGCCCTCAAGATTCGGACGTTCTAAGAGAAAAGATAAGGAAACTCGGCCTTGAGGTCTTCTTCTCTTTCCCACATTGCTTCCTCTTCTAAGTGATGTTTTTATTATACTTCGCACATATGAGTGACCTTGTTTCTTGTAACCCATTCTAACATCTCAACGATCCATTCTGGTTGTTCTTCATAGGAAAGATCCTCTTGTACATCTAGAGCTTCCATCGATAACTGTTCCTCGAGCACTCTCCAACATTTCTTTAGATGTGACACATGAAATACATCGTGCACATCTGACAGTTGAGAAGGTACTTTGAGGCGATAAGCTACCTCTCCTCTTCTTTCCACCACCTTGAACGGACTAATGTAACGGGGTGCTAGCTTACCCTTCACCTTGAACCGTCATAATCCTCTTACCGGTGATACCTTGAGATACACAAAATCTCCAATCTCAAAAGAGAGGTGACGACATTGAGTATCTGCATAGCTTTTCTGTCCTGATTGTGCCATCTTCAGATGGTCCCGGATATCTTTCACTTGCCATTCAGCTTCTATTAGTACTTCTGGTCCAAATACTTGGTTTTCTCTTGTGTGGTTCCAGAACAAGGGTGTTCTACACTTTTGCCCATATAATGCCTCGAACGGGGACAACTTCAAGTTGGCTTGGTAACTGTTATTGTAAGAGAACTCCGCACATGGTACATTCTTGTCCCAACTCTTACTATTCTTCAAGGCACATGCTCGCAACATGTCTTCCAAGATTTGCTTTGTCTGTTCTGTCTTACCATCTGTCTGCGGGTGATATGTTGAGCTGAAGTTCATACGAGTGTCCATCGACTCATGTAGCTTCTGCCAGAACCTCAAGGGGAACTGAGTACCACGATCAGATATGATCTTCTTTGGGACACCTTGTAAACACACTATTCTTGACATGTATAATTCCGCTAGTCGTGAGCTGTAGTAGATTTCTTTGATGGGGATGAAGTGAGCAACCTTGGTCAAGCAGTCCACTACGATCCATATAGATTCACACTCGGACTGAGTTCTTGGTAGTCCCACAATGAAATTCATACTAATTTCTTCCCACTCCATTCAGGTACCTTGATTGGCTAAAGTAACCCTGCCGGTTTTTTATGTTCTGCCTTGACTAGATGACATGTGTCACATATGACCACATATTTTTCCACATCTCGCTTCATTCCGTGTCACCAGTAACAATCTTTCAAGTCTTAATACATCTTAGTGCTTCCAGGGTGGATGGAATAATATGAATCATGATCTTCCCTAAGTATCAGCACATGTATCTCTTTAATATTCGGCACACATATCCTCTTCTTAAACCATAGGGTTCCTTGTTCATCTTCTCTAAAATGTGGGGCCTTTCCTTCTTTCATAAATTGCTTTATCTCTTTAACTTTCTCATCATTTTTATGTCCTTCACAAATGTCTTGTTCCAGTGTGGAATCCACTTCCATAGCTACTGCATAAGTGCTAGACAATATGCATAGATTTAGCCTTGCAAAATCCTCACATAGTTGTGGTTGATGAACTTGTAGCGTCGTACTATTGCATTGTGTCATCCTACTCAAGGCGTTCGCGACCACATTTGCTTGGTTTGGGTGATAGTTGATCCAAACATCAAAATCACTAATGAGCTCCAACCATCTTCGTTGTGAGAGGTTAAGCTCTGGCTGAGTGGAGATGTACTTCAAGCTCTTGTGGTTCATGTAGATTTCAGTTGTCTTTCCCATTAGATAGTGTCTCCATAGCTTCAATGCATGAACTACTGCTGCTAATTCCAGACCATGGGTCAGATAATTCTTTTCATGCTTTTTGAGCTGTCTTGAAGCGTAGGCCACTACATGTCCTTCTTGTATCAAAACACATTACAGTCCTTGTCCTGAAGCATCACAATAGACCAAGAACTCCTTTTGCGTATCCGTCAAAACCAATACTGGAGCAGTAGTCAACCTCTTCTTTAATTCGGATAAGCTTGCTTCACATTTTGGTGTCCACTTGAATGTGGCTCCCTTCTCGAGTAGTTTGGTTAGCAGCCGAGAGATCTTTGAAAATCCCTCAATGAATCGTCGATAGTAACCAGCCATTCTCAAAAATCTTTTGATGTGTCCCACATTTTCCAATGTCTCCCACTTGATAATGTCTGTCACTTTACCAGGATCCACTGACATTCCTCCTTCTGATATTACGTGTCCCAAAAATGACACCTTCTTTAACCAGAACTCACATTTACTGAATTTAGCGTGCAACTGGCATCGTCAAAGCTTCTATAGTGCCAACCTCAGATGTTCTTAATGCTCTTTTTAATTCTTGGAAAATATCAATATGTCATCGATAAATACCACCACACACTTATCTAGATATTCTATAAACACCTTGTTCATGAGGTACATGAAGTAGGCAGGTTTGTTTTTCAACCCGAAAGACATGACAGTGTATTCATAGAGTCTGTATCGGGTGACGAAGGTTGTCTTAGGTATGTTCGCTAGGTGAATCTTCAACTGGTGATAACCAGAGCGAAGATATATCTTGGAGAATACACAAGATCCTCACAATTGATCAAACAGATCCTCAATCTGTGGCAGCGGGTACTTGTTCTTTATGGTAACTGTGATGAGAGCACAGTACTCCACACATAACCTCTGGGTGCCATCCTTCTTTTGTACGAATATGACCGGAGCACCCCAAGGTGATGAGCTAAGGCACATGTATCCTTTCTCCAATAGATCTTTAATGTAGGTCTTTAGTTCTTCTAGCTTATTGGCGTCCATTCTATACAGTCTCTTATATATCGGGGTCATCCCAAGCAAAAGCTCAATGATGAATTCAATTTCTTGGTCAGGGGGCATACCAGGTAATTATTCAGGGAACACATCCGAAAACTCACTAACAACTCGAATCTCTTTTGCAGTCTCGACTCTATTAAGTTTAACTCCTTGAACAGGTCTGGGGCTAGCATTCAACTCGACTTCCGTTCCATCTGTATGGGTCAAGCAGGCAGTTCTAGTTGTGCAATGGATCACCCCATGACACTTTGTTAACCAGTACATCTTGAGGATGATGTCTAGTCCTTGTGACTCCTATACTATTAGGTTGGACAAAAAGACTACCCCCCTTACGTTTATACTTACACTAGGGCATACTTGCCTTGTTACCATCTCTCCTCCAGGAGAGTTGACTAGCAGCACTCGGCTCATCAATGTAACTACCATATCATGCCTTTTTACGAACTCTTTGGAAATGAATGAATGTGTAGCACCTGAATCAAATAACATTGTAGCGGGGTAATAATTAGCAAAAAAAACTACAAATCACCATGTTCGACGCATTCTGAGCCTTTTCCAAGGTTATGTGGTTGACTCGTCCTTGTGGTAGATTATGTTTCTTCTTCTGACAAGGGTTGGAATAGTGTTCCCACTCTCCATGATTGTAGCATTGTACAACTGCATTGTTACCTGAGCACTGTTACCTACTTGTTGATTATGTTGCGGCTTCCCAATAGGACGAGGTCCTGGAGGTGTTGGGAAAGATGGTTGCATGGGCTGACGTGGTGGCTGCATTAGTTAGCATTGTGGCTGGGTGTATGGAGTTGGTGCCCTGAAGGTGGAGTTGCGGTACCTCTGTCCTAGATAAGGACTCATGGGGAGACTCATAGGTACCATGAGCTGAGGGGCGAAGCAAGGGCGGACATTTCTACCAGATGATTGCCCATGCACTATCTTTCTCTTACGCTCTTCTTCGTCAAGCTCCTTTTTGGTTCTTTCCACAGTGAAAGCCTTGTCTATCAACTTTTGGAAGCTGTCATAGTAACTAGAGGACATGGCAAACTTGAGCTCCTTGTCAAGCCCATTCTTGAAGCAAAACTATTTCTTCCATCTGTATCAACATCCCCAGGTGCGTAGCGAGACAGTTGTGTGAACTTGTTCAGATACTCCCTCACATTCATGCGGCCTTGCTTTAGTACGAGGAATTCCCGATGCTTAGATTCAATTTCACCCTCGGGAACAAAGTGATTCCTGGAGTTACGCTTGAACTTTTCCCAAGAGATGTTATTCGGATCATGGTGTGCTTCAGTGAAGGCATTCCACCAATCAGCTACGGGTCCATTGAGTTGATGAGAAGCTAGCAGCACTCTCTCATTGCCTTCACATTGAACTATCCTCAGCTTGTTCTTAGTGGTCCTCAGCTAGTCATCGGCATCTATTGGCTCAACTGCAGTAGCAAAGCTTGGTGGTTGGATGTTTAGAAAGTACCTCAGACATGACCTGGGTCTTAGCGGTGGCGGTGGTGGAAGCGGGTGTGCGGGTGGAGGTGGTGGTGGTGGGGCTTGCTGCATGTTATCTACGATTTTCGGTTAGGTTGTGGACCATCTGGGTTTGCATGGCCATCATTTGCTACATCTGGTTGGCTACCGGTGCTCCATGGACACCTCTTCCGTTCCATCCCGGCAGTGGAAAACCTCCAGCTTCATCGTTGGCTAGTGGAACACCATGTCCACGACCTCTTCCTCTGCCTGCCATCTGAATTTGGAATAAACGGGTCTTAGAATAGTAGATAAGGAAAGCTAGGAGGATGTACTATAGTGAACTATATGATCTAACTATATGCACCAAGGTAAATCCACTAATCAAACGATGCAATTATGGACAAGGTGCCGAAACATTCCACAGCACACATCGCACACATAAGAAACACAATCAAACATTAAAGAAATACAACTAAAAATGCATGATATGTCCCTACTAGCTCATATTAAACTATTGGGTAAGTATCTATTCCTGATTTGAATCGGGTCAAGTGGATCTACTCTCGCTCCTCCGATTCCTTGTTGACTATTGGTTGTCGTCCATATATAGTTGAAGTTGCATAAGAAAGGTGGTTAGAAAGATGAAATAGTTCTAAACTATAGAGACAAATAAGGTTCCACATCAAGACAAGGCAAGAAACACAAAGAAATTTGGTAAACTACTTTTTATAAAAATAGTGAAGTTCTTAATTTGTCCATCTCTATCTAGGCTTGCATCCTACGGACAACACGGCTCTGATACCACTTTGTCACACCTGGTCCTAATAAGATAACGAGATGCATTCCACATGTATGCTAGAATCGATTCAACCATACATGTGTAGACGAAAGTACAAGTATCATAATACAAGCCATATTCGAATTACAATAAAGTCTTACATCAACGACCCTTAGGTCTCAAATAAACAACTAAAAGCAAATACATAGCTAAGTAGGTAAATAGATAAGTAGTGGCGTGATGATAGCTCCATCCACCAGCAGTTGCACGAGAGAACGACCGCCTAGAACATCTCCTCCAAATTGGCGTAGAAGTCTTCATTTACTACTTTTTCTTCGTAGTCTGAAGGGAAGGTAAGCGCTTGACTACATAGCGTACTCAGTAAGTGTGGAAAAAATGAAGGCTAATAATGGCTTTAAGCACTATGCATTAAGTCCTATCCTTAGCTTTCATTACCAACCTACCTAGGTGTATATATTCAACCATAACAACAAGTAATAATAATAGAACAGCACCATACCATTCCGAACCATCACTCCGACCATTGACTAATTATGAATTTGACACCAAGCCGCTCTTGTCCGTGAGAACGGTTGTCTAGACAGTTTGATAAATCTATGCAGAGAATGTACCCTTTACCCACAAGTCATGATTTCATCCTCTATTGCCAGATGGACCAAGTAAATCTCCCTATTGTCATTGGTGCGCAACTCATATTACACACTTCCTTAGGTGTGTGTCCAGGAGATCACTATGAGGTCTTTATAAAGATCGTCACTGACGAGTGTTAGCCCTCTAAGGTTCCACTGCTGAGATATTTTTGGAGTAACCCTATGCCTCAGAAGCCTCCTCTTCAGCCATGCGGATCCCAAGGCAGTAACCCTGAATCAATTCCCCGCACCATCCAACTACCAGCACTACATCAGGAAAAACCTAATTAATTGACCAAGCTACCCCATTCTCAGTCTTGTGGCGGTACTGTAAAGCTTAGTGGCTTCCTCCATAAACCGGTCTTTAGAATCCGATAATGTCTAATCCCCTATACCGGGTCTCGTGCACGCAGTACCATACCAGTCAAACCAACCCGCCATGATAATGATCAAAATTCATAAATAATAAATGTGATGAATGATTTCCCCCAATCTACTTCGACAAAGACAGTAAGGTAAATCAACTGGTGATCATATCATAGGATTCATATTAAATTAGCATGCAACTAACTATTTTTCCTAAAGTAGGTACAAGATGATCAAGGGCACTTGCCTCCTTCGTAGCGCTGGCTGTCGAAGTTGAAGTCTTGGAGGTTGTAAGTCGGCTCGTAATTCGATCCTAATTACGGAGTCGAACGCGAAACCGAAAATATAGCCACGCAATAAGAAACATGCCACACATAGCAAAACATAATAAACAACTGGAAATTATGAAAACCTACGCGATTATGTCATCAGGTGGGATTTATTGATTTATAGTCGAAGTTCATTTAATGGTGTATGTTAAAATATGAATTTTAATTGCAATAAGTATTTTTTCAAAATTATAGATCATTTTTATATTTATTTTATATGCTCAAAAAACACTTTTGTTGATTTTCCTCCTACGAATATTATTTCATCTTAAAAAGTGCATTAAATATTTTTTCACTTTTATATTTTTTTCCATATGCTCAAAATAATTTTCAGATCCATAAACATATTTAAATATATTTTCTACACACTTTAGGGACCTGAAATGATTATTTAATTCATAAACAGGATTAATATAAACTCTAATTTTCTAAATATGTTTTTTGATATCTCCATTAAATTATATATATTCTGAAATTATTCTTATTTAAAGGGATTTTCTGTAAAAGCAAAAATAACAAAAAGGATAAACTAAATTTTATAAAAGTCAGGGGTTTTTCTATAATTTTCCAACTGAACAGAGGCCATATATGTAATTAGTAACAGTACCAGGGGCCTCACTGTGAGTTTTGCTTATTTACATAATATCTCATAAATATAGTAAAGGCTAGGGTTATTTATGTAAAGCCAAGGGCCTATTTATAGTTTGTTAAAAGTTGACAGGGGATCATCCGAAAATGGCGAAGGGTATTGCGGAATCTATTCCTAGCCGATGGATTCTAAACGAACGCGTACGATTTAATTACGCGAAGGTGTATCGTGGGATCTAATCTTGGCCGTTGGTTACGGGTGGATGGCTAGGATCTGGCCATGTCACTCTCACGGGCCCTGCCGACGGCGCAAGGCGGTGCTTGACAGCGAGCTCGCCAGCGATGGCCAAACTAGCACAACACATAGACTAACCTCGACGTTTTCTAGTGAATACGAAAGAGGAGGATGACGCTCACTCAGCGAAGGTGTTCACGAGGCTCGAGAAAGCTTGGCTGGGCACGACGGTGAAGAGGCACGATGGAGATCGACAGTGAATGTTGAACTCGGATGTGAGGTCATGAAAACTTCGTACGAGTTTGCCTAGGAGTTTCCTGACAACATGGTGAACGCGTTTGACGCGCTAGAAATGAGAAAATGTGATCAAGGAGGCGGGGCGACGGTGAGAGGCGGCGGAAGCTTACCGGTGCTTGACAAAACCCATGCATCGGCGATGATTTCACCCAACAAAGATGTCCGATGAGCTCCTGAGAACACGGCGAAGCGATTAGAAAATCAAGGAGGAGCAGCCGACAGTTCAATTGACGGGAATGACGGTGACATACCGACAATGGCGGCGACTAGGGTTTGGGCGCTTGGGGCGAGAGAGAAAATTGGCGCGGGTGATGGTTTATAGAGCGGAGAGACTCAGTGGTTGAGGCATGCTCAAGGGAGTTGATACGCGGTGCGGTTGGAGGCCTGGCATCGTGGGCGCGCGCGAGGAAGAATGTGGTGTTGGGGCACGGGCGCGACATTTAGGGGAGGAAGAAGGAAGGGCTGACGAGCGGGTCCGACCCGCCAGAGAGAGAAGAGAGGGAGAGAGGGCACGATCAGGCTGGGCCTCGCTGGGTCGACGGAGAAGAGAGGAGGAGGAGGGAGAGGGGATTGGGTCGCGGGGAAGGTTTTGGTCCAGATGGGTTTCCCTTTTTTCTGTTCTTTTCATTTCTTTCCTTTTCCATTTGTTTTCATTTTAGATTTTCAAATGCATTTTCTATCTATTTTTTTTCTTTTTAATTCACACATCACACAAATGCATACTAAAATGATGCACTCTAAACATTTTTTATTACATCGATTTGAATTTAAACTAGGGTGTTACATCTCTTCACAACCCGTTAATTACTTAATGGGAGCGTCTAGAATGCAATCAGATGTTTGTTGCAATCATGCAATCAACCATCCTCAATCGTTGGACTTGTATCCTACAATCAGTGCATCTTTTTATTTAACTCGCTCCACCATCCCTCCACCTAGTGAAGAAGGTTAAATAAAAACAAGCAACAACCGTAGAATGCAGTTCCAACAGTTGTAGATGCTTGATTGCACAATTGCATCAAAACTTTAATTGCATTGTATTGATTGCCTTACTTAATTAGACACAAGACCAAAAGACTCGATTTCTGGAAAAAAAAAAGAGTCGCGTGATGAAAAAAGGAGTGACATGATGTGCGTTGACGTCATGGATCGCCGCATATTCACCCCCTCTTGATGGCTAAATGCTGATGGCACCAAACGCGAGCACTGTAGCATGTCCAGATTGCAAAGCATAAAGCGGCAACACTTCCTTAGGATAATTACCTAAATACAACCAAGCGAACGAACATGTAGGTGCGATTTTTAAAGTCCATATAACTTAATTAACTGGTCAGGAGGCTATAACCATTACACACAGTCATGTAAATAGCCTAACTCGAACAATCTCCACAGGAAAATGAGGGTTCCACTCTAACCATCCTTAGTCCTTACAGCACACAACTTAAACTAGCTAATCCTTCTTATTATATATATATATCTCACCTAGCTTTTTTGCCAGCTACGGAAGAAGCTAGCATGTGATGAGGTTAAGTTGTACACAGTTTTAACCGTCGTTCAAGGTGTTGATGTAGCATCAGCAGCTCCCTGTTGGATCATCTTCGTTCCTCTGCTGGAGGTATCTTACGGCGGTGGTGCACTCCTCTCCGAAGGCTCGCTCTTCGTAGGCTGATCCACACCCCTATTCTTGGCATGATCCCTTTTCTGGACAATCTTTATCTTTAACTTAGCTGCTGGAGGTTTATCAGATCGAGTGTCCTTGCCCTCACCCTGCATGGCAGTAGCAGTAGCGTCCCTTGAAGCAACTTTGTTTCCCTTAGCATCACCAGGGGCATGGCGCCTAGGCTGTGTCGCTTTAGCTTTCTTTTTCACTATAGAGGCACTGGCTGTCTTGGAGATGAAGTTTGCACTATCATTCACTATTTTACATGCAAGGTCACGAAGTTCAATCGCGGCCTTGTACTCCAGTGTAGCCTTTGGGTAGAATACAATGATATTACTCACAAAAATGAGCATGTCTCTAAGGAGCTCCTTGGTAGAAGAGATCGCACCACTCTTGATCTTAGACTTCATGATTCGGAAGTTCATATGCTGGCGAATTATCTTTTTATATGCCGCCCTTTTCCTCTGTAGATAAAAAGGTGAGGAGAAAGATAAAAATCCAGATCATACAGTTTGAATCATGTTAAGAATGATTTGTTTTCACCATAGATTAAAATTTAAATTTATTTGTATCACAACTATGTAAACGAATATATAAAAAACAGTGCACAGTGTACCCAACTCAGCTACGGTAACAACCATTATCCAAAATCCAGAAACATACAAGTTGACAATCACCTAAGCAGGAAGAAACAGTAGCAATGGTTCTAATCGAAATTCAAAACTAAACTATTACCACCTACATGAGGTAGTCCAAATCAACCCCGCCCCCCACCCCAAAAAAAAAACATTAAGCAGCGTCAAATACTGAAAAAAAAAAACATTGAGCAGTGTCAAACATTGAGCGGTTGGAAGAGGAGAGGAAGCCGCCGTCTGGTGTCGTGTGGTAGGAAGCACCGGAGTCAGCCACCTAAAAGGGTGTCGGGGGTTGTTGGGGATGCAGCGCCGAAAACGAGGGCTCAAGAGGAGAACTCGACCCGCCGAACACCAGGGTAGTCAGGAGAATCGAGTGGGAAGGCGGCGGACAGGGACCAGCGGCTGTAGCCTGCGAAGGCCAGGATCTAGAAGCAGCACACGACGGCCATGGGCAAGCGGCCGCGACGCCAGTAGGCCTGGCAACGGCGAGGCCCGACCAAGCGGCGACGCCATGCGACCATGGCCAGGGAGCCGCGACGGCGGCGGCGCGGCCGTCGGGGTCCAACCAAGAGGGTTGGTCGCCAGTGAGGGAAGAGGTGGCCGCGCTAGACCCAAATCTGGCAGCTTGGGCCGCAATCCAGGGACACGATGCACCGCCAGCAGCGGCAAAAACGGCATGCGGCTAGAAGAGAGGCGCGTCGACTGCTGGTCCGATTGAATCGGGCGCAGCGGCCAGAAATCCAACAGCTGCAGAGTCGATGGCGGCCGTCTGGCCATCGACGCACGCGGAGACGCCCTACCTGTGGGATGGCGTCGCAGGGACTCCCGACGGCAGCACACTAACCCCAGGAGGCGACGCGCGGGATCCGGGCGGCGTCGGCGCGCTCTCGCGGGATCCAGGCAATAGCGGTGGCGCGACACGCCAAGACGGCAGCAGCGCAGCGCGCCAAGGCGGCGGCGGCTTGCCCTCGGGGCCGGCAACGGTGTGCCCAGATGGCAAAGCACTGGGTGGCTCGCCGGCAGCGACCAGGACGGCGCCCGGAGGGAGGAAGCCCCGTGTGGCGACGTCCGCCATATACTGCAACGCGGGAAAGACAGGAGGCCGAGTGGCGTTGGGAAGGTCGGGCCGAATAGTAGCCGTCATGAAGGCGGTGGCAAGGCCTGCCGACACGCAGGACGAGGTAGGACAGGGGCCTGGGTCATCGGGGACGGGGCTAACCGGGCCAGATCCGGCGGTGCCCGGGCCTGGGAAGGCGACGTCCGGGCTGGGAAAGGAGGGGGCGTGGCCTGCCAGGCCAAGAACAGCGACGCCAGGTCTGGAACGTCGACGGTGAGGCCTGCCGGGCCGGATCCAGCAGCGACTGGTCCTGGGAAGGCGGCGATTGGGCCGGAGAAGAAGGCGGTGGGGCCTGCCAGGCCGGATCTGGCGGCGCGCCGGCATGGGATGTCGGCGGCGTGGCCAACCAAGCCAGATCCGGCGACGTCGGAGCCAGTCGACGACAACGCGCGTGGGAAGGGGCCAAATCCGGCGGCGCCTGAGCCAGCCGACGACGGCGCGCGCTGGTAGGGGCCGAATGGCGGCGCTCGAGGGGGGTCCGGACGGCGGCGCTCGCGGAACGGGGCCAGACGGCGGCAACACAGAGAAAGGCAGCACCATGGGAAGAGGGGAGAAGGGGCTGTTGGAAATCCGGTGTCTAAAACACCACTGATCAGATCTGTTCTTGGGAGAACGGGCCTGAACAGGTGATTCAGCACCTTAATCTTCCTCTGTTCTTGGTGCAGAACAATTCCCAGGTTCTGATCTGATGATCAGCAGCCTTGCAGAAACCTTTTGGGTTTGGAACAGAGACAAGGGAGAAGGTTTGCCGTATACCAGAGGTTTGGATGTTGATCTCCTGATCCAGGGGTGATCAGGACAGGGATTAGAGTGGAGCTTGGGGTCCCTGGACAGAAGCAACTCGGTGAGTTCTTCTGTAGGGATTAGGCGACTTGAGCTATGGGGCACTAGAAGACGAATCCTTGCCGATGGATATAATATTTTTATTGCTCTGGACAGACAGGTCTGCAGAGGCAGCCTTATATAACCTGTGTACAGGAGAGTTCTATTGCCACACGTCTTGTAATATTAAACTATTATGAGTCTGTCTGGAACAACCAGACAGGACTATTAAACTATATTATCTCTATTGTAGCAACCGTATCAGGCCAGCCAGGAGTCCTGATCAGTGACTTCATCTAGAACAACCGATCAGACTCCAGGACTCCAGACTCCAGTTCGGTTTCCACTAGGACTCCTCCCCTGCACCTAGCTTCTGGACGTGTGGGCCTTATGTCCAGCCGTAGTTGGGCCCAGGGGCAGGATCACCTAACATTCTCCTCCTAATCCTGACGGTGGCCTACGTCCAGGATCTCAATCCTTCCCATCCCGACGAACTTCTATCTTCCAACTTGGTTGGTCAAGATGTCCGTCTCCATCTTGTTGATAGCCTTTGCCCTTTGCCACCAACCGCTCTTTGTGCTTCATCACCTCATCGTGCCACACCCCTTCCTCTTCACTGGATTTGATCTCCATGAAAGACTTAGGCTCCTCCGTAGTGATGAACTTGAGCTCACCCTCCTCCAGATTTCGTAAATCGTGTTCTGGAGAGATGACGGATGCATCCTCGTCATAGTAGGTGTCGACGTAGTTGTCGATGTTCGTCGGCGGTTTGACCAACTACATAGGTCTTAGAGAATGCTCAGAAGTCTTGTGGGAGCTCTAGTCTTCAACCTTGTGCTCCCCCGTAGGGACAGCAGCACGTTCAGGGCCTCCGACGCCCTGTGCTGCCCCTGCTGGGTGCTGTCCAACATCCCTAGGGTGCTGTTTAGGACTCCCAGTACCTTCAACGCTCCTCCCAGCTGCTGCAGCGCATCTCCCAACAACTCTGGCGCCCTGTACAGGGCCTCCTGCCCCTTGCAGAGCCGTTCCAGCACCCTCAGAGCCCTATGTAGGGCCTATTGGCCCCTGTAGGTCTGTTCCAAGGCCTGGAACAGTTGGTCCAGCGGCTGCTGAACCCGTGGCATCGATGTAGAACGTGCTGAATTCTTCTTTTGTTTGTGTGGTCAGGCAAACTGGGCGCATGATGTTGAGCTTGATGGAGTACAACTTGTTGTCGTCGCGTTGCACTCTTGTGAGAAGACGATTCTTCTCGTCCCATATATGCATCAGTCCTCCATGTACTGTGATGCGGTAGCCATCCTCATCCAGTTAGCTGATGCTAATGACGTTGGTGGTGAGGCGCGGGATGTAGTAGATGCCGGTGAGCCTCCTGTGCTCACCCGTCTTGGCGGCGAAGTTGATCGTACCCTTCCCCTGGATCCGCACGATCGAGTTGTCGCCGAACTTGATCGTCCCGACGATGTTCTCATCGAGCTCGGAGAAAACGGCGCGCGAACCTGTCATGTGATTGGCCGCGCCCGTGTCGAGGTACCATGTGTCGTCGTCGGAGTCGTCGTCGTTGTCACGATGCGTGAAGACACGTCCCTCCACTATCTCAAGTGGGCACGTGGAACGCTGTTGTACAGGCTCCACCTGTACTGAGGTCATCCTTGTCATGAACAAGACGCCCTCCTCTTCTGCCTCAGCTATGAGAGCCTGCTGTTGCGGCTCCTCCTGCTCGGACTTCGACCGACACTCCTTGGCCCAATGACCCTTCTTCCCGCACTTCCTGCATTGGTCCCGCGGAATGTCCTTCCCGGAACCTTTTTTGTTCTTCTTTGACGCGCCCTTGCGGCCGCTCTTCTTTGAAGACTCGGCAGCCCGCTCCTCCTCCACCTGCTTCTCCCACTCTTCCCGAGTGAGGTACAGCTGGCCGTCATGAACTCCTCCACTTCGCTGTATCGTGTTGAAGGCGTTTTCGGCAGCCTTGAGTCGCCTCGTCACATCCGACAATGTGAGGGTCGACACATCCAACAAAGTCGTGATCGCCACCACGATCTGTTGGAAGCGTTCTGGAACGCTTCGTAGGAGCTTCTGCACAACCACCGACTCCTCCAGCGGTTCCCCGAGCGAGGCAAGGCGCGACACCATGCCACTCAGCCGGAGCGAGAAGTCCTCGATCCCCTCGCCATGCTTGAAGGTGGCGGCCTTGAACTCACGCCGGAGTTGTTGCGCCGTCGTCTTCTTCACGCGGTCGGCCCCGACCCACACGAGGGCGATCGTGTCCCATGCCTCCTTCGCCGTCTTCTTCTCCCCGATCGTCGTGATCATCTCCGGCGGGACAGCACTGACGAGGATGTCCAGCGCCATCATGTCCTCCTGCTCGGTTGCATTGCCTTTCTCCACCGCCTCCCAAAGCAGTCGCGCTCGCAGCTTGATCATCATGACAGCCCACTCCGCGTAGTTGGTCTTGGTGAGTATTGGGAACCCGGTTTCCGTGTTCACCTCACGAACCGCCGGATGGGTTGTAATAATGATCTTGCTGCCGGTGACGCTGCCGCTGCTTGGAGGGGTCTTTGGATCCGTCAACATGTTGTTGAATTCAACCCAAGGTCAAATCCGGCTCTGATGCCACGATTGTTGGAAATCCAGTGTCTAAAACACCACTGATCAGATCTGTTCTTGGGAGAACAGGCTTGAACAGGTGATTCAGCACCTTAATCTTCCTCTGTTCTTGGTGCAGAACAATTCCCAGGTTCTGATCTGATGATCAGCAGCCTTGCAGAAACCTTCTGGGTTTGGAACAGAGACAAGGGAGAAGGTTTGCCGTATAGCAGAGGTTTGGATGTTGATCTCCTGATCCAGGGGTGATCAGGACAGGGATTAGAGTGGAGCTTGGGGTCCCTGGACAGAAGCAACTCGGTGAGTTCTTCTGTAGGGATTAGGCGACTTGGGCTATGGGGCACTAGAAGACGAATCCTTGCCGATGGATATAATATTTTTATTGCTATGGACAGACAGGTCTGCGGAGGCAGCCTTATATAACCTGTGTACAGGAGAGTTCTATTGCCACACGTCTTGTAATATTAAACTATTATGAGTCTGTCTGGAACAACCAGACAGGACTATTAAACTATATTATCTCTATTGTAGCAACCGTATCAGGCCAGCCAGGAGTCCTGATCAGTGACTTCATCTAGAACAACCGATCAGACTCCAGGACTCCAGACTCTAGTTCGGTTTCCACTAGGACTCCTCCCCTGCACCTAGCTTCTAGATGTGTGGGCCTTATGTCCAGCCGTAGTTGGGCCCAGGGGCAGGATCACCAGACAGGGGCATGGGCTCGCCGGCCGACGGCGGCGGCGCCGCCAGTTGGGTGGCTGGGGACCGAGAAGAGAGGGGGGAGAGAGTTAGGGTTAGGGTTGGCTATCTGATACCATATTGGAATGAAACTGAATCACAAGATTAATTGATGGAGGGTCATGGATACATATAGGTGGATACATAGGTCTGGCCCAGTAACACAACACCTTACACATATAACAGTCTAACATAGAGGAAGTATATACTGAAAATTTAAACCATATACTGAAGCATTGGAAATACAAAGGTGACTAAATAGTAAATTCATTAGATCTGCCATACCAGGACATCAACTCGACGTTGCAACGTCAAACCGTCACCTTCTGTGGATATAAACTTCACAATAGCTGTCAAGTTTGCTTTCTCTCTCTTAATCAAAGAAACACCAGAATCTACATTCACAATCTTCAAGTTGTCCATCACAAGAGATTCTTGTTTTGGAACCTTCAAGCTGTTCTTCATCACACCAGATTCTAGTTTTGGATCCTTCAAGCTGTTCTTCGCCAAAACAGATTCTACAGTCGGAGTTGTGACACCTTTGTCCAACACAACAGGTTCTACATTTGGAGTTTTCAAACCATTCTTCATTGCATCAGATTCTGCATTTGAAGTTTTCAAACCCTTCTCCGCTGAACCTGGTTCTACATTGGGAGCTTCCAAATTCAAACCCTTTTTCATGTCCTTGCAAACTTCAGAGCAAATGCCCCCCTCAATGCATGTTGTGGATATATGCTCACCATTTCTGCTACTAGAATCAGCATTCTGAATAATCCTCCTAACTCTTCCAGCCCTTTGCTTTCTAGAGCCCCAAAACAAACTCTCTTTGTCATAGACCTTTGCATCTACAGCTTTTAAAAATGACTCTTCAGTTAATGTGTTTTTCGTTTGAATTGAATCAGTTTCACGTTGCTGCACTTGCTGAGATTCCTGACAGTTGCTTGCTTTCTCAGTGAAACAAGCCGAAGAAGATATGTCTCTGGGCAGATCTTTACTTGACGAATTAATATCAGCCTCATTTCCAAAGTGTGAAGATGATTCAGTATGAGTTGTGTGGCAATCAGAACTTCTGTCCCCCTGTTTTCTGAGTCTTTCAATCACAGAGTGGAGGGATCTGGAAGATGAAATTAAGATTGCATGTTACTGAGATGTCGATAAATACCAAAAAAAAGGTGGAGCACCATGTATGGGAATGACTAGGATGAAAACAGCCCTTTGGTACATAAATACAAAAATCTATCCTGGACCACACAATCTACATCTCAAGGTGATTCCACTTTTGCACTTAAATCCTCTCACCTGACAACACTATTATGTTGTCTGGTGGGAGTGTTTATGTGAAAAATTGCATTCACCGTGAGATATAGATGGGTCCAGGATAGATTTTTGCATTTTTTTGCACTAGATGCATGTTTGCATTCTAGTTGCTCTCCACCATGTATTCACTTGTAGTCTTTGTTTGTATGCAGGATAGTAGAGGGTGAGAACAAAATATATCAATAATTCAACAGGAAATGAAAAAATGTTAAGAAAAGAGTGAACAAACTGGCACTAACCGAATAGAATTATCAGACTTCTCAATATCCCTCTTCAGTTCAGCGATTCTCTGTTTTCGAAGCTCTTCGTACCAATCACTGTATTGAAGTAAAGAGAATGATAAATTCTGACAAAAACACAGTAATAGTGGAAAACTACTTCACAACAAAAGGCTATCTCTGCTTAATGTCAGCCATGTGAAATTCATTGTAGTGTCTTTCATTTTTTTTCTTTTGACAACGTATAATTTACATTGCTAGTTTTTAATTGGCCCGCGTCAGAATCTCTATTTTCTGACCTCATTCCTCCTCCCTCATATTTACCTCGTAACAAAGCTAGATCTAGAACACATAACAGTTCCTAAATCAGCTACCTGCTGGAGGGAGCAAAATGCAAACTAAATATACCTGTAATCGGTAAACCCAAAACAGAATAAAGTGCCAGCGTTTACAATGGTTGAGTACATACATATGAAACACAACTATTATATATCATGACCAATCGCAAAACCAGAAATATAACTTGCTGGGTGTGCTTTATCCTCCGACCTATTGTATATAAGTGAAATAGCAAAGGATCTAGTTTTATAGAAGTTTTTACTCTGGTTCCACAAGGTCATAGGCTACATAAGAGAAACTCGAGCAAGGACCCTAAACAAGCCCTTCTCCATTTTTTTGCAGTGAGGGCAAAAAACGCACTCCAAAGACGCTACTGGGCTCCCATTTTCTCGTAAGCATGCCCCCCACCCCCCCACCCCCCCCCCCCCCCCCCACACACACACACAATCTCCCATTGTGAGGGGCTCTTCATTTTGGCAGTTGTCACAGGAGCGAGAGAAAATCAATCTGTTGCGGACTTGGAGAAGGAGTGCATTAGAACAAGAAGAAATTTCATGATTTGGTGCCAGGACGACTGAACGTGCCAATAGACATTTGTGGAGGTCATGAACATATTTTCATTGACTATTTGAACTTGAATTGTCATATTTGAATTTAAAGATTTGAATATGTTGAATTCTGTGTTACAAATATTTATATTTGAAATTATGTGCTGCTAATTGATGTAGGATACAAGTGAAATGGATGGAAAATAAGAGGATAAATGAATAGGGGCTCTGTTTTTTGGTAGTGTTGCTGGAGTTTGTTGAAAAATATGGATAGCTAGAATTGAGAGTCAGCTGCCAGATGGAAAGTAGGGGCCCTGATTTGGGTAGTATTGTTGGAGATGTTTTAAGACCCTAAGTCATGGCTAAAAAAAACATCTATCTCACAGTTCATAAATATAAGAATACACAGAATGCATTCTACACCACACCCTTCAATTTGCAATCTCATGTAATGTACAACATGAACAGGACAAGCAGAGTATGAACATCACAAGACTGGAAGTACACTTACTTGCTTGTTGAGTAGCGTAATTGTATCTCTGTGAATTTTGCCTCACAGTCCTGCAAATACAAATAATTGTAAGAAAAAAACTGATGCAACTGAGGATAATCACTCAATCAGTCTATCATCACTTCCAAGTAATAAAAGAAACAACTTAAATGCAAAGTTTGATACAATTTAAATCTATAAAACAACTTGATCTTTGAAACTCCTGTTTTCCATAATGGACAGGAGTTCTGCCCTTTCATTAAGAAGAAAAAAGTAACAACAGGTTACTATATTTGATTACATTATTAAAATATCGTTATCCTCGAGGCCCACATTGTTAGGCTAAAGTTCTCCTACATCTGCTTTGTTGGAGAAAGAAAATAAGTAATAGAATTCTAAAAGGGTATGGCATTATATTGTTTCCAAAATTGATTACGCTAAGAGTTTGAACCTACATCCCGTTTGTGTGAACTGTTACACACTAAAGCAAGCACAGATAGTATAATATGTATCTGTGTTGCTATTGAAATGATAGTAGTAACTACAAGTCACACACTACAGCAAAGCCTACATGTCAATTCTCGTGTTCCCCCCCCCCCCCCCAAATGTTAAATTCACCACGTCGAGCGGTGAGCTGCATATGACTGAAACATCAATAATCAGCAATTAAGCATATCTAAAATCAAAGATCCAGTATCTCTATCCCAACAAATTGGAAAACATCATGTCTGTAATGTTGGATCATGAAACCCTAGTGCCACTTTTTCGCCAAGAGACATTTATATTACTTTCTAACGAGGGGCTCCCAAAAAGTCATGCCCTAATCGAAACCTAGTCCTATCATGAGCGAGAGACCGGCAAAAACACAAGCTAGGGTTGGATACAGACCTCAGGCGAGAAGGCACATGGGGAGCGGGAGCGGAGCTCGTCGGCGACGGTGGCCCAGGCGGTGCGCCCATGGCGGACCACGGCGGCGCCCAGCACCAACTCCTCCCATGTCCCCCACATGCCGGCGCCGGCGCCCCCTCCACCCGCCGCCATCACCGACAGATTGCCGTCACGAGTCGGCTTGACACGGGGTTTGTGTCGGACAGTGGGTAGGTGGCCAGTAGGAGCCGAAAAAGCGATAGATGGGGTGGTGTTGGAGAAAATTTCTATTATAGGACTCTTAACACGGGTTTTGCGTGTGCGACCACTGCGTGTTTCGGATGGTGGATTGGCAGCCAGTAGGAGCCGAAAAGGGAGAAAGTTGTTATTATAATACTTATAGGATGGGTTTCGATAAAATTGGAATATTAACATTGATGCACCATTAAAACAGAATTATGAACTAATTTAACACATTTTATTTGTTTTATTTATTTTTAGGGCAAGTGAAATGACCGAATTGCCCTTGTTCCTATAAATCGGTTTTTTCCTTTCTTCTTCCCCTCCGTCTGCGAGTCCATCAGAGAGTCGCCGCCACCCCCATTCACGAGTCCATCTGTCGTCGAAGGAGGAAGGATGAACATTTTAAGAGACCTTCCCAAAGAAGCTGGAGGAGGAAGAAGCCAAATGTTAAATGTGGTTTCCACAAGTTTATCAAATTGAATTCTTTAGGTATGTAATGTAAAATCTAATCAAGAGATTTTCTGGTGAAAGTGTTGGATACAAGTGGCCTGCAGCTAGAGCATATGATAAGAATGTTTATAACAAGCACATCTCTACAATTTATGTCGGTATCCCTGAAGCTAAGCAATGGCGGGGGGAGTTTCTTATGTTAAAGTGATAGAGTTTTAATTTTCAATTCTAATATCAAGTGTGATTATGTGACAAACAATGTAGCTAAGTTTCCATCAATTCGATCAAAGATACAAACAATGTAGAGCTTGTTGACAATATAAGAGACATGATTACGATTCTTTTTATATAAGAGGAGATGAATTGGAGAAAGATTGTATGGGAGAATACTAGCAGCAGTAGTACAATTCTTGAGTGCTAAAACTAGTGGGTCAGGACATTTGTTTGTAATAAAATGTGATAACTATGTTGCTGGGCTTGTGACAATTACAACCATAGGTTTGTGGTTAGGGCAAATTCACATGAGTGCTCATTAGGGGGTGGGGGACCGAAAAATCAAAACCGAAAAAACGAAGAATAAGACTGAAAAGACCAACGGTTATCCGATACTTGTTCCGGTAACAAATCTAAATAACCAGTATACAAATTTTGGTTTTGGGTATCACCCTCGGGTACCCAAAACCCGAATAACCGGTATATAAAACCTCATGTTAAATTATGGTATACGAACTATGAAAACTCCAAAATTATATTTTATTTATGAGTTTTGTTATGAGAAGTCATTAGATTGAACCGTTTATGTACAATCCATCATTGGTGAACTTATAATTTATTGACCCGTAAGATTAAATTTGCGAATGGTATTGGACTTATGCTGACTGTTGACAGCATGAGATAGGTATAATGCATATTTTGGTATTCCGGATAAGATTGAACCAAAATTTAGGTACCCCAAAATATTTAGGTACATGATATTTTTATAGTATTTCAGGTAGTAATTTTAAAAAACCGAAATCTGAAAAAAGAACAAAATATCTGAACCGATTGCTACTAGCCAGAATGCCCACCCCTAGTGCTTATTATATGAGCGGTAGGATACTGGAAAGTCTTACTAACATGCTTAGTCCGTGATAACAACTCAATAGATCAGAATTGTGATGATAAGAGGATTTTGTCTATGCCTACTATTTTGTAGAGAAATTTAGAAAGACATGATAAATTGATCAAATGTTCACTTGTCATTTGAGGTGGGCGCACCACTTAGTAACAGAAGTGTTGGAAGACAGAGAAAAAACATGATTAAAAGTTGCCTTGAAGATAAAGAAAAAACATGATCAACAACAACGAGACTCACATATGACCATGCAGTTGTAACTTCATTGCAGTTGCAGAGCATCTCAATGTTCTGTCAAAGTGACCCCAGCTATAAAGTTTCACATGATACAGACACGATAGCTCAACGATAGATGACGTTCACTACAGGAAAAGGTGTCACAAACAACAGCCAAATTTATTTACGATGGTAAGTAATGGTCAGAGGACACAAGAGGAGCTTTGGCTCAGTGTTGTAAATCTTCGCCTGGACGCCTAGGCGCCCGCCGGCCGACTGGACGCCTAGGCGCCTAGGCGGGCGCCTAGGCGAGCGCCAGGCGAGGGAAAGCAGGAGAGGGAAGGAGGTAGCGAAGGCGCGAGAGGAGCAGAGTCTGGGAAGCCGAGGAGGGGAGGAGGCAGCGGAGGTGTGAGGGTTGCAGCGAATGCGCCGGAGGGAGAGTGGAGGGGCGGGACGGCCGCCGTGACAGGGGCGACGGGTGCCAGGGCGCAGCCACGAGTGCGGCTCAGGAGCGGAGGCAGGCGGCAGCGACGGTGATGATTGGTCGGGTGAGGGAGTGGGATGTTGAAGGAAAGGCCCATTAGGCCCAATAAGAGATTCCAACCCTAAATGTTTATCCAGCCGTCCGATCTGCGCTTGGGAGCCTTCGTCCGCGCTGCGCTTTCATCTCCCGCGCCGTGCCTCGTCCACCGCATCGCGTCGCCGTCCTTCGTCCGCCGTGCCGCCGTCCGTCGTCCGCCACAACGCCGTCCGTCGTCCGCCGCGCCGCCATCCATCGTCCGCAGCGCTGCGCCGCACCGAGCCGCGTCTTCGGCCTGCCTCCGCTCCCTCCCCCAATAGCGGCGATGATAGGCCCGGTGGCGCCGGCTAGGCCTCCTTTCCCTCTGCCCTGTGCTCCCCCGTCCCTGTTGGCGCCCCGGGCGTCCGCTGGATACGACGCCTGGCCGTTTCAGGCGGGCGACTTGGTCTGTCCAGGCGAGGCGAGGCGAGGCCTCATGGCGTCCACAGCCGGCCGACTGGACGCCTAGGCGTCGCCTAGGCGACGCCTGGACAACACTGCTTTGGCTAGAAATGTAGAATCGGGAGAAGCAAGCAACGGCTATTAGAGCTAGGGACGAGTATCATACCTCGTTCATGCTACAGATGCAAACGGCTATGCAGGTAATGCTACAAATGCAAACGGCTATGCAGATAAGTACTGGTTGTTGTACTTAACATTTGTAACATATCAATGACATGTGTGATAATGCTTTATGTTCGCAGGCTATAGCAACAGAACAGCAGGTCGTCATTCCTCGGTGGAAGCCACCAGTGGTCGAGGCACACGTGCCAACTACAGGAGCACAGATAAAAACTTACTCAAACATAGACAAACATAGCCATATTTGATTAAATATAACCGAACTTAGTAAAATATGATTAAACTTAGTCAAACATAGCCAAACCGAGTTAAACTTGCTCCATTCTAGCTTGTAATAAGCAAATTTACTCAAACATGCATCTGTAAATCTATAACTTGTGTAACTTCACTTGTACATCACAGGAATCGGCAACGGAGGCTCACACTCCATCGCCGCAGCTCCCGAGAGTTGGACAACGGCTCGAGAACAACTTTACGGGCTCCGGAGGTAGCGGATGTGGTAGCGTGTAGTGTGGCATGTGTTGTGTGTGTATAGTGTTTGTGATATAGTGTTTTGTGAATGGTTGATAGTGTTTATTGTGATATATTGTTCTATTGTCATTGTCTGTGTGAGCTGGACATCGAGCCAGGGCTGGCCTCGAAGTCAGGACAGTATTTTCTATTTTTTTTTTCATTACCTTCCTTATTTACAACGGTTTCTGGAATCTGACCGCCGTAAATAAGCCATTCTTATTTACGACGGTCTTAATCGATCGTCGTAAATAAGAGTGACTTATTTACGATGGTTGTAACGGACCGTCATGTAACACCCTCATTTTCATGCATCATGCCTTGCATGCACTCGTATACATGTTTAACATTAACCCACAACAAGAGGAACGACTTTAAAATTGATTTGGAGCATTTAAAATTGATTTGGAACGTAACCGCACTTAAAACGCAGGAAAGTGCGGACTAGTCCGATTTTACTGAGGACTAGTCCGATTTCTCTCTGACTAAAAACGGACTTGTCCGTTTTTGCTGCGGACTAGTCCGATTTTGCCTCTGGAAACTTTCGGACTTGTCCCATTTTGTGCGGACTAGTCCGATATTCTATAAATCCTTGAAAATTTGCTAAGTCCCTGGACTTTTCCGGACTAGTCCGGTGTTCTAGCGGACTTGTCCGATTTACTCTCTGACCAAAGTCGGACTTGTCCGATTTTTTGCCAGACTTGTCCGATTTTCTCTCTGGACGACTTCGGACTAATCCGGTCCTTTCCGGACTTGTCCGATATTTCGTGACTCCGAGTTGATCTTTTGTTTTACGACTTGTTTCTTAGGTTTCACGTTAAGTGGGCCTAGGGACGTCGTGCCTAACTCTTTTAGAGCCCATGTGGGACTCTAAACCGGCCTCTACTCCTCTCAAACTCGAAATCCATCTAACCCTAGTCTCCACATCTATATAAACAACCTCACCACTTGGTTTGACATCTATTTGCCACTTTTCCACCCCACCCAAATCCTAGTTCGTGGAGAGCCACTACCAAGGAGGGAGAAGAAGATCCCAAGCAAGAAGAAGAAGGGGAGGAAACGAAAGAGGATCAAGATCTCCACCAAGCTTTCGTTCTCCATCACCAATTCATCCTCAAGTTCATCACCAACCCTAGATCATCAAGATCCAAGTGCTACCTCCAAGTTTCTTTGATGAGTCCTAAACACCTGGTATACCTTCTATTATCTTTTCCTTACGTGAATTCAACACCTAATCTCCAAATGTACGTCGATCTAGAAAACTCTACTCTGCTGATCTCGCAAAGTGCAGACTTGTCCGGTCCCTAGCGGACTAGTCTGATTTCCCTAGATAAATTATGTTGAATTAATTCCAAAAACTGACCAAATCAACTTCAAACCTGTATAAACTTGTTAAAAGCTATAAGAACTAGTTAGTGATCATTAAAGCAATCTATTAACAAGTTCTACCTTGCATTTGCATTAATCATGCATGTCATGTCATATTGAGTAATATTTGTGCACTCTTTGATTGTGTTTCTTGTCTTGTATGTTTATTATGCGGATTAGACGGATTTGCGCTAGAGAGTGCCGCAGAGGATCTACAGCACCAAGAGTTTGAAGGCTTTGACCCTAATCAACATCAAGAGCAAGGCAAGTGTCCTTGAAGCATATTGATCCTGTTTTAAAATAAATGTTTTGTTTGCAAAACTGCATACTTGTGTCAATTTTGATGGGAAACTTATGGTAGAAAGTTTACTAGTTTTGTTGACCATCCTTATCACCTGGAATATATGGTAGAGAGTCGGGAAGGGCTTTTTACCTTTTGCTTCGTTTAATCAACTGGGATGGGAAACCAACTATACCACTCAATTTAATTATGCATGGATGAGATTATGATTAACATGAACTGGATAACATGATATGGTAATAGGTGATCTAAGCAAGCCTGGTATGTGGATGGGTTGGATGTTATGGTGGTTTTGCTTGCTTTAGATCTAAGGACCGGTTCAAGCGAGAATAAGCCAGGACTACAGTGCCACCACGAGGCCAAGTATGGGTGCGGCGTAGCTGATTAATCAGGGCTTTGCTAGTGCTGTTTGGACCATTGTGGATGCTCGGGGAAGGGGTGGTCGGATTGGGTTTGTTGATGATTGGTGGGACTACCCTGGGATCCGAATGGCTCAAGAGGGGGCCCTTGGTTGAAGATGTGCTCAGTTGGAGACATCGCCACCGGTGAAACCTCAGTGGGGTCTGAATAGACTAGTAATCCCTTGTAAAGGCTATTTTGTGATCTCTTGGCCACACACCTACGGAAGTGTGAGACGGCATAATTGAGATTCTATAGTCATCGAAAGGTGATGAAATCACAAACACGTGGGTAAAGCGGTACAACCTCTGCAGAGTGTGTCTAAAACTATTATGATAGCCATGCTCCCAGTTATAAGCACCTGGACAACTTCCATGATTAGAGAGAAACTGAGATTTGGAATGGTTATGGTTGGGTATTGGTGATGGCTGGTTATGGATTAATTATGGTATTGGATGTGGTTAATAGTAATGGTGAAACCTGGTTTAATGATGATGGATATGGATTATGGACTTATATATTCATTGTGAGATATGATGGGTTTACTTCACATATACATATAATATATTGCTTTTCAAATGTTTTAATGTACTTTTCAGCACTTAGTCATTATTATATTCGTCATTTGAATCAGCCACATGTCATACTTTCCACACTTGCTGAGTACGACATGTACTCACTCTTGCAATCCCCTCCAACAGTTGCAGGTCAGGATTGGGAGTTTAATGGCGATAATGCAGAGTTCTAGGCCGTGTCTACCGTCAGCTTTGCCTGTGGTGTTATTGGAGTTGCGCTATCCCTTTTGTTTAGTTTGCTTAGTTGATTAATTAGTTTATTTCCGCTGCATTAGTTGAACTTGTCATTAATATTCATTAGAGGTTGTATTCGAGGATAATATGGTTTGTATAATAAAACTTAGTTAATTAATCTTGTCTTGTGGTAATTTTATGTATACTCTTTGTGAATGCACTCGTGTATGTGTGTTGAACATCCTGGGCACACATATGCGTTAGCTTGGTTCATTTTTCGGGATTGGGCGTCACACGTCGTCAATAAGGTCCCTTATTTATGATAGATGTAACAGACCTGTAAATAAGCCCTTCGAGCCGCCACATGGCATGGCGCCTAATTTGTGATGGGATGTCTGGGCCGTTGTAAATAAGATAATTTACGACAACTGCCGTTGTAAATTACCTTATTTACGACTAATAACCGGTTACGGCCTAAAACCATCGTAAATAAGGCCTTACCGTCGTAAATAGCTTATTTATGACGATATAGCCCTTATTAACGATGGTTTTAGGATGTCGTTAATCATCGGGATTCCTGTAGTGGTTGTGCAGGCATAATGCAATCCTAAATTGAAGATGGACACAATTCATTCAGTGTCATGGACGTCGCAGGAGGGTACCATCGCCACCACTGGGAGGGGGATTGTCGGCACGATCTAGGTTATGGGTTTTTTTATCCGGATCCCTCGACATCAGTAGTTTCTCCGTGGGCATCGATGGGAAAAGACCCATTCATAAGAGCAAGGTCAAATTCGATCATTCCATGTGGTCTGAAAATGTGAAAAAGAAATTAAAATGAGTTAAATTAGACCAGAATCTTGTTTAATGGTGCTTCAATTTTAGAGTTTTATTTCATTGAAGCTTATTTTGTGATTGCTATTTCACCAAAGTCGCATTTTAAGAGTCATCGCCAAAATCCAGTGGCTATACGACAGAATTTAGCAATGTGGTCCCCCTTCACGCAGAGATTTTTGAGCTCCACTTTAACATGAATATATAAATCTACGCAATTACATCATGCAACAGCACTAATTTCATAAAACAAGAATCTTTGGTATCAAATTCTTTGATCCTGGAACTTACTATCACGCTGAATATATGAGCATTTTCATCAGATTTGGTTGAGTCCGCACCTATCCTTCAGCTGTCAGATTTTCAGAAGTGTTTTTTAAGGTTTAGGATTTAGGGTTTTTAAGGTTTAGGGGAGCAGATCCTTCTCTCAATTCTCCAAATTGAGCATCAACAGATGAGGAATCCTGCAAAACGAAGAGCGCAAAACCTCCCACATTCGCTTGATTTGTTGATAACGATAAAAATTAATACAGCCAACTAAAAGACAACATGTCCAACAAATGAGTGTTGCAAAGATGGGCATGCTACGGTGGATGTGCGGTCACACAAGAAGAGACTAAATTAGGAACGAGGTGATACGTGACAGGGTAGAGGTAGCACCGATTGAGGAGAAGATAGTCTAACATCGCCTAAGGTGGTTTGACCATATCCAGCGAAGACCTTCAGAAGCACCGGTTAATAGTGAAATTATAAAGAGTAGAGAAAATTTTAAGAGAGGTAGAGGTCGACCAAGGTTGACATGGCAGGAGGCGGTGAAGCGAGGCTTAAAGAAGTGGAACATATCTAGAGATTTGGCTCATGATAGAACTGCACGGAAATTAGCAATTCATGTGCCAGAATCTTAGTTTATTCGTATTTTGTTACTCTTATCTTCTTTCTTAATATTCTATTTCCAAAGTAAATAAAATTCAAAATCTTATTTTATTTGTATTTTTTACTCTCATGTTATTTTTTATTACTTCTCTTCAAAAATTGTTCGGTTTCATAAATTGTTGGGTTTCATTTCTAGCCCAATGTTGTAAATGGGCGCCTGGACGCCTAGGCGCCCGGGAGGCGCCTGGACGCCCAGGCGGCCGCCTAGGCGCCTAGGCGTCCGGCCAGGCGGTCGTCGGCGGCGGCGGCAGCAGCCGGTGACGGCGGTGGCGGGAGGGCGTCTGGCGGCGGCGAGCAGGCATCGAGCGTCGGGCGAACTGGAAGGTTGCGGGCGGAGGCGTGGTAAGGCGAGTTGGGCCGAAGGGTAAGTCGGCCCATTTAATCTCAGCCGTTGGATAGAGTTTCAGATTTGTATAAAAGTCAGTTCTCCAGAACCCTAACCATACTATCTCTCTCCTCCCTCTCTTTTCCACCTGCGGCGGCGGCGATTGCACTCGCGGCGGCGGTGTTCACGTCCAGGGCGACTGGCGACGCTTCGGGGGGCGAGCTGCGGCGACGCGTGCGGCGTGCGACATGCGGCGGTTGCGGCGGCGGCCCACGGCGGCGGCGGCGGCCACCGGCGGTGGCGGCCAGGCGAGGCGAGGCTCCCTGGCGTCCGCCGCCGGCCGACTGGACGACTAGGCGCCGCCTAGGCATCGCCTAGGCGACGCCTGGACAACGCTGTTCTAGCCGACCCCAACTTGCTTGGGACAAAGGTTTGGTTGTTGTTGTTGTTGTTGATAAATCTTTGACGGTTACAACCTGGAGTCAAAAGAAATGGAAGAGACAGAAGAACACTGGCGAAAACCAAAAGGTTCCACAAGAAAGCCCATGCAATGATGATGCCGGAAGATTCTTGCAACCTAAAAACCGGCCATAACTCGGCAAGAAACCAACGCCAGCAAGGAACTTTCCTCTTTTCCTCCCCGCGACTACGCCCCACCCCAACATCAGTCTACATAAGCTCATGATGAACTCTGCCTGTGCTTTGCACGCTCGCTGCACATCGTCCGCCAGCGTCGTGCGGCGGAAGGGTCTTTGGCCGTCAAGCAGACGGATCCGACCCGCAGGCATACGGTGGTCAGCGCCTCACGGCCCAGTAGAGTCTGCATGAGCCTGCCCAAGCCTGATGGTCCAGATGTCGGGTCGCCGTTCACCTCAGCAATCGGCATCGGCCCGACGGTGTCACGGAATGTTAGTAGCGGATTCACAGCCTCATCAGGCAGGAGAATACCGGTTGAAAAATGCCTAGAGATTAGCATCGGCTACTGATAAAGTTTACACTGCACACGTGTACCGACCAATCATCAACTACCATGTAAGCACGGTGATCAACAAGGGAAACAGCACCTAACAAAGCAAGTGGGATCATCATCATCTCCCCAGATCCACCAGTCGCCGCTTGCCAGGACACAATACCACAGCAGGAGGGCAGCAGCAAAGCTCGCTTCAGAAGTCGGAACCAACAGCTAGACCTGTCGTTTTTAGGAAAAAAAAAACACCTAGACCTGTACAGTGCAGATGCAACAAGAACTTTTCTTGACAAGGAGCATTCTACTGACACCGCAATTCTTATTACCTTGGGTTCGACGAGGAGGAACCAGTGAAAGGAGCTGGCTGCTGATGCGAGGGCCACTGGATCCTCTCGGGAGGGCAGGGTGCTGGGGCGGGATGCGCGATGAATGTTGGTACGTCTTGTCCTGGCATCAGCACTGAGACAGCTTTGGCGTAAACAGGCATCTGAAAGAGGCATGAACGAAGTGGACAATGAAAATGTATGAAGTGAAGTCACTGTCGGGTTTCGAAAAAATAAATAAAGTTAAGTCACTGTGTCCACTATAATAATGAAAAAAAAAAACTATGAACAAAGTGATGTAACTGAAACATAGCGATCTAGATAGAGTATGTAGGTTTAACTGAAAACCATACATAGTATTTTGATGCAAGCTCAAGCGACTACGGGGCAGGTACAGCTATATAACACATCGGAGCAAAAAAAAACTTCCAATTTTCCCCTACCTGGTACAACGGGAATGGAAATAACAGAAGATATGCCAAACTGACACATATAACAATCAGGTGCACGGCAGCAATATTCATACAGATCTGTACTTGGCATAGTTAAATAGGCACGATCAAGATCAGCAATCCCAAGCTGGCATAGCAGAAGGTTTGCAGCCTAACTGCCAAAGTACAAATATCGGCATACTAAAAACGAACAACAGTCTCTAATGCCCTTTTTCCTGGATCATATATATAGGTTAGAGATGAAACCCGCAGGAACTAACAAAAGGAAGCAAAAGAGAGGAAGATAAACTAAAAGAAAGTAGGAAATTGTAATGAACGAACAAATTCACCTTGAAACAGCAACTCAGAAATGAAAACAGCAAGAACACTAACACCAAGAACAGAGAACAACATGGCAAATAATCAACACAATATCATGGCGATGATCTGTTATGAATATTGGATCTTCAGATCTTGTATTATTGAGGAGGCCGGAGGCCTCTATTTATAGATTTACAAGAGTGACAAATATGCAAGTAAACCCCTAATACATCATCTAATATCATATCACTATTATACCTCTAACACCCCCCCCTCAAACTCAAGATGCATCAAGAACATTGAGTTTGAAGAGATAAAAATCATGCTAAGAGCCACAAAGATGATCCAAAAGGTGGTCCCACTCTGCAAACGTCGATGTAGATGAAGCAGCAAAACAGGAGCTGACAAAACTGGCACGCGCAGCGGAAGAAAGATGAAACCAGTCAAGCTACCAAACATGCTGTGAATCACGCCGACAAGGATCAGTACCAACCAGAGATCGTTCATGAACACTCCTAGAGTCGTAAACCATATATATATATAGACGCATCTGAGAAACCCAATCACGGCTAGTGCAATTGAAAAGCACACCGCATAGCTGGAATTCCGACCGAAGGAGAAAGTCATCATCTAAAACGGCAAGATGCAAACATATGCAACGGCAGACGACGGCGAGAGCGCACCAAAAGCGGCGCAAGCAGTTTTTTTTTTTTTTTTTGAATTTCTAAGTAAATCCTAGCTGATCAAACGGCGGCCCAAGAGCTGACACGCCAAAGCCATGAGGTTGACGTCACGCTGACATCAGCACCGGCCAGTTTTTTTTTAGCTCAATGGATAACTGGAACTCTAGACTTTGAGACACGGGCTCAACACGCGCCGCCGCCGAAACAAAAACCGCAAGTCTCGAGCAGAGCTCCCGTGACCTTACGGCCAGGTGCAGAGCACCGACAAGCCAGAAAATGGCCACGAGCAAGATCAAAACCGTGGTCGCGGCAGGTGCAAGCAAACACAGGCGGCGGCGGATCAACGAAAAATTCAGCGCACGGGCGTAGATCCAGTCAGTTGAAGAGGCGCCGGCTTCGTCGCACGAGCTGGCGGCGGCGTTTCACCACGAGGTTGAAGCCACGGCAGCAACACCGCCAAGCGCTGAAATCGCGGCCGAAGAGAAGTGTCGTGAAGAGGAAGACGCGGGCGACAAATCGGGGCCAGTGGCGGCAATACGAAGACGTGTTCAACGCGAGAGACCGCTGCCTGGCGCGCCAGCGGCGGCGTCCGCACGGAGGAGGTGGCATCACCTGCAGCCCGACAAGCGCTTCAACGACGACCCCCGCCTCCTTCTGCTGCCCCGCAGGACGGGAGGAGAAGTAAGTGGTCGAGAAGTTGATGAGGTCGGACGCGTTGAGGAAGACGAAGAACTTGCGGAGGAGCTTGACGTCACGCGAAGGCAAAGCACACGACAATGGAATCGACCAGCGGCGGCAGCATCAATCAGCACATCTCACGAAGAGGAACCGCCGCCGCCGAAAAACAAGATTAGAGTAGTAGATCTAAAACCTAGCTCTGTATACCATGTTATGAATATTGGATCTTCAGATCTTGTATTATTGAGGAGACCGGTGGCCTCTATAAATAGATGTACAAGAGTGACAAATATGCAAGTAAGCCCCTAATACATCATCTAATATCATATCATTATTATACCTCTAACATGATCAACTCTCATCTCTCGATATCACTCCATTAATCACTGTTTAACTCAGTGTCATGGTTACATTTTGTATCCATGATCAGACGAGGGAGAGATGGAGAAGCAGGAGAGGAGAATCGGGAGAAACAGAATTCTAACAACTCTAACTGCCTTCTCCACTCGCCTACGGCTTCTTCATATAGCGTGGCTCCCCGCTTGGGCTTTTGGGCTGAACTCCTCATTTGAATCTTCGCACGTTGGGCCTTCGGCTTCGTTCCCGTCACCTACGTCCTTCACACCAGGCGCCTCCACTCCTAAGTCTCATGGCATACCCATCACTGATACAGCGTGGGGTATGACAGAAATGTTCTTCAAAGTTCAGGAAACTACTGTGATATATGAATGACTTGGCGTCCAGTTATATACAAATAGATAATAACTGGATCAGGAATAAAATTTAGTGAAACGCATGTGCTTGTATGAAGAACACCTTCCACTACCTTAGCAAGCATACATTGATAGAACGAACTAGCAAGGCATGCCCACCAAGCTAAATAAATGTGATGTCTAGGGACAAGGACACAAGGTTACATCAGTCCTAGTAGAGAGCATGAGCATCATGTCTGACCAACATCAAACTAAAGCTTCACATTCAAACCAAATCGTCCGCCTTTACTTTTTAGTTTTGGTATGCGAGGCAAGATCTTTCTTTGTCCACTCAAATGCCTAGTATCATCACAAATCTTTTAACAGTGTAATTCTTAATTTCATGCACGAGAAACGGCTGCATCATGGTCGAGCAGAGTAGAAGACTAGAAAGGCAAGAACAGAGGCAGGAAAGATTCGCAATCTGGTAGAGCAGACGCACGCAGTTGCGAAAAGCGAAGCCACACGAGGAAGGAAAGTTGGGGAAAAAGACCAGCTGCAGGAATCATTAAAGCGACGCGCCATGGATGGGTCGGCGCGGGGTTGAGGAGTGCGCGAGCAGTGCGTGGTGTGCCGTACCTCGGTGGGCGCGCGGCTGTCGAGCTTCCTTGCCGCCTCGAGATCCGCGCCGGGCTCGCCGCCGCGGCCGACGAGGAGGCGTAGGCGGCGGAGGACGCCAGTGGCAGGCCCGGGCGCGCGGGCCGGGGGCCGGAGAAAGTGCTCGAGGATGGCCATGGCGAGGAACATGCAGACGAGGATGGCGGTGGCCACGAACCCGAACGACACCGCGCCCACGCCGCTGTCCAGCTGCCGCCACCGCATCTCCTCCGCCGCCGCCGCAGCAGCAGTGGCAGTCCATGACCCCGTCACCATGGCCAGACCCGCCGCCGGGCCCATCGAAGGACCGCGTGCCATGGCGCACCGCTAACCGCCCCGCCCCACCCCCTTCTTTTCCCGCCTCCCGGTGACGGCCCGTGCGGGCGTGGCGGCATTGCCGGCTTGGCCGCCTGCACCCCTGCCACTCGCCTATCTAGAATTTTATTACAGAGTATACCTCATAAAAATCTTTATATATAATTTAATAAATAATTAAAATTTTTGCATTATAACTTGATAAGTTTACTGTCGAAGTGTTAATACGACACTTCCCCCGTATCTGCTGGGAAGCAGTCCGCGGAGGTTTTTGTTGGGCGGAGCTTAACCTTCCTTCAATTAAGTGTACGAGCGTGTGAGAGATTATTAGATGGTGGTTTTTACGTGGTTTGGATCGCAAGGATCATAACATCCTACTCTACGATGGATTGTATTGCTAGTGGATGTGTATGCATGTGTGTATCGTAGATTCAATGTTTAGTCTTTTGTAACGGTGGCAGCCCGATCCTTTTATAGACAAGGTCCTGTCGAAGGTCGTAAACGACGCTTCCTCCGGGCCTGCTTAGTGAGTAGACCGTGGAGGTTCTTTGAATTCACGAGGGCTAGTCCCAGGAGATCGAACACAGCAGGATGATGAACACAGGAGATTTACGTGGTTCGGGCCGCCGGTGCGTAATACCCTATGTCCACGGGAGGGTTTTTGTATTGCCTTGCTTGAGCGTGTATGAGCCTTGGTCTAACTTTCCGTCCTTTGCGAAGGTCGTCTGCCGAGTCCTTTTATAGTTCAAGGACTCTGCAGTTATAAGGTGAGACCCAGGACCCGACAGGTGGTCCTGGGGAGAGCCAAATCCTATACAAGATCTAGGATTAATTGCTATCTACTTTCCTTTGTCAGGGGCTTTAATGTGCCGTCTCGTCGCGCCGTGCGCCAGGGCTACACATAGTTGGTGATGATGGCGGTGTACGTCTTGTTCGTCTTGTCCTCGCGGCCCATTCGCCTGTCTTGCGGCGTGGGTCTGTACCGGCTACTTGGACAAGACAGGACATTGGAGCTTTGACTTTGCAAGCGCGACCCAGCCTGCCTGGGGAAGGCGCACGCACTTAATGTCTGTCTAAGCAGCGCACGCGTTCCTTTACTGCAGCTTCCTACCGCACTGAGTAGGTCATCCGCCACGTGGTTGCGCCGGAGCCTGCCTCTGCGGGAAGTAAAGCACTTGACGGAACAGGCCACGTGGCGCATTCGGAGCCCACCCCTATGGAGGGGTGGGGGCTCAGCCCTGTAGGCCACGTGGTAGCTCCGGTGCCTTCCCCTGCGAGGACGCGGGCTTGGCCCTGAGGCCCCGATTGGCCACATGGCGGCTCCGGAGCCCGCCTCAGCGGGAAGGCGTGGGTCCGGTCCTGCCAGCCACGTGGCAGCTTGGGAGCCTCCCCTGACGGGGAGGTAGGATCTGGTCCTTCCCTTCTCGACGTGGAAGCCTCGGATTCGGCCTCTTAGGCAGAGGCGGAGTCCTTAGCGGTTGTCTCCTGTGCGCGGGGGTACCCGGTCTGCAGGGTACCGACAGTGGCCCCCGAGCCCACCTCGGGAGAGTCGTCGATACCACAGGTGGGGTCTTCTTCCTTTTCTTCTCGCGCAACTCTTCCGATTCCACTTCGAGGCAGTTCCCCAAGCGACACGCCCCTGCCGTTGAGGCGACGTGTCTCCTTCTGGTAAGTGAAGGTGTTGAACAGGCGTCGCGCGACGTGACTCCTGCCTTCAATCATACTTTAACTGCGGTGGTTCCCAAGGCGGCTCCTGCACTTCCGCTCTTTCGCCCTTTCCGAAACCGACGAGTTACCTCCCGCATGGCTAGCTGTCCGGCTCGCCTTCTTCGTCGAGCGACCCGGGCCCTCATGTCATTGCCCATACGTGTTCATTACTCTTCTACTGAGGCTGTGGCGATCCACGCTTTTGTGCCTGTTGGCCTGCAGGGGTGCATAAAAAGAGAACTTCCCCCTGAGGGTCCTTTCTCCCGCCTCTGCATCCCTACGCTCATGCTTTTGCCTCAAGTCCAGTTCTTGCGCTCTAGTTCCCAGTATCCCCGTCCAGAGCCTCCTCCCTCAATCCTCATGGCGAGCATCTTGCCCAAGTCTAGGCTGTCCAGGCCCGCTGACCTGGCCCCGATGCGCCGACTTCTCGGCTGGCATACTCCTAAGCGGGAGTCGTGGCTCCGTCCCAGGAGGCTCCCGCTGAGCCTCTCCGCCGGGGAGATGGTCCTCTTCTCGTCGTACGTTCTTGTCGGCTTCGTCCCGCCAGCATCCACCTTCCTGGTCATGCTCCTGGAGACCTTCGGCCTCCAACTCCACCACCTCGCGCCGAACTCGATCGCCATGCTGGCGGTCTTCGCTCACCTCTGCGAGATGTTCGTGGGGGTGATGCCGTCGGTAAATCTCTTCCGTTACTTTTTTGTACTGAGGGCCACCGGCAGGAGTTCGAAGGAGCACCTCGGCGCCTACTACTTCCAGCGCCGGACAAAGGTCCCCACGAGGTACATTGCTTCTGTCAACTCCGCGAGGTGGGAGCTGTGGCGTGAAGATTGGATGATCGCCAAGGTCGAGGCCCACGACCGGATGTGCCTCCCCACCAGGATCCCCTACTCCGAGCGATCATTCTGGGAGGAGCGCCCAGAGCTGGAGGAGGCGTTCAACCCGGTGCTGGAGAGGATCCAGATGTTGGCGGACCACGGGTTGTCGTCTGCCATGGTGCTGAGGGACTTCATGTCCCGCCTCATAGCTCTGCTTCAGCACTGCGCCCGTCCAGCGTCGATGTTCACCGGCGTGTCGGACTGCACCCGGCTCGAGACCGGCCCCGGCTCCAACCTGGGCGAGCAGCAGCTGCTCGACATGCTGACCCGGGTCTGCCCCGACGACATCTCCACTGAGGCACTTGCTCTTCCGTCGACCTGCCGCCCCTTGTGCTCGGACTCCGAAATGAGGAGGCAGGTGCTGAAGATGATGCCGACCCTTGACGAGTCCAGGCTAGCGTGACACCAGATCGGGGACCCGTTCCGGGGGGTTAACATTGCCGACAACGCTGAGGGAGGCGAGGCTCCCTTAAGCGACGTTGGTTCTTCAAGTGACAACTCCTCGAGCGGCCCCCAGCACCATCCATGGGGTGGCATCGTCGCCCCCGGCGACAAGGGGAAGGGGAAGGTGTCGGTTCCAGTGTTGGACCCGTCTCCCAAGAAGCGCACCCGGTCGCCGCCGCCGGCCCCTTCTGCCCCTCGTCAGAACTCCGGAGCCCCACCGCGCTCGTCGCCAGTGGGCGCCGATGGCGCCACCTTGCCGCCTGAGTCCTCCACACGCAAGAGGGGGAGGCTCCTCAACGCCGACGGGACCCCAGCGTTCCCTCTCCGTTCGGAGGGGCGCCAGACCTCGGGGGTGCCGCCGACACCACCATCACAGGGGCCCCCAGCACACTCAGGGGCCCCCGTCGCGGGTTCGGGGGGTCCGAACCCCCCCCCCCCCAACCCTTTCAGGAAGCGATGGAACTTCAACGTCCCCCGGTAAGCCTGCTAAAATTTTACCTTGGGTGTTCTTTGTTGTGCGCCTACCCTGTCAATCTCTTATGGTCTGAGTTTGCTTGGTTTCAGCGCCACCACAGCTACTCCACCACCCGCAGGCACTTCTGCTGGGGGGTCTGCCGCTCCAGCCGGCTCGCGGGGATCGTCTGCTGCCTCAGGCCCTGCTCCGGTGCACCAGGATGCTGCTGCCGGGGTACCTCGGGCCTCCGTGCCCGAGTTCCCCGCAGCGGCTGCCGAAGCCCAGCCGCGCGTGCCGACAACCGCCGTCGCGCCTGCCAACGACTATGCGTCCACTGGCTACTCCGTGTCGGCCGATGCTGCCGCGCCCTCCGACACTGCTACGTCGGCTGGCGCCACCGCCCCGGGTGCTGCCATCCGGGAGGGGGCCCTGGTCCCTGCCTCCCCAGTGGTCCTCCAAATGGTGGACAACATTGAGGAAGTGGGGAGGCAGGGGCCCGCTGCTACGGCGGAGCCTCTCCCCCTGTCCGAGGCTATGGTCGTGGCCTGCTCCGGCTTCCAGCAGGCCCAGGCGGCCCTTGCCCGGGAGAAAGGGCGGCTCGAGGACGAGGACGACCGACTTTGGGAATGGGCGAGGACCCTAGAGGCCCGGACCTGGCTGGCGAAGAGCCGAGCGGCCCAGCGGGAGGCGGTCGTTCGGGAGGAGATGAAGATCCTCGAGCAGGAGCGCGACCTCATCGCCCAGCGGAACACCGTCACCCAGAAGCTGAAGGCTGACGCCGAGGCCATCCACGCTGAGGCCAGCTCCCGCCTCCAGGCCTGCGAGGACCTTCAGCACCTGCTGTCCCTCCGGGAGGCTGCTCTAGCCGAACGGGAGCCGGAGCTGGCGGCGAAGCAGGCCGAAGTGGAGGCGACCTGCCGCGGGCTCATCCTCCAGCAGGAAGGGGCGAGAGTCCGCGCCGCCGAGTTGGACCGCCGGGAAGCCGTTGTGGCCGAGGCGCAGCAGGCCCAGTCCGTCGAGTGCCAGGCCCTCCTGGACCGCGAGTTCAACGTCGCCCTCAAGGAGGGTGACTTGGACCGCCGCGAGGCGGGGGTCGGCGAGCACGAGAGGGCCCTGGTGGCCAAGGAGAAGCGATTCCTGGATGGCGGCCCCCGGGCGCTGGCGGCGGCCCAGCAGGAGGTGGAGGAGCTCTGGGCCGCGCGCTCCGCCGAGGCCCGGAAGGTCTGGAGTTCCTTGGCGGTGTCGACTGGGCTCTGGTGCCGCTCGGCTTCAGCCCGGCGCGCGTGGGGGAGCCGGCGTAGGAGGTGAGTCAGGTGTTCCCGGCGCTCAACTCCACCAGCTCGAGGATGCGCTCGCTGGGGGCCATCCTTGACAACCAGCTGGAGGCCGAGGGACGGATGATGGTGAAGGAGGTGGCGACGCACATCCTGTCCTGCTACCGGAGCTGGTACCCTGACGTCTCCCTGCAGCCGGTCCTCGAGGGGCCCATCGCCGAGAGGGAAGAGGCCGCCAAGTCTGAAGTTTCGGATGCGCTGGCACTCATCGCCTCAAGGTTCCAGCGGAGCGGCTCAGGGCTCCCCGGGCGTCTGTTTAAGTTTTTGTCGTTCTGTTTTTGTCTTGTGGCTGGCTGTGGTGACAAACTCTTTATTTGTGTGATAAAAAATATGTCTGTGGTTCCCTTTTATACTCAGCTTGCTTTTATTTCCAGCAATGTGTTCCAGCTACTTGTTGTTCCTTAACTTCCAGGACCTGCCGTCCCCCAAAGTATGGCCCCCTGACAGGCGTGGCCAGTTGTTATGGGCACACCTGTCATATAATTAGGGCTTAGGGCGGACCGGTGCAGGAGGAGCCTAGGATTCGTAGGTAGCATTGCCGTAGCTGAGTATGCAGGTATGTCGATAGCGGTCCCCTGGGGGTGCCGCCGGAGCTTCAGTTCCGCGGTGGCCACCATCTTTATGGAGAGGTTGACAGCGGGCCCCCTGGGGGTGCCGCCGGAGCTTCAGGCCGGCGGTGCCCGCCATTCTTCAGTGAGAGGTCGACAGCGGCCCCCTGGGGGTGCCGCCGGAGCTCGAGTCTGGCGGTGCCCGCCATCTTCAGGGAGAGGACGACAGCGGGCCCCCTGGGGGTGTCGCTGGAGCTCCACTCCGGCGGTGTCCACTGTCTTCGCGGGTACTCTGGCGGTGGTTACTGGAATAACTTCCTCAAAGACCTGTACATAGATCAAAAAAGAGAAGTAATTATGTCCGCTGGTCACTTTGCCCCTGCTCTTTTTGTAGTGTCGCTTGACTTACGATCCTGGGCTAACTCGTGG
The DNA here is from genome assembly GCA_036927565.1 of Tuctoria greenei. Taxonomy (NCBI): domain Eukaryota; kingdom Viridiplantae; phylum Streptophyta; class Magnoliopsida; order Poales; family Poaceae; genus Tuctoria; species Tuctoria greenei. The sequence continues at coordinate 211,480,290 of JAYESD010000004.1, read as the reverse complement.
GGCTTGGGTAATTCAGTGCTTCTGCGCCTAGGACTCGTCGTCCAAACTACCCAAGGGTGTTCCATCTGGCCCCCAGTACTCGGCTGTAGCGCTGGGGGGGGGGGGGGGGGCAGAGCGCACAGGCTTAGGGTATAGGACCAGGCTAAGCAGGCTGTGGCCCTGGACCTCCCGCTTGGCGTAAGCCTTTTCTGGGGAAGACCATATGGAGATACAGACCCCCCGAGTATTGGAACATCCGAGGTCCCAGGCGCATTGCAGGTACCTCAGGCAACCCCACCTACAGTACAGACAGCAAGGCTCCCACTATTGCTAAAGCAAGGGAAAAACGACAGCGCTCATGATAGATCACGAGTTATGGCGGGCTCTCAGCAACATCATAAAAATTAAAGATAATTTTTGAATTGACAAACCCTATACCAGGCAGGACAACATTCTTTCATTGTAGTTTCTCATAAGATGGAGCAGACTTTACAAGGGGAATAACCCGGCCTGGGTGTCAGATGGAGTCGAGTGCACCTACTTAGGGTTCTGGACCAGGCTAAGCGGAATGTGCACTCGGAGCCCCATCCCCTTATACTAAGTGCTGTCCTGAGACTGTATGTAACTTTTACAATGAAATAGCATTGCCCCAACCCTGGTCTAGGGGTAGAACTTATGGAGGTGCTCGATGTTCCATGGGTTGGGTAATCGCTGTCCATCCTCCGTAGCCAGGCGGACGCATCGTGGGCGGCAAACCTCTGTTACCCGAAAGGGACCCTCCCAGCTGGGGAGAGTTTGTTAGACCCTTCCCGGGAGAGTATGCGGCGCAACACCAGGTCGTCTACCTTTAGCTCCCTACTCCGCACGGTCCTCTGATGGTAGCGCTAGAGCGCCTGCCTGTACCGTGCATTTCGGAGAGCCGCTCGCACTCGTCCCTCGTCGACGAGGTCCAGGTCTTCACGCCGGAGCTGGTCCTGCGTGGCTTCGTCGTACCTCTGGGCACGGGGGAGCCCATGGTAATTTCTGGGGGGAGGACGGCCTCTGCCCCGTACACGAAGAAGAAAGGCGTTTCCCCCGTGGCCCGGCTGGTTGATGTCCGGCTAGCCCACAGCGCACACGGAAGCTCATCCACCCAATTTGCACCATGCTTCTCAAGGTGTGAGAATGTGCGAGTCTTGAGGCCCTTGAGGATCTCTGCATTGGCTCTCTCGACCTGCCCATTGCTCTTTGGATGAGCAACTGATGCATAGCAGACTTGGATCCCCAGGTCCTCGCAGTATTCCTGGAACGCTGCACTTGTGAACTGGGTCCCGTTATCAGTTATGATTCTGTTCGGGACCCCGAACCGGCAAACGATCGACTTGATGAATTTTACTGCTGACTGCTTGTTGATGGTAACAACTGGGGCGGCTTTCGGCCACTTGGTGAACTTATCTACGGCGATGTAGAGATGCCAGAATCCTCCGACGGCTCTGGGAAAGGGTCCCAGGATGTCCAACCCCCATACAGCGAATGGCCACGAGGGAGGGATCATCTACAGCGCTTGAGCTGGTGTGTAGATCTGCTTGGCATGGAACTGGCACGCCTTGCATCTCTTTACCATCTCGGCGGCATCCTGGAGTACTGCCGGCCAATAAAAGCCATGCCGAAAGGCTCTACCGACCAGTGTGCGGGAGGACGCGTGGTTCCCGCAGTCGCCTCCATGGATCTCTGCGAGCAGGTCGCATCCCTCCTCCCGGGTAATGCATCGCAGTAGGATGTCATTGGCGCCACGCCGGTAGAGATCCCCTTCCACCAGCGTGTACCTTTTAGCCATGCGAACAATCCTTTCTGCCAGGGCATGTTCTTTGGGAAGGATATTGTCTTTCAAGTAGTCTCGGACCTCCGAGATCCATGCATCGGGACTTGCTTGAGCCTCTGGATCTTGGGCGCCCGGTAGCTCGGAGCCCCCGGTGGCGCATATGATCCTTGGCGGACTCCATGATAGCAGGGTCGCCGGGACTGCTAGCTTCGAGGTGATGGGCTCACCCCCTTCGCCCAGTTCGGCTGCCCGGGTGGTTGGTCGCGGTAACGTCCTTGCAAAGGCTCCTTGGGGCACTGGGGCCCCTGTGGAGGCCTTCGTTGGTAGGTCGTCTGCAACTGAGTTGTCGGCTCGGGGTACATGGCACAAGTCCAAGACTTCAAAGTCCTTTTCCAGCTTCTGGACGTGCAGCAGGTATGCTGCTAATTGAGGGTCGTTGCAGCTGCACTCTCCTCTGGCTTGCTTGATGATCAGTTGAGAATCACCTTTAGCTAGAAGATGTCGGACATTGAGGGTCAGAGCAGTCTTCAGCCCAAAGATTAGGGCTTCATACTCTGCCATGTTGTTTGTCGCCTTGAAGTCGAGGCGCACCATGTACTTGAACTGCTCCCCAGTCGGGGTGAGGAGCAGGACCCTGGCCCCGGCCCCCTGCTTCCGCGAGGAGCCGTCGAAGTAGAGCGTCCAGGGGGTCTCGGTGAAAACTGGAGCCTTGGGCACTGTTTCGCCGTTGTCCGGGCCCCCCAGGTTGCTTGGCGATGGGGTCCATTCGGCCAAGAAGTCCGCCAATGCTTGGCTTTTGACTGCATGTCGAGGTAAGAACTCCAGCTCGAACTCAGCCAGCTCCGCTGCCCACTTGGCAATGTTGCCAGTCGAATTGGGGCTGTGGAGTACAGTTTTCAGTGGGAAGGAGGTGACCACTGAAACCCGGTGAGCCTGGAAGTAATGCCGGAGCTTCTTCGATGCTATGAGCACTGCATACAGCAGTTTGTGTACCTCCAAATATCTTGTTTTTGCTTCATGGAGGACCTCACTAACGTAGTAGACTAGCCGTTGGGAGGTCCGAACCCTCCCTGGGGGGTCCGGGGCTCCTTGCAATGAGTCTGCATCCTGGGGAATGTGGCTCTCAGGGTCTAGCTGGGCCTCCGGGGGTTGGGACCCGTAAGGCACTTGGTCACTGGAACCCACAGCGGGGGGGAGGGGGGGTCTCTTCTGGGTCCGGGCCTTGAGGCTCGGCCTCCCCCTCTAGGGCTCCTTCTGGTGCTTGTTGCGGTAGTAGCTCCGGCCGCTCTGCAACCAAGACCATGCTTACCACTTCCGTTGTTGCGGTGATGTACAACAGGAGTGGTTTGCCAGGTTCTGGCGCCACCATAATGGGTAGCGTCGTCAGGTGTTTCTTGAGCTCCTGGAAGGCCGCTTCAGCTTCCTCAGTCCACTCAAAGGGTCCTGACTTCCGCAGAATCTTGAAGAAGGGCAGGGCTCGCTCAGCCAGTCTTGAGATGAACCGACTGAGGGCTGCCAAACATCCTGCAAGCTTCTGCACGTCCTTGATGCGGGCCGGCGGCCGCATCATCTCTATCGCCTTGATCTTCTCTGGGTTAGCTTCGATCCCTTGATGCGATACCAAGAAACCAAGGAGCTTCCCTGCAGAGACCCCAAAGACACACTTGTCGAGGTTCAGCATCATGCATGTCATGCGCAGCTTGCTGAAGACTCGGGCTAGGTTGTCTAACAGGGATGTGCTGTCCCTGATTTTTACCATGATGTCGTCGACATACACTTCTACCAGATCTCTAATGAGGTCCCCGAATGTCTTATGCATTGCACGTACAAAGGTGGGGAGAGCATTCTTGAGACCATAAGGCATGGAGACATAACAATACAGGCCGTCTACTGTTATGAAAGCAGTGTGTTCCTCATCTTCCCTAGACATAGGTATTTGGTGAAAACCGGAATACGCATCTAGGAAAGACAGAAGGTCACAGCCTAATGTTGAGTCTACTATTTGATCTATCCTAGGAAGAGGGAATGGATCCTTTGGACATGCCTTATTGAGATTGGTGTAGTCGATGCACATCCGGAGCTTCCCGCCAGCCTTGGGAACGAAAACAGGGTTTGCCAACCACCGTGGGTGGTGAACCTCCCGGATGAAACCAGCATCGAGCAGCTTCTTGATTTCTTCACGGATGAAGTTCTACCGCTCGATGGACTGTTTCCTGGGCTTCTGCTGTACCGGTCGGGCGTCGGGGTAGATCTTCAGATGGTGCTCAATCACCTCCCTGAGGATCCCGGGAATTTGTGATGGTTGCCATGCAAACACATCGACGTTGTCCCGGAGGAAGGTGATGAGCGTGCATTCCTATTTGCTATCCAGGTTCCCCGCGATACGGGTTGTCTGGGCAGCCTCGGTGCCAATCCTGACGACCTTCACGGGGACGTCGTGGTCGTTGGCAGGTTGCACACGAGGTGCGGTAGTGGAGGCTCGCTGCACCAGGCCTTGCTCTGGCCGACTCTCCTTCAAGCCTCCTGGGGCCGGAGCCCTCCCCACTGCAAGTGCTTGGAGCTGCTCCAAGGCTGACACTGCGGCTGAGCGGTCCCCTCTGATCTTGAGGACACCGGAAGACGTCGGCATCTTCAGGACGAGGTAGCTGTAGTGGGATACAGCCATGAACCTGTAGAGGGCTGGCCTCTCGATGATTGCGTTGAAGGGGAGGTCGACGTCTGCCATGTCAAATAAAACGCTCTCTGTACGGTAGTTCGCCGGGGTCCCGAAGGTCACTGGGAGGTGTATGTTACCATACGGGAGGATTTGCCCAGGTCCGACATCCGAGAACGGGCTCGAGGGTGTAAGCTGGGACATCGGCAACTGCAGCTTTCGGAAAGCCGCCGTGGAGATGAGGTTGAGGCCCGCCCCTCCATCTATCAACACGTGAAAGACCTTCACGTTGGCGATGGTCGGGGACACCAGCAGCGGGAGCACTCCTGCCCCTGCCATGTTCTTCAGGCAGTCAGAAGCGTCGAAGCTGATCGCCGTGCTCATCCACTTGTGGTGGGGAGCCGGACTTGGGGTGGGGGCCACTGCAGCCACTGCCCGTTGCAGGGTTTTCACTGCGTTTCGAGACGTGGGGTCGGTGGCTCCCCCGTAGATGATATGGAGGGTCTTGTGGTGCTCCTTATCACTGCTGGAGTCGGAGTCGCCACCCTCGAATACGGCCTTGACCGCTCGCTGGGGTTCCTGGAACCCCATATCGCTGTCATCCTCCTTCTCAGGATCAACCTTCTGCTTGCCCTCCCTCTGGCGGGGGGGTGCACCCTCTTGGCGCTGCTGCCTCTGTTTCTGTTCGCGGAAACATTCCGCGAATCTCTTCACTTCCTGGCACTCGCTAGCACTATGGCTATTTGTACGGTGCACCGGGCACTTGAAGTCAGGCTCCTCGGGCTCAGGCGACTGCCTAGGGCGCTTGTCTCGGCGCGACGCTCGGGCTCTGCCGGGCGCCGCAGCCGCCATTGCCTGGGCTCCGGGCTTTGGCCTATTCTTGCCACTGCCCTTCTTCTTCTTCTTGTCGCTGCTCCTCGCAGAGGCTCCTTCCTCAGTCAGGGTGGCTTCCCTTGCTTCTGAGGATGGCTGGGAGTGCCAGTTGCGCCCCTCAGCTGCCCTAGCACATCTGTCTGCCAGGGAGAACAACTCGGAGACATCACGTACCTCATGCGTGGCTAGCTTCTCGAGCATCTTCTTGTCCCTCACACCTTGTCTGAACGCGACGATAACCGATGCGCTAGCAACATGAGGGATGGTGTTCCGTACCTGGGAGAACCGCTGGATGAACGATCGCAGCGACTCTCCAGCGCGCTGTCTAACGGCATGGAGGTCAAGCTCAGTGCCGGGGCGCTTGTAGGAACTGCTGAAGTTAGCCACGAACTGTCGCCACAACTCATCCCAGGAGGTTATGGACCCCTGGGGCAGGTTCATGAGCCATGACCGAGCTGGGCCGATCAGGACGACGGGGAAGTAGTTAGCCATAATGGCCTCGTCGCCTCCTGCAGCCAGTATCGCAGTGGTGTAGATCTGCAGGAACTCGCTCGGGTTGACACTCCCGTCGTATTTCTCCGGCATGTGCGGCCGGGACTTTCGTGGCCAGACCACGAAACGGAGGTGAGGCGCTAGCGCTGCACACCCTTGGCTAGGGCTAACTGGTGCCGACAGCGGCAGCGCATACCCCGGGTGAGCAGGCGGGCCTACGTACACCTGGTGCTGGGGTGGTGTTGCATACGCCTATGCAGGAGGCGCGACGTACGCCTGGTGCGGTGGAGGCGTGACGTACGTCTGGTGTGGTGGAGGCACAACATGAGCCTGGGGCACAGGGCCCCGCACGTTGTAATCTGCCTTGAGGTTGCGCCGACGTTCCCTCTGGCGCTCGATGGTGACTCGGCAGTCCTCTCCGGCCCTGCGGCGCTGCAGCCCGGTTCTCAGATCTGTTGTTGAGATCCTGGTCGAGCGCGAGTCTGCCATCCATCGGTCGACTATCGACGTTCGCGACAATGACACATGCATCGGTTGGGCATGTGCCTCCCTCGGCGGAGGCGCGTTGAGTGCGGCGGTGACGAGGTGGTCGACGTCGTTGATCCACTGCTGAGCTGCTCCCTGAGGAGCATCCCCAGCAGAAGGGTTGTGAAGTAGCGCGCGCGCTGCCGCGAGCGCACTCTACGGGCTTGCAGCTGGTGGCGCCGTGATTGCTGTCACGGCCGGAGTGCGCCGTGGAGTTGCGTGTTGGCCTGCAGCCGACGAAGTGACTGCAGGGCGACGCGAAGGTCCCGACCTTCCTGCCCTAGAGCGGTAGCCTGCCCTAGAGCGGGATGACGCATGATCCTCCACCACTGTGTGTCACCGCGACTGCGCCCTGGATGATCTGACGTTGGATTGGTTCTTCACCATTGCTGCTGGTGGAGATCTTGACGGGGAAAAAGCCCCCTACCTGGCGCGCCAAATGTCGAAGGTCGTAAACAACACTTCCCCCAGACCTGCTTAGTGAGCAGCCCGTAGAGGTTCTTTGGATTCACGAGGGCTAGTCCCAGGAGATCGAACACAGCAGGATGATGAACACAGGGGATTTACGTGGTTCGGGCCGCCGGAGCGTAATACCCTACGTCCACGGGAGGGTTTTTGTATTGCCTTGCTTGAGCGTGTATGAGCCTTGGCCTAACTTTCCATCCTTTGCGAAGGTCGTCTGCCGAGTCCTTTTATAGTTCAAGGACTCTGGAGTTACAAGGTGAGACCCAGGACCCGACAGGTGGTCCTGGGGAGAGCCAAATCCTATACAAGATCTAGGATTAATTGCTATATACTTCCCTTTGTCAGGGGTTTTAATGTGCCATCCCGTCGCGTCGTGCGCCAGGGCTACACATAGTTGGTGATGATGGCGGTGCACATCTCGTCCGTCTTGTCCTCACGGCCCATTCGTCCATCTTGCGATGTGGGTCTGTACCGACTACTTGGACAAGACAGGACACTGGATCCTTGACTTTCGCAAGCGCGACCCAGCCTACCTGGGGAAGGCGCGTGCACTTAATGCCTGTCTAAGCAGCGCACGCGTTCCTTTACTGCAGCTTCCTACCGCACTGAGTAGGCCGTCCGCCACGTGGTTGCGCCGGAGCCTGCCTCTGCGGGAAGTAAAGCACTTGACGGAACAGGCCACGTGGCGCATTCGGAGCCCACCCCTATGGAGGGGTGGGGGCTCAGCCCTGCAGGCCACGTGGTAGCTCCGGTGCCTTCCCCTGCGAGGACGCGGGCTTGGCCCTGAGGCCCCAATCGGCCACGTGGCGGCTCCGGAGCCCGCCTCAGCGGGAAGGCGTGGGTCCGGTCCTACCAGCCACGTGGCACCTTGGGAGCCTCCCCTGACGGGGAGGTAGGATATGGTCCTTCCCTCCTCGACGTGGCAACCTCGGATTTGGCCTCTTAGGCAGAGGTGGAGTCCTTAGCGGTTTTCTCCTGTGCGCGGGGGTACCCGGTCTATAGGGTACCGACAGACACCTTACAAGTGGGGTCCGGAGCCCGACAGGTGGTCTTGGGACGATCTTATTCTAAAGATCTAAGACTTCTCGCATAAGTTTTCTCTGACCGTGGCATTGAAGACTCGCCGTCTTGCTGCCTGAGTCGTCAGTAGCCCATGTGCCGTTGCTAACAATGGCAGAGGATGTCCCGTCCAACTGTCTCTGTTGCCGTAAGCTACCCACTTGGCGGAGTGGGATAGGCCTGCGGTATTTTCACTGCGATACGATTGGTCATAGCGGTACCTGACATTAGGGTGAGTCAGGTCATGCGTCTGGAAAAGTTGCGTATCTTCAATCATTGACAGAGACAAGGTGCACCACCCTCTTAACTCCCGCAACCCTCCGTCCAGAGCAAGTGGCTAGACTACGTGACAGCTCGGGAGCTCATCTCTGTGGAGGAGGTCAGGTCCTGTCTTGCGAACCACGTGGCTACTCGGGAGCTCACCTCCGTTGAGGAGGTCGGGTCCCGTCTTGCAGACCACGTGGTAGCTCAAGAGCACACCTTCACGGAGAAGGTTGGGTCCCGTCTTGCGGGACACGTGGCAGCGTCGGAGCCCGCCTATACGGGAGGTGGTCCGTCTAATGTCTCGGACCACGTGGTAGCTCCGGAGCCCTGTCTCACGGGGGAGAGGGATCCTTCCCGACTGGACACGTGGCTGCTTGGGAGCTCGTCTCCAAGGGGGAGCTGAACTCTTCTTCAGGATCTCTTGCAGGTACCCTAGATCCCGTATCTGAGGCTGATGGGTATGGGTCTTCTGAACATGTGGCGCCCTCGGACCCTGCCTTTGTGGAAGGCGAGGTACCTAGGCGGCTCTAGCTTGTGCGCGACGGGATTTGATCCATCCCGGCTCCTTGCCACTGGAGTTGGGGGAGAAAGAGATTGTCTTCTTTCAGGCGTACGCATACTATGGGTTCGTCCCTCCCGTTTCCTCCTTCCTGGTGACACTTCTGGAGGTCCTTGGGCTCTAGCTCAATCACCTATCGCCGAAATCTCGTGTGGTGGCGGCGGTGTTCTCGCATTTCTGCGAGATGTTCGTCGGGGTGTACCCATTTGTGCTGGTGTTTCGGCAGTTCTTCATGCTAAGGCGGACCGGAAAGAAGAACAAGGCGGAATTCCTCGGCGCCTACTACTTCCAGCGTCGGGCGAACAACCCCTCCAGGTACATTACTCCACTCTCCTTGGCGAGATGGTCGGGTTGGAGGAGCAATTGGCTAATCGTGCACGCCGACGCCCACAATTGCATGGTCCTACCCATTGGTTGGCCGACGGTTAGGAAGACGGCCTCGGAGGAACATCTGGAGCTAGAGCCAGCGTATACTCTGGTGATGGAGAGGATCCTATTCTTTGCGGACCACGACCTGTCAGAGCTAGCGGTGATGGCAGACTTTGTTCATCGACGCATGGCCCCTCTCGAGCATCGTTGCCGTCCTGGATGGTACCAGGTTGCTGAGGAGTCGCGACACGAAGACGACCCCGCAAGAAGTGTTTGATGTAATGTCCAAGGCGTGTGACGACCTGCTGTCGCAAGACGTCTTTGTCCTCTTGCGGTCTTGCCCACCGCTTTGCACGGATCGGGACCTTGCGACGAAGATTCTGAAGGAGATGCCCAACCTGAATGCGATCGGTCTTGCGCCGCGGTAGGTTGGTGATGAGAGCAGGGGGTTGGACATTGTTGACCCTCCATAGGAGTCCGCACCTACTCCAGGCTCTGAAGCTTCAAGGGCGGAGGACACACCCTCTGTCAAAGGGAAGGGCAAGGCATCGATCCCTGACACAGGCAAGGGGAAAGCGTCGATCCCCAACATGGGGAAGGGGAAGTCGCTAGCGGTGGAGGTTGCAAAGGAGAAGCGCCCTCGGTCGCCGCCAAAGGCGCCGTCGCGGGTGGCCTTCGCTCCAAGTGTAACACCCTCATTTTCATGCATCATGCCCTACATGCACTCATATACATGTTTAACATTAGCCCACAACAAGAGGAACGAGTTTAAAATCGATTCGGAGCATTTAAAATTGATTTGGAGCAAAACCGCACTTAAAACGCAGGAAAGTGCGGACTAGTCCGATTTTACTGAGGACTAGTCCGATTTCTCTCTGACTAAAAACGGACTTGTCCGTTTTTGCTGCGGACTAGTCCGATTTTGGCTCTGGAAACTTTCGGACTTGTCCGATTTTGTGCGGACTAGTCCGATATTCCATGAATCCTTGAAAATTTTCTAAGTCCCTGGACTTTTCCGGACTAGTCCGGTGTTCCAGCGGACTTGTCCGTTTTCCTTTCTGACTAAGATCGGACTTGTCCGATTTTTGGCCAGACTTGTCCGATTTTCTCTCTGGACGACTTCGGACTAGTCCGGTCCTGTTCGGACTTGTCCGATATTTCGTGACTCCGAGATTGACCTTTTGTTTTACGACTTGTTTCTTGGATTTCACGTCAAGTGGGCCTAGGGACGTCGTGCCCAACTCTTTTAGAGCCCATGTGGGACTCTAAACCGGCCTCTACTCATCCCAAAACTCGAAATCCATCTAACCCTAGCCTCCACCCCTATATAAACAACCCCACCCCTTGGTTTGACATCTATTTGCCACTTTTTCCACCCACCCAAACCCTAGTTCGTGGGGAGCCACCATCAAGGAGGGAGGAGAAGATCCCAAACGAGAAGAAGAAGAGGAGGAAACGAAGGAGGATCAAGATCTCCACCAAGTTTCGTCCTTCACCACCAATTCATCCCCAAGTTCATCACAAACCCTAGATCATCAAGATCCCAGTGTTACCTCCAAGTTTCTTGGTTCATTGGAGTTCTAAACACCTGGTATACCTTCTATTCTCTTTTCCTTACGAGAATTCAACCCCTAATCTCCAAACTCACGTCGATCTAGAAAACCCTAATCTGCTGATCTCGTCAAGTGCGGACTTGTCCGGTCCCAAGCGGACTAGTCCGATCTTTCTGGTTAAATTGTGTTGAATTAATTCTAAAATTTGATCTAATCAACTCCAAACCTGTATAAACTGGTTAAAATCTATTAGAACTAGTTAGTGATCATTAAAAGCAATCTAGTAACAAGTTCTACCTTGCATTGCATCAATCATGCATGTCATGTCATGTTGAGTAATATTTGTGCACTCTTTGATTGTGTTTCTTGTTTTGTATGTTTATTGTGTGGATTAGACGGATTTGCGCTAGAGAGTGCCACGGAGGATCTACAACCTCAAGAGTTCGAAGGCTTTGACCCTAATCAACAGCAAGAGCAAGGCAAGTGTCCTTGAAGCATATTGATCCTGTTTTAAAATAAATGTTTTGTTTGCAAACTGCATGCTTGTGTCAATTTGATGGGAATCCTATGGTAGGAAGTTTACTAGACTTGTTAAACCACCCTTGTCACCTGGAAATTTTGGTAGAGAGTCGGGAAGGGTTTTTACCTTTTTGCTTCGCTTAATCAACTGGGATGGGAAACAACCATATCACTCAATTTAATTATGCATGGATGAGATTATGGTTAACATGAATTGGTTAAACATGGTATGGTAATGGATGATCTAAGCAAGCCTGGTATGTGGATGGGTTGGATGTTACGGTGGGTTGCTTGCTTTAGATCTAAGGACCGGTTCATGCGAGAATAAGCCAGGACTACAGTGCCACCACGAGGCCAAGTTATGGGTGCGGCGTAGCTGATTAATTAGGGCTTTGCTAGCGCTGTTTGGACCATTGTGGATGCTCGGGGAAGGGGTAGTCGGATTGGGTTTGTTGGTGATTGGTGGGGCTACCCTGGGATCCGAATGGCTCAAGAGGGGGCCCTTGGTTGAAGATGTGCTCTGCGGGAGACATCGCCACCGGTGAAACCTCAGTGGGGTCTAAATAGGCTAGTAATCCCTTTGTAAAGGCTATTTTGTGATCTCTTGGCCACACACCAACGGAAGTGTGTAATATGACTGACGGGTCATGGGCATAAGGGAGGTTCTTAGTCGCCGAAGGGTGATGAAATCACAAACACGTGGGTAAAGAGGTACAAACTCTGAAGAGTTAATTAAAACTATCATGATAGCCGTGCTCCCGGTTATGAGCGCCTGGACAACTTCCATGATTAGAGGCAAATTGGAATTTGGTAATGGTCATGGTTATGGATGGTTATGGATTAATTTCTGGTATTGAATATGGTTATTGATGATGGTGAAATCTGGAATTATTTATGATGGTAAAGAATTCAGTTTGGTATTATGGTATTATTTATGGTTATGATGGGTTTATTTCACATACTTATAATATATTGCTTTTCAAATGTTTTACCGTACTTTTCAGCACTTTACCATTATTATTGTCGTCATTTGAATCAGCCACATGTCATACTTTCCACACTTGCTGAGTACGACATGTACTCACTCTTGCAATCCCCCACCCCAACAGTTGCAGGTCAAGACTGGGATTATAATGGCGATAATGCGGAGTTCTAGGCCGTGTCTACCGTCAGCTTTGCCTGTGGTGTTGATTGGAGCTGCGCATACATACCCTGTCGCTTATGCTGCATAGTTGCTTAGTTAGCTTAGTTGTTTAATTAGTTTATTTCCGCTGCATTAGTTGAACTTGTCATTAATATTCATTAGAGCTTGTATTCGAGGATTTAATGAATTGTGTAATAAGAGTACTTATTTAATAATTTGAGCTGTGGTAATTTTCTGTATATCCTTTCGTGATTGCACTCGTATATGTGTGATGAACATCCTGGGCACACATATGCGTTAGCTTGGTTCATTTTCGGAACCGGGCGTCACAGATTGGTATCAGAGCCACAGGTTGACCGTAGGATGCAGCCTAGATAGAATGGACACTTTAGAGCACATAGGAGCACTCAGGAATCGATGTATTTTTGCTTGGAGTGCTGTTTGCTATATATATTGCTTGCTTGTGTGCTTAATAGAGGATTTTGGGATGCTTTAGCATTGCCATGTCCACCTAGGCTAGTGTAGCCAGTTGTTTAGTTTCATATCCCTTGATGCATATAGTTGGGGCGTTTTCTAATTCTTACCTACTGCTTTTCTTCAGATGGTGAGGACTCGCAACCAGAGGGATGGCAATGATGAAGAGGAGAACAATGGAGTGCCTCAAAACGACAATGGACAAGGACCGGCTCAGGGAGCTATCAACATCGAGCAGCTATTGGCCATGCAAAACCAGCTCATGCAGACCATGATACAGACTATGGGACAGCTGCAGGCTGGCAATATCAACAATCAGCCCCACATGCCTCCACCGCCACCCCCACCTCCTCATAACCGATTGGGAGAGTTCATGAGGACTAGGCCGCCAACCTTTGCTCAAGCTGCTGACCCTATGGATGCTGATGATTGGCTCAAGTCCGTGGAGAAGAAGCTAGCCATTGTCCAATGCAGTGACCGAGAGAAGGTCTTGTTCGCTTCTCATCAACTAGTTGGAGCAGCTGCAGATTGGTGGGATTCTTATTGCAGTGCTCATGAGAACCAAGAGAGAATTACCTGGGCGGAATTCAAGGAGAGTTTCCGTTCTCATTATGTGCCGGAAGGTGTTATGCTCTTGAAGAGGCAAGAATTTGAGAACTTGAGACAAGGAAAATCAAGCGTGAGTGAATATCTCAATAAGTTCACTCAACTCTCAAGATATGCGCCTGAGGATGTTAGCCGGGACAGCCGGAAGCAATACCTGTTCATGAGGGGATTGAACAATACGATCCAAGTGCAATTGCTCAACTGTGATTATGTCAATTTTCAGAAGCTTGTGGACAAGGCAATTTGTGGTTGAGAACAAGATCCGTGAGATGGAGCAAGAAATCAAGAGGAAGGCGCCATATCAAGGACAACAACAAGGAAGTAATGTGCGCCCTCGCTTTGCGCCACCCAATGCGCCTAATTACAGCTCCTCTATTCCTGCTCAGCGCCCTGGATATGCACCGCGCCCAACTCAGTTTGTGCAGCAGCGCCCTGTCATGCAAGCACCTAGGCCTCCGACGCCTTATGCACCTCGTGCTGATTTTCCTGGAGCCAATGCTCAAAACCAAGCTCGTCCCAATAATTCTGGTGGAGTTAAGAAGTGCTATACTTGTGGAGAAGCTGGACACTTTGCACATCAATGTCCTAAGTCGGGCCTTGGTCAAGGAAGCAATGCATCGAGGCAAAACCCAAGACCTAATGGAGGACAGCCACAAGGAAGCCGTGGACAGCAGAATTTTGCTCGTGGCAACGTGAACCATGTCTCTACGGAGGATGCTCAACAAGCGGATGATGTGGTCATTGGTATGTTTCTCGCCAACTCCAACCCCGCGACTATGTTATTTGATTCTGGAGCATCGCATTCATTCATTGCATCGAAGTATGTTGCCAAGTATAGTTTGCCTATCTCTCATATGAAGTTTACTCTGTTGGTTAAGTCTCCTGGAGGAGAGATGAGGACAAATATAGTATGTCCAAAAGTAAGCCTTAGAATAAGGGGGGTAGACTTCTCCGCCAACCTCATTGTTTTAGATTCTCAAGGGTTGGATATTATACTTGGTATGGACTGGTTGAGGAAGCACAATGGGGTTATTGAATGTGCCACAAAGACAGTGAAGTTGACCAATGAGGAAGGGATAACTGTAGAATTTGAAGCATCTCAAACCGCACCGAAGCAATTGGAATTGAATCATATAGACGGTGTCGCAATTGAGGAGATTCCGGTGGTGTGTGAATTTTTGGATGTGTTTCCGGATGAGTTGCCAGGTATGCCACCCGATCGAGACATTGAGTTTGTTATTGATTTAATACCTGGAACTGCACCTATAGCTAAGAGGCCGTATAGGATGCCTCCTATGGAATTAGCGGAGCTCAAGAAACAAATTCAAGAGCAATTAGAGAAGGGTTTTATTCGCCCAAGCTCTTCACCTTGGGGAGCGCCCGTTCTATTTGTGGACAAGAAGGACGGATCCCAAAGGATGTGCGTGGATTACCGAGCTCTCAACGAGGTAACAATCAAGAACAAGTACACCTTGCCACGCATAGAAGACTTGTTTGATCAGATGAAGGGTGCTTGTGTCTTCTCTAAGATTGACTTGAGGTCGGGATACTTTCAAATGAAGATTAGACCATCGGACATACCCAAGACAGCTTTTAGGACACGGTATGGATCTTATGAGTACACCGTGATGTCTTTTGGATTGACAAATGCACCTGCCTACTTTATGTACCTCATGAATAAGGTCTTCATGGAGTACTTAGATAAGTTCGTTGTGGTGTTTATTGATGATATTATGATCTACTCGAAGGATGAGAAGGAACATGAGGAACACTTGAGGCTTACGCTGCAGAAATTGAGGGAGCATCGATTGTATGCCAAGTTCAACAAGTGCCAGTTTTGGTTGAAAGAGGTGCCATTTTTGGGTCATATAATCTCAGGAGGAGGAGTATCGGTTGACCCCGGAAAAGTGAGAGACGTGTTGAAGTGGGAACCACCGCAAAACGTCAAAGAAATAAGGAGTTTTCTTGGGATGGCTGGATATTACCGTCGGTTTATCAAGGATTTTTCTAAGATAGCCAAGCCTATGACGGAGTTGCTAACGAAGGGAAAGGCATTCCAATGGACTCATGCTTGTCAAGAGAGTTTTGAGGAGTTGAAGAAGCGGTTGACAACAGCCCCAGTTTTGGTATTGCCGGATGTAAGCAAGAGTTTTGACATTTATTGCGATGCATCAAGACAAGGGCTTGGATGTGTATTGATGCAAGAAGGTCAAGTGGTCGCCTATGCGTCAAGACAATTGAAGAAACATGAGCAGAATTACCCCACGCATGATTTAGAACTTGCAGCCGTGGTACATGCATTGAAGGTTTGGAGACACTATATTCTTGGACATAGGTGTGAAATTTATACGGATCACAAGAGTTTGAAGTATATTTTCACACAAACGGATCTGAACTTGAGGCAACGAAGATGGTTAGAGCTCATCAAAGATTATGATTTGGGGATCAACTATCATCCGGGAAAAGCCAACGTAGTGGCCGATGCTTTGAGTAGGAAAGGAGTAAGTCATCAACTTACCGTTCGAGAGTTACCGTTCGAGTTATGTAAGGAGTTTGAAAGGTTGAACCTCGGGTTTGTAAATGAGATGGAGATGATGGAGTTAAATCCAACCTTAGAGCAAGAAATTCGAGAAGCACAAACCACGGATGAGGATATCAAGGAAATCAAGGAAAGGATCGAAGAAGGGAGAGAATTCAGATTTGACGAGGATGAACATGGTACCTTATGGCTTGGAAAGAGAATCGTTGTGCCTAATGTAAAGCACATTCGGGAGACAATATTAAAGGAGGCACATGACTCGCCATACTCAATTCACCCTGGTTGTACGAAGATGTACAAGGATTTGAAGACTTGTTATTGGTGGGATAGCATGAAAAAGGACATAGCTGAATATGTAGCATTATGTGATGTGTGCCAACGAGTCAAGGCGGAACATCAAAGGCCAGCCGGATTATTGCAACCGTTGAAGATTCCGGAATGGAAGTGGGAAGAAATTGGTATGGACTTCATAGTTGGGTTACCCCGTACTCAGTCCGGGTATGACTCAATTTGGGTAATTGTGGATCGTTTAACCAAGTCAGCTCATTTTGTCCCTGTGAAGACCAAGTATACAGCTGCACGATTGGCCGAAATATACATGGAGCATATTGTGTGTCGACATGGAGTCCCTAAGAAGATAGTCTCGGATAGAGGTTCTCAATTTACCTCCAGATTTTGGCAAAAATTGCATGAAGCTTTGGGAACGAGGTTGAATTTTAGTTCAGCATATCATCCTCAAACGGATGGACAAACCGAGAGGACCAATCAGATTTTGGAGGACATGTTAAGAGCTTGTGCTTTAAAGCATGGGAAAAGTTGGGACAAAAGCTTGCCCTACGCGGAATTTTCGTACAACAATAGTTACCAAGCAAGCTTGAAAATGTCGCCATATGAAGCGCTTTATGGGAGGAAGTGTAGGACACCTTTATTCTGGAATGAGGCAGGAGAAACTCAAGTATTTGGTCCGGATGTGTTGCAAGAAGCCGAAAAGCAAGTCCAAATAATTCGTGGAAACTTGAGGGCTGCCCAATCAAGGCAAAAAGGCTATGCGGACAATAGGAGAAGGAAATTAGCCTTTGAAATTGGAGATTTTGTTTACCTCAAGGTGTCGCCTATGAGAGGTCATAAGAGGTTTAACATAAGAGGCAAGCTCGCACCTCGTTATATTGGACCATTCAAGATTTTGGACAAAAGAGGAGAAGTAGCATATAAGTTGGAGATGCCAGCTCATCTTTCAGACGTACATGATGTGTTTCATGTTTCCCAGCTCAAGAAGTGTTTGAGAGTACCGGAAGAACAAGTGCCAATGGAAGAATTGGAACTAGAGGAAGATTTGACGTATGCTGAGCAACCGGTCAAAGTCTTGGAAACCAAGGAGAGAGTCACAAGGAACAAGGTGATTCGATGGTGTAAAGTCCAATGGAAGCACCATACCGAAAAAGAAGCAACTTGGGAGTTAGAAGATGATCTCAAGAAGGAATTTCCCCATCTCTTCTCTTCCGCGTCGAATCTCGAGGGCGAGATTCATTTTAAGGGGGGTAGGTTTGTAACACCCTCATTTTCATGCATCATGCCCTACATGCACTCATATACATGTTTAACATTAGCCCACAACAAGAGGAACGAGTTTAAAATCGATTCGGAGCATTTAAAATTGATTTGGAGCAAAACCGCACTTAAAACGCAGGAAAGTGCGGACTAGTCCGATTTTACTGAGGACTAGTCCGATTTCTCTCTGACTAAAAACGGACTTGTCCGTTTTTGCTGCGGACTAGTCCGATTTTGGCTCTGGAAACTTTCGGACTTGTCCGATTTTGTGCGGACTAGTCCGATATTCCATGAATCCTTGAAAATTTTCTAAGTCCCTGGACTTTTCCGGACTAGTCCGGTGTTCCAGCGGACTTGTCCGTTTTCCTTTCTGACTAAGATCGGACTTGTCCGATTTTTGGCCAGACTTGTCCGATTTTCTCTCTGGACGACTTCGGACTAGTCCGGTCCTGTTCGGACTTGTCCGATATTTCGTGACTCCGAGATTGACCTTTTGTTTTACGACTTGTTTCTTGGATTTCACGTCAAGTGGGCCTAGGGACGTCGTGCCCAACTCTTTTAGAGCCCATGTGGGACTCTAAACCGGCCTCTACTCATCCCAAAACTCGAAATCCATCTAACCCTAGCCTCCACCCCTATATAAACAACCCCACCCCTTGGTTTGACATCTATTTGCCACTTTTTCCACCCACCCAAACCCTAGTTCGTGGGGAGCCACCATCAAGGAGGGAGGAGAAGATCCCAAACGAGAAGAAGAAGAGGAGGA
Organism: Tuctoria greenei; assembly: GCA_036927565.1. NCBI lineage: Eukaryota > Viridiplantae > Streptophyta > Magnoliopsida > Poales > Poaceae > Tuctoria > Tuctoria greenei. Next base: position 211,462,102 of record JAYESD010000004.1, on the reverse strand, counting down.
AACGAAGGAGGATCAAGATCTCCACCAAGTTTCGTCCTTCACCACCAATTCATCCCCAAGTTCATCACAAACCCTAGATCATCAAGATCCCAGTGTTACCTCCAAGTTTCTTGGTTCATTGGAGTTCTAAACACCTGGTATACCTTCTATTCTCTTTTCCTTACGAGAATTCAACCCCTAATCTCCAAACTCACGTCGATCTAGAAAACCCTAATCTGCTGATCTCGTCAAGTGCGGACTTGTCCGGTCCCAAGCGGACTAGTCCGATCTTTCTGGTTAAATTGTGTTGAATTAATTCTAAAATTTGATCTAATCAACTCCAAACCTGTATAAACTGGTTAAAATCTATTAGAACTAGTTAGTGATCATTAAAAGCAATCTAGTAACAAGTTCTACCTTGCATTGCATCAATCATGCATGTCATGTCATGTTGAGTAATATTTGTGCACTCTTTGATTGTGTTTCTTGTTTTGTATGTTTATTGTGTGGATTAGACGGATTTGCGCTAGAGAGTGCCACGGAGGATCTACAACCTCAAGAGTTCGAAGGCTTTGACCCTAATCAACAGCAAGAGCAAGGCAAGTGTCCTTGAAGCATATTGATCCTGTTTTAAAATAAATGTTTTGTTTGCAAACTGCATGCTTGTGTCAATTTGATGGGAATCCTATGGTAGGAAGTTTACTAGACTTGTTAAACCACCCTTGTCACCTGGAAATTTTGGTAGAGAGTCGGGAAGGGTTTTTACCTTTTTGCTTCGCTTAATCAACTGGGATGGGAAACAACCATATCACTCAATTTAATTATGCATGGATGAGATTATGGTTAACATGAATTGGTTAAACATGGTATGGTAATGGATGATCTAAGCAAGCCTGGTATGTGGATGGGTTGGATGTTACGGTGGGTTGCTTGCTTTAGATCTAAGGACCGGTTCATGCGAGAATAAGCCAGGACTACAGTGCCACCACGAGGCCAAGTTATGGGTGCGGCGTAGCTGATTAATTAGGGCTTTGCTAGCGCTGTTTGGACCATTGTGGATGCTCGGGGAAGGGGTAGTCGGATTGGGTTTGTTGGTGATTGGTGGGGCTACCCTGGGATCCGAATGGCTCAAGAGGGGGCCCTTGGTTGAAGATGTGCTCTGCGGGAGACATCGCCACCGGTGAAACCTCAGTGGGGTCTAAATAGGCTAGTAATCCCTTTGTAAAGGCTATTTTGTGATCTCTTGGCCACACACCAACGGAAGTGTGTAATATGACTGACGGGTCATGGGCATAAGGGAGGTTCTTAGTCGCCGAAGGGTGATGAAATCACAAACACGTGGGTAAAGAGGTACAAACTCTGAAGAGTTAATTAAAACTATCATGATAGCCGTGCTCCCGGTTATGAGCGCCTGGACAACTTCCATGATTAGAGGCAAATTGGAATTTGGTAATGGTCATGGTTATGGATGGTTATGGATTAATTTCTGGTATTGAATATGGTTATTGATGATGGTGAAATCTGGAATTATTTATGATGGTAAAGAATTCAGTTTGGTATTATGGTATTATTTATGGTTATGATGGGTTTATTTCACATACTTATAATATATTGCTTTTCAAATGTTTTACCGTACTTTTCAGCACTTTACCATTATTATTGTCGTCATTTGAATCAGCCACATGTCATACTTTCCACACTTGCTGAGTACGACATGTACTCACTCTTGCAATCCCCCACCCCAACAGTTGCAGGTCAAGACTGGGATTATAATGGCGATAATGCGGAGTTCTAGGCCGTGTCTACCGTCAGCTTTGCCTGTGGTGTTGATTGGAGCTGCGCATACATACCCTGTCGCTTATGCTGCATAGTTGCTTAGTTAGCTTAGTTGTTTAATTAGTTTATTTCCGCTGCATTAGTTGAACTTGTCATTAATATTCATTAGAGCTTGTATTCGAGGATTTAATGAATTGTGTAATAAGAGTACTTATTTAATAATTTGAGCTGTGGTAATTTTCTGTATATCCTTTCGTGATTGCACTCGTATATGTGTGATGAACATCCTGGGCACACATATGCGTTAGCTTGGTTCATTTTCGGAACCGGGCGTCACACCAAGTCAACGTCCTCTGGCACATCCCTCCTCAACATTGGGTGTCAGCGGTTCTTCGGGGGGGAAGCTCAGCCCGTGAAGTGGTGGCTCCACCAACGTCTGTGGCAGGCACATCGTCCAGCATCCCACCTTCAGTGCAGTCCAAAGTGTCACAGGGGGCTCCGGGAGCGTTATGCTTATGGAGCGTTAGTGAAAGCATCTAGGCCCCCATAAGGTATGGTTTCGGTGATTAATGACAACCGTTGGATATTACTAATGAATTTGTGGATGCAAGGTATCTCGTATATCTCATCACACTTATTGAAATCCATATGAATATAATCTACCGCTCATTGGATACCATTGGAGACCCCTTAACAAATCATTCTATGAGGTCAATCGATTTTCATGAAGATTAGAAGAAAAAGCTCATATGTAAAAATCATTCAACCAAAATTGACAGCACTCAATGCTTGATAATCATCAGAAGAATATTTCAAACCAATGTATAAGAGGTCACTCAAGCAAATTCCAAAAGAATCACTTAGAACAAACTCGAAGCAAATAAACTCAACTCACCGGATCAACTGATGATTCAAGAAAACAGCACATCGGTCGAGTTAGTTTAGCAGAAGAAGAAGACCTCAGAACTAAGTACTCACCGGATCATCCGATGATGAAGGGAATGTTACATCGGTCCATCAATACAGTAAGCAATCTCCCTGGACCAAGTGTAACACCGGACCATCCGATGTACAACTATAAACACATCGGTTAATCACTCCAGCAAGCATTAATTCTGAACAAATTCTGGATGAAGTGCCACCGGATCATCCAATGAGAAGGAGAGTGAAATATCGGTCTAACAACGGTCATATTTGACACAGTGACATCAGCTAATTTGGATTCGACCAATGATAACTGACGGGAGAACATCGGATCATCCGGTGTTCGCAGAACAGTGATGTCAGCCTACTTTTCCAACAGCTATTTCGTGGAGGCTAGCTATTTATACCCCTTCAACCAGTCTATTCGACAAGTCTTGACAACCAGAGCTACTCCACACATTCTCAAGCATTCAAGACGTTGAGCTACCACTTTCACACCATTTTACACCACTTACACACCAAGAGATAGGCTAGAACTTGCTAGAGATAGTGCTTGTGTGCTTCCATTCTTTGTGATTGGAGTCTCTAGTGTAGTGAGAGCTGTAAGGGAGTGTCCCTTGGTGATTGTATTGGAGAGAGCCTTCCGGAGCTTGCCAAGACGGTTATGGAAGCCCGGAGGACCCAACTTGTACAAGGCTTGAGCTTCACCTTGCCGAGGTTGGCGAACGGAGAAGTATAGTGAAGATCCCTGTCTCGGTTACTTGGGAGTGGCTATACCCTTTAGTGGTGCCACAACGTGGATGTAGGAAGATCTTGACGATCTTGCTGAACCACGGGATAAATCTCCGTGTCTTCGTGTCTCCTCGGGAGTTTGCGCTTTCTTCCTCTCCCCTTACACTTATGCATTTCATATACCGCAAAGTTACTATTCACTTGAATGCATAGGTCATTTGCATAGGGAATTGGGCTTTTAGTAATTAAGTTTTTAGTGCTTTAATTTTTGAAAAGAAGCCCAATTCAACCCCCCTCTTGGGCATTCGATCCTTACAATTGGTATCAGAGCAAGGTTGCTCATTGGATCATTCTAGCTTCACCGCTAGAGAGCTATAATGACCAAGAATGGGGGTTCGATTCCTATCTTCGAGGGCAAGAACTTTGCCTATTGGAAAGCACACATGTGTGCGTATCTAGAGGCTATTGCTCCCGAGGTATAGGAAGCGACCCATGCAGGGTTTGGTGAGCATAATTATGTTGGTGATCAAATCAAGTGGGATGCTAAAGCTAGAAATGCTATTTATAAATGCATTAGTCAAGATGTATTTGCTAGGATTGCTAGCAAGGAAAAAGGCTTTTGAAATTTGGGCTTGCTTGATTGAAATTCATGAGGGTTCTTCTCGTGTCAAAGAACTAAAATATCATATGCTTAAAGCCAAATATGATGAGTTCAAAATGCTACCTCATGAAAATGTCAATAAAATGTTTTCTCGCTTAAATGTGCTTATTGAGGAAATTAATGCTCTTGACATTGCTTCTCTTGGCAAGGGACTCATCAATCGCAAGATTCTTATGCTCCTTCCTAATCCAAAGTACAACATCATCAACTCCATGCTTCAAAAAGAATCTCTTGATCACATTGAAGTTTTGGAACTTATTGGAGAGATTCATGCTCCTGAGATGAGTGTACTTGGGATGATGGAGGAATCATCCTCAAAGACGATTGCTCTAAAGGCTTCCACCAAGAAAACGAGTATCAAGAAAAAGAAAGTGGTTGAGCCTAGCTCAAGTGAAGAAGAGCAAGCATCAAGTGAAGATGACGATGATGAGCTTGCATTGATGATGAGAAAGTTCTCTTGCTTGAACTCCAAGATTGCCAAGAAGGGATACACCTTTGATCCCAAGAAGAAAGCCTTTCTACCAAGGAGAGATGACAACAAGACTTGCTATAATTGTGGTAATCAAGGCCACATCTCCTATGATTGTCCAAAACCGGACAAAAGAAGAGAGGGCCACAAGGGCAAGCATCGCAAGCTTGAAGATAGTGAGGATGATGAAGAAGAGGTCAAGCCCAAACTAAGATCCTTTGGGAAGAAGAAACATGAAAAAGGCAAAAAGACAAAGCTCTTCCCAAAGAAGGGAAAAGGTCCACAAAATGTGTTCATGTGTGAGGCAAATGAATGGATCACTGACGAAGAATCAAGTGATGAAGAGAGTGAAGCGGAAGAAGAAAGCTTGGCCGGCCTTGCCATCGCCAACAATGATGATTCATCTCTTCATCCACCTCCCATGTTCCTCATGGCTAAAGGTAACACCAAGGTGAACTACAAAGCCGGAGGAAAGCATTGGGTACTCGATAGCGGGTGCACTCAACATATGACCGGCAACGATGGTATGTTCACCACCATAGAGAACCCCGACAATGATGAACAAGTCATCTTTGGTGATAAATCTAAGGGGGGGGGGGGTAATTGGGTTAGGTAAAATTGCATGGACATCTCTACCTAGTAGACTTCTCCAACAAGGATGCTAGCCTAACCACTTGTCTTTTCACCAAGACAAGTTTGGGTTGGCTATGGCATCGATGCATAGCGCACATTGGAATGAGCAAGCTCAAGAAGTCATTCAAGCTCGGGATGGTGACCGGCGTAAAGGATGTCACATTTGAGAAGAACAAGCTTTGCAGTGCTTGTCAAGCCGGGAAGCAAGTTGCTTCACACCATCCGATGTAGACAATGGTGTCAACCTCCAAGCCACTTGAGTTGCTTCACATGGACCTCTTCGGACCGTCCACATATCAAAGTCTTGGCGGTAACCTCTATTGTCTTGTTATAGTTGATGACTACTCTTGCTATGCTTGGACTTTGTTTCTAGGTGACAAGAGTGAAACTCCGGAAGTGTTCAAGACCTTCGCTAACCGTGCTCAAAGGGAATTTCAACTTCCCATCATCAAGGTCCGGAGTGACAACGACACCGAATTCAAGAACTACAACATTGAGGAGTGGTGTGATCGTGAAGGCGTGAAGCATGAGTTTTCGGCCACATACACTCCTCAACAAAATGGTGTCGTTGAAAGGAAGAACAAGACTCTCATCACTCTTGCGCGACCAATGCTTGATGACTATGGCACGTCCGAGAAGTTTTGGGCCGAAGCAATCAACACGGCGTGCCATGCCGCAAATCGGGTCTACCTACATCGACTACTTCAAAAGACCCCGTACGAACTTCTCATTGGGAGAAAGCCAAACATCTCCTATTTCTGAGTCTTCGGGTGCAAATGCTACATCTACCACAAGAAAAGACTCGGTAAGTTTGAGAGAAGATGTGATGTTGGTATTTTTCTTGGTTATGCATCAAACTCAAAAGCATATCGAGTATTCAACCAAACCTCCGGTTTAGTTGAGGAAAGTTGTGATGTTGAGTTTGATGAAACTGATGGCTCCCAAGATGAGAGTTTTGGTCATGATGAAATAGATGATGAGCCTCTACGAGAAGCTATGAAGAACATGACCATTGGAGACATCAAGCCTAAAGTTGAGGAGAGCCATGATCAAGGGGGAGCTTCAAGTTCCAACATCAACACATCCATGGCACCTCAAGTTGACGGAGAAGAGAAAGATGATCCATTGCCGACACAAGATTCACAAGCCACACAACATAAAGAAGAAGAACAAGTCCATGATCAAGTCCAACCACAAGAAGAGCAACACGCATCACCACCGCCAAGTGCGTCACAACCACTTATGAGGCATGGACGCATCTCCAAGGTGCATCCGATGGACCATATTATCAGAAGTCCGTCAAGGGGAGTGAGTACACGTTCTCGCCATTTCGCTTCGTTTTGTGATCACTACTCGTTTGTTTCATGTGTAGAACCCACTCACATTGAGGAAGCACTCCAAGATCCAAATTGGGTGATGGCCATGCAAGAAGAACTCAATAACTTCATCCGCAATGAAGTTTGGGTGTTGGAGGAGCGACCCAAGGACAAGAACGTCATCGAAACAAAGTGGGTGTACCACAACGAACAAGATGAGAACAGTGTCGTGGTCCGCAACAAGGCAAGACTTGTGGCCAAGGGTTTCTCCCAAGTTGAAGGACTAGACTTTGGAGAGACATTTGCTCTGGTCGCCCGACTAGAATCCATCCGTATACTTCTTGCCTTTTCATCACATCATAACATAAAGATTTATCAAATGGATGTGAAAAGTGCCTTTCTTAATGGTTATATTAACGAGCTTGTTTATGTTGAACAACCTCCCGGTTTTGAAGATCCGAGGAATCCTAACCATGTGTTTAGGTTGCACAAGGCGCTCTACGGGCTCAAGCAAGCACCTAGGGCGTGGTATGAACGACTACGGGATTTCTTGATCATGCAAGAATTCAAGATCGGGAGGGTGGAAACTACACTCTTCACCAAAGACATCGACGGGGAACTATTTATTTGTCAAATTTATGTCGATGATATTATTTTTGGTTCAACGAACGAATATCTTAGCCATGAGTTTGGCAAAATGATGTCTAGGGAATTCGAAATGTCGATGATTGGAGAGCTCAACTTCTTCCTTGGATTCCAAATCAAGCAACTTCAAGAGGGGACCTTCATCTATCAAGAAAAGTATACCAAGGAACTCTTGAAGAAATTTGAGATGGGAGATTGTAGCTCAAGAAGTACTCCAATAGGAACAAATTATCATCTCGACGCGAATAAGGACGGTAAACCTATTGACCAATCTAATTACCGTTCTATGATTGGCTCATTGCTTTATCTTACCGCATCTAGGCCCGATATCATGTTTAGTGTATGCTTGTGTGCTCGCTTTCAAGCGGCACCTAAAGAATCGCACCGGAAGGTGGTCTTTAGGATACTTCGGTATCTCAAGCATACCCCAAGTGTAGGCCTGTGGTACCCTAAAGGTGCTAAATTCCATCTCTTGGGTTACTCGGATTCGGACTTTGCCGGATGCCGTGTGGATCGCAAGAGTACCTCCGGTGGGTGCCACTTTCTTGGACGTTCCATAGTATCTTGGTCTAGCAAAAAGCAAAATTCCGTTGCTTTGTCCACGGCGGAAGCGGAATATATAGCGGCCGGTGCATGTTGTGCCCAAATTCTCTATATGAAGCAAACCCTTTTGGACTTTGGTATTAAACTTGGTTGTGTGTCTCTCCTTTGTGACAATGAAAGTGCGGTTAATATAGCTAAAAACCCCGTTCAACACTCCCGCACTAAGCACATTGATATTCATCATCATTTCTTAAGGGACCATGAAGCTAAGGGAGACATCTCCTTGCGAGGTGTTAGGTCCGAAGAACAATTGACGGATATCTTCACTAAACCACTTGATGAGAAAACTTTTTCTAGACTAAGAAGTGAATTAAATGTGCTAGATGCATCAAATGTCATGTAAGTTGCCATGATCATGTAAGAATGCATCTCATGTAGGTCTTGTCTAACTTTCAAAGGATAGGGGTGAGCAAGGGTCAGCTTGGGATGGAGGTTCTTTTGGGTTTCCCCAAGGCTTGGAGAGTGGCTCTCCTTGAAGAAGCCTTTGAAAGGTTCAAATTTAGCAAGGTAGATTTAAATTTATATCTTGCGTGATGCCTGCCATATAGACTTGCACTCAGGTTTAATTTCTTGCATTATAAATTGTTTGGCATTGCATACGGTAGAGTGTCACAAAGGGGAACCCACTTCATGAGAAAGAGACTTGTTTGAAATGCAATATCTCAACTCATATGATGTCGAAAGAACAAAATGTTAGGTGCGTTAATGCCTAAAGGAACATGCTTTAAAGAGGTAGAAGTCTTCATCCTCTAGCTCACAAAGCATGGGCCTTACATTTTATTTGGATTTATTCCTTATTTTCTTCGGTGTTCTATTTGCTTTAGGGCTTAGCCAAGTTATTGGCAACTAGTCTTTCTGAGGGGTAAGGGGTTGCCCAAAAAGTCCTAAGACTTGTGTTTCTCGTTGTGTGTTTAAGTCAAAGGACATATATGGGATGTTGCTGTTTTGTAGTCATCGGATTATCCGATGCTTAAGCCTGAACCATCATCGGTTCAGTTTGTGTTCAAATGCCAAGGGTCAACTCAGTCAGAAAGTCAAATCAACCGACGAGTTCATTCTGAGAAACATCGGAGCATCCGATGTTTACTTTTCTGGAGTTGTGCCAAATTCAACCGATGCATATCATTTTCACGTCGGATCATCCGGTGTCAATGGTACCTTTTGGAATACCCTTACTGTACCATTCGACCAATGCAGCACTCATTTGACGTCGGTTCATCCGGTGTTAAAATTTGAGCTAGGGTTTGGGCCCCACCTATTTAGCGTGTCACTTCACCTTTTTTCTCTCTCCCCGATTTTGCCTTCCGCCACCGACGCCCCGACACCTCCGCCGCCGCCGCTCCCTCGCCCTGCCGCCGCCCTCCGACCGCCGCTGTCCTCCGGCCGTCGCCGCCCTCCGAGCCGCCATCGCCGCTGCCTCCGGTCGCTGCCGCCGCTCACCCTGCGCCCCACGCAGTGTTGCCACCGCCGCTCCAAGCAGCGCCGCCGCCGCTTTCCCACGCCTCACCGCCGCCGCACCACTGCTGCCGCCCCATGCCGTCCTGGGCACCGCACCACCACACTCTGCGCCACCGTGGTGCCCCCCTACGGTCGCTGTTGTTTCACCGCTAGGGTTCCCCGACTGCGACGATCTTTGCATTGCCGTCCGTGCGCTCGAGCTCGTTGTCCCGCGTGCTCATCTTCACCATCATCATGGGCCGTGACAAGAAGGGAAAGGGCAATGCTATTGATGAGCCGGCCGCCAAAAAGCAGAAGTTGTCGAAGGAGGCGAAGAAAGCCTTGATGGCTGCTCGCGCTGCTGAGGAGCGAGAGCGAGGCCGAGGAGGATCGTTGAGAATCCGCGAGGCCCGACAGAGGCAGCCACCCATGCCAGAGGAGTCAGAGGAAGAAGAGGAGCCCGAAGTGTCGCTTGTTCGCTGGCGCTCAGTCAAGACCCGTGGGGGTCACCCAGCTGTAGCCCCGAGATCGAGACCATCAACAGCTGACCTTCGGGATGATAGGGCGGCCCAGAGAGCCGTCTATGAGATGGACACCAATGTTCGTGTTGGTGAGGGTGTCCGCCTGACCAATTATAGGAAGTTGAAGGCCAAGCAGCTCAGGAAGCTCAGATGGAGTATTCTGCTTAAGGAGTGGTTCCTGCAGCCCAGAGAGGCACTTGTGGACAGACGCTTTTGGACCCTGACACAGGCGTCGCTGTATGAGACTTACAGACGTCAGGGTCATAAGCTCTTCCAGCACAATTTCCTGGATTGGGATCAGCTTGCACTTGCAGCAGGGACGGAGATACGCCCTTACTTTGAGAGGTATAGAGGGCTAGTGGAGCTGATGTCTTACTAGAGGAGTGCCTACGTGGAGGATTGGGTCCGAGTATTCTATGCCACACTCTACGTCTCTTAGGGGCGCAGATCCATTGACTTCATGTTTATGGGCCAGCATCACCACTTGACCAGGCAGACTCTGGGACAACTGCTAGGCGTGGATCTTCACGACACGTGCCTACACGAGAGAGTGTATGGACTGGCTGACCCACCGAGAAGACCACTCACTGGAGGTGTGGCACCACCACTTGAGGAGATACGCTCACTGTTCGCTCAGCCTTTCTCTCCAGACCAGCTGAGGGTACCGGCACTACTCACTCCAGCTGCGCGTACTGTGCACCTTGCCTTGCACCGCACACTTCTGCTGAGGTCCGGATACCTTGAGGGGTTCACCAGCTTGCAGCAGACTCTCCTGTTCTATGTTATGAATGGGATGGAGTTCGACATTGTGGACATCCTGATCTGTGAGATGGAGGACGTCATCACTGATGGAGTCGAGATGATGAGGCAGCTTGTGTTTGGTCACTGGATCAGCTACTTCCTATACATGGTAGCTCCAGAGGGGTCCGCGTGCGTGACAGTCTCACCGACGAGAGCGTCACACGGTTCGGCCACTACCGTGCTCCAGCTCCTGGAGACCGTCACCTTGGCCGTCCAGTTGAGCATCAGGTCTGTGCCTGTCTCTCAGAGGAAGACTGGTCAGACCTGGAGAAGGAAGACAAGAGACTAGCACAGGCTGAGTGTTAGGGTGAGGATCTTCAGCACATATGGTCCGAGAGTGACACCAGCGACAGTGTCGAGGAGTACTTCCCGCCTGCTCCCTCACCCAGGCAGCACGACGCGGAGGCTGGAGGCTCGACTGTGCCACCTCCCACTCCACCTCCGGTGTCACAAGCATAGGTTTCCCAACCATCTGAGCTTACCTCCCTACTTCAGCATATGGTTGAGCAGCAGCGCCTGGACCGGCTTGCAGCTGAGCAGGCCCGAGCTGAGCAGGCTGCGCATCTCTTGGAGCTCCAGCAGCAGCAACAGCAGGATATGCAGCGACAGATAGCCCGTGAGAGGCGAGAGGACACTGACAGGCTGACTGGGCTTATTGATCAGATGCACCAGCGTTCTCTCGACCAGTAGCAGCAGACACAACAGGCTATGATGGGCATCCTGGGTTGATCACCAACCTCTACACACAGACCGGGATTACCCTCCCGTCGCAGCTTCCAGGCCTAGCTCCAGGTCCGCCTGTGTTAGCCCCAGCTTCAGCTCCAGTACCGACTACGCCGATCCCGACGATCAGCATGTCACCTCTGCTAGCTCCAGGTGCACCGATCCACTCTCCCTTGCCAGCTGCGACACTCTTCCAGCAGACGCCGGCGTCCGTTGTCAGTGCCCCACTTCCTGCAGTCCAGTCTCAGCAGGCACCGACAGCGGCTCCTGCAGCACCCGTCACCTCTACTCCAGCTTCGGCAGCAGCAGGCAGCAGCTCCGACGACAGCACCTCCAACGGCGACCAGTTCGTCATCGCCCTGAGCGCTCAGGATCCTTATGCACTCGGCTTCCTTTTTGGTGTCTTGATGCCAAAGGGGGAGAAGAGTCAGGGGGAGGGGTAGCATAGTCCTAGGGGGAGTCCTAGCTGTAGGGGGAGTATTTATTTTGGGAGCTTTTGTATTGAGAGCCTTGACATTACTTTGCTACTCTTTTGTAATTTGAGAGCTCTGATACTCTTTTGCTATTCATTAAGTATTATTGAAAGCATCTAGGCCCCCATAAGGTATGGTTTCGTTGATTAATGACAACCATTGGATATTTGTGACGCCCGGTTCCGAAAATTGAACCAAGCTAACGCATATGTGTGCCCAGGATGTTCAACACACATACACGAGTGATTCACAAATGATAAACAGATAATTACCACAGCTCAAATTATTAAATAAGTACTCTTATTACATATTTCATTAAATCCTCAAATACAAGCTCTAATGAATATTAATGACAAGTTCAACTAATGCAGCGGAAATAAACTAATTAGGCAACTAAGCAAACTAAGCATAAGGGATAGCGCAGCTCCATGCAACACCACAGGCAAAGCTGACGGTAGACACGGCCTAGATCTCCACATTATCGCCATTAAACTCACAATTCTGACCTGCAACTGTTGGGGTGGGGGATTGCAAGAGTGAGTACATGTCGTACTCAGCAAGTGTGGAAAGTATGACATGTGGCTTATTCAAATGACGACAATAATAATGGCTAAGTGCTGAAAAGTACAGTAAAACATTTGAAAAGCATTATCCTACGTCTATGTGAGACAATCCCATCATAACCATCATATTAACAAAATATTAACCATATGCAATTATTGCCAACATCATCATTATCCATGTCCAGTTACCGTAACTCAAATTCATATCCGTAACCATAATCCATAAACCATAACCATTACCAACCCATAACCATAAACCACACACAAACATCCCAAATCCCAATTCCAACTCTAATCATGTAGGTCATCCAGGCGCTCATAACCGGGAGCACGGCTATCATGATAGTTTTAATACTCTGCAGAGTTTGTACCACTTTACCCACGTGTTTGTGATTTCATCACCCGTCGGCGACTGAAGAACCTCCCTTATGCCAATTACACTTCCTTTGATGTATGGCCAAGAGATCACAAAATAGCCTTTACAAAGGGATTACTAGCCTATTCAGACCCCACTGAGGTTTCACCGGTGGCGATGCCTCCAACTGAGCACATCTTCAACCAAGGGCCCCCTCTTGAGCCATTCGGATCCCAGGGTAGTCCCACCAATCATCAACAAACCCAATCCGACTACCCCTTCCCCGAGCATCCACAATGGTCCAAACAGCACTAGCAAAGCCCTAATTAATCAGCTACGCCGCACCCATACTTGGCCTCGTGGTGGCACTGTAATCCTGGCGTATTCTCGCATGAACCGGTCCTTAGATCTAAAGCAAGCAAACCACCATAACATCCAACCCATTCACATACCAAGCTTGCTTAGATCACCCATCACCATACCGTATCGACCAGTTCACATTAACCAGAACATCATTAATGCGTAATTAAATGTGTAGTGTTGTTTGCTATCCCAATTAATTAAGCAAAGCAAAAAGGTAAAAACCCTTCCCGACTCTCTACCATATATCCCAGGTGACAAGGGTGGTCAAACAAAACTAGTAAACTTCCTACCATAGGATTCCCATCAAATTGACACAAGCATGCAGTTTGCAAACAAAACATTTATTTTAAAAATAGGATCAATATGCTTCAAGGACACTTGCCTTGCTCCGGCGGATGGGGTTGCTCAAGCGCTTCGAAGTCTTGATTTTGGAAATCCTCGTATGCGGCCTCTTGAGCACGTTCCTCTACGCGTGATCATACATACAAGAAAACATATACAATTCAACATAATGCACACAAAATAATCAACATGCAATGACATGCATGCATGCACAGTTTAATAATTAATTTACTACGGTCGTTTAATAATTAGATGCGACTAGTTCATACGTGTTCATATGAGTTTACGGGGACTTTAGGGTAGATTAATGCTGCTGAAATAAAATTTATGGTGCAACTAAAATTAATTTACGTCTACTAGATTCAATACGGTCGCAAAAATTCGCATCGGGAACGGACCCTACCGTAGATCTGACGGCGTGACGGTCGCGGAATAAATGCGACGCGTAGACGAAATAGGCGGTGCAGCAGTCCTTCGGCGGCACGACGACGGTGGCGCGATGTCGGCGACGATCTCCGGCGAACGGTGGTGTCCTCCTCTTTTTTTCCCTCTTCTTCCCCTTCTTTTTCTCCTTTTTTTTCTTCCCTGGGCGCAGCTCTCTGGACCTTTTTCCCTCTCTGTACCGGCGGCTGCTTCTGGCGGCTTTTCCTTCTCTGCTGCGGCTGCTGGTTCGTGGGGAAAAAAAAGCCTAGGCCTGGGTCCTATTTATAGGGGCGGCGCTAGGGTACGGCCTTGGTACCGACTCGGTACGGGGCGGGATTCGCGGCAGGGGAGTCGGACGCGGGAGGGAGTTGTATCCGGGCGGGAGAATCGGGCGGTTAGGAAAAATTTCGGATGCGGCTCGGTCGGCGGGGCCCGGCGCAGCGCGCTGCGCGCTGCTGCAGCGGCAGGCGGCAGCGGTCAGAAGGCGGGGCCCGGCTGCGGAGCGAGGGGGCGGGGCCTCGGGGCGGGCGCGCTCGCCCGGGCGACGCGCGTGGGAGGCGGGAAGGCCGGGGCTGGGCGCCTCGGGCGGCACGCGGCCGAGGGGGGCAGGCGGGGCGGCGCGGTCAGGGGGGGGCAGGCGGCGGGTGGGGCCCCCGGGGCGGCCGCAGCGTGGGAGGGCGGCTGGCGGGCGTTGCCGGCTGGGCCGGTCGGCGGCCTGGCCGGCGGGGTTTTTTTTTATATTTATTATTATTATTATTATTATTATATATATATATTATTTTTTTTTATTCTTTTTATATTATTATTATATATTTTAATATTTATATTTTATTTATTTTATTTATCTTATTCATTTATTTATTCATTATTTTATATATTTACTGTTATATAATTTATTTATATATTTCCTTTTTATATATTATTATTATTGTTATATTTATTATTTTTTTTATAATGTATATTATTAATATTAGTATTTTATTTATTTTTATATATTGTTATATATTATTTATATATATACTTATATATATTTTTATTATTATTTTTATACTTATTTCTCATTACAAGTTTTAGACAATAATTATTATTTTCTATTTCTTCTTTTGCTACATACATTTGTATATTTTATCATTTTTCTTTTATCCTACTAATGTTTAATGCATGATCATGTATGCAATGCAAGATGCGAAAATTTAGGGTGTTACAATTCTACCCCCCTTAAAATGAATCTCGCCCTCGAGATTCGATAGCGCGGAGAAAAGGTGAGGGAATTCTGCCTTCAGGTCTTCTTCACGTTCCCATATAGCTTCGGTTTCCGTATGGTGTTTCCATTGCGCTTTGCACCAACGGATCCTCTTACTTCTTGTGAATGCAAAACAATGAGGTTGGCAGAGAAGTCTACCCCCCTTATTTTAAGGCTTACTTTTGGACATACTATATTTGTTCTCATCTCTCCTCCAGGAGACTTAACCAATAGGGTAGACTTCATATGAGAGATAGGCAAACTATACTTGGTGACATACTTCGATGCAATGAATGAATGCGATGCTCTAGAATCAAATAACATAGTCGCGGGGTTGGAGTTAGCAAGAAACATACCAGTGACCACATCATTCGCTTGTTGAGCATCCTCCGTAGAGACATGGTTCACATTGCCACGAGCAAAATTCTGCTGTCCACGGTTTCCTTGTGGCTGTACTCCATTAGGTCTTGGGTTTTGTCTCGGCGCATTGCTTCTTTGACCAAGGCCTGACTTAGGACATTGATTCGCAAAGTGTCCAGCTTCTCCACAAGTATAGCACCTCTTGACTCCACCAGAATTATTAGGACGAGCTTGATTTTGAGCATTGGTTCCAGGAAAATCAGCACGAGGTGCATAAGGCATTGCTTGCATATCAGGGCGCTGCTGCACAAACTGAGTTGGGCGTGGTGTATAACCAGGGTGCTGAGCAGGAATAGAGGAGTTGTACTGGGGTGCATTGGGTGGTGCAAGGCGAGGGCGCACATTACTTCCTTGTTGCTGTCCTTGATACGGCGCCTTCCTCTTGACTTCTTGCTCCATCTCACGGATCTTGTTCTCAACTACAATTGCTTTGTCCACAAGCTTCTGAAAATTGGCATAGTCACAGTTGAGTAGTTGTACTTGGATCTCATTGTTCAAGCCTCTCATGAACAAGTATTGCTTCCGGCTGTCCCGACTAACATCCTCGGGCGCATATCTTGAGAGTTGAGTGAACTTACTGAGATATTCACTCACGCTCATCCTTCCTTGCCTGAGATTTTCGAAATCTTGTCTTCTCAGTATCATAACACCTTCCGGCACATAATGAGAACGAACGTTCTCCTTGAATTCCGCCCAGGTGATCCTTTCTTGATTCTCATGAGCATTGCAATAAGCATCCCACCAATCCGCAGCTGCTCCAACGAGTTGATGAGAAGCAAATAGGACCTTCTCCCGGTCACTACATTGGACAATAGCAAGTTTCTTCTCCACGGACTTGAGCCAATCATCAGCGTCCATAGGGTCAGCAGCTTGAGCAAAGGTTGGCGGCCTAGTCCTCATAAACTCTCCCAATCGGTCATGAGGAGGTGGGGGTGGCGGTTGGAGGCATGTGTGGCTGATTGTTGATATTGCCAGCCTGCAGCTGTCCCATGGTCTGTATCATGGTCTGCATGAGCTGGTTTTGCATAGCCAATAGTTGCTCAAGGTTAATAGCTCCATGAGCAGGTCCTTGTCCGTTGTTGTTCTGAGGTACTCCATTGTTCTCCTCCTCATCATTGGCATCCCTCTGGTTGCGAGTCCTCACCATCTAGAGAAAAGCAATAGGTAAGAATTTAGAAATGTCCCCAACTATATGCATCAAGGGATATGAAATTAAACAACTAGCTATACTAGCCTAGGTGGACATGGTAATGCTAAAGCATCCCAAAATCCTCTATTAAGCACACAAGCAAACAATATATATAGCAAACAGCACACTTAAGCAAAAACACATCGATTCCTGAGTGCTCCTATGTGCTCTAAAGTGTCCATTCTATCTAGGCTGCGTCCTACGGTCAAACCTGTGGCTCTGATACCAATCTGTGACGCCCGGTTCCGAAAATTGAACCAAGCTAACGCATATGTGTGCCCAGGATGTTCAACACACATACACGAGTGATTCACAAATGATAAACAGATAATTACCACAGCTCAAATTATTAAATAAGTACTCTTATTACATATTTCATTAAATCCTCAAATACAAGCTCTAATGAATATTAATGACAAGTTCAACTAATGCAGCGGAAATAAACTAATTAGGCAACTAAGCAAACTAAGCATAAGGGATAGCGCAGCTCCATGCAACACCACAGGCAAAGCTGACGGTAGACACGGCCTAGATCTCCACATTATTGCCATTAAACTCACAATTCTGACCTGCAACTGTTGGGGTGGGGGATTGCAAGAGTGAGTACATGTCGTACTCAGCAAGTGTGGAAAGTATGACATGTGGCTTATTCAAATGACGACAATAATAATGGCTAAGTGCTGAAAAGTACAGTAAAACATTTGAAAAGCATTATCCTACGTCTATGTGAGACAATCCCATCATAACCATCATATTAACAAAATATTAACCATATGCAATTATTGCCAACATCATCATTATCCATGTCCAGTTACCGTAACTCAAATTCATATCCGTAACCATAATCCATAAACCATAACCATTACCAACCCATAACCATAAACCACACACAAACATCCCAAATCCCAATTCCAACTCTAATCATGTAGGTCATCCAGGCGCTCATAACCGGGAGCACGGCTATCATGATAGTTTTAATACTCTGCAGAGTTTGTACCACTTTACCCACGTGTTTGTGATTTCATCACCCGTCGGCGACTGAAGAACCTCCCTTATGCCAATTACACTTCCTTTGATGTATGGCCAAGAGATCACAAAATAGCCTTTACAAAGGGATTACTAGCCTATTCAGACCCCACTGAGGTTTCACCGGTGGCGATGCCTCCAACTGAGCACATCTTCAACCAAGGGCCCCCTCTTGAGCCATTCGGATCCCAGGGTAGTCCCACCAATCATCAACAAACCCAATCCGACTACCCCTTCCCCGAGCATCCACAATGGTCCAAATAGCACTAGCAAAGCCCTAATTAATCAGCTACGCCGCACCCATACTTGGCCTCGTGGTGGCACTGTAGTCCTGGCGTATTCTCGCATGAACCGGTCCTTAGATCTAAAGCAAGCAAACCACCATAACATCCAACCCATTCACATACCAAGCTTGCTTAGATCACCCATCACCATACCGTATCGACCAGTTCACATTAACCAGAACATCATTAATGTTAATTAAATGTGTAGTGTTGTTTGCTATCCCAATTAATTAAGCGAAGAAAAAGGTAAAAACCCTTCCCGACTCTCTACCATATATCCCAGGTGACAAGGGTGGTCAAACAAAACTAGTAAACTTCCTACCATAGGATTCCCATCAAATTGACACAAGCATGCAGTTTGCAAACAAAACATTTATTTTAAAAATAGGATCAATATGCTTCAAGGACACTTGCCTTGCTCCGGCGGATGGGGTTGCTCAAGCGCTTCGAAGTCTTGATTTTGGAAATCCTCGTATGCGGCCTCTTGAGCACGTTCCTCTACGCATGATCATACATACAAGAAAACATATACAATTCAACATAATGCACACAAAATAATCAACATGCAATGACATGCATGCATGCACAGTTTAATAATTAATTTACTACGGTCGTTTAATAATTAGATGCGACTAGTTCATACGTGTTCATATGAGTTTACGGGGACTTTAGGGTAGATTAATGCTGCTGAAATAAAATTTATGGTGCAACTAAAATTAATTTACGCCTACTAGATTCAATACGGTCGCAAAAATTCGCATCGGGAACGGACCCTACCGTAGATCTGACGGCGTGACGGTCGCGGAATAAATGCGACGCGTAGACGAAATAGGCGGTGCAGCAGTCCTTCGGCGGCACGACGACGGTGGCGCGATGTCGGCGACGATCTCCGGCGAACGGTGGTGTCCTCCTCTTTTTTTCCCTCTTCTTCCCCTTCTTTTTCTCTTTTTTTTTTCTTCCCTGGGCGCAGCTCTCTGGACCTTTTTCCCTCTCTGTACCGGCGGCTGCTTCTGGCGGCTTTTCCTTCTCTGCTGCGGCTGCTGGTTCGTGGGGAAAAAAAAGCCTAGGCCTGGATCCTATTTATAGGGGCGGCGCTAGGGTACGGCCTTGGTACCGACTCGGTACGGGGCGGGATTCGCGGCAGGGGAGTCGGACGCGGGAGGGAGTTGTATCCGGGCGGGAGAATCGGGCGGTTAGGAAAAATTTCGGATGCGGCTCGGCCGGCGGGGCCCGGCGCAGCGCGCTGCGCGCTGCTGCAGCGGCAGGCGGCGCGGTCAGGGGGCGGGGCCCGGCTGCGGAGCGAGGGGGCGGGGCCTCGCGGCGGGCGCGCTCGCCCGGGCGACGCGCGTGGGAGGCGGGAAGGCCGGGGCTGGGCGCCTCGGGCGGCACGCGGTCGAGGGGGCAGGCGGGCGGCGCGGTCAGGGGGGGGGGCAGGCGGCGGGTGGGGCCCCCGGGGCGGCCGCAGCGTGGGAGGGCGGCTGGCGGGCGTTGCCGGCTGGGCCGGTCGGCGGCCTGGCCGGCGGGTTTTTTTATATTTATTATTATTATTATTATTATATATATATATATATATTATTTTTTTATTCTTTTTATATTATTATTATATATTTTAATATTTATATTTTATTTATTTTATTTATCTTATTCATTTATTTATTCATTATTTTATATATTTACTGTTATATAATTTATTTATATATTTCCTTTTTATATATTATTATTATTGTTTTATATTTATTATTATTTTTTTTATAATGTATATTATTAATATTAGTATTTTATTTATTTTTATATATTGTTATATATTATTTATATATATACTTATATATATTTTTATTATTATTTTTATACTTATTTCTCATTACAAGTTTTAGACAATAATTATTATTTTCTATTTCTTCTTTTGCTACATACATTTGTATATTTTATCATTTTTATTTTATCCTACTAATGTTTAATGCATGATCATGTATGCAATGCAAGATGCGAAAATTTAGGGTGTTACAATTCTACCCCCCTTAAAATGAATCTCGCCCTCGAGATTCGATAGCGCGGAGAAAAGGTGAGGGAATTCTGCCTTCAGGTCTTCTTCACGTTCCCATATAGCTTCGGTTTCCGTATGGTGTTTCCATTGCGCTTTGCACCAACGGATCCTCTTACTTCTTGTGAATGCAAAACAATGAGGTTGGCGGAGAAGTCTACCCCCCTTATTTTAAGGCTTACTTTTGGACATACTATATTTGTTCTCATCTCTCCTCCAGGAGACTTAACCAATAGGGTAGACTTCATATGAGAGATAGGCAAACTATACTTGGTGACATACTTCGATGCAATGAATGAATGTGATGCTCTAGAATCAAATAACATAGTCGCGGGGTTGGAGTTAGCAAGAAACATACCAGTGACCACGTCATTCGCTTGTTGAGCATCCTCCGTAGAGACATGGTTCACATTGCCACGAGCAAAATTCTGCTGTCCACGGTTTCCTTGTGGCTGTACTCCATTAGGTCTTGGGTTTTGTCTCGGCGCATTGCTTCTTTGACCAAGGCCTGACTTAGGACATTGATTCGCAAAGTGTCCAGCTTCTCCACAAGTATAGCACCTCTTGACTCCACCAGAATTATTAGGACGAGCTTGATTTTGAGCATTGGTTCCAGGAAAATCAGCACGAGGTGCATAAGGCATTGCTTGCATATCAGGACGCTGCTGCACAAACTGAGTTGGGCGTGGTGTATAACCAGGGTGCTGAGCAGGAATAGAGGAGTTGTACTGGGGTGCATTGGGTGGTGCAAGGCGAGGGCGCACATTACTTCCTTGTTGCTGTCCTTGATACGGCGCCTTCCTCTTGACTTCTTGCTCCATCTCACGGATCTTGTTCTCAACTACAATTGCTTTGTCCACAAGCTTCTGAAAATTGGCATAGTCACAGTTGAGTAGTTGTACTTGGATCTCATTGTTCAAGCCTCTCAATGAACATTTTTTTATATTATTTATTATTATTATTATTATATATATATATATATATTATTTTTTTTATTCTTTTTATATTATTATTATATATTTTAATATTTATATTTTATTTATTTTATTTATCTTATTCATTTATTTATTCATTATTTTATATATTTACTGTTATATAATTTATTTATATATTTCCTTTTTATATATTATTATTATTGTTTTATATTTTTTTTTATAATGTATATTATTAATATTAGTATTTTATTTATTTTTATATATTGTTATATATTATTTATATATATACTTATATATATTTTTATTATTATTTTTATACTTATTTCTCATTACAAGTTTTAGACAATAATTATTATTTTCTATTTCTTCTTTTGCTACATACATTTGTATATTTTATCATTTTTCTTTTATCCTACTAATGTTTAATGCATGATCATGTATGCAATGCAAGATGCGAAAATTTAGGGTGTTACAATATTACTAATGAATTTGTGGATGCAAGGTCTCTCGTATATCTCATCACACTAATTGAAATCCATATGAGTATAATCTACTGCTCATTGGATACCATTGGAGACCCCTTAACAAATCATTCTATGAGGTCAATCGATTTTCATGAAGATTAGAAGAAAAAGCTCATATGTCAAAATCATTCAACCAAAATTGACAGCACTCAATGCTTGATAATCATTAGAAGAATATTTCAAACCAATGTATAAGAGGTCACTCGAGCAAATTCCAAAAGAATCACTTAGAACAAACTCGAAGAAAACAAACTCAACTCACCGGATCAACCGATGATTCAACAAAACAACACATCGGTCGAGTTGGTTTAGCAGGAGAAGAAGACCTCAGATCTAAGTACTCACCGGATCATCCGATGATGAAGGGAATGTTACATCGGTCCATCAATACAGTAAGCAATCTCCCTGGACCAAGTGTAACACCGGACCATCCGATGTACAACTATAAACACATCGGTCAATCACTCCAGTAAGCATTAATTCTGAACAAATTCTGGATGAAGTGCCACCAGATCATCCGATGAGAAGGAGAGTGAAACATCGGTCTAACAATGGTCATATCTGACACAATGACATTAGCTAATTTGGATTCGACCGATGATAACTGAAGGGAGAACATCGGATCATCCGGTGTTCGCAGAACAGTGATGTCAGCCTACTTTTCCAACGGCTATTTCGTGGAGGCTAGCTATTTATACCCCTTCAACCAGTCTATTCGACAAGTCTTGACAACCAGAGCTACTCCACACATTCTCAAGCATTCAAGACATTGAGGTACCACTTTCACACCATTTTACACCACTTACACACCAAGAGATAGGCTAGAACTTGCTAGAGATAGTGCTTGTGTGCTTCCATTCTTGGTGATCGGAGTCTCTAGTGTAGTGAGAGCTGTAAGGGAGTGTCCCTTGGTGATTGTATTGGAGAGAGCCTTCCGGAGCTTGCCAAGACAGTTGTGGAAGCCTGAGGACCCAACTTGTACAAGGCTTGAGCTCCACCTTGCCGAGGTTGGCGAACGGAGAAGTATAGTGAAGATCCCTGTCTCGGTGACTTGGGAGTGGCTATACCCTTTGGTGGGTGCCACAACGTGGATGTAGTAAGATCTTGACGATCTTGCCGAACCACGGGATAAATCTCCGTGTCTTCGTGTCTCCTCGGGAGTTTGCACTTTCTTCCTCTCCCCTTACACTTATGCATTTCATATACCGCAAAGTTACTATTCACTTGAATGCATAGGTCGTTTGCATAGGAATTGGGCTTTTAGTAATTAAGTTTTTAGTGCTTTAATTTTTGAAAAGAAGCCCAATTCACCCCCCCCCTCTTGGGCATTCGATCCTTACAGTTAGGCCAAGAGGCCATTGGCCGACGTCAGCGACAGCTCAGGAGGAGGTTTCGGGAGTCGCTCCGTTGGGGTCGATGGAGATACGCCAATGCAGGATGGTGGCATTGTTGATGATTTTGGTGTAGGCCCAGCCGGGACGGCTTCGCTTGCCATGCCATCGTCAGGAATTGCGGCTTTAGGGCTGCCGAAGGTGGAGGCTCCCTGGACCTTTTGGGGGCGCCGGTAAGGCACTCTTACCAATGCTTGCTTTGTTATATCTTCTGCCTTTGTTGATTGATCGGGCCTTGATTTTGATTTGCAGGGCCACATCGATTGTTGTGACACTCTTACCGCTAGGGGGTAGTGCCCCAAAGCGCTTCAATGTCGGGCCAGGAGGCTACGGCTGTTATGGCAGAGCAGACAACCAAGCCGGCTCAGGAGAGCGCTGCTCTGACGTCCGCACTCCGCACGGGAAGTGAAGCTTCTTCTGTAGTGTCTTCGGTTGTCGTGTTGGAGGCACCTTCGGCCGTCGCACCAGAGGTTATGTTGGAGCCGGCTCAGGGGGCTGAGGGCTTGGCCTCTGCTCCTGCTGATCCGGTGGGCAGCTCCTTGGGCGATGGTGACGCTGCCGCCTCAGACTGCACTGCCACTCCTACTCGGTCTCAGGGGACAAGGTCTCCAGTAATGGTGGCGTCGCCTTCATCGCTTCGTTAGGAAGAGGTCCCCAAGATGATCGTCGGGTGGCCTTTCATAACTTCGGCGTAGCCAGAGCGCCTCGCCGACATCATGGACTTAGCGTAGTCCAGCATCCTCCAAGTGCAATCCAACCTCCGCCCGGTGCAACGAGCTCTCGTCGCGGAATGGGAGAAGCTGCATGCTGAGGGCGAGAACCTCCAAGGCTGGGACGACCTTCTGAGGTCCAGGATCGCCGAGGTGATGGCGAAGTACCAGAAGGAGAGCAAGGAGCTGGAGCTGAGACACCACTTGGTGAAGGACCTGGACGCAATGTCTCAGAAGATCCTGGCCGACCCAAGGTGGCCAACGACACGGTCGACGCCCGTCTGTGCGCCCTTGAGGAGGGTCGAGAGGCCCTGGATCGCCGCAAAGCTGTTGTTGCTGAGCGAGAGGCTGCTGTCATTGAGCAAGAGGTGGCGGCCCAGACGATGATGGCATGGGCTGAGGGAGATCAGGATAGGCTGCAGTCCCGCCTTCAAGATCTTGAGCTCCAGGAGAGGGACTTGGCGCGAGATCAGGCAAAGCACTCAAATGAGCGTCAGGAACTTCTCCTGTGCGATCTCGACGTCCAAGCTCGAGAGTGCACGATGGAGCATCACGCCTAGGAGCTTGTTCTGCAGGAGCGTCAGCTGGCTCATCGTCTGGAAGCCGAGGGTAGGGCGATGGTGGAGACGGTGGCATCCTACATCCTGGTGTGCTTCCAGAGCCGGTACCCTTATCTGCCACTAGAGCCAGTTTTTGAAAGTCCCATTGAAGAGCGCGAGGAGACATCAGCAGTAGAGGTCAAGAATGTCGCCAAACATGTCATCGCGCAATTCACCAGGGACTGAGGCTGGCAGCCCATCTTTGTATCTGGAGTTCACCCTTTGTAAATATTCCTTAATGAATCTGAATTTGTGTTTGACTTTTTGGCTTGTCTTTGTTCTTCTCAACTGTTGTTCTGAGTCCTTAGCTGCGTAAGGGTTTGCAGAACCATTATCGAGCTTGTTAGTTTTTGAGGACCAATGATTGGACAATTGATATGGCTGAAATGTTGTCTGTTGACTTCCTGCCTATGGAACCCCCTTAGAGGCCTCTTGGTAGATGTGGTTAGTTGGTTGGGTACATCTACCACTCGATCGCAGGATGTCTTCGAGGAGCCCCAAGCGAAGCAGGGGAGTTGGAGTGTATTGCTTCAGTGTCGCCCACCATCATCACAACAGCGTCGACAGCGGACCCCTTGGAGGCGCCGGAGCTGGCTGCCCGGCGTCGACGGCAGGCCCCTTGGGAGGTGTCAGTGTTGGATGCTCCGGCATCGCCCATCATCTTTGCAGGAGCATCGATGACAGGCCCTTGGTTTACATGCTATCATAAAAGAACCATGTTAGCAACAAGAGTAGAGCAGGAGAGTTTACTCACTTATCCACGCTTGTTGCTGTCGTCGGCGTGAGCCGCTTGGAAGGTGCCGGAGTTGGCTGCTCCGGCGTCGCCCACCGTCTTCATAGAGACATCGACAACAGGCCCCTTGGGAGGTGCCGGAGCTAGATGCTTTGGCGTCATCCACCATTGTCGTAGGGACGTCAACGGCAGGCCCCTTGGGAGGTGCCAGAGCTGGCTGCTCCGGCGTCGCCCACCATTGTCGTAGAGACGTCGACGGCAGGACCCTTGGGAGATGCCGGTGTTGGATGCTTCGGCGTTGCTCATCATCTTCGTAGGAGCATCGACGGCGGGCCCCTGTTTTACACGCTATCACAAGATAACCCTGTTAGCAACAAGAGCAAGGCAGAAGAGTTTACTCACTTATCCGCACTTGTCGCTGTCGTTGACGTGCTGAGGCGTCGACGACTGGCCCCTTGCGAGGTGCTGGAGCTGGCTGCTTTGGCGTCGCCCACCATCATCGTAGAGACATCGACAGCAGGCCCCTTGGGAGGTGTCGGAGCTGGCTGCTCCAGCGTCGCCCACCATCATGGTAAAGACGTCGACGGCAAGCCCTTTAGGAGGTGCCGGTGTTGGATGCTCCGGTGTTGCCCATCATCTTCACAGGAGCATCGACGGCAAGCCCCTGGTTTATAGGCTATCACAAGAGAACCCTGTTAGCAACAAGAGCGAGGCAGGAGAGTTTACTCACTTATCCGCGCTTGTTGCTATCATTGACGTGCTGAGGCATCGACAGCAGCCCCCTTGCAAGGTGCCGGAGCTGGCTCTTTTGGCATCGCCCACCATCATCGTAGAGACGTCGAAGGTAGACCCCT
This sequence comes from Tuctoria greenei, assembly GCA_036927565.1. Classification (NCBI taxonomy): domain Eukaryota; kingdom Viridiplantae; phylum Streptophyta; class Magnoliopsida; order Poales; family Poaceae; genus Tuctoria; species Tuctoria greenei. The sequence goes on along the minus strand of JAYESD010000004.1, from coordinate 211,436,414 downwards.
TGGGAGGTGCCAGAGTTGGCTGCTCCGACGTCGCCCACCATCGTCTAGAGACGTCGATGGCAGGCCCCTTGGGAGGTGTTAGAGTTGGCTGCTCCAGCATCGTCCACCATCGTCGTAGAGACGTCGACGGTAGGCCCCTTGGGAGGTGCCAGACCTGGATGCTCCGGCATCGTTCACCATCATTGTAGAGACGTCGACGGCAGGCCCTTGGTGTACAGGCCATCACAAGAGAACCCTGTTAGCAACAAGAGCAGGGCAGGAGAGTTTACTCACTTATCCACGCTTGTTGCTATTGTCGGCGTGCTGGTACGTCGATGATAGGCCCTTTGCGAGGTGCCAGAGCTGGATGCTCTGGTGTCATCCACCATCATCGTAGAGACGTCAACGATAGGCCCCTTGGGAGGTGTCGGAGCTAGATGCTCCGTGTCGTCCACCATCGTCATAGAGTCGTCGACGACAGGCCCCTGGTGTACATGATATCACAAGAGAACCTTGTTAGCATCAAGAGCGAGGCAGGAGAGTTTACTCACTTATCCGCGCTTGTCATTGTCGTTGACGTGCTGAGGCGTCGATGGTAGGCTCCTTGGGAGGTGCCGGAGCTGGCTGCTCCGGTGTCGCCCACCATCGTCGTAGAGATGTCGACGGCAGGCCCCTTAGGAGGTGCCAGAGCTGGATATCCTGCACATATGATAGAAAGAGGTGGGACTAGTCTGCTCGCCGGTTTACATGTTCCTCTCCCTTAGCTTTGTCATGTCTTAATGTCCTAAACTGACGCACGGGGCTTGGGTATTTCGATGCGTTGGTGTTCTGGGGTTTGCCTCCCGCCGTCCTTAGGGTGTGAGCTTTCTGGCCCCAGTACTCGGCCGTAGCGCTGGGAGGCAGGGTGTGTATACTTAGGGTACAGGACCAGGCTAAGCAGTTTACACCCCCTGGACCTCCTACTCAGCACAGGCCTTTCCTGGGAAGCCTTCTTGCGCCCCAAAACCCTAATGACGAGAGCAGCCGGAAGAACCCCTCACACACTGCAGGTACCTCAAGTGAACCCACCTGCATTAGGATTGCATGACTCCTGCATAGGTGAGTTACAGAGCGTACAACCATGTATATAAAGGTAATATAAATAAAAGAGTCTAGTGCGATATGATCATAAAAATTAACGCTAATTTAAATGAATAATTTATTTAAGAAAACATTAAGTACAACAATGATTTTTTATTAGTATTCATAGGGGGAAACAAGCTTTTTACAAAAGGGGACAATGGCTTGCTTCCGGATGATGAGGGAGACAGGGTGTAAGGGCTTAGAGTTCAGGACCAAGCCACGCTGACTGCACACTCTGAATCTGACCCTCCCGGAGCTCGGTTGTCCTTAATGCTCCTCCTAGGTCCTATGAAAACCTTTACACTGTCCTACTAAGCTTAATATTTACAATAGGGGTGCCCAAAGCTCCAAAGGTAGCTGTGATGGTTGCGGGGCAACCTTGCTGCCGACAGCTACTAGAGGGGCGATGAGCGATCGTCCCTACTTCCTGCCGTGACCGCCCGCCATGCGAGCGGTCTGGGCAGAGCCGGTACTGAGTTTAGCAGCTTTGATGGGGGTGTCAGTGCTACTGGGAGGCTTCAGCCAGGGTGCAGCGGGTGCTCCGCACTGACATGAGTTTGGCAGAGGCTGACTTGATCCATCGACGCCAGAGACTGGTGTTTGGTCTGCTGTGAGGGCTTGGAGCTGCTCCAAGGCTAACACCGCAGCAGTGCAGTCTCCGTGGATCCTGAGGACGTCGGAGGGGGTTGGCATCTTCAGGACGAGGAAGCCGTAGTGGACTACAGCCGTGAATCGGTACAAGGCAGGCCTGCAGATAACGGCGTTGAAGGGGAGGCTGACATTGGTGACGTCGAAGAGGATGCTCTCTATCCTGTATTTTTTGGGTGTCCCGAAGGTCATTTGGAGATGGATGTTGTCATATGGGATGTCCCTGGTCCCAATCCCGAGAATGAGCTCGAGGTGATGAGCTTAGGCACCGAGATCTGCAGCTGCTCGAAGGCTACTCGGCTTAGGAGGTTGAGGCCAGTCCCGCCATCTATCAAGACGTAGTGGAGATTGACGTTGGCAATAGTGGGGGTGACCAGGAGAGGCAGAACCCCAGCCCCAGCCATGTCTTTGGGGCAGTCGGAGGCGTCGAAGCTGATTGACGTCTCCTTCTACCAGTGGTGCAGCGTCGGAGTGGGAGCAGGGGCTATTGAAGCCATTGCACGACGAAGGGTCTTGACCGCGTTTTGGGACACGGGATCCCAAGACCCTCTGAAGATGATGTGGAGTGTCTTGTGATGCTCGTGGTCGCTACTGGCATCAGAGTCCTCGTCTTGGTGGACCACTTTGACGGTCCACTCTTGCTTCTGGTACTCCATCTCCTCATCATCGTCGACCTTGGGGTCGACCTCCTGCTTGCCCCCCCCCCCCCCCCCCCCCCCCCGTTGGTGGAAGGGGGCACCGTTCGGGCGCTGCTGCGCCCACTCTTGGTAGCGTTCGGCGCATCTCTTGATCTCCCGGCATTCGCTCGTGGTGTGGTCGTGAGTCTTCTGCACCGGGTAGGGCTTGACACCGTTGTTAGTAGCAAGTGGCTGACGTGAGCGCTTGTCTGAGCATGGGGGTTTTCCCCCTCCGATTGTTGCTGTTGCGGCGACGGTAGACCCATGCAGCGGCTTGTTCTGGTCGCTGTCGGTACCCTGGGTACCGTATACCCCTTGAGATTGCAAAGATCTCAAGGAAATGTCATCTACTTGATTTGAAGACCTTTGAAGGCCTACATGTCAGATATAAACGGACCCACTTCCCCAACATGGTTAGTCCCAGGGTTGCCACGTGTACCATCGAACCGGAGATACCGCCCACCAGGGGGAAGCTCCGGGCTATGTACCATAACGGCACCCCCCGACCTAACCCCAGACCGAGGGAAGTTCCGGAACTTACACATGTCTGGTGGCACCGGACCTATCTGTTCCCCATAGTATGCTCCGGAGCTGCCACGTGTCCAACCGTCGGATCTTCAGCCTCAAACCTCCGGAAGACTCCACAACGGCTCTGGATCTTCAAAGGGGAATCAAGGACTTCAAGACCCTATTAAGTGTCATTAATACTATATTAATGACACACGATTGGACGACCTTAATTACCAGTAACGGTGCTGTCAAAGCCCGTAATTCGGTCATTAAGGGTAATTATGCGTACCAAATGTGTATCAATATCAGTAATCGCCAGTGCCACATGTCGGGCCAGGCCAACTTGTAACGGCATGTTCTTGTACTATAAAAGGACAGGCCGATGATACATAGGGGAGACTGATCTGACCTGCTCTGATCTGATCTGGTCTAATCGGCTCACACGCGCACTCAACTCACCTGAGTTGAGTTCATACATCCAATACAACACCAACACACCCCGTGGAGTAGGGTATTACGCTCAAGCGGCCCGAACCACGTAAATCCACGTCTCTCCTGTGTCATTTTACATTTCACATTCTTGAATCTCTGCACGCCCACACCGAACTTCAAACTCCGCAAACACTTTAGTAGTGTCGAGAGATCTGCCGGATCAAAACCACTGACAACTGGCGCGCCAGGTAGGGGGCGCCTGAGATTTCAAGAATGGTGAACTCAGCTGCTGGATCATCCAATAGTCATCCTACTGTTCAAGCTGCTGGGGGCAATCCCTCCAATATGTAGCCACCAGTAGGAACCTCAGTTCCAGTAGGAGTCACACTTCCACCACCGCCGCCTCCACCAGCAAATCAAGCTAGGCAGCGCGATGGTGAACCGGCGTCAATCACTGCATCGGAAAATCATGACAATCTGGAACACGCGCTCCATGCAGCACATGCTCTCCTTCAGCACCCACCAACTCTGGATGCATCTCAGGATGCAATGGAGCAGTGGAGGGCCGATGTGGAACACTTGGTTGTAGCAGCAGCCGACCGCATCAGCAACCAGGGTCCTCCTCCTTCAGGACGGGCCCTGTCGCAGCGATGGACCTTGTTTGGCAGACTTGGTCCGCACGTTTCCAACAACACGAGATGTGCTGCGTCACAGCAAGTGACGTCGTTGCCCTCCGGGGCGCGATGCACTCACACGGTATCAAGGCTTGCAACCCATGACCTCTGGGCGGAGGTTGATCGCTGATACTGTCAACAAGACGACCGAGTCCATATCGAGCGTGCTCGTGAAAGACGAGAAGCTCAGGACATTCCTGCTCCTGAAGGAGTAGGAGGAGGCTGTTCAGCCCTGGCCATGCATCTGCGTATGGTCAGGTGGCCACAAAAATTCCGGCCTCACCTGCCAGAGAAGTTTGACGGAACTGTTAATCCCATCGAATTTCTTCAGATTTACTCCACTGCGATCCTGACACCTGGAGGAAATGAGGCCGTAATGGCTAACTATTTTCCAGTGGCTTTAACTGGGACCGCCTGGTCCTGGTTTATGAGCCTTCCACCCAACTCCATTAACAGTTGGGAGGAGTTGTGCCGGCAGTTCACCGCCAACTTCGGGAGTTCATACACCCGACCATGCACTGAACTGGACCTTTTTGCAGTCGTGCAAAAAGGGGGAGAATCCCTGCGATCATTCATCGAGAGATTCTCTCAGGTACGAAACACTATCCCTTCTATCTCTAGAGCTTCTGTCATTGTGGCATTCAGACAAGACGTACAGGATAAGAAGATGTTGGAGAAACTGGCGATCAAGGAGATCACCAGTGTCACGGAACTCTTCAACTTGGATGACAAATGTGCCAGAGCTGCGGAGGGCCGTGAAATGCACTCCAAACCACCTCCGGAGGACCACAAGAAATCCTCCAAAGGCAAAGCTACTACCTCTGGGAGTGGCAAGAAGAAGAAAAATACCAACGGCAAGAAGAAGTCGTCGGCCGGCGCATCTAATGCTGCAGCTACTGCAGCTCCGGGTGGCCGGGGGCCACACCCCGAGAAGCGACCTCGACCGTCTTCTGAAGACGGTGGCAAACCCAAGGTGTGGTGTCCAATTCATAAGACGGACAGCCACAGTTTGGAAGACTGTCGGGAGGTCCAAAACCTTGCCGAGCGCTACAACAAGCGCCGGGAAGAAGTTCCTTTCCGACAGAGGGAAGGAAAACAAAAAGTTGACGAAGCTCCGGCTGAAGAGGAGTTAGGTTTTCAGGATCCCAAAAAGGTCCTAAAAGCCATCTACACCTCCGTCGACGACGATTCTGACATCTCTGACAACGAGCGTCGGAAGACCATGAACACCATTTTTGGTGGATCATGGGAAATCACCTCCCATCGCGTCCTCAAGACAATGCGTCGGGACATGGCCGCTGTAGCTCTTACAGCCAGGGCGGAGCCTCACCGGAAGTGGATGGACACAGCCATCACTTTTGATGCTTCAGACTGCCCTCGAAGCATGGTTGGAGCAGGCCAGTTACCTTGATGGTATCTCCTACCATCAATAACATTCAGCTCCACCATGTTATGGTAGACGGAGGTTCGGGGCTGAACCTCATAAGCTTCGAAGCTTTTACCAAGCTTCAGCTCCGACCTTCAGATCTTCACCCCTCCCGACCTTTCTCCGGAGTAGGTCCGGGAGCCATTACCCCACTCGGTGCTATTACTCTCCCCGTAACCTTCGGGACCCAGGAGAAGTATCGCACCGAGAAGTTGGTCTTTGACATTGCTCAGATCAACTTACCTTTCAATGCCATCTTGGGTAGGCCTGCCTTGTACAAATTCATGGCAGCTGCTCATTATGGCTACCTGGTGTTAAAGATGCCAACACCAGTAGGCGTTCTCCGGATCCGTGGAGATTGCACTGTCGGAGTAACTGCTCTGGAAGAACTTCATGCGCTTACTACGGCGCAAGAGGAGGACTCCAGGCAGGAGCAGGCTCCAAAACCCCCGAGCATTCGTCAACAAGGCTCGACTTCTGCACCTCGTGTGCAGCCAAGCGGCGACACCGACATTCCCGTCAAAGTCGTCCAAATCGGTTCTGATGTCGCTCAGACCACCCGTATATCGGGGGGACTGAATGACAAATAGGAACTCGCACTCATCGCTTTCCTCCGGGCTAATGTCGACGTGTTCGCTTGGCAACCGTCACAAATGCCTGGGAACCCCAGGGAAGTGATTGAGCACAATCTGAAGATCTACCCTGACGCCCGGCTCGTGCATCAGAAGCCTCGGAAGCAATCCGTGGAGCGACAGAACTTCATTCGACAAGAAGTGAAGAAGTTGCTCGAAGCTGGATTCATCCGAGAAGTCTTCCATCCAAAATGGCTGGCAAACCCAGTAGTTGTGCCCAAGGCCGGCGGGAAGCTTCGGATGTGTATTTACTACACAACACTAAATATGGCATGTCCAAAAGATCCATTCCCACTACCTAGAATAGATCAGATAGTGGATTCCACCTCCGGGTGTGAATTACTATGTTTCCTAGACGCATATTCTGGGTACCACCAAATCAGAATGTCTAGAGAAGATAAAGAGCATACCTCTTTCATCACAATAGATGGATTGTACTGTTATACGGCCATGCCATTTGGTCTCAAGAATGCAGCTTCAACCTTTGTATGAGCTATGTACAAAACTTTTGAAGAACTCATTAGAGACATAGTGGAAGTGTACATCGATGACATCGTGGTCAAGGTCAAGAACAAGGAGTCACTCCTTGACACCTTACAGGCTGTCTTCGACAAGCTGCGGGTCACCCGCACAAAGCTAAACCCAGACAAGTGTGTCTTCGGGGTTAGCTCCGGAAAACTTCTTGGTTTCCTGGTAAGTCACTGGGGCATAGAAGCTAATCCGGCAAAGATCAAAGCCATTGAAGACATGCGGCCACCAGCTCGCATCAAGGATGTCCAAAAGCTGACTGGATGTCTAGTAGCCCTCAGCCGGTTCATTTCAAGACTGGCGGAACGGGCACTTCCCTTCTTCAAGTTATTGAGGAAGTCCGGACCATTCCAATGGTCTGAAGAAGCAGAAAAGGCGTTCCAGGAACTAAAACAGCTCCTCACCACCCTACCAACTCTGGTAGCTCCGAACCCTGGTGAGCCTTTGCTGCTTTACAGTTCAGCAACTGACGAAGTCGTCAGTATGGTCCTGGTTGCGGAGAGACCAAAACTATCCCATACTTAGGAATCCAGACCCCTCCAGGAGGGTCCGGAGGTTCCTAAAAGCGAGTCTGGGTCCCAGTTCCCAGACTTGAGTCCACAAGAAGTTACTTCAGAAGACCCAGACCCCTCCGGGAGGGTCCAGGTCGCTTATGAAGAAGCTCCGGGTCCCTCCAGCAAGGACCTGGAGGTCCCCGAAGAAGGTCCGGATCCCTCCGGTAGGATCCGGGTCAATGAAGAGGAAGCTCCGGGCCCCTCTGGGAGGGTCCAGACCATCCAGCGCCCAGTGTACTTCATCCGTGAAGTACTTCATGACGCCAAGACTCGGTACCTAGAGGTGCATAAGCTGCTCTATGCAGTTCTTATTACCTCCAGGAAGCTTCGCCATTACTTCCAAGCTCACAAGATTTCAGTTGTGACTTCTTATCCACTTCGTGCAATCTTGCATAATCCCAATTCAATTGGGAATATGGAAAAGTGGGCAGCGGAATTGGCTGAATTCGATCTCGAATTCATTCCAAGGCAAGCAATCAAGAGTCAAGCATTGGCAGATTTTGTGGCGGAATGGACTCCCTCTCCATCAAACCCTAGGGGCCCCAGTGAGCAGAAGCCAGAACACAAGGCTCCGGTCTTCACCGAGCCTCACTGGACCCTATACTTCGACGGCTCCATGCAAAAGCAGGGAGCCGGAGCGGGAATCCTTCTCCTCGCACCAACCGGGGAGAAGGTAAAATACATGGTACACCTTGACTTCAAGGCGACCAACAACATGGCGGAGTACGAATCACTCATCTACGGACTAAAGGTGGCACTGTCATACGGTGTTAAGCAGCTGCTGCTCAAGGGAGATTCACAGCTCATCATTAAACAAGTGAAGGGTGAATGCTCCTGCAACAATCTCCAGCTAGCTGCTTACCTCCTTGAAGTCCAGAGGCTTTAGAAGGACTTCGAAGTCCTAGACCTCCACCATGTCCAGCGTGTCCACAACGCTGAAGCCGATAAACTCTCGACAAAAGCGTCAACCGGAGCTCCAGCTCCTGACGGAACTTTTGTCCGGAGGTTGTCAAAACCCACAGCTCAGCCTACCGAACTGAGCGAAGGGGGCGAGATCAGCATCCCGAAGCTGACCGTCCTGATGGCCCTGTTAACATGGCAGCCATCAAGGGTCGTAGGTGCTGCTGGAAGCTCCGAGCAACCCAGCACACAAGACTCAATTGCTCAAGTTAGCTCCGATGCATGGATCTTGGAGATCTAGAGCTACTTGAAAGACAACATCCTTCCTGACGATGATGTATCCGCTGACCGGATAGTCAGATTGGGTAAAAGATACACGTTGGTAGAAGGGGATCTCTACTGGCGCGGTGCCAACGGCTTCCTAATGCGGTGCATCACAAGGGAAGAAGGTTGCGAGCTCCTTGCAGAAATCCATGGAGGCGAGTGTGGGAACCACGCGTCTTCCCGCACGTTGGTCGGTAAAGCCTTCTGGCATGGCTTCTACTGGCCTACAGCACTCCAGGATGCAACTGAGCTGGTGAAGAAATGTGAAGCATGCCAATTTCATGCAAAACAAATTCACACACCGGCTCAGCCTCTACAGATGATACCCCCTACATAGCCCTTCGCCGTGTGGGGGATGGACATCTTGGGACCTTTCCCAAGAGCCGTCGGAGGTTACAAGTTCCTATATGTTGCCATTGACAAGTTCACCAAGTGGCCGGAAGCAACTCCAGTTGTGACAATAAACAAGCAATCTACTATCAACTTTTTGCAGTCCATTGTATGCAGATATGGAGTCCCAAACAAAATCATTACTGATAACAGGACCCAATTCACAAGCTCTGCATTTCAAGGATATTGCGAAGACCTCGATATTCAAGTTTGCTACGCCTCCGTAGCTCACCCGGCAAGCAATGGCCAGGCTGAGAGAGCAAATGCTGAAATCCTAAAAGGACTCAAAACGCGCACCTATGAGCGCTTGAAAGAGCATGGAGCCAACTGGATTGAAGAGCTTCCGCCCACTCTATGGGCCAATAGGACAACTCCAAACCGGTCAACTTGAGAGACACCCTTCTTCCTGGTTTACGGAGCCGAAGCAATCCTTCCTCCGAAAATGACCTTGGGGTCACTCCGGGTCTGGACCTTCGACGAGGCCACACAGGACCAGCTCCAGCGTGAAGACCTAGACCTCCTTGAGGAGGGAAGGTGCCAAGCAGCTGTTCGGAATGCCCGATACCGCCAAGCCCTTCGGCGCTATCATCAGTAGCATGTACACTACTGACAGCTCGAGGAAGGCGATCTGGTGCTACGGAGAATACAATCCAGAGAAGAGTTAAACAAACTCTCCCCTAGCTGGGGGGGACCCTTCCGAGTGATTAAAGTATCCCGTCCCGGAAGCGTTCGCTTGGCTACCGAGGATGGGACACCTCTCCCAAATCCTTGGAATATTGAGCACCTTCGTAAGTTCTACACTTAATATCACGGAGGTGAGTCTGTAGTAACTTGAGGTGTATGTTATAGAGTCATTGTACAGAGTCGGGTAGTTCCTCCGGGAGAACAGCTGGACCTTTCCCGGAAGGTCCGCAAAGTTCATGCAACACTTGTCACAGTCCCAGGACTAAAAGTGTGGCTAGCTACCCTGGGTCAAACGAGAAATGAAACACGCTTAGCCTGGTTCCGTACCCTAAGAGTGTACTTGTTTCCCCTGTACCCCGGACCTATAATGAAAGACATCTTCATGTGAAACAGACTCCACGTGCATTTATTTTGTACAGGCTCAACATTTTTTATTTTTCTCTTTCTTGTCTATAACAAAGTTGTGCAATTCTTAAGAAATTTTAGTTCGACCAGTTCATGTACAATTCGAGCTGTATTGTCAATTCTTTTGGATTCAAATATTATTCAGGGCCCACTCGCCTGAATGCTGCCAAGCCAATCTAGGGCCGGAGTGTGCTATCGACTTAGCCTGGTCAAGCACCCTAAGTACGCCACTCTACCTACACCCCGGCAGGCCGAAGTAAGGCGGGTCCAAGTACAATTGGATCTGGAAGAAAGAAGGCAACGCATTCGGTTGTATTCAGAATCGTGTTTGACCTAAAACTTTCTTGGGAATCGTAAGCGCGATGAAGTTATAGGCAAGGAGCAAATTTTACTATTTTTCTTGGCTTCAGTGTGCAGGAAAGATAAAGAATCCACGTTGATGGAGAAAAACCGGAGCTAACAAAGCCCCGACTCCCCCTAGGTGGCTTATAATCGATGTTAAACATTGAAAACGAGCATCACCGGAGCAACCAAACTCCGGTAAAGCTAGGGGGGGCAACCGTTGACGCAGAATAAAAGATGGTGAGAAGACCCCACAAGCGGAGTCTGCTGCCGACAAGCTACGCGTTGGCAAAGGTCACTGTCGGAGCCACTAAGCTCCGACACCTCGGAGGGCTAACTATCGATGCTCTACGCGTTGATAGGGACTATTGCCGGAGCTACTAAGCTCCGATAGTAGTCAATGCTGGAGCTTCTAAGCTCCGACAACCTCAGGGGGCCTTCACTATCGAAGACTTCGGACCTACACTCTACAAGTTCGAAGCAAACGAGTCTTCAACAAAACACAATATCCTCTTGGTACATGTTCACAATCAAATTGTGTACATCTACCAGGGGCCAAGTGAAGACAAAAGTGTTGAAGACAAAAAATGGAATTCACAAAATTTTGGATTTCATTCATCTGGAGACAAGGGATTACAAAATTGGGGAAGAAAAAGAGAGAATACAAGTGGGAGCTACAGAGATGGTCCTAAATCCTACGGAAGAACTGGGCGACCTTCTGAGCAACCTCCGACACGTTGGCTCGGGTGACTTCACCTTCTCCTTCGACGGGACCTTCAAGCACCGGGTCTATAGGGAGTTGGGGATCCCGGCTGGTGTAGCACGTCAGCACATACTCTGCGACGTTCTTCGCCAGGGATTGCCCCTCAACTTCCAACTGGTCCGCGATGACGTCACCCACCTTGGAGAGTTTGCCACCCACCAAGCTCAACGCTTGCAACGCCAGGTCCGGCTCTGGCTCCGGATCATCCGGATGCACGGGACTAAAGTCCATTGGTGTCAGCGCATCGTTGGCTTTGTTCAGGAACTCCCAAATCTGTAGGGAGTCCGCAGTCCTCAAGCCCTTCAGTTCCTCCAAGGATCTTTTGGCCGCCGCCAGTTCAGTATTCTCACGAGTAAGGTGCTCAACCTCTTTTGCATTTTGCTGAATCTTTTCAGGAACCTGCTTCTCGAGTTTTCCGAGCTCCTCCTCCCGGAGGTAGATCTTGTTCCGGCGGTCAACCAGGTCCTTCTCCCTGCCCCTAACTTTCTTCTCCCTGGCAGCGATGGCACACTCTTGCTGGTAGAGTTCCTGCCCTCGCACCCAGGCCTTCTCCTCCTCCTCAACACAACGCTCCTCCAATTTCTTGGCACGTTCCTCGAGGCCCTTGTCAGCCAGAGCCACCTTTTCGGCGAGCTCCTCCTCCCTCTTCAAGATGTCATCCCGTAGCTCTAGGAGTTTTTGCTCTTCATCTTCGAGCCTCTTCTCCCTCTCCTCAAGTGCCTCCCGGCGCTTGAGAGTAGTGTTAATGGCTTCAAGCCTTTCTTGGCGATCATCATCCGCACTATTAGCTGCTTTGGTCTGCTCATAAATGGCCCGGGATTGAGCGTCGAGGGCATGAGTCAAGCTCTCCCTATCATCCAATAATTTGCCCCAGTATTCCAGGCGGACCTTCTCCTGTTTGATCCACTACTTGTCGTCTGCCAGCCTCGACTGCGCCAGCTTGGTCTCGAAGTAGAGCCGGTTACGCCACCACCTAAGGGTTTGGCGCTCCTCTTCACGAGCCTTGCTGTCGTGGTAGAATGCGAGTTGGACTTGATGCAAACTGGAGCAAGTGTTGTCAATGGACAACGACGGGGGAATATAGTCTGGACCTGCTGGGGTCTCCTCCGCTGGTTCCAGCGGGTTCTCGCTTACAAAAATTGGGTCCCACTCCACAAGAGCGGTCCCCTGAGCCTCCACGGCACTAGGGCCGTCCTCCGGGATAGCCTCAGTTGCCACCAAGGAGGGTCTCGCAGAAGAAGTTCCGACCTCCGGAAGTGGTTCCGAAGGCTCTGCCGCCAGATCTTCATTTGCCCCCTCGGGCAGGGGGCTAGTGACTTCATCTGGGCACCCTGGCCCAGCAGCAGGCACCTCCGCCGTCATCACTTTCGGAGCAGGGGCAACTTCAGGCTCCGGCCTGGGCTCCTCCTCCGCTGATGGATCAGGTGTTGGCACCTCGACCACCATGGGTTCGAGTGCTGATGCCTCCACAACAACCGGCCCTGAGGCCAGAGCTTCAACCTCAACCGGCTCAGGCGCCGGAAGGTCTTCAACTGCAACCGACTCTGCAGCCAGATCTTCGATGGCAACCGGCTCCGAGGTCGGAGCTTCGGACGTAGCTGGCTCAACCGCCGGGACTTCCTCACCATCCGTCTCACTCGCCGGGACTTCAATAACCTCCGGCTCAACCACCGGGACATCGACAATTTTTGGCCCTAGGGCCGGAATCACTGCTTCCTCCGGCTCAACGGCCGAAGCTTCCATCATCTCAGCAACAAGACCCAGGGCTCCAACCTCCGGGGTAGGTGTTGCTGGTGCATCTTCTCTCCCATGGTCCGGCGCTACCACGGGAGTCTCAGGGGATGAGTCGAGGTCCATGACCACGACAGCTGGCACCGGGGCTGCCGCAGCTTCAGCCACCACTTGGGGCGGCACCGGGATAGGAGCAGAAGCCTTCGCACTCACAGCTTCAGCTGCTGTGGCTGAGGGTGGAACCTCACTCCTCTTCTTGGGGACGCTGCAGATGATGGATGAAAAAACTTAAAAAACAGTTACTACAATAAAACAACTGTCTGAGGTAAAGATTAAAAATTACCTCGGAAGGCTTCTGCACCAACTTGCATGTAATCTCTTTCCCGGGCGTTCTGGACTGACCATGGCTGCCGCCAGCGTGGTAGCTCCAGAAGGCCCCCCGGAACTTGTCGCAACTGCGGGCATTTCCTTATTCGAGGCCCCCCTCGACCGGGAAGGACCTCCGGACCCAGAGGCCTCAGCTGGCCCTGGTGCTGGAGTCACATGCCTGGAGCTATCACCCCAGGAAGACACTGTTGCAAGTGCAGTCACCGCAGTTGTAGAAGACCTCCCCCTCCGGGGAGAAGGAGCTGATGCAGAGGATGCAGGCCTGACGGACCTTCCGTCGGCATGCTTCAGCTTCCTCTTCCGGCTCGAGGGTTTGTCCGCCGGCTCCTTGCCCTTGCCGACGACTTCGGTCCTTGGCTTCGGGGCAGGGTCGGAGCCACCTTCAGAAGCCCCAGGGATCACCACCCTGGAAGTCGATCTTCTCTCAACGACACCAAGGTCGTCAAGCACCGGCATCGTCCACCGGAGCTCCCTGCTGAATTCTACTTCCACGTTCAGAGGGAGGAAAGCTGGTGGCGGGGTCAAGTCATCACCCGCGACGTCAATGCCGTGCTGGAACTTCTTGAGATGAAACTCCAAGGTCGCCCCCTCCATGTTGGATTTCAGCCCAGTCACGACCCGGTCGTCATTCATCACACCGTTGAGGGACCAAGCAAGTTTTTCTCTCCTCTTCAGTGGTGCCCACCTGTTGACCAGGAAATTGCAAAATACCGCCTGAGGAGTTAATCCTCCCTCCACACACTGGCGGATCCTGGTCAGAGCAGGGTTGAAGTTATCCGACAACACCGAAGCTTCACTCCAGACTGCAGTGTCGATGTTGGGGAGGCCTTCGGGCAGCTCCAGCTTCTCGTGCTCCTCCACCCGGATGACTATCCAGTCCTTCTTCCAATCATCCCACTTTCCAGAGAGAAACGACCGGAGGTACTTGAATGTGCACTTCTTGCACTTCACGAAGTAGTAGAAGCCAAGGTACTCATTACTCCTTCCGGTGGTATGGACGGTGAAGAAGGTCCGGAAAAGCTCAATGCAGGGGGGGATGCCCACCCACATTTCACAGAAGTGGACGAAGACAGACACTAGAAGAATGGAGTGGGGGCCAAGGTGGTACAGCTGCAGACCATAGAAGTCTAGCAGCATCAAGAAAAAAGGAGGAAAAAGGTGGGATCAACCCCACCATGGCGTACGCAGAAAAGTACACCATCTCGCCGGCGTGCTCCTTCTCGAATGGGAGCTCTCCCCCGACGCGGACCAGGCGGTTGAAGAAGTCCGGGGACCACCCCATGAGGGCCCGGACCTTCTTCAGGTCACCTTCGGTCTTCAAGCGGCTCTCGCGGAGACCCAACTCCATCGCAGCACAGCGAGGCAAGAGAGGAAAAGCAAGCACAAGTTGGGGAGTTCGAGCGCAAGATCAGATGAGAGGCGTAAAGAACCCTAGACAGTGCGCGCTTTCCTTCTTAAGTAAGCCCTTGCAACGCTTGGATGGAAACCGTAGGGAAGTCGAAGATACTACTAAAAAATTTAACCCTGTCGATGACAAGAGGGCCCGGGACCACCCTGACGATCAAGTCGAGGTTCTTACCCAGTTGAACGGTTGTTATCATGAAAGGCGGGAAGCCTGAAGGCGGCGCCCTGACAAGGCGCGTGGAACCGATATGATTTTCGTATCGGGAACCCGCAACCTTCAATTGCGTGAGATCCGCACGCCAAAGATCTCATTTGCTGCACCCGGGATATGCCACGCGGTGAGGATTTAACTCCAAAACTATCCCAGCGGCACATCTGAAGACCTTTGAAGATTCGGCTCAAAAGTCGAAGACACCTCCGGCGGAATGACTTCACCCAAGGGGTCTTCCATAGAGGTGGGCCCAGGGGGCCACTGTCGGTATCCTGGGTACTGTATACCCCTTGAGATTGCAAAGATCTCAATAAAATGTCATCTACTTGATTTGAAGACCTTCGGAGCCCCGCATGTCAGATATAAACGGACCCGCTTCTCCAACATGGTTAGTCCCAGGGTCGCCACGTGTACCATCGAACCGGAGCTACCGCCCACCAGGGGGAAGCTCCGGGCTATGTACCATAATGGCACCCCCGAACCTAACCCCAGACCGAGGGAAGCTCTGGAACTGACACGTGTCTGGTGGCACCGGACCTATCTGTTCCCCACAGTGTGCTCCAGAGCTGCCACGTGTCCAACCGTCGGATCTTCAGCCTCAAACCTCCGGAAGACTCCACAATGGCTCCGGATCTTCAAAGGGGAATCAAGGACTTCAAGACCCGATTAAGTGTCATTAATACTATATTAATGACACACGATTGGACGACCTTAATTACCAGTAACGATGCTGTCAAAGCCCGTAATTCGGTCATTAAGGGTAATTAAGCGCATCAAATGTGTATCAATATCAGTAATCGCCAGGGCCACATGTCGGGCCAGGCCAACTTGTAACAGCCTGTTCTTGTACTATAAAAGGACAGGCCGACGATACATAGGGGAGACTGATCTGACCTGCTCTAATCTGATCTAGTCTAATCAGCTCACACGCGCACTCAACTCACCTGATTTGAGTTCATACATACAATACAACACCAACACACCCCGTGGAGTAGGGTATTACGCTCAGGGGGCCCGAATCACGTAAATCCTCATGTCTCCTGTGTCATTTTACATTTCACCTTCTTGAATCTGTGCGCGCCCACACCGAACTTCAAACTCCGCAAACACTTTAGTAGTGTCGGGAGATCTGCCGGATCAAAACCACCGACGGTCGCCGCCCCAGTTCTTCTGCCGCTACCCGGGGTAACAACACTATCGTCGATCTGGTCGACTCTGCTTACTCCGGGGGTGGTATGGGTGTGCCAGTCACAGCCCTCGGCCACGCGGGCACACCGGTCAGCGATGGTGAAGAGCTCGGAGACCTCTTGCATGTTGTGCGTGGCAAGCTTTTCGAGCATCTTCTGATCATGCACTCCTTGCCGGAATTCTACTATGACAGAAGCATTCGGGATGTTGAGGATGGAGTTGCGTACCTTGGAGAAGCGCTAGATGAATGATCTCAACGTCTGCTTGGGTTGCTGGCGCACGACATGGATGTCGAGCTCGGTGCCAGTGCGCGTGTAGAAGTTGCCAAAGTTCATCGTGAACTGTCAGCAGAGCTCATCCCAAGAGGTTATGGACCCCTCGGGCAGGTTCATTAGCCATGACCTGGCTGAGTCGACCAGGGTGATGGGAAAGTAGTTTGTTAGGACGGGCTCATCCGCTCCTGCGGCAAGGAGCGTCGTGGTGTAGATCTTCAGGAACTCTGTTGGGTTGACGCTCCCATCGAACCATTTAGGCAGGTGTGGCCGGAACTTGCGTGGCCACGTCGCCAGTCGGAGGTACAGTGCCAAGGACATGCACCCTCTGATAGGCTTCACCGGAGGGGTGTACGGGACAGCATACGCTAGGGGGGTTTGTTGCGCCATGTGTGGCTGCTGTGGGGCCTGTGGCAAGTACTACTGCGGCACCTGGTGTATAGGGCAGTGCAGGGGTGCAGTCAACCCAACGTAGTCCTGGTTTGATGGTGGCTATGGAGGGTTTACCTGAGGTGCTCCTCGGACGAAGGACTCCTCCTGTTCTGGCCCTCGAGGCCTGTACTCAGCGTCAAGGTTGCAACGTCTCTCTTGTTGGCACTCGATGATGACACGAGCATCTAACTAAGCTTGATGACGGTAAAGCTCAACCCTCAGGTCCTCCGTGGGGATCTTGCCAGCACTGGTAGGCCTGGTAGATCTGGAGTCGGCAGTGCAACGGTTGATGGACGGTGTGCGTGACAGCGACACGTCACGCCTTCCCCTGTTGGGGGAGTTGATAGCCGCGACAACGAAGTGGTCGATATCTTGGACCCACTGCTGAGCCGCTCGCTGGGAAGCATTCAGTGACGGTGGGTGGTGGAGAAGAGCTCTGACTGCTGCCAGAGCGCTCTCCGGGCTTGCTGTTGACGGCGCCAGGAGAGCCAACTAGGCTGGGATATGTCCCGACGCGCCATCTTGGCCAGCCGTACCTGCACGGGGGCGTGCTACTCGAGCGACGGATTTGGTCACCAGACGATGGCCACGGAAACCGCCTTCCACGGGCCTGATGAACACCATGGTGATGAAAGCGCTACCACTTTTTTGAGGGAAAAAGCCCCTACCTAGCGCGCCACATGTTGAAGTGTTAATACGACACTTCCCCCGGATCTACTAAGGAGCAGCCCGCGGAGGTTCTTATTCGGTGGGTGTCGAAGTGTTAATGCGACACTTCCTCCAGATCTGCTAAGGAGCAGCCCGCGGAGGTTCTTGTTCGGTGGGTCTTAGACCTCAAACTAGTGTTCTAGCAGAAGAGTATGTGACACGGTGAGTTTTACGTGGTTTGGGCTGCAAGGAGCGTAACACCCTACTCCACGGTGGATTGTATTGCTGGTGAGTGTGTATGCGTGAGTGTGTGTATCAGGGATTCTTAGTCTCGTCCTTGTAGCGATGGCGGTCCGAGCCTTTTATAACCAAGACCGGACGCCTTACAAGTGGGGTCCCAGGGCCCGATAGGTGGTCCCAGGACAATCTTATCCTAAAGATCTAAGGCTTCTCGCATAAGCTTCCTCTGAGGGTGGCAATGGAGACTCGCCATCTTGCCGCCTCCCTTGTAAGTAGCCCACACGCCATTGCTAACGGTGGTAGAAGGTGTCCCATCAGTTTGTCTTGTTGCCGCAAGCTACCCACTTGGCTGAGTGGGATAGGCCTGCAGCGCCTTCACTGTGATGCGATTGTTCATAGCGGTCTCTGACCGTTGGCGTGCCCCACATCGTGCGCCAGGGGTGGTTGCGGGTCTTCAATGCTTGACTAGAGCGGAGCGCTCCACCTTTTAACTCTCACACATTACCGTCTGGGGCGAACTACGGGGCACGTGGCAGCATCAGGGCAGGTCCTCAGAGGGAAGGCTTGCCCCGGTCCTTCGTGACGCGTGGCGGCTCCGGGGCTCCCCAGGGTATGTGGCAGCTCCATGCTTTTTCCCTTGAGGGGTGCTGGTCCTTGCGCTCTGTGCCACGTGGCTATCTCGGGGGCGCTCCCCCAAGGATGGGTGAGGTCTCGTCCCTACACGTGGCATCTCGGGAGCCCGTCACACCGGAGGGGCCAAGTCCCATCTCAAGGCTTATGTGACAGCGCCGCACTTGATCTTTGAGGGAGGCAAAGGCCTTGGCGCCTATAGAACACGTGGCGCCTCCGGACGCGCCTCGCTGTCTTCATCCTGTGTGCGAGGGTACCACATCTGCAGGGTACCGACAGTGGCCCCTGGGTCCACCTTGGGGCGTGGTGAAGAGCCCAAAGGTGGATCCCTTTTCATGTCTTCCCGCACACTTCTTTAAATTCTATCTTAGACAGTCGAAGTAGTGGGTGCTTCTGCCAATCGTCGCCATGCCGTCCTCTTCCAGTTGAGAGACTACGACAATAGAATCTTTGTTTGCTATAATATCTTTGTCTTCTGCTGCACCTTTAACCGTGACGGTTCCCAGTGCAGCTATAGCACTTTTGTTTTCTTCACCATTATGGGAGTCGCCTCAGAGGCTTCCCCGGACGGCTGACCGACTGGGCCAGGACGTCAGTGTGGGAATGTAGGGCCCATTGTCATGAGTGTCGGGTGTTGATCGGTGCGGTCTGAGCCTTCCCTCGGAGTACTCAGACGCTGCGGGGGTGATCAAAAGGAAACCTTGTTAGAGGAATGATTCCTCCCTTACTCAATTCCTGAAGTCTGAGCTTTCGTCTTCTTCCTCGAGCGTCCGATCCTTCTTCACCTCTTTCACCAAAGCTCTCACCTTAGCTTTCTCCAATGACTTCCCCGCTGCCTCCTTCTCGCTTCCAATCGGCCGACAGCCTGTTGTCGATGCGACAACTTCTTGGCTGGTTGGCGGCGGAGTATGCGTGGATCTCCCACCCTTGAAGACCTGCGCGAAGACGAGACCGTCCTCTTCACCGCGTACGTGTCTGCGGGGCTTGGGCTTCCGCTGTCGAGGTTCTTCCTTGCAGTGCTAGAGGAGTACGGGTTGCAGCTTCACCATCTGTCGCCAAATTCCATCATAGTGCTCGCGGTGTTTGTCCACTTCTGTGAGGCGTTTGTGGGCTGCAAGCCAATGGTGGAGATGTTCCAGTTCTTCTTCATAATGAAGACCACCGAAAATAGCGAGACGACCCAGTTGGGTGCTTACTACTTTCGGCACCGGGACAAGACCTCCCATTCCTACATTCCTTCGCTCAAGGGAGGCAAGTGGAAGACCTGGAGGGAAGATTGGGCGATCGTGCGGGTCGAGGCCCATCCCATGCTAAAGATGGCTTCTGAAGGTCTGACCTCTGATCCCACCACCTAGGAAGCCTTCCAGGGGTTGACGAAGGAGTACACGTCTATATTGAGGAGGATTAAGTCTCTGGCGCATAAAGGCTTGACTTTCCTGATGGTGCTGGCCGACTTCTTGCGCCGCCGCATCGCCCCTCTTCAGAAGCGTCAGTACGGGGCCTGGTACAATCTTGGCACCCATGATCGGTGCCGGTTGGATCTGGATGACCCCACCCCAGAGGTGTTGGAGGGCTTGTTGAAGGTGGTAACCTTCGATACGGTCGATGACAAGCACATCTCCATTCCAGACAACTACCAGCCACTCTTCACGACTCTAGAATTTAGAGGAAAATTGCTGAGCTCGATGCTGGCGATCAATGCGTTCGGAGTTACCCGCAGGCACCCTGAGGAGACGTCCGGGGCTTCCGCAGTCTTGGCGCGATGTTGTGCCATGACGCGACCAAGGTCGGGGTCCTCCTCGCATTCTTCGGAAAGGGCGGAGGTAGGTCCCCCAGCATCTTCTGTCAGGCTGGTCAGCAGCCGACCAGAACCAGCTCTGTCGTCGAGAAAGCGTTCTCGCCTTCCGGCTGCAGATTCCAATACCACTGTGTCGAAGAAGCAGAAGCTGTCGCGGGGGGACGGTACCCCCATCTCCCCTCACGATGGGGCGAGTGCTGCCGATGCTCCCATTGTCAACTTGTTTTCTGACTCCAGCGGTGGCTCCAGTTCTCTAGGAGGCGTAGAGGGGTGTGCGCAGGGGATCACGCCAGTGCGGGTCAATCAATAGTCGGAGCTAGAGACGACGATGCTAGCTTTGTCGACAGGCCCCAGCGACCTCGATCTATCGTTCGAGGTGGAGGGCCAGGGTCACTAGAGTGGTCTAACCCGTGGGTGAGGCGTGGCTTCTCCCTCTGCCTTTTCCCTTCTTTCCTTTTTCTGTTCTGATGGAGTTTTATCTTAGCTTTTCAGGGCGTTGTCAGACGACTTGCTGCCCTTGGTGCTTTCAGGGGTGGGCTTGATAGCCCCTGCCCTTCCCGCAGTGTAACACCCTCATTTTCATGCATCATGTCCTACATACATTCATATACATGTTTAACATTAATCCACATAAAGAGGAACGAGTTTAAAATTGATTTGGAACAAAACTGCACTTAAAATGCTAAAAAGTGTGGACTAGTCCGATTTTGGTGAGGACTAGTCCAATTTCTCTCTGACCTCGGTCGAACTTGTCTATTTTTGTTGCAGACTAGTCCGATTTTGCCTCTGAACACTTTCAGACTTGTCCGGTCTTATGCAGACTAATCCGGTGTTCCAAGAATCCTTGAAAATTTGCTAAGTCCCTGGACTTGTCCGGACTAGTCCGGTGTTCCAGCGGACTTGTCTGTTTTCCTCTCTCACTAAAGTCGGACTTGTCCGATTTTTGGCCAGAGTTGTCCGATTTCTCTCTAGACAACTTCGGACTAGTCCGGTCCTTTTCGGACTTGTCCGATATTTCACGACTCTGAATTGATCTTTTATTTTACGACTTGTTTCTTGGGTTTCACGTTAAGTGGGCCTAGGGATGTCGTGCCTAACTCTTTTAAAGCCCATGTGGGACTCTAAACCGGCCCCTACTCATCTCAAACTCGAAATCCATCTAACCCTAGCCTCCACCTCTATATAAACAACCCCACCCCTTGGCTTGACATCTATTTGCCACTTTTCCACCCCACCCAAACCCTAGTTCGTGGGGAGCCACCATCAAGGAGGGAGGAGGAGATCCCAAGCAAGAAGAAGAAGAGGAGGAAACGAAAGAGGATCAAGATCTCCATCAAGTTTCATTCTTCATCACCAATTCATCTCCAAGTTCATCACCAACCCCAGATCGTCAAGATCCAAGTGTTGCCCCCAAGATTTTTGGTTCCTTGGAGTCCTAAACACCTGGTATACCTTCTATTATCTTTTTTCTTACGTGAATTCAACCCCAAGTCTCCAAATTCACGTCGATCTAGAAAACCCTAATACGCTGATCTCGCAAAGTGCGGACTTGTCCGGTCCCTAGCGGACTAGTCCGATTTTCCTGGTTAATTTCTGTTGAATTAATTCTAAAATTAGATCTAATCACATCCAAACCTGTATAAAATTGTTATAATATATTAGAACTAGATAGTGATCATTTAAAAGCAATCTATTAACAAGTTCTACCTTGCATTTGCATTAATCATGCATGTCATGTCATATTGAGTAATATTGTGCACTCTTTGATTGTGTTTCTTGTTTGTATGTTTATTGTGCGGATTAGATGGATTTGCGCTAGAGAGTGCCGCGGAGGATCTCCAGCACCAAGAGTCTGAAGGCTTTGACTCGAATCAATCCCAAGAGCAACACAAGTGTCCTTGAAGCATATTGATCCTGTTTTGAAATAAATGTTTTGATTGCAAATTGCATGCTTGTGTCAACTTGATGGGAAATCCTATGGTACGAAGTTTACTAGCTTTGTTTAACCACCCTTGTCACCTGGAATATATGGTAGAGAGTCGGGATGGGATTTTTACATTTTTGCTTCGCTTAATTAATTGGGATGGAAGAACAACTACACTACTTAATTTAATTATGCATTAATGAGATTGTGGTTGACATGAACTGGTTAAATCTGATATGATAATGGGTGATCTAAGCAAGACTGGTATGTGGATGGGTTGGATGTTATGGTGGTTTTGCTTGCTTTAGATCTAAGGACCGGTTCGTGGAGCGACCATCCAGGATTTACAGTGCCGCCACGAGGCCAAGTATGGGTTTGGCGTAGCTGATTAATTAGGGATTTGCCAGTGCTATTTGGACCATTAAGGATGCTCGGGCATGGAGTAGTCGGATTGGGTTCGTTGATGATTGGTGGGACTACCCTGGGATCCGAATGGCTCAAGAGGGGTCCCTTGGTTGAAGATGTGCTCAGTTGGAGGCATCGCCACCGGTGAAACCTCAGTGGGGTCTAAATAGGCTAGTAATCCCTTTTTAAAGGCTATTTTGTGATCTCTTGGCCACACACCTACGGAAGTGTGAGACGGCATAATTGAGATTCTATAGTCATCGAAAGGTGATGAAATCACAAACACGTGGGTAAAGCGGTACAACCTCTGCAGAGTGTGTCTAAAACTATCATGATAGTCGTGCTCCCAGTTATGAGAAACCTGGACCCTCACATGATTAGAGGAAGATTGGGATTTGAGATGGTTATGGTTGGTATTATGGTTATGGATGGTTACGAATTAATTTCTGGTATTGAATATGGATATTGGTATATGATGATGGATATGGAATATGGACTGGTATTATGATTACTATATGTCTTATGATGGGTTTATTCACATACATATAATATATTGCTTTTCAAATGTTTTAATGTACTTTTCAGCACTTAGCCATTATTATTGTCGTCATTTTAATCAGCTACATGTCATACTTTCCACACTTGCTGAGTACGACATGTACTCACTCTTGTAACCTCCCCCACCCCCCCCCCCCCCAACAGTTGCAGGTCAGGATTGAGAGTTTAATGGTGATAATGCGGAGTTCTAGGCCGTGTCTACCATCAGCTTTGCCTGTGGTGTTGTTTGGAGCTGTGCTACCCTATTGTTTATGTTGCCTAGCTGTTTAGTTTGCTTAATTAGTTTATTTCTGCTGCATTAGTTGAACTTGTCATCAATATTCATTAGAGCTTGTATTCGAGCATAATATGGTTTGTGTAATAAAATTTGGTTAATTAATCTTGTTCTGGGGTAATTTTCTGTATATCGTTTGTGATGCACTTGTGTATGTGTGTTGAACATCCTCGGCACACATATGCGTTCACTTGGTTCATTTTTCAGAATCGGGTGTCACACGCAGCTGGAATGGGATCTGCCATGCTGCATCTTCGCCCGAGGGTGCTTCAGCCTTAGGTGTCGTTGATGACTTTGCACCCCCATCCGACAAGGCGGGTGTGGCAGAAGCGGCGCCAAGCGTGGAAGTGCCAGGCGAGGGGGTGCTTGCTGGAGAAGGCGCCAGACGAGGAGGTGCCCGACGAGGAGGGGGCTACCTTGGTCGAGGTTGTATCCCTTGGTGGGGCTGACCCGCCGGACGTTGAAGCAGCGTCGGCGCATGATGTTATAGTCACGCAACATGGCAACTTGCCACCGGCGGACGGTGATGTCTTTAAAGCGGAGGAGGGGGCTTCAGTGCCGCGCAGCGGTGCGACGGCTCTTGGGGCTTTAGCCGGGGAACCTTCTGGTCCCCGGGAGCTGGTGTCTATCGTGGAATTGGCAGGAGGGGTGGAGGGGAAGCCGTCGGTGGTGACAGTTGAGACAATCCCTCTTGTTGATGCTATTGCCGTGGCCCAATCCATCTTGCACCAGACGTAGGCTGCTCTCGCCCAAGTGTGGGATCAGCTTGCGGAGGAGTGGCACTTGTGAAGCTGGTCAATGCAAAGAACAAGGAGCTTGAGGTGAAGGCCTTGAAGGCCCATGTTGCCGCCGACGCCCGCCTGAAGCTGTGCGAGGATCAGCGGCTGTAGTTGGTCCGCTACAAAGTTGTCGTAGCTGACGCGGAACGGGAGTTGGCGGCGAAGGAGGAGGAGGTCCCCCGAGGCCTGGAGGAGAAGCGTCGGGTTTTGCAGGACCTGGAGCTCGTCATCAAGCGTCGGGAGGACGATCTGGAGTGTCATTCTCGGGAGCTCGCCGACCAGGAGGAGACTGTGCAGAGAGAGACGGAGAGACTCCAGGCCTCCCGTACGGCCGAGGCCCAAGGGTTCCGAGACTTTCTGGCCCGTGCTGGGGCAGTGCTAGAACCCTCGGCATTGGTCCCGTGCTGCATCGGGAGCCATCTCAGGGGGTGGCCCAGCTGCTTCCTACCTTGGAATCCCTCTGTTCGTCGTTTGGGTAGGTGAACACCGTCCTCGCAAGGCGGCTGGAGGCCGAAGGAAAGGAGATGGCTGAGCTGGTGGCCTTCCACGTCCTGGTATGCTTCCGAAGCTGGTACCTGAAATTTCGCTGGAGGCGGTGGAGAAAGCTCCCCTTGATGAGCGGGAGGATGAGGCTAGGGCCAAAGTCCAAGACCTTGCCAGGGAGGTCGCTTCTTTGTTCCAGTGGAGTTGAGGCTGGCGGCGCCTGGGCGCAAGGCTTTTGTATCGGGGGATGGCCCCCTAGTGTAAATAAATGTTTATGAATTTAGATTCATGTTGTTTTGCTTGTTGGCTTGTCGCGTGCTTTCAAATTGTTCCCTCAATTCCTTCTCTTGAGTAAAGTCTTGAAGAGCCTTTGTTCACGTCGTTAGCCTTTTAGGGACCAACGCTTGCACAATTGACGTGACCGGCTTGTCGCTAGATGACTTCCTGCCTATGGAATCCCCTAGAGGCCCCCTGGTAGGCGTAGCCAGGTTGTTGGATACGCCTGCCATTTGAATGCAGGATGTCTTCGACTGGCCCCAATCGGAGTGAGGGAGTATGAGTGTTGTCGTTGCTGGCAGCCGGAGTTGGCTGCTCCGGCTCCGCCCTCCATCGTTGGGAAGTCATCGACGGCAGGCCCCCCTGGGAGGTGCCGGATCTGGGTGATCTAGCGTTGCTGAAAGTGCATCTAGGCATTCCTTGTTGGTTTTGGTGGATTTATGACAAGCAAATGAGATCCTAACCAAATTATTGAGATGATCGTGGGTTTCGATGAAAATATGAAGTAAGCACAAAAAAAGGATGTGATGAATCAAGTTGAAAGGAGCTCAAGAAATGATTATAATACTCTTTGTGTATGGTGTGTGTTGGAGAAACACACCCCAAGAGCTCAAGCAAATTTTAATCACTCTAACTGCACAAAGTTACACAGGTCCGAACTAGTCCAATTTACCTTGGACTAGTCCTGTTTCTCTCTGTCCAGAATCGGACAAGTCCTCCCAGAGCGGATTTGTCTGCACAGTCCAGTTTCCACAGACTGGACTAGTCCGATATCACCATGGACTAGTCCGATATCTGTCTGACTAAGATCGGACTAGTGCTCCCCAGTGCGGACTAATCCTCAGTACTTCACAGTTTGCACGAAGTCGGACAAGTCCGATATCACCACGGACTAGTCCAATATCTTTCTGACCTAAATCGGACAAGTCCGATATCTGCACGGATTAGTCCGAAAACCTTCTGACTAAAATCGAACTAGTCCTCCAAGTGCGTACTTGTCCTCAATTCACTAAGGGTTCACAACAACCAGACTAGTCGGATATGTGTCGGACTAGTCCGATCATCTGCAGAGACAAAAACAGACTAGTCCGCCCAGGGCCGAACAAGTCCGATATTTCAGGACACTTAGGGTTTCCCACACTCCGCACACCGGACTAGTCCAGACTCCACCACGGACTAGTCCGGACATCGCGAACCCCAACGATAACCTTTGGATAGGGATGGCAACGGATTGGGTTCGGGTCGGGTAGAGCGAATACCCGCCCGAAATGAAAACATGCACGGGTAAATTTTTGTACTCGAACCCACGGGTAAAATATAGCACCCGTACCCGTACCCGGCGGGTTTCTAGCGAGTTTCGGGTACTTGTCGGGTACCCGCTTTTAATATCCCAAATAGCCGGGTTGAAATCAAAGCTGCAGTAGGGTTGGGCGTTGGTGACCATACCTCCTCGTTGCTAGGTGACATCAATGGTGGCAGGGTGCAGAAGCCAACGACAGGGCCAACTGCAAGCGGTAGCGAGGTCGGGAGATGGCACCAGGGGTGGAAGGCGGCACCGGGGCCAGCTACAGGTGGCGACAAGGACAGAAGACGGTGTTGGAGGCACCGGGGCCACATGCCGACGACGGTGATATCTAAAGACAGAGGTGAAGGCCGGAGTCGCGGGCGACAGCACGCGATGGTCGGTGCAAAGTCGGCAGCAGTCACCGAAGTGGCAAAGTCGAGCCGTGCCACGCTCCAGCAGCGCGCCTCTCCATCGTGTCAGGTCGGGGGTGGCGGCAAAGGTCGGGCACTCTGGCAGCGAGCGGCCAACGACATCTAGTTTTTTCTTGGTCTACACCTCTGCCCACTGCTCGGTCCAGACTCCAGCCTACAGGGATCGGGATTGGTCTGATTGCAATGGATGGTGGACGTCTGAATATCGTGAATAACTAGTTGCCTGGCCTTGTGGGCCATGAATTTTTTTAACTATTCCGGGCTGAGTTTTTTATGGGCCACATCTAAATCATACCAGTATTTCGGGTACCCGACAGGTACTCGCGGGTAAGAAATAATACCCGCACCCATACCCGCAACACATCGGGTCGGGTACGGGTTGTACTCACGGGTAAAAAAATCCATCCGTACCCGCACCTGTCGGGTACCCATACCCGCGGGTATAATCGCCATCCCTACCTTTGGAAACCCTAGTATAAATAGAGGTGCACGGCCCAAATATGAACTCTCTCGACCCCCTGCACCGTCACACCCTCCAAGAGCCTAGAAAACACGTCTCTACACACAATCCAACGCAAGAAAGATCAAATCATTGAGGATTAACCATATATCAAAGGAGAGACACGTTCTTCACGACTTGAGCTCTTGGGTTTGATTCTCTCACACACTCTCACTATTTCATTGCATACTTTTGAGTGTGTTTGGCGGTGTTTTGAATTGTAAATCTTGGGGAGCCCTCAACTTGTGAGAAGGCCCCTTGAACACGGTTATTCTTACACCTTTGTGATTAGTGGAAGAGAATCGGCCTCCATTGCGATTCGACGAGGGTAGGGTTGGTGAAGATCCGGTCCTTTCATGGGCTCCTCAATGTGGATGTAGATTTCCTCTGTGGAATCGAACCACGGGATAAAAATCATTATGTCCTTTGTTATTGTTCTTAATATTCATTGAAATCTATGGTTCAATCAATCTAGTTTAATTTACGTTAAAACTTTGAATCTAAAGTAAACTTGTGCTACATATAGTTTCGTTGAAACATTACACTCTATTTGTAACCCAATTTCCGCTGCGTAGAGTACCTGGATCGAAGTCACTGATCAAATTGATTGATCTAGTTCGCACACACTGGACTAGTCTGCACACATCCGGACTAGTCCGATTTACCTGTGTTTGATCAGTCTGCTAAGTGTTTTTAGGTTCCGACTAAAAGTACAAAAAGCCTATTCACCCCCCTCTATGCTACATTCAGTTGCCTACCACCGTCGTGTAGTCGTGGAATGCTGGCGTCAGGACGTCAGTGACAGGCCCCCTGGGGGGAGCCGGAGCTGTATGCTCCGGCGTCGCCCACCATGTTCGTAGGTACGTCCGCGGCAGGCCCCTTGCGAGGTGCCGAAGCTGCATGCTCCGGCGTCGCCCACCATCTTCGTAGAAATGTCGAAGGCAGACCCCTTGGGAGGTGCCAGAGCTGGATGCTCCGGCGCCGTCCACCATCATTGTTGAGACATCGATGGCAGACCCCTTGGGAGGTGCCGGAGCTGGATGCTCCAGCATCGCCCACCATCTTCATGGAAACGTCGACGGCAGGCCCCTTGGGAGGTGCTGGAGCTAGATGCTCCAGCGTCGCCCACCATCTTCGTGGAAACGTCGACGGCAGACCCCTTCAGAGGTGCTGGAGCTGGATGCTCTAGCGTCGTCCACCATCGTCGTAGAGTTGTCAACGGCAGGCCCCTGATGTACATGCTATCGCGAGAGAACCCTGTTAGCATCAAGTGCGGAGCAGGAGAGTTTAGTCACTTGTCCGTGCTTGTTGCTGTCGCTGACGTGTCGGAACGTCAACGGCAGGCCCCCTGGGGGGTGTCGGAGATGTATGCTCTGGCGCCGCCCACCATATTCGTAGAGTCATCAACGGCAGGCCCCTGGTGTACAGGGTTGACGGTCTGGGATGTCGATGGCAGGCCCCTTGCGAGGTGCTGGAGCTGGATGCTCTGGCGTCGCCTACCATCTTTGTGGAAACGTCAACAGTAGGCCCCTTGGGAGGTGCCGGAGTTGGATGCTCTGTAGTCGCCCACCATCTTTATGGAAACGTCAACAGGAGGCCTCTGGTGTATAGGCTATCGCGAGAGAACCCAGTTAGCAACAAGTGCGGGGAAGGAGAGTTTACTCACTTATCCACGCTTGGTGCTGACGTTGACAGTTTGGGACGTCGACGGCGGGCCTCTTGCGAGATGCTGGAGTTGTATGCTCCGGCGTCGCCCACCATCTTCATGGAAATGTTGACGGCAGGCCCCTTGGGAGGTGCCGGAGCTGGATGCTCCAGCGTCGCCCACCATCTTTGTGGAAATGTCGACGGCAGGCCTCTTGGAAGGTGTCGGAGTTGGATGCTTTGGCGTCGTCCACCATCATCATAGAGTTGTCAACGGCAGGCCCCTGGTGTACAGGCTATCGCGAGAGAACCCTGTTAGCAACAAGTGCGGTGTAGGAGAGTTTACTCACTTATTCGCGCTTGGTGCTGAGGTTGACGTCTGGAATGTCGACGACAGGCCCTCTGTGAGGTGCTGGAGCTGGATGCTCCAGCGTCACCCACCATCTTCATGGAGACGTGGACGTCAGGCCCCTTGCAAGGTCCCAGAGCTGGATGCTCCGGCGTAACGTGCTTTGTATGTCCTGCACAAATAACAGAGGTGCATATTGTTTTGCTCGCTGGTGATCTTTTCCTATCCTTAAGCATTGTCATGTCTTACAGTCCTGGGCTGGTACACGGGATTTGGGTAATTCTTATTCGTGGTGTGAGCGTCCTGGCCCCCGGTACTTAGCCGCAACACTGGGAGGCAAAGCGCACACGCTTAGGGTACAGGACCAAGCTAAGCATGTTGCGCGCTCTGGACCTCCAGCTCAGCGTTGGCCTTTCGCGGGGAACCATTTGGCACCACAGGACCCCAAGTAAGAGGGCAGCCGCGAGGTTCCAAGACACCTTGCAGGTACCTCAAATACATCCGCCTGCAGCAGTGTTGCATGACTCTACTAGGGGTGATATAGAACAAATTTCACCAAGTATATGAAGACAATATACGAAATATGAGAATAGCTTGATCGATCACAAAATTAACAGGTAATTTTTGTAACACCCTCATTTTCATGCATCATGCCTTGCATACATTCATATACATGTTTAACATTAACCCATAACAAGAGGAACGAGTTTAAAATTGATTTGGAGCAAAACCGCACTTAAAAATGTAGGAAAGTGCGGACTAGTCCGGTTTTGCTGAGGACTAGTCCGATTTCTCTCTGTCTAAAAACGGACCTGTCCGTTTTTGCTGCGGATTAGTCCGATATTTGCCTCTGGACAACTTCGGACTTGTCCGATCTTGTGCGGACTAGTCCGGTATTCCATGAATCCTTGAAAATTTTGTTAAGTCCCTGGACTTGTCCGGACTAGTCCGGTGTTCCAGCGGACTTGTCCGTTTTCCTTTCTGACTAAGATCGGACTTGTCCGATTTTAGGCCAGAATTGTCCAATTTTCTCTCTGGACGACTTCGGACTAGTCCGGTCCTGTCCGGACTTGTCCGATATTTCGCGACTCCGAGATTGACCTTTTGTTTTACGACTTGTTTCTTGGGTTTCACGTTAAGTGGGCCTAGGTACGTCGTGCCCAACTCTTTTAGAGCCCATGTGGGACTCTAAACCGGCCTCTACTCATCCCAAAACTCGAAATCCATCTAACCCTAGCCTCCACCTCTATATAAACAGCCTCACCCCTTGGTTTGACATCTATTTGCCACTTTTCCACCCACCCAAACCCTAGTTCGTGGGGAGCCACCATCAAGGAGGGAGGAGAAGATCCCAATCAAGAAGAAGAAGAGGAGGAAACGAAGGAGGATAGAGATCTCCACCAAGTTTCGTCCTTCACCACCAATTCATCTCCAAGTTCATCACCAACCCTAGATCATCAAGATCCAAGTGTTACCTCCAAGTTTCTTGGTTCATTGGAGTTCTAAACACCTGGTATACCTACTATTCTATTTTCCTTACGTGAATTCAACCCCTAATCTCCGAATTTACGTCGATCTAGAAAACCCTAATCTGCTGATCTCGCGGAGTGCGGACTTGTCCGGTCCCTAGTGGACTAGTCCGATCTTTCTGGTTAAATTGTGTTGAATTAATTCTCAAATTTGATCTAATCGAATCCAAACCTGTATAAACTTGTTAAAAGCTATTAGAACTAATTAGTGATCATTAAAAGCAATCTAGTAACAAGTTCTACCTTGCATTTGCATTAATCATGCATGTCATGTCATATTGAGTAATATTTGTGCACTCTTTAATTGTGTTTCTTGCCTTGTATGTTTATTGTGTGGATTAGATGGATTTGCGCTAGAAAGTGCCGCGGAGGATCTACAGCACCAAGAGTTTGAAGGCTTTGACCCTAATCAACGGCAAGAGCAAGGCAAGTGTCCTTGAAGCATATTGATCCTGTTTTTAAAATAAATGTTTTGTTTGTAAAACTGCATGCTTGTGTCAATTTGATGGGAAATCCTATGATAAGAAGTTTACTAGATTTGTTTAACCACCCTTGTCACCTGGAATATATGGTAGAGAGTCGGGAAGGGTTTTTACCTTTTTGCTTTGCTTAATTAATTGGGATGGAGAAACCAACACTACACATTTAATTATGTATTAATGATATTCTGGTTAATGTGAATTGGTCAATATGGTATGGTAATGGGTGATCTAAGCAAGCCTGGTATGTGGATGGGTTGGATGTTATGGTGGTTTGCTTGCTTTAGATCTAAGGACCGGTTCATGCGAGAATAAGCCAGGACTACAGTGCCACCACGAGGCCAAGTATGGGTGCGGCGTAGCTGATTAATTAGGGCTTTGCTAGTGCTGTTTGGACCATTGTGGATGCTCGGGGAAGGGGTAGTCGGATTGGGTTTGTTGATGATTGGTGGGACTACCCTGGGATCCGAATGGCTCAAGAGGGGGCCCTTGGTTGAAGATGTGCTCAGTTGGAGGCATCGCCACCGGTGAAACCTCAGTGGGGTCTAAATAGGCTAGTAATCCCTTTGTAAAGGCTATTTTGTGATCTCTTGGCCATACACCAAAGGAAGTGTAATTGGCATGAGGGAGGTTCTTTAGTCGCCGACGGGTGATGAAATCACGAACATGTGGGTAAAGAGGTACAAACTCTGCAGAGTCTAAATAAACTATCATGATAGTCGTGCTCCCGGTTATGAGCGCCTGGATGACCTACATGATTAGAGGGTATTTGAAATTGGTAATTGGGATGGTTATGGTTTGGTAATGGTTATGGTTTGGTAATGGTTATGGATGGTTATGGATTTATTTCTGGTATTGAATATGGTTATTGGCAATGGTGAAATCTGGAATTATGGATGAGGATGGTGAATTGTGGACTGGTATTATGGTATTATTTATGATTATGATGGATTATTTCACATACATATAATATATTGCTTTTCAAATGTTTTACTGTACTTTTCAGCACTTAGCCATTATTATTGTCGTCATTTGAATCAGCCACATGTCATACTTTCCACACTTGCTGAGTACGACATGTACTCACTCTTGCAATCCCCCACCCCAACAGTTGCAGGTCAGTATTGGGAGTTTAATGGCGATAATGCAGAGTTCTAGGCCGTGTCTACCGTTAGCTTTGCCTGTGGTGTTGATTGGAGCTGCGCATATACATACCCTGTCGCTTATGTTGCATAGTTGCTTAGTTTGCTTAATTAGTTTATTTCCGCTGCATTAGTTGAACTTGTCATTAATATTCATTGGAGCTTGTATTCGAGGATAATCTGGTTTGTGTAATAAAATTTGGTTAATTAATCTTGTTCTGTGGTAATTTTCTGTATACTCTTTTGTGATTGCACTCGTGTATGTGTGATGAACATCCTGGGCGCACATATACGTTAGCTTGGTTCATTTTTCGGAACCGGGCGTCACAGATTGGTATCAGAGCCACAGGTTGACCGTAGGATGCAGCCTAGATAGAATGGACACTTTAGAGCACATAGGAGCACTCAGGAATCGATGTGTTTTTGCTTAGTGTGATGTTTGCTATGTGTATATTGTTTGCTTGTGTGCTTAATAGAGGATTTTGGGATGCCTTAGCATTGCCATGTCCACCTAGGCTAGTGTAGCTAGCTGTTTAGTTTCATATTACTTGATGCATATAGTTGGGGACGTTTTCTAATTCTTACCTACTGCTCTTCTTCAGATGGTGAGGACTCGCAACCAGAGGGATATCAATGATAAAGAGGAGAACAATGGAGTGCCTCAGAAAAACAATGGGCAAGGATCTACTCAGGGAGGTATCAACATCGAGCAGCTATTGGCCATGCAAAACCAGCTCATGCAGACCATGATACAGACTATGGGACAGCTGCAGGCTGGCAACATCAGCAATCAACCCCACATGCCTCCGCCACCACCCCCGCCTCCTCATAACCGGTTGGGAGAGTTTATGAGGACTAGGCCGCCAACCTTTGCTCAAGCCGCAAACCCTATGGATGTGGATGATTAGCTCAAGTTCGTGGAGAAGAAGCTAGCTATTGTCCAATGTAGTGACCGGGAGAAGGTGCTGTTCGCTTCTCATCAACTCGTTGGAGCAGCTGCGGATTGGTGGGATGCTTATTGCAGTGCTCATGAGAATCAAGAGAGAATTACTTGGGACGAATTCAAGGAAAATTTTTGTTCTCATTATGTGCCGGAAGGTGTTATGCTCTTGAAGAGGCAAGAATTTGAGAATTTGAGGCAAGGAAAATCAAGCGTGAGTGAATATCTCAACAAGTTCACTCAACTCTCAAGGTATGCGCCCGAGGATGTTAGTCGGGACAGCCGGAAGCAATACTTGTTCATGAGAGGCTTGAACAATGAGATCCAAGTTCAACTACTCAACTGTGACTATGCAAATTTCCAGAAGCTTGTGGACAAAGCAATTGTGGTTGAGAACAAGATTCGTGAGATGGAGCAAGAAATGAAGAGGAAGGCACCATATCAAGGACAGCAACAAGGAAGTAATGTGCGCCCTCGCTTTGCGCCGCCCAATGCGCCTCATTACAGCTCCTCTATTCCTGCTCAGCGCCCTGGTTATGCACCGCGCCCAACTCAGTTTGTGCAGCAGCGCCCTGTTATGCAAGCACCTAGGCCTCCAATGCCTTATGAGCCTCGTGCTAATTTTCCTGCTGCAAATGCTCAAAACCAAGCTCGTCCCAACAATTCTGGTGGAGTTAAGAAGTGTTATACTTGTGGAGAAGCTGGACACTTTGCGCATCAGTGTCCTAAGTCGGGCCTTGGTCAAGGAAGCAATGCACCGAGGCAAAACCCAAGACCTAATGGAGGACAGCCACAAGGAAGCCGTGGATAGCAGAATTTTGCTCGTGGCAACGTGAACCATGTCTCTACGGAGGATGCTCAACAAGCGGATGACGTGGTCATTGGTATGTTTCTCGCCAACTCCAACCCCGCGACTATGTTATTTGATTCTGGAGCATCGCATTCATTCATTGCATCGAAGTATGTTGCCAAGTATAGTTTGCCTATCTCTCATATGAAGTTTACTCTATTGGTTAAGTCTCCTGGAGGAGAGATGAGGACAAATATAGTATGTCCAAAAGTAAGCCTTAGAATAAGGGGGTAGACTTCTCCGCCAACCTCATTGTTTTGGATTCTCAAGGATTGGACATTATACTTGGTATGGACTGGTTGAGGAAGCACAATGGAGTTATTGAGTGTGCCACGAAGACGGTGAAGTTGAAAAATGAGGAAGGGATCACCGTAGAATTTGAAGCATCTCAAACCGCACCGAAGCAATTGGAATTGAATCATATGGACGGTGCCGCAATTGAGGAGATTCCGGTAGTGTGTGAATTTTTGGATGTTTTTCCGGACGAGTTGCCAGGTATGCCGCCTGATCGAGACATTGAGTTTGTTATTGATTTAATACCTGGAACTGCACCTATAGCTAAGAGGCCGTATAGGATGCCTCCTATGGAATTAGCAGAGCTCAAGAAGCAGATTCAAGAGAAATTAGAGAAGGGTTTCATTCTCCCTAGCTCTTCGCCTTGGGGAGCGCCCGTTCTATTTGTGGACAAGAAGGACGGATCCCAAAGGATGTGCGTGGATTACCGAGCTCTCAACGAGGTGACTGTCAAGAACAAGTACACCTTGCCCCGTATAGAGGATTTGTTTGATCAGATGAAGGGTACTCGTGTCTTCTCTAAGATTGATTTGAGGTCGGGATACTTTCAAATGAAGATTAGACCATCGGACATACCCAAGACAGCTTTTAGGACACGGTATGGATCTTATGAGTACACCGTGATGTCTTTTGGATTGACAAATGCGCCTGCCTACTTTATGTACCTCATGAATAAGGTCTTCATGGAGTACTTAGATAAGTTCATTGTGGTGTTTATTGATGACATTATGATCTACTCGAAGGATGAGAAGGAACATGAGGAACACTTGAGGCTTACGATGCAGAAATTGAGGGAGCATCAATTGTATGCCAAGTTCAACAAGTGCCAGTTTTGGTTGAAAGAGGTGCCATTTTTGGGTCATATAATCTCAGGAGGAGGAGTATCGGTTGACCCCGGAAATGTGAGAGACGTGTTGAAGTGGGAGCCGCCGCAAAATGTCAAGGAAATAAGGAGTTTTCTTGGGATGGCTGGATATTACCGTCGGTTTATCAAGGATTTTTCCAAGATAGCCAAGCCTATGACGGAGTTGCTAATGAAGGGAAAGGCGTTCCAATGGACTGAAGCTTGTCAAAACAGTTTTGAGGAGTTGAAGAAAAGGTTGAC
Organism: Tuctoria greenei; assembly: GCA_036927565.1. NCBI lineage: Eukaryota > Viridiplantae > Streptophyta > Magnoliopsida > Poales > Poaceae > Tuctoria > Tuctoria greenei. The sequence continues at coordinate 211,401,237 of JAYESD010000004.1, read as the reverse complement.
AACCGCGCCGGTGTTGGTATTACCGGATGTAAGCAAGAGTTTTGATATATATCATGACGCATCAAGACAAGGGCTTGGATGTGTATTGATGCAAGAAGGTCAAGTGGTCGCCTATGCATCAAGACAATTGAAGAAACATGAGCAGAATTACCCCACGCACGATTTGGAACTCGCGGCCGTGGTACATGCATTGAAGATTTGGAGACACTATATTCTCGGACATAGGTGTGAAATTTATACGGATCATAAGAGTTTGAAGTATATTTTCACACAAACAGATCTGAACTTGAGGTAACGAAGATGGTTGGAGCTCATCAAAGATTATGATTTGGGGATCAACTATCATCCCGGGAAGGCCAATGTAGTGGCCGATGCTTTGAGTAGAAAGGGAGTAAGTCACCAACTCATGGTCCGAGAGTTACCATTCGAGTTATGTAAGGAATTTGAACGGTTAAACCTCGGGTTTGTAAATGAGATGGAGATGATGGATTTAAACCCAACCTTGGAGCAAGAAATTCGAGAGGCACAAACCACAGATGAGGAGATCAAGGAAATCAAGGAAAGGACCGAAGAAGGGAGATAATTCAGATTTGATGAGGATGAACATGGTACCTTATGGCTTGGAAAGAGAATCGTTGTGCCTAATGTAAAGCATATTCGGGAGACAATATTAAAGGAGGCACATGACTCGCCTTACTCGATTCACCCAGGTTGTACGAAGATGTACAAAGACTTGAAGACTTGCTATTGGTGGGATAGCATGAAGAAGGACATAGCCGAATATGTTGCATTGTGTGACATGTGCCAACGAGTCAAGGCGGAACATCAAAAGCCGGCAGGGTTATTGCAGCCATTGAAGATTCCAGAGTGGAAGTGGGAAGAGATTGGTATGGACTTTATAGTTGGATTACCGCGAACCCAGTATGGCTATGATTCAATATGGGTCATTGTAGATCGGTTGACAAAATCAGCTCACTTTATTCCTGTCAAGACCACATATACCACCGCAAAGCTAGCAGAATTATATATGGAGCATATTGTGTGCCGACATGGAGTACAGAAGAAGATAGTCTCGGATAGAGGTTCTCAATTTACTTCCAGGTTTTGGCAAAAGTTGCATGAAGCTTTGGGAACGAGGTTGAATTTTAGTTCATCATATCATCCTCAAACGGATGGACAAACCGAGAGGACCAATCAGATTTTGGAGGACATGTTAAGAGCTTGTGCTTTAAAGCATGGGAAAAGTTGGGACAAAAGTTTGCCATACGCGGAATTTTCATACAACAATAGTTACCAAGCAAGCATGAAAATGTCACCATATGAAGCGCTTTATGGGAGGAAGTGTAGGACACCTTTATTCTGGAACGAGGCAGGAGAAACTCAAGTATTTGGTCCGGATGTGTTGCAAGAAGCCGAAAAGCAAGTCCAAATAATTCGTGAAAACTTGAGGGCTGCCCAATCAAGACAAAAAGGCTATGCGGACAATAGGAGAAGGAAATTAGCCTTTGAAATAGGAGATTTTGTTTACCTCAAGGTGTCACCAATGAGAGGTCATAAGAGGTTTAACATAAGGGGTAAGCTCGCACCTCGCTATATTGGACCATTCAAGATTTTGGACAAAAGAGGAGAAGTAGCATATAAGTTGGAGATGCCAGCCCATCTTTCAGACGTACATGATGTGTTTCATGTTTCCCAGCTCAAGAAGTGCTTGAGGGTACCAGAAGAACATGTGCCTATGGAAGAATTGAAGCTAGAGGAAGATTTGACTTATGCCGAGCAACCGGTTAAGATCTTGGAAACCAAGGAGAGAGTCACAAGGAACAAGGTTATTAGATGGTGTAAGGTTCAATGGAAGCACCACACAGAAAAAGAAGCAACTTGGGAGCTAGAGGATGATATCAAGAAGGACTTTCCCTATATCTTCTCTTCCGCGTCGAATCTCGAGGGCGAGATTCATTTTAAGGGGGGTAGGTTTGTAACACCCTCATTTTCATGCATCATGTCTTGCATACATTCATATACATGTTTAACATTAACCCATAACAAGAGGAACGAGTTTAAAATTGATTTGGAGCAAAACCGCACTTAAAAATGTAGGAAAGTGCGGACTAGTCCGGTTTTGCTGAGGACTAGTCCGATTTCTCTCTGTATAAAAATGGACTTGTCCGTTTTTGCTGCGGATTAGTCCGATATTTGCCTCTGGACAACTTCGGACTTGTCCGATCTTGTGTGGACTAGTCCGGTATTCCATGAATCCTTGAAAAATTTGTTAAGTCCCTGGACTTGTCCGGACTAGTCTGGTGTTCCAGCGGACTTGTCCGTTTTCCTTTCTGACTAAGATCGGACTTGTCCGATTTTAGGCCAGACTTGTCCGATTTTCTCTCTGGACGACTTCGGACTAGTCCGGTCCTGTCCGGACTTGTCCGATATTTCGTGACTCCGAGATTGACCTTTTGTTTTACGACTTGTTTCTTGGGTTTCACGTTAAGTGGGCCTAGGTACGTCGTGCCCAACTCTTTTAGAGCCCATGTGGGACTCTAACCGGCCTCTACTCATCCCAAAACTCGAAATCCATCTAACCCTAGCCTCCACCTCTATATAAACAGCCCCACCCCTTGGTTTGACATCTATTTGCCACTTTTCCACCCACCCAAACCCTAGTTCGTGGGGAGCCACCATCAAGGAGGGAGGAGAAGATCCCAAGCAAGAAGAAGAAGAGGAGGAAACGAAGGAGGATAGAGATCTCCACCAAGTTTCGTCCTTCACCACCAATTCATCTCCAAGTTCATCACCAACCCTAGATCATCAAGATCCAAGTGTTACCTCCAAGTTTCTTGGTTCATTGGAGTTCTAAACACCTGGTATACCTACTATTCTCTTTTCCTTACGTGAATTCAACCCCTAATCTCCGAATTTACGTCGATCTAGAAAACCCTAATCTGCTGATCTCGCGGAGTGCGGACTTGTCCGGTCCCTAGCGGACTAGTCCGATCTTTCTGGTTAAATTGTGTTGAATTAATTCTCAAATTTGATCTAATCGAATCCAAACCTGTATAAACTTGTTAAAAGCTATTAGAACTAATTAGTGATCATTAAAAGCAATCTAGTAACAAGTTCTACCTTGCATTTGCATTAATCATGCATGTCATGTCATATTGAGTAATATTTGTGCACTCTTTGATTGTGTTTCTTGTCTTGTATGTTTATTGTGTGGATTAGACGGATTTGCGCTAGAAAGTGTCGCGGAGGATCTACAGCACCAAAAGTTTGAAGGCTTTGACCCTAATCAACAGCAAGAGCAAGGCAAGTGTCCTTGAAGCATATTGATCCTGTTTTTAAAATAAATGTTTTGTTTGTAAAACTGCATGCTTGTGTCAATTTGATGGGAAATCCTATGGTAAGAAGTTTACTAGATTTGTTTAACCACCCTTGTCACCTGGAATATATGGTAGAGAGTCGGGAAGGGTTTTTACCTTTTTTGCTTCGCTTAATTAATTGGGATGGAAAAACCAACACTACACATTTAATTATGTATTAATGATATTCTGGTTAATGTGAACTGGTCAATATGGTATGGTAATGGGTGATCTAAGCAAGCCTGGTATGTGGATGGGTTGGATGTTATGGTGGTTTGCTTGCTTTAGATCTAAGGACCGGTTCATGCGAGAATAAGCCAGGACTACAGTGCCACCACGAGGCCAAGTATGGGTGCGGCATAGCTGATTAATTAGGGTTTTGCTAGTGCTGTTTGGACCATTATGGATGCTCGGGGAAGGGGTAGTCGGATTGGGTTTGTTGATGATTGGTGGGACTACCCTGGGATCCGAATGGCTCAAGAGGGGGCCCTTGGTTGAAGATGTGCTCAGTTGGAGGCATCGCCACCGGTGAAACCTCAGTGGGGTCTAAATAGGCTAGTAATCCCTTTGTAAAGGCTATTTTGTGATCTCTTGGCCATACACCAAAGGAAGTGTAATTGGTATGAGGGAGGTTCTTTAGTCGCCGACGGGTGATGAAATCACGAACACGTGGGTAAAGAGGTACAAACTCTGCAGAGTCTAAATAAACTATCATGATAGCCGTGCTCCCGGTTATGAGCGCCTGGATGACCTACATGATTAGAGGGTATTTAAAATTGGTAATTGGGATGGTTATGGTTTGGTAATGGTTATGGATGGTTATGGATTTATTTCTGGTATTGAATATGGTTATTGGCAATGGTGAAATCTGGAATTATGGATGAGGATGGTGAATTGTGGACTGGTATTATGGTATTATTTATGATTATGATGGATTATTTCACATACATATAATATATTGCTTTTCAAATGTTTTACTGTACTTTTCAGCACTTAGCCATTATTATTGTCGTCATTTGAATCAGCAACATGTCATACTTTCCACACTTGCTGAGTACGACATGTACTCACTCTTGCAATCCCCCACCCCAACAGTTGCAGGTCAGTATTGGGAGTTTAATGGCGATAATGCGGAGTTCTAGGCCGTGTCTACCGTTAGCTTTGCCTGTGGTGTTGATTGGAGCTGCGCATATACATACCCTGTTGCTTATGCTGCATAGTTGCTTAGTTTGCTTAATTAGTTTATTTTCGCTGCATTAGTTGAACTTGTCATTAATATTCATTGGAGCTTGTATTGGAGGATAATCTGGTTTGTGTAATAAAATTTGGTTAATTAATCTTGTTCTGTGGTAATTTTCTGTATACTCTTTTGTGATTGCACTCGTGTATGTGTGATGAACACCCTGGGCACACATATACGTTAGCTTGGTTCATTTTTCGGAACCGGGCGTCACAATTTTAAGTGAACATAAGAGAAAGCACATGGTAAGACAGTGAATTCTTCTCATTGGTGGTCTCAGAGTGGATTAGCTTTACCACAAGGCAACGACCCACTCCATTTGGCTTGGGATGCAGAGTGTTCATGCATAGGGTACGGAACCAAGCTAGATAGTTGTACACTCTAGACCTTCCCCCCCCCCCCCCCCCAGAGTTTGGTTGTCCTAAGTGCCGCTCCTTGGCACCATGACACCCTACACTATCCTACAATTTATGCTTAAGGGTAGAACTTATGGAGGTGCTCTATGTTCCAAGGGTTGGGGAGGGGCTCTCCTTTTGTGGTGACGCGGACACACCCGGGGCGGGATACTTGTATCACTCAGAAGGGACCTTCCCAACTGGGGAAAAGTTTGTGCGACCCTTCTCGAGAGAGTATGTGCCGCATCACCAGGTCACCTGTCTTGAGCTCTCTACTCTGCACGAACCGCTCTTGGTAGCGCCTCAGCGCCTGTCGGTAATGTGCATTTCAGATGGTGGCGTGCCACCTTGCTTCATCGATGAGGTCGACATCTTCTCGTCGGAGCTGGTCCTGTGAGGCTTCATCGAACGCTTGGACTCTGAATGAGTCCACAACGATCTCTGGGGGGGAGGACGGACTCGGCCCCATACACCATAAAGAAAGGTGTTTCTCTCGTGGCACGGCTGGGTAACGTCTGGCTTGCCCACAATGCACAAGGGAGTTCATCGACCCACTTGGCACCATGCTTATCCAAGCCGCCATATGTTCGTGTATTGAGGCCCCTAAGGATCTCAGTGTTGGCCTGTTCGACTTGTTCGTTTCTCTTTGGATGAGCCATGGATTCATAACAAACTTGGACGCTGAGGTCTTTGCAGTAGTCCTGAAAAGCTGCACTGGTGAACTGGGTCCCGTTGTCGGTGATGATCCTGTTCGGGACCCCGAACCTGCAGACAATTGATTTGATGAACTTGACCGCAGACTCCTTGTTGATGTTGATCATTGGGAATGCCTCCGGCTACTTGGTGCACTTATCTATAGTGACGTAGAGGAACCGGTACCCTCCGACTGCCCTGGGGAAGGGTCCTAGGATATCCAGTCCCCAGACCGCGAAAGGCCGGGAGGGCAGTATCATCTGCAGTGACTGCGTTGGGGTGTGAATTTGTTTGGTGTGGAACTGGCACGCCTTGCACTTCTTGACCATTTTGACGGCGTCTTGCAGTGATGTTGGCCAGTAGAAACCATGCCAGAAAGCTTTGCCAACCAGCGTGCGGGAAGCTGTGTGATTCCTACACTCTCCTTCATGGATTCCTGCGAGCAAGTCGCGGCCTTCCTGCCGAGTTATGCACCGTAGCAGTACGATGTTGGCACCACATCGGCAGAGATCACCTTCTACCAGCATGTAGCGTTTCGCCATCCTTACAATCCTCTCAGCGGATGTTGGGTCCTCCGGGAGGAGGTTGTCCTTCAGGTAGTCCCGGACCTCTGTGATCCACGCGTCGGGATTCTCCTGATCTTCTGGATCTTGGGCGCTAGGTGATTTGGGACCCCTAGTGACGCTTAAGAACCTTGACGGTCCCCATGGTTGCAGGGCTGCCGTGGTTGCCAGCTCTGTGGAGCTGGGCTCACCTTCTTCATTAGGAACTACCGGCCTAGCGGTCGGCCGCACCAACCTCCTGCCAAAGACCCCTCCTGGAACGAGGGCTCCTGTGGACGCTATGGTTGACAGGGCATCGGCGATGGAGTTGTCGGCGTGCGGCACATGGCAGAGATCCAAGGCTTCGAATCCAGCTTCTATCTTCTTGACATGTATCAGATATGTCACGACCTGCGAGTCGTTGCAGCAACACTCACACCGTACTTGCTTGATGATCAGCTAGGAGTCTCCCTTGACCGGCATTTGCTGGACACCGGGACCCTGCGTAGCTGTGAGTCCGAAGATGAGGGTTTCATACTCTACCATGTTGTTGGTAGCCTTGAAGTCGAGGTGCACTGCGTACTTGGACTGCTCCCCTGTTGGTGAGGTGAGCAGTACACTAGCTCTGGCCCCTTGCTTCCTCGAGGATCCGTCGAAGAAGAGCATCCAGTGATGTCCGGTAAGCACCGGAGCCCTGGGCTCTGGCTCGCTGGTCTTCTGGCCACCTGGGTTGCTCGGTGAGGGGGTACACTCGACAACGAAGTCCACCAGAGCTTGACTCTTGATTGCATGTCATGGCAGGAAATAAAGCTTGAACTCTACTAATTCAGCTGCCCACTTGGCAATATTGCCAGTTGCATTTGGGCTATGCAGCACTTCTCCCAGTGGGAACAAAGTCACCACTGATACCCGGTGTGCCTGAAAATAATGGCAGAGCTTCCTCGACGCAATTAGCACCGCATAAAGCAGCTTGTGCACTTCGAGGTACCTTGTCTTTGCCTCGTGCAGGACTTCGCTGATGAAGTAGAGCGGGCATTGGATGGTCTGGGACCTTTTCGGGGAATCTGGTGCATCTCCTTCCCTCTGCTCCAGGTCCAGCGAGTACATGTCTCCTGGGCTTGACGCTTCCTTTGGGGGCTGGGACTCAAAGGCTTCATGGCTTCTGGGGCCCCCTAGGAGGACCCGATCATCCTCTAGGGGCTGGGACCCAGAGGCTCATTGGTCTCTGGGGCCCCCTTGGGGGACCCAGACGTCCTTTGGGGGCTGGGACCCAGAGGCTCCTTGGTTTCCAGGGCCCCCTTGGGGGATCCGGACATCCTCTGGGGGCTGGGACCCGTAGGCTCCTTGCTCTTTGGGGCCCCCTTGGGGGACCCGGACATCCTCTAGGGGCTGGGACCCAAAGGCTCCTTGCTCTCCAGGGCCCCCTTGGGGGACCCAGATATCCTCTGGGGGCTGGGACCCAAAGGCTCCTTGCTCTCCGAGGCCCCTTGGGGGACCCGGACATCCTCTAGGGGCTGGGACCCAGAGGCTGCTTGCTCTCTGGGGCCCCCTTGGGGGACCCGGAACTCCTCTGGGGGCTGGTACCTAGAGGCTCCTTGCTCTCCGGGGCCCCCTTGGGAGACTCGGACATCCTCTGGGGGCGGGGACCCAAAGGCTTCTCTGACGTTGGGGCCCCCTGCAAGATCCAAGCCCTGGGGCTTAGAGTCAACGGCAGGGGTCCCTACCTTTCGTTGGGGATGCTGGGGGTCGGCCCGTCCTGCAACCAAAACCATACTTACCACCTTGGTTGTGGCAGCGATGTAGAGGTACAGGGGCTCCCCGAGCTCCGGTGCCACCATTATTGGTAGCAACGTCAGCTGCTGCTTCAGCTCGCGGAATGCCTTCTCCGCGTCTTCGGTCCAGACGAATGGTCCGAATTGGCGCAGGAGCATGAAGAACGGGAGATCCCGCTCAGCCAGCCTAGAGATAAACCGATTGGGCGCTGCCAAGCACCCTGCAAGCTTCTGCCCATCCTTAATGCGGGCTGGAGCCCGCATCAGCTCCACTGCTTTGATTTTTTCTGGGTTGGCCTCGATTCCTCGGTGTGAGACCAAGAACCCTAGGAGCTTCCAAGCTTTGACTCCGAACACGCACTTGTCTGGGTTGAGTTTTGTGCGTGTGGTTCGCAGTCTGTCAAAGACTAGGGCGAGGTTTTCTAGTAATGATGTATGTGACTGGATTTTTACTATAATATCATCAATATAAACCTCTACTAGGTATCGAATGAGGTCCCCAAATGTTTTATGCATGACACATACAAAGGTGGGGAGGACATTCTTAAGACCGTAAGGCATGGAGACATAGCAGTAAAGACCACCTACGGTTATGAAAGTGGTATGTTCCTCATCTTCTCTAGACATCTGGATTTGGTGAAACCCTAAATATGCATCTAGAAAGCATAGCATATCGCACACCAAAGTTGAATCTACGATTTGATCAGTTCTAGGGAGAGGGAAAGGATCTTTAGGACATGCCTTGTTGAGGTTGGTGTAGTCAATGCACATCCAAAGCTTATCGCTGGCCTTGGGGACAACGACTGGATTGGCCAGCCATCTGGGATGGTGGACCCCCCGAATGAAGTCAGCATCGAGGAGCTTCTTGATCTCCTCGCGGATGAAGTTCTATCGCTCGACGGACTGCTTACGGGGCCTCTGTTGTTGCGGTCGTGCGTCGGGGTAGATCTTCAGACGGTGCTCGATCACTTCCCTGGGGATGCCTAGCATCAGCGATGGTTGCCAGGCGAAGACATCGACGTTAGCTCACAGGAAAGTAGTGAGCACCAATTCCTGCTCGCTGTCCAGACTCCCCACGATATGAGTGGTCTGAGCCGCATCAGAGCCAATCTGGATTGTCTTGATGAGTATGTCGTCGTCGTCGGAAGGCTGCACTCGTGGCGCAGTGACACGGCTACACGCGCGTGGGTCTGGCGAAGGCTTACTCGGCCTAGCATCACACGGGACAGGTGCTGGGGGCGTTGCCAGTGCTTGGAGCTTCTCCAAAATTGTCATCACAGCAGCACGATCTCCGCAGATCTTGAGGACGCCGGAGGATGTCGGCATCTTGAGGACGAGGTAGCCGTAAGAGGCTACAGCCATAAACCAGTACAGGGTTGTCCTGCCGATAATGGCGTGGTAGGGGAGGCTAACCTCCGCGACGTCGAATAGGATATTCTCTGTCCTGAAGTTCTCGGGTGTCCCTAAGGTCACCCGGGGGTGGATGCAGCCGTACAGGATAACACTCTCCGGTCCTACCCCCGAGAATCAACTTGACGGGGCAAGCTCAGACACGGGGATCTTCAGCTTGTCGAAGGCCGCGCGGCTGATGAGGTTGAGGCCGGCTCCACCATCTACCAGAACATGGTAAAACTTTACATTGGCGATGGTGGGGGCGACGAGGAGGGGGCTGCCCGGCTCCCACCATGTTCTTGGGGCAGTCAGAGGTGTTGAAGCTGATCGACGTCTCCATCCATTTGTGATGCGGCGCCGGGGCATGCGTAGAGGCTGTCGAAGCCATTGCCCGGTGCAGGGTCTTGACCGCATTCCTGGATGCGGGTTCCCAAGATCCTCCACAGATGACGTGGAGTGCTTTGTGACGCTCGTGGTCGCCGTTAAGGTCGAAGTTCACAGCCTAGTGTACCATTTCCAAGGCGTGTTCTGGCCTTTGGAACTCCTTCTCCACGTCTTTGTCGACACAATGGTCGACCTTTTGCGGCTTGATCTCGTCGCAGTTCGCAGGCTTGATGAACAACATGGTGATGAAAGCGCTACCACTTTTTTGAGGGAAAAAGCCCCTACCTAGCGTGCAAAATGTCGAAGTGTTAATGCGACACTTCCCTCGGATCTGCTAAGGAGCAGCCCACGGAGGTTCTTGTTCGACGGGGCTTAGGCTTCAAACTAGTGTTCTAGCGGAAGAGTATGTGACACAGTGGTTTTTACGTGGTTCGGGCCGCAAGGAGCATAACACCCTACTCCACTTTGGATTGTATTGCTGGTGAGTGTGTATGCGTGAGTGTGTGTATCAGGGATTTTGAGTCTCGTCCTTGTAGCGATGGCGGTCCGGGCCTTTTATAACCAAGACCGTACACCTTACAAGTGGGGTCCCGGGGCCCGACAGGTGGTACCGGGGCGATCTTATCCTAAAGATCTAAGGCTTCTCGCATAAGCTTCCTCTGAGGGTGGCAGTGGAGACTCGCAGTCTTGTCGCCTCCCTTGTCAGTAGCCCACGCACCGTTGCTAACGGTGGCAGAAGGTGTCCCGTCAGCTTGTCTTGTTGCCGCAAGCTACCCACTTGGTTGAGTGGGATAGGCCTGCAGCGCCTTCACTATGATGTGATTGGTCATAGCGGTCTCTGACCGTTGGCGTGCCCCACGTCATGTGCAAGAGGTGGTTGCGGGTCTTCAATGCTTGACTGGAATGGTGCGCTCCACCTTTTAACTCCCGCACCTTACCTTCTGGGGCGAGCTACGAGACACGTGGCAGTGTCGGGGCAGGTCCTCGGCGGGAAGGCTTGCCCCGGTCCTTCGTGACGCATGGCGGCTCCGGGGCTCTCCAGGGTATGTGGCAGCTCCGTGAATTTTCCCTTGGGGGATGCTGGTCCTTGCGCTCTGCGCCACGTGGCTGTCCCTGGGGTGCTCCCCTAAGGATGGGTGATGTCCCGTCCCTACACGTGGCATCTCGGGAGCCCATAACACCGGAGGGGCAAAGTCTCATCTTCAAGGCTTACGTGGCAGCGCCACAGCTTGATCTTTGAGGGAGGCAAGGGCCTTGGCGTCTATAGAACACATGGCGCCTTCGTATGTGCCTCGCTGTCTTCATCCTGTGTGCGAGAGTACCCCATCTGCAGGGTACCGATAGCGGGGCTTAGGCCTCAATCAAGTGTACGAGCGCATGAGAGAGTATGAGACGATGGTTTTTACGTTGTTCTGGCTGCAAGGAGCGTAACACCCTACTCCACGGTGGATTGTATTGCTAGTGGGTGTGTATGTGTGCGTGTGTATCGGGGATTCGATGTTCGGTCCTCTGTAACGGTGGCGGTCCGGTCCTTTTATAGACAAGGTCGGACGCCTTACAAGTGGGGTCCGGGGCCCGACAGGTGGTCCTGAGGCGATCTTATCCTAAAGATCTAAGGCTTCTCACATAATCTTGTCCTGACCGTGGCCTTGAAGACTCGTTGTCTTGCTGTCTGAGTCGTCAGTAGCCCATGCGCCATAGCTAAAAATGGCAGGGGATGTCTCATCCAACAGTCTCTCTCGCCATAAGCTACCCACTTGGCGGAGTGGGATAGGCTTGCGGTGTCTTCACTGCGATGCGATTGGTCGTAGCGGTACCTGACATTAGGCGTGCGCCGCTCCATGTGTCTGGGGAAGACGCGTATCTTCAATCCTTGACAGGGACAAGGCGCACCACCCTCTTAACTCCCGCAACCCTCCATCCAGGACAAGTGGCTGGACAGCTCGGGAGCTCATCTCTATGGAGGAGGTCAGGTCCCGTCTTGCGGACCACGTGGTAGCTCAGGAGCTCACCTCCGCGGAGGAGGTCGGGTCCCGTCTTGCGGACCACGTGGCAGCTCGAGAGCACACCTCCGCGGAGGAGGTTGGGTTCTGTCTTGCAGGACACATGGCAGCACCGGAGCCCGCCTATACGGAGGTGATTCGTCTAATGTCTCAGACCACATGGCAGCTCCGGAGCCCTATCTCATGGGGTAGAAGGATCCTTCCCGGCTGGACACGTGGCTGCTTGGGAGCTTGTCTTCGAGTGAGAGTTGAACTCTTCTTCGGGGTCTCTTGCAGGTACCCCGAACCCTGTATTTGAGGCTGATGGGTCCGGCTTCAGAACACGTGGCGCCATCAGACCCTGCCTGTACGGAAGGCGGGGTAGCTAGGTGGCTCTAGATTGTGCGCGAGGGTACCCGGTATGTCGGGTACCGACATTTACTTACCCACCAAACTATACTCTAGAGAATAATTCACCTCCCAAACTACAAAATCGGACAATTAACACCTTAAAATACCCAAAACCAGATAAATTACCCCTTAACCTGGTTCTCATTGGCGGTTTTGCCATGTCAGCATCATATGTAGCGGTCCCTGCAAGCCCTCCACCGGGGGGCACTACTGTCATTGAGGCAATACAAAGGGGCTCCCTATGTCATCGATCAAATGGCCAGCACCATTGTGTCCCGACAACTCTATCCACCTAGTAGCTCCGGCGTGGTCGGAAGGGTGCGCTCTGGCGTTCCGGCGAGAGGCGAGCAGCACGCCAGCTTTCGCTGAAAGTGAGCGCGAGCGGCGAGCTAGCAAGGCAGCGCCGGAAGGGTCGAAGACAGTGGTAGATATGCGAGGTCGACGGTTGTCGTTGTCTTCGTCAGCTCGGAGGGTGAGCCGTGTCGGTAGTGGTTCGGCGAGCAGCAAGCCGCGTGCCACCCCTGAGGTGCAATGGAAGGGAGCTACCAGGACGAGCTGGGAGTGCGGTAGCCTGCGACCGATCCGTGAGCTCGGGAATCCTCGTCGTCTCCGTCGGGTCAGTTTCCATCCGTGTCAGAACAGGTGAACCCCCTCCTCCCCACTCCCACTCATCCGTCTACAGATGATTTGGCTAGATTATGCAATTTGCACTGGCTCATCAGCTAGGGTGCTACATTTTGGCGTGCAAGGGTATGTAGTACAATGACGTTTCTAGGATTAGGTGGAATTCATGATCTATTTTAGTCTCCCTGTTTATCTCTGTAATATTCTTCTCGTTTACATATAGTTGTTGCGTCAGTATACACCGAAAATTTTAGAGCTATTCAAAAGCTTTTCCTGATTTTCAAATTGCAATTGTTGTTTTCGAATTGCAATTGTTGTTTCATAACAGAGAATGTAAATAAGACATGAACTCAAAATTTTGATAGATAATGTGTTAGGAACTGCACCTGGTGTGCGTGTGGGTCAGCTCCTAACGTGGGTGGTCTGTGGCCTGGGGCCCATGTGTGTGCGTGTGTGGCCCGGGGCCCATGCACTTAAGGAAGGGGAGGAGTGAAAAGAGGCATGAAATTATCAGATTGAATCGTCTTCTACCGGAGTCTTCTTCCTCCTGCTCATCTCCATTCCCCCGAGAACTCTTCTTCTCTAACTCCAGCGACCTTCTCCTTTCTTGATTGCTAACAATTAGTATCAGAGTCTACATTCTTCGGCGTGATGGATCCTACCACGAATCTGCTGATCGAGGAGTTTGTGAAGGAGGCGACACAAGAGATTTGTCGGACGGTCAACGATGCATTCTACAAGTCTAGCAACACCCGCCTTCCCATCTTCGACCCCTGCAAGTTCGGCGACAACATCACCGTGACCAAGGCTGACAGCGCGCTGTCCACCCCTCAGGAGGCCCTCCAGAGTCTACACTGTCGCAGGACCAGATCCCGACCGACGTGGTGTTCTCGGACCTTTCTGGGGCCGCGAAATCTGACTACGACCTCGACTCGCTCATCCCCGTCTCCAACGTCGACGTCGACCATCTCATGGACAAGCCCGGCCACTACGAGGATGATGAGGCGGAGCAGGTGTCCAACAACAGTGAGAGCGGCGTCGCCGACGACGATCACCGCGCACGCGACTTCCCTGACGACCCCACGTCCGAGCGATGCCTCACCGATTTCGGCCTCGTCCACATCCACACCAACGTTGAGCCATGCTTAGCGCTCACGGGGAACGACTACGCCACCTACCTGTACCCTCACTCCTCCCGCATCGCCGAGTGGAGCTGCTACTCGCCGGGCTCCGCGGCGTTCACCGCCTCCCACAACAGCGCCAACTCCTCCGCTCGACTTGCGGCGCTCGTGGGGAACAGCCTCGGGGACTTCTGCATCAAGTGCCAGCCGCCAGGAGAGGTGCTCACCAAGGGCGTGTGCAACGGTACAACCGCCTCCTTCAATCTCGTCGCGGAAAAAGTTTACATAACCCCTCAAACTATGGTACGGTAAGTACTTGACCCTCTCAACTTTAAAACCGGTTATTTAGCATCACAAACTTTGTAAAACCGTTTAAATAACCCCCTAATCTAGTTTTGTATGGTGGTTTTGCTATAATAACTGTTAGGATGACATTTTTACCCCTATCAATTATTTTCTCTCTTTTAAAATGTTTAATTATCTAAACATGATAATTATATAACCAGTAAATCTCTCAATTGTTTGTAAAGAGAAGTCTTATCTTTATTGTACCATGAGCAGATCCATACCAAGGATTGAAAATGAAGTTAAAGAGATGATAGTAGTAAGATTCAACTGAAAGCAACACTCTAAAAGTCTACATACCCTCCTCAACTATAGCCTTGAGACTAATTCACTTCCCCAACTACAAAACCGGGTTTTTAGCACCCTAACCTTCCTAATACCATCTATTTTACCCCCTTAGTGGTTTCTTTGGGTGGTTTTACCATAACAGCGGCCTATGTGGAACTCCATACATGTATACCATGGTGAGGCCCACCTGTCATCGATGAAATAAAGGAATAACAGGGCTCCATTCTCTCTCGATGATAACTATGGAACACCAAGCAGGCGCTGCCCACCAGCCACCACAAAGAAAGGAGCAAGCGTGGTCACAGTTGGAAGGGAGCTGCTCCGGCGACCAGCGAGCAGCGCGCCACCACAAAGGTCCGCTGGTAAGAAGCGCAGGCATTCCTGCGAGCAGCGAGCTACCATGGCGGTGCTAGAAGGGCAGAAGTACGCGATGCCTCTGTGAGGTTCGTTGTCTCCGTCAGCTCGACAGCGAGCCGCGTTCGCAGTGGTCCGGCAAGCAGCGAGTCGCGCGCCACCACCGACCTCTACTGGAAGGGATCACAACCGTTCTTGGGAGTGGTGAGGTACACGACGGTGCTGGAAGGGCGGGAGTCCGTGGCAGATCCATGAGGTCGGCGGTCGTCGTCGTCTCGGTCAGCTTTGTGGTGGAGCCACGTCCGAACTGGTGAACCCCCCCCCCCCTGCTCCCAGTACGGTCCTTTTGCTGGTCCCAGAACCCGTCGCCCCTTTGATGTGCTAGATTCACTGACGTTGAAGCATTGCAATGCGGAGTTCGAGAGCCAAGGTGTGCCATGAAGGCCAAAGTGAGCTGGGCTGCGATGGAGGCCATGGTGTGCTTGTTCCTGGTAATGTCGTGTGGGAGATTTGATCAACGGAACCTGGTACATGGTAGCTGCCGCATCATGAGATTGATCCCATCACGAGAGCCCAATTAAGCTGTTATCTCTTTATTTCATCGATGACAGGTGGGACCCACTGTTGTATGCATGCAGGGATTGCCACATAGACAGCTGACATGGCAAAACCGTCTAGAAAACACCTAAGGGGATAAAATAGATGGTTTTAGCAAGATAAGGGTGCTAAAAATCTGGTTTTGTAGTTAGGAGGGTGAATTAATCTCAACTAGTTGAAGGGGTATATAGACTTTTTCCATCTCGTCGCGGTCTACGCCTTCCGGCGCGAGCTCTTCGACCGCTCGCTCGACGCCCTCGCCCTCAACATCAACCGCCTCCGCCCCCCGCTCCCCGACAACTTCGGCAACTCGTCGGCCTTAGACATCGTGCTTGCTGACAACCACTTCGGCGGACACCCTCAACGGATTCTTCTCACCAACAACAACCTCAACTCCTGCCTGCCACCGGGGTTCGGAATGCTCCAGGAGGTCGCGGTCTTCGACGTCAGCTTCAATCCCGTCTACAGGCCCTCGCTGTCGGTGGTGGTCGGAATGCGAAAGGTGGAGCAGCTCGACGTCGGCCACAACCAGCTCGCTGTGCACCGATCCCCACCATGGCCGCCGCCGCCGTTCTCCGACGACGACGGTCACTGCCTGCATCATCTCCGCGTCTACACGCTTCACGCCATCCCTCTACTACTGCTCCTGCTCGAGGCGTTGAGCCAGACCAGCAAGCTCGGACTCGCGTGCAAGGTGTTCGAGGAAATTCCGAACAGGAACTGGAACCTGACACAGCAGCTGTTGGACCTGGGCGCGTTCCGGGCTCTAGCGTCAAGCTTGGTGGAACTCCTTCAGGGCGCAATCCACGGCAACCGGCACGTGACGCCGTTCGAGGAAGGCTCCGTCGAGGTGCTGTACAGGGGGGCATCCACGCTGCAGGAGGATGCAGAGCACGTGGTGTTCGTGCAGCAGGCGAGGCTGACGCCGCTTCAGCTGCTGCGGCGGATGAGTAGTGGCCTTGACGCCGTGCTGCACTACTCAGCGGTGGCGCTGGACAACATCTCCTCCGGCGAGTACCTCACAGCAACGATACACCTGGAAAGCGCCTCCTCCGCCAACGCCGACACCTACTTCATCAGCACCTTGTTCACGCTCTGCTTCCTGGGAGGTTCCCTTGCCGACACCTACCCTGGCAGATACCTCACCATCACCATCTTCACCGCTGTGCAGGCGCTGGGCATGCGCATCCTGACTGCTTCCACGACATCTCCAGAACTCCGACCGCCGCTGCGCGCGGAAACCATCGGAGCCAGCTGGGCGCCGCCCAACGGGAAACAGCTGTACCTGACTACACTCGGCTACGAAGAGTTCAAGTCCAACATGACGTCACGCAAGTTGGAGATGCAGGAGCTCTCGGCCGCATGCACAAAGGAAATGATTGTCTGCTGCTGTGACGTGTTCAAGGGCAACAGCACGACACTGGTCGTCCTCGGCACGTTCCAGGTCGGCAACAACGTCCCCGTCTTCTTCATCCGCGATGGCATGAAGTTCTGGTGCGTGGTGCACCCACGCAAGCCACCTTTTCTAGGAAAATGCCGAAGAGCACGTCCAGCTTGCTACTATTCTGCTCCATCGACATCGACTTCGTCAGTGCCGAAGTCGTCTGCTGGCTAGACATGTTCCCGTTGTACTTCAGCCGGCTGCACGCGCGGGTAGCCTGTGAGGATGACCCGGCGTAGCACATGATGTTCATCCTCCCGTACAGCAAGCTCCAGAACATGCAACCGCTGTCCAGGGCTGCCGACAACTTCTTGGCACATAACCTGCTCTACATCTCCATCAACAACAGCAACCGGGTGATCGTGATCGGCAGCAGCTTCTACGCGCCGTTGCTGATAATGCAGGCTAGGCTGAGTCGAATGACGCTCATCTGCAATGTGGCGCAGCGGCAACTTGATCGACCCGAAGTGTTTGTTCCAGCTCTTGCTTGAGGCAAGCAGGCTTACAAGCAAGGAGGGGGAATGTTAGGAACTGCACCTTGTGTGCGTGTGGGTCAGCTCCTGACGTGCATGGTCTCTGGCCTGGGGCTCATGTGTGTGTGGCCTTGGGCCCATGTACTTAAGGAAGGAGAGGAGTGAGAAGAGGCATCAAACAGAGAGTTATCAGATTGAATCGTCTTCTACCCAAGTCTTTTTCCTCCTGCTCATCTCCATTCCTCCGAGAACTCTTCTTCTTTAACTCTGGCGACCTTCTCCTCTCTTGATTGCTAACATAATGAGCCATAAAGAGGTCACGGCAGGCCAAATTTGTTCAACTGCTTTAAATATGTTAAACTGAATAGGCATAATGAGGTGGCGGAAGAAAAAATCAGTCAGCTAAGCCTGATGCTTACTATCAGCAAGGATAAATTAAGCTATTCATTCTCTAGCTTTTACACAGTGCTGCTTTTACACAGAACTTTATCAGTACTATGCTGGAGGGACAGATCGCCACAGTAACTAGGACGATCTGCTGAGGAGGAACACATCGCAGCTAGGGTTCAGATTTACGTGAGCTGCCCTGGGGTTTCTGATCGGAGACGGGGACGGGCGCCCAGTTACAGTTATTCCCGGCTCGTTGCATCCATGGGAAGGTGTTTTTTGTATTGCCTCAATGACAGTAGAGCCCCACTGTGGAGGGTATGCAGAGACCGCCACATAGGATGCTGACATGGCAAAACCGCCAATGAAAACTAGGTTAAGAGGTAATTTATCTGGTTTTGAGTACTTTAGGGTGCTAATTGTCTGATTTTGTAGTTTGGGGGGTGAATTGTTCCTAGAGTATAGTTCAAATGCATACTATTTGTCCGACTTTTCAAAGTAATTATTTTCTAAAGAGCATGATGATTAGCACGTGTTAGTGGTAAATTAGTTGCATCTGGTTGGTGTTGGTTTTGATGCCCCAAAGAAACTTAATATTCTCATGATGATTAGCAGGTGTTAGTGGTAAATTAGTTGCAACCAATTGACATTAGTATTGAGACCTAAGGATATGTTCAGGTGAATGGAATCATAAATTAGGAGAGGAATTAGAAGAAAAATTTCATATTTCTCTCAAATCACAAAAACCAAAAGATATACCTAGTCCATCTACCGCAAACTAGAAATCCCTGAAATTCCAAACCCCAATCAGACCACGGTGATTTTGTTTACCGATAAACTGGATTTGATGTGGGCGTGGGTGCTTGCGGGTCTGTTTCCTCCGGTCTGTCAGACCATCCGCACCAGTACTCTATAAATTATACTCTACCCTCTAAACTATATTTTATATACTCTATACTTCCAGTATATGCTTTCACAAAAAATTTCGATATGATTTTCAATATGTTTTTTAGTACGCTTTACAGTGTATCACTGCAGATGATCTCACTCACTTTGCGTAAACCCTAAGGACTGAGGGTATCACTGTAGGAGCAAGGACCAGGAACCCGGGAAGCGATCATCAATGGATTCACCTGCTCGTGTTCGTGGGGAAGCATGAAGCGCTCTGATGCTCGCGTGCGTGGGGGAAAGCAGCTGCCAACCCGTGTCTATCCGCCGGTGGCCGGCCGGTCTACGCGTCCATAATGTGAGGAAAGCAATTGTGTTTGCGTCTATCCGCCTGCTAGATTTGGCTGGGCCCAGGGTATGCGGGGCTGGCATATCCTTTGGCTCCGCCCCTACTCTTGCAGCTTTCGGAATCGCGTCGGGCGCGGTTATCGGTGGCGGTGAGCGAGAGGGGGAAGGAGGACGCGGCCTCCGTACTCATGCTAGTGTGTCATAATTTTATTGTCTCTTTATTAATACTCATATTAATTATTATATCTTTACAACGAATAAGATTCTGACACATCGATGGGAGCACCCATGAAAGCAGAAATGGAAGTATAAAAGTTGCATCCGAAGAAATACTGGTAAGTTGGACTGTACAATGCGCGATTCAGCAGACGGATGCGTTTTTTGTCCGCGCCGGCGTCTTGTAAGCCATCCGCCATACAGGCGGATGCTACAGTTATCCGCCAAGTGGAGCAAACGAGCGAGCATCAGCCATACAATTGTCGAGGCGATGGCAGTTGGCTCGCGCGCTCGCAGAGATGAGGAGTGAAGTGGAGCAGGGAGCAGAGCACGGTCCACGGGATAGGATCCTTTTCCGATGCGCAGCAAAGGGAGGACTGGAGGAGAGCCTTCCCCTTCCCGTTTCCAAGAAAAATACAAGGCGGGGCTTGCGCAACACAAGACAATAGTCCTGCTAATTGGACCGAGTCAAAGTGAGACGGTCCAAAACACGAGGTAGCGGCACGAATAACAGCACGACTCGGCACGAAGGTTTTCCGGACCGGGCCGGTCGACACGTACTTTCAGACTATATCATATCTGAATCTTGAGCACGATGGGTGACGTGGCCCGGCATGCCCCCTCGCTTCATGCTTGGGCCGACATGGCACAAGTTCCGGCCCAAATTTTAAATCATCCCGAATCGAACCCGATATGGAATGAATTGAACAAAAAATCGGGGTCGCAGGTGCACGCACAGCGAGCAGGCCCATGAGTGCACGCGACGAGCAGACCCACGAGGGAGGGCAGCGAGCAGGCCTAAGTGTCACATTGAGTTCGAAGGAGCGATAACGCCAATGTTTTTATATGGTGGTGAACGATGATGTAGACAAGCAATGTGGTGTTAAACCACTAGCCACCGCGGGGCAGGCGCGCTGCGCGCGTGACGTCGCTGGGCCGCTGTGCAACTGGGCTGCTGTGCGACTGAGCTGAGTCAGCTGTTTTTTTGTTTAGATTCAAATTTGAAATTTCAAACTGTATAATTGTCGCGCGTGTGGTCCAAATTCGATGATTATTTTTCCTGAATTCTTTAAAAAAATTGATCTACCATTTGAAACCATTATTATCAAACTTTTTAGCTCAATTTTGTATATTTATGCAAATCTCCAAATCATTCATAAGAAAATTATTCTTCATTTTTCTTAACTCTCCAAAAAATATGAAGCTTCAGTCCAAATTAGATTTATATGTACATATTACATATGTGTACGTATATGAATTTTGTATAATTTATTTTGAAACACTCATACTTGTGTAATATGTCATTGCTTCTCATTTCATTCAAAATCTCATAACATATAAGGGATTTACTAAATTTCAAACACACTTTCATTCAAATAAATTTTAAAAAATCTCTGAAAAATCATAGAGGTTGGTATTATCAAACATAAGTCACACAATAAATATCACTCCCAAAATCAATGTGTCGGTGGTTTTGATCCGGCAGATCTCCCGACACTACTAAAAGTGTTTGCGGAGTTTGAAGTTCGGTATGGGCGCGTGGAGATTCAAGAAGGTGAAATGTAAAATGACACAGGAGACACAAAGATTTACGTGGTTCGGGCCGCCTGAGCGTAATGCCCTACTCCACGGGGTGTGTTGGTGTTGTATTGGATGTATGAACTCAACTCAGGTGACGTGAGTTGAGAGCGCGTGTGAGCCGATCAGACCAGATGTCCTCTATGTATCGTCGGTCTGTCCTTTTATAGTACAAGGACATGCCATTACAAGTTGGCCTGGCCCAACATGTGGCCCTGCCGGCTACTAATATTGATACACATTTGATGCGCTTAATTACCCTTAATGACCGAGTTACGGGCTTTGACAGCGCCGTTACTGGTAATAAGGATCGTACGATCGTGTGTCATTAACATAGTATTAATGACACTTAATCGGGTCTTGAAGTCCTTGATTCCCCTTTGAAGATCCGGAGCCGTTGTGGAGTCTACCGGAGGTTTGAGACTGAAGATCAGACGGTTGGACACGTGGCAGCTCTGGAGCATACTGTGGGGAACAGGTAGGCCCGGTGCCACCAGACACGTGTCAGTTCCGGAGCTTCCCTCGGTCTGGGGTTAGGTCCAGGGGTGCCGTTATGGTACATAGCCCGGAGCTTCCCCCTTGTGGGCGGTAGATCCGGTTTGATGGTACACGTGGCGACCCTGGGACTAACCATGTTGGCGAAGCGGGTCCGGTTATGTCTGTCATGTGGGCCTCC
Source organism: Tuctoria greenei (assembly GCA_036927565.1). Taxonomy (NCBI): domain Eukaryota; kingdom Viridiplantae; phylum Streptophyta; class Magnoliopsida; order Poales; family Poaceae; genus Tuctoria; species Tuctoria greenei. Next base: position 211,379,734 of record JAYESD010000004.1, on the reverse strand, counting down.
AAAGGTCTTCAAATCAAGTAGATGACATTTCCTTGAGATCTTTGCAATCTCAAGGGGTATACGGTACTCAGGGTACCGACAGTGGCCCCCTGGGCCCACCTCTGGGGAAGACCCCTTGGGTGAAGTCATTCCGCTGGGGGTGGGTCCATCCTTCGACTTTTGAGCCGAGTCTTCAAAGGTCTTCAGATGTGCCGTTGGCGATAGTTTTGGAGTTAAATCCTCGTCGCGTAGCATATCCCAGGTGCGGCAAATGAGATCTTTGGCGTGCGGATCTCACGCAGTTGAAGGTCGCCGGTTCCCGATACAAAAATTGTATCGGTTCCGCGCGCCTTGTCAGGCCGCCGCCTTCGGGCTTCCCGCCTTTCATGATCACAATCGTTCACATGGGTAAGAACCTCGACTTGATCGTCGGGGTGGTCCCGGACCCTCTTGTCATCGGCAGGGTGAAATTTTTGAATAGTATCTTCGGCTTCCCTGCGGTTTCCATCCAAGCGTTGCGGAGGCTTACTTAAGAAGGAAAGCGCGCACCATCTGGGGTTCTTTACGCCTCTCATATTAACTTGAGCTCGAACTCCCAAACTTGTGCTTGCTTTTCCTCCCTTGCCTCGTTGTGCTGCGATGGAGTTGGGTCTCCGTGTGAGCCGCTTGAAGACCAAAAGTGACCTGAAGAAGGTACGGACCCTCATGGGGTGGTCCCCGGACTTCTTCAACCACCTGGTCCACGCCGGGGGAAAGCTCCCATTCGAGAAGGAGCACGCCGGCGAGATGGTGTACTTTTCTGCGTACGCCATGGTGGGGTTGATCCCACCTTTTTCCTCCTTTTTCTTGATGCTGCTAGACTTCTATGGTCTGCAGTTGTACCACCTTGGCCTCCACTCCATTCTTCTAGTGTCTGTCTTCGTCCACTTCTATGAAATGTGGGTGGGCATCCCCCCTGCATTGAGCTTTTCCGGACCTTCTTCACCGTCCATACTACCAGAAGGAGTAATGAGTACCTTGGCTTCTACTACTTTGTGAAGCGCAAGAAGTGCCCATTCAAGTACCTCTGGTCGTTTCCCTCTGGAAAGTGGGACGATTGGAAGAAAGACTGGATAGTCATCCGGGTGGAGGAGCACGAGAAGCTGGAGCTGCCCGAAGGCCTCCCCAACATCGACACTGCAGTCTGGAGTGAAGCTCCGGTGCTGTCGGATGCCTTCAACCCTACTCTGACCAGGATCCGCCAATGTGTGGAGGGAGGATTAACTCCTCAGGCCGTATCTTGCAATTTCCTGGTCAACAGGTGGGCACCGCTGAGGAGGAGAGAAAAATTCGCTGGGACCCTCAACAGTGTGATGGACGACGACCGGGTCGAGACCGGGTTGCCAACATGGAGGGGGCGACCTTGGAGTTTCATCTCAAGAAGTTCCAGCACGGCATCAACATCGCGGGTGATGACGTGACCCCGCCACCAGCTTTCCTCCCTCTGAACGTGGAAGTACAGTTCAGCAGGGAGCTCCGGCGGACGATGCCGGCGCTTGACGACCTCGGTGTTGTTGAGAGACGATCGACTTCCAGGGTGGTGATCCCTAGGGCTTCTGAAGGTGGCTCTGCTGCTGCCCCGAAGCCAAGGACCGAAGTCGTCGGCAAGGGCAAGGAGCCGGCGGCTGAACCCTTGAGCCGGAAGAGGAAGCTAAAGCATGCCGACGGAAGGTCCGTCGGGCCTGCACCCTCTGCAGCAGCTCCTTCTTCCCGGAGGGGGATGTCTTCTACAACTGCGGCAACTGCACCTGCAGCAGTGTCTTCCCGGGGTGCTAGCCCCGGGCATGTGACTCCAGTACCAGGGCCAGCTGAGGTCTCTGGGTCCGGAGGTCCTTCCCGGTCGAGCGGGGCCTCGACTAAGGAAATGCCTGCGGCTGCAACAAGTTCCGGAGGGGCCTTCCGGAGCTACCACGCCGGCGGCGACCATGGTCAGTCTAGAACGCCCGGGGAAGAGATTCCGTGCAAGCTGGTGCAGAAGCCTTCCGAGGTAATTTTTAATCTTTACCTCAGACAATTGTTTTGTTGTAGTAACTGTTTTTTAAGTTTCTTCATCCATCATCTGCAGCGTCCCCAAGAAGAGGAGTGAGGCTCCACCCTCAGCCACAGCAGCTGAAGCTGTGAGGGTGAAGGCTTCTGCTCCTGTCCCGGTGCTGCCCCAAGTGGTGGCTGAAGCTGCGGTAGCTCCGGCGCCAGCTGTCGTGGTCATGGACCTCGACTCATCCCCCGAGACTCCCGTGTTAGCGCCGGACCACGGGAGAGAAGATGCGCCAGCGGCACCTGCCCCGGAGGTTGAAGCCCCGAGTCTTGATGCTGAGATGTTGGAAGCTTCGACCGCTGAGCCGGAGGAAGCAGTGATTCCGGCCCCAGAGCTGGAAATTGTCGAAGCCCCGACGGTTGAGCCGGAGGTTATTGAAGTCCCGGCGAGCGAGCCGAATGTTGAGGAAGTCCCGCGGTTGAGCCGGCTACCTCCGAAGCTCCGGCCTCAGAGCCGGTTGCCACTGAAGCTCCGGCTGCAGAGCCGGTTGCAGTTGAAGACCTTCCGGCGCTTGAGCCGGTTGAGGTTGAAGCTCCGGCCTCAGGGCCGATTGTTGTTGACCTTCCGGCGCCCGAGCCGGTCGTTACGGAGGCATCAACACTCGAACCCATGATGGTCGAGGCGCCAAAACCCGAGCCACCAGCGGAGGAGGAGCCCAGGCCGGAATCGGAAGTAGCCCCTTCTCCGGAAGTGATGACGGAGGAGGTGCCTGCTGCTGATCCAGGGTGCCCTGATGAAGTCGCTGGCCCCTTGCCTGAGGAGGCAAATGAAGACCTGGCGGCAGGGCCTTCGGAACCACTTTCGGAGGTCGGAACTTCTTCTGTGGGACCCTCCTCGGTGGCGACTAAGGCTATCCCAGAGGACGGTCCTAGTGCCGTGGAGGCTCAGGGGACCACTTTTGTGGAGTGGGACCCAATTTTTGTAAGCGAGAACCCGCTAGAACCAGCAGAGGAGACCCCAGCAGGTCCGGACCCTATTCCCCTGTCATTGTCCATTGACAACGCTTGCTCCAGTCTGCGTCAAGTCTAGCTGGTGTTCTATCACGACAGCAAGGCTCTTGAGAGGAGCGCCAAACCCTTAGGCGGTGGCATAATCGGCTCTACTTCGAGACCAAGCTGGCGCAGTCGAGGCTGGCAGATGACAAGGAGTAGATCAAACAGGAGAAGGTCCGCCTGGAATACTGGGGCAAATTATTGGATGATAGGGAGAGCTTGACTCGTGCCCTCAACACTCAATCCTAGGCCACTTATGAGCAGGTCAAGGCAGCTAATAGTGCGGCTGATGATCGCCAAGAAAGGCTTGAAGCCATTAACACTAGCCTCATCAAGCGCCAGGAGGCACTTGAGGAGAGGGAGAAGAAGCTCGAAGACGAAGAGCAAAAACTTCTAGAGCTGCGGGATGATGTCGTGAAGAGGAAGGAGGAGCTCGCCGAAAAGGTGGCTCTGGCTGACAAGGGCCTCGAGGAATGCACCAAGAAATTGGAGGAGCATTGCGTTGAGGAGGAGGAGAAGGCCTGGGTGCGAGGGCAGGAACTCTACAAGCAAGAGTGTGCCATCGCTGCCAGGGAGAAGAAAGTTAGGGGCCGAGAGAAGGACCTGGTCGATCGCCAGAACAAGATCCACCTCCGGGAGGAGGAGCTCGGAAAACTCGAGAAGTAGGTTGCTGAAAAGATTCAGCAAAATGCCAAAGAGGTTGATCGCCTTGCTCGTGAGAATTCTCAACTGGCGGCTGCCAAAAGATCCTTGGAGGAACTGAAGGGCTTGAGGACTGCGGACTCCCTACAGGTTTGGGAGTTCCTGAGCAAAGCCAATGACGCGCTGAATCCAATGGGCTTCAGTCCCCTGCATCCGGATGATTCGGAGCCGGAGCCGGACCTGGCATTGCAAGCGTTGAGCTCGGCGGGTGACAAACTCTCCAAGGTGGGTGACGCCATCGCGGACCAGTTGGAGGCTGAGGGGCAGTCCCTGACGAAGAACATCACGAAGTATGTGCTGACGTGCTACACCAGCCGGGATCCCCAATTTCCTCTGGACCCGGTGCTTGAAGGTCCCGTCGAAGGAGAAGGTGAAGCCACCCGAGCCAACGTGTCAGAGGTTGCTCAGAAGGTCGCCCAGTTCTTCCATAGGGTCTAGGACCATCTCTGTAGCTCCCACTTGTATTCTCTCTTTTTCTACTCCAATTTTGTAATCTCTTGTCTCTAGATGAATGAAATCCACAATTTGTTATTGAATTTCATTTTTTGTCTTCAACACTTCTGTCTTCACTTGGCCCCCTGGTAGATGTACACAATTTTATTGTGAACATGTACCAAGAGGATATTGTATTTTGTTGAAGACTCGTTTGCTTCGAACTTGTAGAGTGTAGGTCCGAAGTATTCGATAGTGAAGGCCCCCTGAGGTTGTTGGAGCTCAGAAGCTCCGGCATTGACTACCATCGGAGCTTAGTAGCTCCAGCAATAGTCCCTATCAACACGTAGAGCATCGATAGTTATCCCTTCGGGGTGTCGGAGCTTAGTAGCTCCGGCAGTGACCTTTGCCAACGCGTAACTTGTCGGCAGCAGACTCCGCTTGTGGGGTCTTCTAACCATCTTTTATTCTACGTCGACGGCTGGCCCCCATAGCTTTGCCGGAGCATGGTTGCTCCGGTAATGCTCATTTTCAATGTTTAACATCGATCACAAGCCACCTAGGGGGAGTCGGAGCTTTGTTAGCTCCGGCTTTTCTCCATCAACGTGGATTCTTTATTTTTCCTGCACACTAAAGCCAAGAAAAATAGTAAAATTCGCTCCTTGCCTATAACTTTGTCGCGGCTTACAATTCCCAAGAAAGTTTTAGGTCAAACACAATTCTGAATACAATCGAATGTGTTGCCTTCTTTCTTCCAGATCCAATTGTACTTAGACCTGCCTTACTTCGGCCTGCCGGGGTGTAGGTAGAGTGGCGTACATAGGGTGCTTGACCAGGCTAAGTCGATAGCACACTCCGGCCCTAGATTGGCTTGGCGGCATTCAGGCGAGTGGGCCATGAACAATATTTGAATCCAAAAGAATTGACAATACAACTCAAATTGGTCATGAACTGGTCGAACTAAAATTTCTTAAGAATTGCACAACTTTGTTATACACAAGAAAGAGAAAAATAAAAAATATTAAGTCTGTACAAAATAAATGCACGTGGAGTCTGTTTCACATGAAGATGTCTTTCATTATAGGTCCGGGGTACAGGGGAAACAAGTACACTCTTAGGGTACGGAACCAGGCTAAGCGTGTTTCATTTCTCGTTTGACCCAGGGTAGCTAGCCACACTTTTAGTTCTGAGACTGTGACAAGTGTTGCATGAACTTTACGGACCTTCCGGGAAAGGTCCAGCTGTTCTTCCGGAGGAACTACCCGACTCTGTACAATGACTCTATAACATACACCTCAAGTTACTACAGACTCACCTCCGTGATATTAAGTGTAGAACTTACGGAGGTGCTCAATATTCTAAGGATTTGGGAGAGGTGTCCCATCCTCGGTAGCCAAGCGAACGCTTCCGGGCCGGGATACTTTAATCACTCAGAAGGGTCCTTCCAGCTGGGGGAGAGTTTGTTTAACCCTTCTATGGATTGTATTCTCCGTAGCACCAGATCGCCTTCCTCGAGCTGTTGGTTGTGTACATGCCGCTGATGATAGCGCCGAAGGGCTTGGCGGTATCGGGCATTCCGAACAGCTGCTTGGCACCTTCCCTCCTCAAGGAGGTCTAGGTCCTCACGCCGGAGCTGGTCCTGCGTGGCTTCGTCGAAGGTCCGGACCCGGAGTGACCCCAAGGTGATTTCCGGAGGAAGGATTGCTTTAGATCCGTACCCCAGGAAGAATGGTGTCTCTCCAGTTGACCGGTTTGGAGTTGTCCTGTTGGCCCATAGAGTGGGTGGAAGCTCTTCAATCCAGTTGGCTCCATGTTTTTTCAAGCGCTCATAGGTGCGCGTTTTGAGTCCTTTCAGGATTTCAGCGTTTGCTCTCTCGGCCTGGCCATTGCTTGCCGGGTGAGCTACGGAGGCGTAGCAAACTTGAATGCCGAGGTCTTCGTAATATCCTTGAAATGCAGAGCTTGTGATTGGGTCCCGCTATCAGTAATGATTTTGTTTGGGACTCCAAATCTGCATACAATGGACTGCAAAAAGTTGATAGCAGATTGCTTGTTTATTGTCACAACTGGAGTTGCTTCCGGCCACTTGGTGAACTTGTCAATGGCGACGTACAGGAACTTGTAACCTCCGACGGCTCTTGGGAAAGGTCCCAAGATGTCCATCCCCCACACAACGAAGGGCCATGTAGGAGGTATCATTTGTAGAGGCTGAGCCGGTATGTGAATTTGCTTTGCATGAAATTGGCATGCTTCACATTTCTTCACCAGCTCAGTTGCATCCTGGAGTGCTGTAGGCCAGTAGAAGCCATGCCGGAAGGCTTTACCGACCAGCGTGCAGGAGGACGCGTGGTTTCCACACTCGCCTCCATGGATTTCTACGAGGAGCTCGCAGCCTTCTTCCCTTGTGATGCATCGCATTAGGACGCTGTTGGCACCGCGCCAATAGAGATCCCCTTCTACCAACGTGTATCTTTTAGCCAATCTGACTATTCGGTCAGCGAATACATCATTGTCAAGAAGGATGTTGTCTTTCAAGTAGCTCCAGATCTCCGAGATCCATGCATCGAAGCTAACTTGAGCATTTGAGTCTTGCGTGCTGGGTTGCTCGGAGCTTCCGGCAGCACCTACAACCCTTGATGGCTGCCATGGTAACAGGGCCATCAGGACCGTCAGCTTCGGGATGCTGATCTCGCCCCCTTCGCTCAGTTCGAGAGGCTGAGTTGTGGGTTTTGATAACCTCCGGACAAAAGTTCCGTCAGGAGCTGGAGCTCTGGTTGACGCTTTCGTCAAGAGTTCGTCAGCTTCAGCGTTGTGGACACGCTGGACGTGGTGGAGGTCTAGGACTTCGAAGTCCTTCTAAAGCCTCTAGACTTCAAGGAGGTAAGCAGCTAGCTGGAGATTGTTGCAGGAGCATTCACCCTTCACTTGTTTAATGATGAGTTGTGAATCTCCCTTGAACAGCAGCTGCTTGACACCGTATGACAGTGCCACCTTTAGTCCGTAGATGAGTGCTTCGTACTCCGCTATGTTGTTGGTCGCCTTGAAGTCAAGGTGTCCCATGTATTTACCTTCTCCCCGGTTGGTGCGAGGAGAAGGATTCCAGCTCCGGCCCCGTGCTTTTGCATGGAGCCGTCGAAGTAGAGGGTCCAGTGAGGCTAGGTGAAGACCGAAGCCTTGTGTTCCAGCTTCTGCTCACTGGGGCCCCTAGGGTTTGATGGAGAGGGAGTCCATTCCGCCACAAAATCTGCCAATGTTTGACTCTTGATTGCTTGTCTTGGAATGAATTTGAGATCGAATTCGGCCAATTCCGCTGCCCACTTTGCAATATTCCCAGTTGAATTGGGATTATGCAAGATTGCTCGAAGTGGGTAAGAAGTCACCACTGAAATCTTGTGAGCTTGGAAGTAATGGCGAAGCTTCCTGGAGGCGATAAGAACTGCATAGAGCAGCTTATGCACCTCTAGGTATCAAGTCTTGGCATCATGAAGTACTTCACTGATGAAGTACAATGGGCGTTGGATGGTCCAGACCCTCCTGGAGGGGCTCGGAGCTTCCTCTTCATTGACTCGGATCCTCCCGGAGGGATCCGAACCTTCTTCGGGGACCTCCAGGTCCTTGCTGGAGGGACCCGGAGCTTCTTCAGAAGCGACCTGGACCCTCCCAGAGGGGTCTGGGTCTTCTGAAGTAACTTCTTGTGGACTCAGGTCTGGGAACTGGGACCCAGACTCGCTTTCAGGAACCTCCGGACCCTCCCGGAGGGGTTTGGATTCCTGAGCATGGGATGGTTCAGGAGAGCACGTGCTGCATGGAGCGCATGTTCTGGGTTGTCATGATTCGCCGACCCATTGATTGACGCTGGTGCACCATCGCGCTGCCCAGCTTGATTTGTTGGTGGAGGCGGCGGTGGTGGAAGTGTGACTCCTGCTGGAACTGAGGTTCCTGTTGGTGGCTGCATATTGGAGGGATTGCCCACAACAGCTTGAACAGCGGGATGACCATTGGATGATTCAGCAGCTGAGTTCAACATTCTTGAAATCCCAGGCGTCCCCTTCCTGGCGCGCCAACTGTCGGTGGTTTTGATCCGGCAGATCTCCCGACACTACTAAAAGTGTTTGCAGAGTTTGAAGTTCGGTATGGGCGAGTGGAGATTCAAGAAGGTGAAATGTAAAATGACACAGGAGACACAAATATTTATGTGGTTCGGGCCGTCTGAGCATAATACCCTACTCCACGGGGTGTGTTGGTGTTGTATTGGATGTATGAAATCAACTCAGGTGACGTGAGTTGAGAGCGCGTGTGAGCCGATCAGACCAGATGTCCTTTATGTATCGTCGGCCTGTCCTTTTATAGTACAAGGACAGGTCGTTACAAGTTGGCCTGGCCCGACATGTGGTCCCGCCGGCTACTAATATTGATACACATTTGATGTGCTTAATTACCCTTAATGACTGAGTTACGGGATTTGACAGTGCCATTACTGGTAATAAGGGTCGTCCGATCGTGTGTCATTAACATAATATTAATAACACTTAATCGGGTCTTGATGTCCTTGATTCTCCTTTGAAGATCCGAAGCCGTTGTGGAGTCTACCGGAGGTTTGAGGCTGAAGATCAGACGGTTGGACACGTGGTAGCTCCGGAGCATACTGTGGGGAACAGATAGGCCCGGTGCCACCAGACACGTGTCAGTTCCGGAGCTTCCCTCGGTCTGGGGTTAGGTCCGGGGGTGCCGTTATGGTACATAGCCCAGAGCTTCCCCTTGTGGGCGGTAGCTCCGGTTTGATGGTACACGTGGCGACCCTGGGACTAACCATGTTGGGGAAGCGGGTCCGGTTATGTCTGACATGTGGGCCTCTGAAGGTCTTCAAATCAAGTAGATGACATTTCCTTGAGATCTTTGTAATCTCAAGGGGTATACGGTACTCAGGGTACCGACACAATGTATCATTCAACATATAAAAATGACAAAAAAAACTCTGCAACCCCCTTTTTTATTTTGATCAATTTATGATGTTTTCAAATTCAAATTCAATAGGCACATGCAATACAACTTCCTTACACTTTAGTAATTTTTTCATATTTTTTGAATTTTTTTTGTCTTTGTATGACTGTAAAAATTGCTTAATATATTAAATAGGTCATTGAGATGTGGAGTCAAACCAATCTATTGGGCCCTGCTCAGACCAAGCGCGGCCCAATTTGGCCCGTCGTGCCAGGGACGATGCTCGAACCCTATTTGACACTGTCGAAGGTCGTAAACGACACTTCCCCCAGATCTGCTTAGTAAGCAGCCCACGAAGGTTCTTTGGATTTACGAGGGCTAGTCCCAGGAGATCGAACACAGCAGGATGATGAACACAGAGGATTTACGTGGTTCGGGCCGCCGGAGAGTAATACCCTACATCCACGGGAGGGTTTGTGTATTGCCTTGCTTGAGCGTGTATGAGCCTTGGTCTAATTTTTTTGTCCCCTGTGAAGGTCGTCTGCCGAGTCCTTTTATAGTTCAAGGACTCTGCAGTTACAAGGTGAGACCCACGACCCGACAGGTGGTCCCGGGGAGAGCCAAATCCTATACAAGATCTAGGATTAATTGCTATCTACTTCCCTTTGTCAGGGGCTTCAATGTGCCGTCCCACCGCGCCGTGCGCCAGGGCTACACATAGTTGGTGATGATGGCGGTGCACGTCTCGTCCGTGTTGTCCTCGTGGCCCATTCGTACCGACAGTGGCCCTCGAGCCCACCTCGGGAGAGTCGTCGATACTACAGGTGGGGTCTTCTTCCTTTTCTTCCCACGCAACTCTTCCGATTCCACTTCGAGGCAGTTCCCTAGGCGACACGCCCCTGCCGTTGAGGCGACATGTCTCCTTCCGGTAAGTGAAGGTGCTGAACAAGCGCCGCGCGACGTGACTCCTGCCTTCAATCGTGCTTTAACTGTGGTGGTTCCCAAGGCAGCTCCTGCACTTCCGCTGCTTTCGCCCTTTCGGAAACCGCCGAGTTACCTCCTGCATGGCTAGCTGCCCGACTCGCCTTCTTCGTCAAGCGACCCGGGCCCTCATGTCATTGCCCATACGGGTTCATTACTATTCTACTGAGGCTGTGGCGATCCACGCTTTTGCGCCTGTTGGCCTGCAGGGGTGCATAAAAAGAGAACTTTCCCCCTAAGGGTCCTTTCTCCCACCTCTGCATCCCTGCGCTCGTGCTTTTGCCTCAAGCCCAGTTCTTGCGCTCTAGTTCCCAGTCTCCCCGTCCAGAGCCTCCTCCCTCAATCCTCATGGCGATCATCTTGCCCAAGTCTAGGCTATCCAGGCCTGCTGACCTGGCCCAGATGCACCGGCTTCTCGGCTGGCATACTCCTGAGCAGGAGTCGTGGCTCTGTCCCGGGAGGCTCCCGCTGAGCCTCTCCGCCTGGGAGATGGTCCTCTTCTCGTCGTACGTGCTGGCCGGCTTCGTCCCGCCAGCATCCGCCTTCCTGTTCATGCTCCTGGAGACCTTCGGCCTCCAACTCCACCACCTGGCGCCGAACTCGATCACCATGCTGGCGGTCTTCGCTCACCTCTGTGAGATGTTCGTGGGGGTGATGCCGTCGGTAAAGCCCTTCCGGTACTTTTTTGTACTGAGGGCCACCGGCAGGACTTCGAAGTAGCACCTCGGCGCCTACTACTTCCAGCGCCGGACAAAGGTCCCCACGAGGTACATTGCTTCCTTCAACTCCGCGAGGTGGGAGCTGTGGTATGAAGATTGGATGATCGCCAAGGCCGAGGCCCAGGACCGGATGTGCCTCCCCACCGGGATCCCCTACTCCGAGCGATCATTCTGGGAGGAGCGCCCAGAGCTGGAGGAGGCGTTCAACCCGGTGCTGGAGAGGATCCAGATGTTGGCGGACCACATGCTATCGTCTGCCATGGTGCTGAGGGACTTCATGTCCCGCCGCATAGCTCCGCTTCAGCACCGCGCCCGTCCGGCGTCGATGTTCACCGGCCTGTCGGACTGCACCCGGCTCGAGACCGGCCCCGGCTCCAACCTGGGCGAGCAGCAGCTGCTCGACATGCTGACCCGGGTCTGCCCCGACGACATCTCTGCTGAGGCACTTGCTCTTCCGTCGGCCTACCGCCCCTTGTGCTCGGACTCCGAGTTGAGGAGGCAGCTACTGAAGACGATGCCGACCCTTGACGAGTTCGGGCTAGCGCGGCGCCAGATCGGGGACCTGTTCTGGGGGGTTAACATTGCCGACGACGCTGAGGGAGGCGAGGCTCCCTTAAGCGACGTTGGTTCTTCAAGCGACGACTCCTCGAGCGGCCCCCAACACCATCCATGGGGTGGCGTCGTCGCCCCCGGCGACAAGGGGAAGGGGAAGGTGCCGACTTCGGTGCTGGACCCGTCCCCCAAGAAGCGTGCCCGGTTGCCGCCACCGGCCGCTTCTGCCCCTCGTCAGGACTCCAGGGCCCTGTCGCGCTCGTCGCCAGGGGACGCCGATGGTGCCACCTTGCCGCCCGAGTCCTCCACACGCAAGAGAGGGAGGCTCCTCAACACCGACGGGAACCCAGCGTTCCCTCTCTGTCCGGAGGGGAGCCATACCTCGGGGGTGCCGCTGACACCACCACCACAGGGGCCCCCAGCACACTCAGGGGCCTCCGTCGCGGGTTCGGGGGGGTCCGAACCCCCCCAACCCCTTTGGGAAGCGGTGGAACTTCAGCGTCCCCTGGTAAGCCTACTCAGATTTTACCTTGGGTGTTCTTTTCTGTGCGCCTACCCTGTCAGTCTCTTATGGTCTGAGTTTGCTTGGTTTCAGCGCCACCACAGCTACTCCACCACCCGCGGGCACTTCTGCTGGGGGGTCTGCCGCTCCAGCCGGCTCTCGGGGATCATCTGCTGCCTCCGGCCCTGCTCCTGTGCACCAGGATGCTGCCGCCGGGGTACCTCGGGCCTCCGTGCCCGAGATCCCCGCAGCGGCTGTCGAAGCCCAGCTGCGCGCGCCGACAACTGCCACCGCGCCTGCCAATGACTCCGCGTCCACCGGCTACTCCGTGTCGGTCGATGCTGTCGCGCCCTCCGACACTGCTACGTCGGCTGGCGCCACTACCCTGGGTGCTGCCATTCGGGAGGGGGCCCTAGTCCCTGCCTCCCGAGTGGTCCTCCAAATGGAAGATGACATTGAGGAAGTGGGGAGGCAGGGGCCCGCTGCTACGGCGGAGCCTCTCCCCCTGTCCGAGGCTATGGCCGTGGCCTGCTCCGGCTTCCGGCAGGCCCAGGCGGCCCTTGCCCGGGAGAAAGGGCGGCTCGAGGACGAGGACGACCAACTCCGGGAATGGGCGAGGACCCTGGAGGCTCGGACCCGGCTGGCGAAGAGCCGAGCGGCCCAGCGGGAGGCGGTCGTTCGGGAGGAGATGAAGATCCTCGAGCAGGAGCGCGACCTCATCGCCCAGCTGGACGCCGTCACCCAGAAGCTGAAGGCTAACGCCGAGGCCATCCACGTTGAGGCCAGCTCCCGCCTCCAGGCCTGCGAGGACCTTCAGCACCTGATGTCCCTCCGGGAGGCTGCTCTAGCCGAATGGCAGCAGGAGCTGGCGGCGAAGCAGGCCGAAGTGGAGGCGACCTGCCGCGGGCTCATCCTCTAGCAGGAAGGGGCGAGAGTCCGCGCTGCTGAGTTGGACCGCCGGGAAGCCGTCGTGGCCGAGGCGCAGGTGGCCCAGTCTGTCGAGCGCCAGGGCCTCCTGGACCGCGAGTTCAACGTCGCCCTCAAGGAGGGCGACTTGGACCGTCGCGAGGCGGGGGTCGGCGAGCGCGAGAGGGCCCTGGCGGCCAAGGAGAAGCGGTTCCTGGACGGCGGCCCCGGGTGCTGGCGGCGGCCTAGCAGGAGGTGGAGGAGCTCCGGGCGGCACGCTCCGCCGAGGCCCGGAAGGTCTGGGAGTTCCTTGGCGGTGTCGACTCGGCTCTGGTGCCGCTCGGTTTCAGCCCGGCGCGCGTGGGGGAGCCGGCACAGGAGGTGAGTCAGGTGTTCCCGGCGCTCGACTCCACCAGCTCGAGGATGCGCTCGCTGAGGGCCATCCTTGACAACCAGCTGGAGGCCGAGGGACGGATGCTAGTGAAGGAGGTGGTGACGCACATCCTGTCCTGCTACCGGAGCTGGTACCCCAACGTCTCCCTGCAGCCGGTCCTCGAGGGGCCCATCGCCGAGAGGGAAGAGGCCGCCAAGTCTGAAGTTTTGGATGCGGTGGCACTCATCGCCTCAAGGTTCCAGCAGAGCGGCTGAGGGCTCCCCATGCGTCTGTTTAAGTTTTTGTCTTTCTGTTTTTGTCTTGTGGCTGGCTGTGGTGACAAACTCTTTATTTGTGTGATAAAAATCTGTCTGTGGTGCCCTTTTATACTCAGCTTGCTTTTATTTCCAGCAATGTCTTCCAGCTGCTTGTTGTTCCTTAACTTCCAGGACCTGCCGTCCCCCAAAGTATGGCCCCCTGACAGGCGTGACCAGTTGTTATGGTCACACCTGTCATATACTTAGGGATTAGGGCGGACCGGTGCAGGAGGAGCCTAGGATTCGTAGGTAGCATTGCCGTAGCTGAGTATGCAGGTATGTCAGTAGTGGAGTCGTTGCCGCCAGAGCTTCAGTTCCACGGTGGCCACCATCTTTATGGAGAGGTCGACAGCGGGCCCCCTGGGTGTGCCACCGGAGCTTCAGGCCGGTGGTGCCCGCCATTCTTCAGTGAGAGGTCGACAGCGGGCCCCCTAGCAGTGCCGCCGAAGCTCCAGTCCGGCGGTGCCCGCCATTTTCAGCGAGAGGTCGACAGCGGGTCCCCTGGGGGTGCCGCCGGAGCTTCAGGCCGGCGGTGCCCGCCATCTTTAGCGAGAAGTCGACAGCGGGCCCCCTGGGGGTGCCGCTGGAGCTTCAGGCCGGCAGTGCCCACTATCTTCGCGGGTACTCTGGCGATGGTTGCTGAAATAACTTCATCGAAGACCTGTACATAGATCAAAAAAGAGAAGTAATTCTGTCCACTGGTCACTTCGCCCTGCTCTTTTTGTAGTGTCGCTTGACTTACGATCCTGGGCTGACTCGTGGGGCTTGGGTAATTCAGTGCTTCTGCGCCTAGGACTCGTCGTCCAAACTACCCAAGGGTGGTCCATCTAGCCCCCAGTACTCAGCTGTAGCGCTAGGGAGGCAGAGCGCACAGGCTTAGGGTACAGGACCAGGCTAAGCAGGCTGTGGCCCTAGACCTCCCGCTTGGCGTAAGCCTTTTCCGGGGGAGACCATCTGGAGACACAGACCCCCGAGTATTGGAACATCCGAGGCCCCAGGCGCATTGCAGGTACCTCAAGCAACCCCACCTACAGTCCAGACAGCAAGGCTCCCACTATTGCTAAAGCAGGGGAAAAACGACAGCGCTCATGATAGATCACGAGCTATGGCGGGCTTTCAGCAACATCATAAAAATTAAAGATAATTTTTGAATTGACAAACCCTATACCAGGCAGGACATCATTCTTTCATTGTAGTTTCTCATAAGATGGAGCTGACTTTACAAGGGGAATAACCCGGCCTGGGTGTCAGATGGAGTCGAGTGCACCTACTTAGGGTTCTGGACCAGGCTAAGCGGAATGTGCACTCGGAGCCCCATCCCCTTATCCTAAGTGCTGTCCTGAGGCAGTATGTAACTTTTACAATGAAATAGCATTGCCCCAACCCTGGTCTAGGGGTAGAACTTACGGAGGTGCTCGATGTTCCATGGGTTGGGTAATCGCTGTCCATCCTCCGTAGCCAGGCGGACGCATCCTGGGCGGCAAACCTCTGTTACCCGGAAGGGACCCTCCCAGCTGGAGGAGAGTTTGTTAGACCCTTCCCGGGAGAGTATGCGGCGCAACACCAGGTCGTCTACCTTTAGCTCCCTACTCCGCACGGTCCTCTGATGGTAGCGCCAGAGCGCCTGCCTATACCGTGCATTTTGGATAGCCGCTCGCACTCGTCCCTCGTCGACGAGGTCCAGGTCTTCACGCCGGAGCTGGTCCTGCGCGGCTTCGTCGTACCTCCGGGCACGGGGGGGAGCCCATGGTAATTTCTGGGGGGAGGACTGCCTCTGCCTCGTACATCAAGAAGAAAGGCGTTTCCCCCGTGCCCCCTACCTGGCGCGCCAAATGTCGAAGGTCGTAAACGACACTTTCCCCGGACCTGCTTATTGAGCAGCCCGCGGAGGTTCTTTGGATTCACGAGGGCTAGTCCCAGGAGATCGGACACAGCGGGATGATGAACACAGGGGATTTACGTGGTTCGGGCCGCCGGAGCATAATACCCTACGTCCACGGGAGGGTTTGTGTATTGCCTTGCTTGAGCGTGTATGAGCCTTGGTCTAATTTTTTCGTCCCCTGCGAAGGTCGTCTACCGAGTCCTTTTATATTTCAAGGACTCTACAGTTACAAGGTGAGACCCAGGACCCGACAGGTGGTCCCGGGGAGAGCCAAATCCTATACAAGATCTAGGATTAATTGCTATCTACTTCCCTTTGTTAGGGGCTTCAATGTGCCGTCCCGTCGCGCCGTGCGCCAGGGCTACACATAGTTGGTGATGATGGCGGTGCACGTCTCGTTCGTCTTGTCCTCGCGGCCCATTCGTCCGTCTTGCGGCGTGGGTCTGTACCGGCTACTCGGACAAGACAGGACACTGGAGCCTTGACTTTCGCAAGCGCGACTCAGCCCGCCTGGGGAAGGCGCGCACGTACTTAATGCCTGTCTAAGCAGTGCACGTGTTCCTTTACTGCAGCTTCCTACCGCACTGAGTAGGACGTCCGCCACGTGGTTGCGCTGGAGCCTGCCTCTGCGGGAAGTAAAGCACTTGACGGAACATGCCACGTGGCGCATTCGGAGCCCACCCCTATGGAGGGGTGGGGGCTCAGCCCTGCAGGCCACGTGGTAGCTCCGGTGCCTTCCCCTGCGAGGACGCGGGCTTGGCCTTAAGGCCCCGATCGACCACGTGGCGGCTCCGGAGCCCGCCTCAGCGGGAAGGCGTGGGTCCGGTCCTGCCAGCCACGTGGCAGCTTGGGAGCCTCCCCTGACGGGGAGGTAGGATCTGGTCCTTCCCTCCTCGACGTGGCAGCCTCGGATTCGGACTCTTAGGCAGAGGCGGAGTCCTTAGCGGTTTTTCTCCTGTGCGCGGGGTACCCGGTCTGCGGGGTACCGATAGACACAAACTTTAAAGTCAGACTACCGGGTTGCGTGATGAAATGGTCTGAAGCATAAATAGACCGTGTCGAGCCGGCCCGATCAGCACTAGGCAGTAGGGTCATTTCATCGTGACGGGTGCACTCTTGAAGAAAGAAAATAAAGGCAAATAAATTTCCTAGAAACAACATGTAGGAGTTTCAAAAAAAAAATATGAGAAATTATTGCCCGTGGTTAAGAAAAAGAGAGTGAGAGTTTAAGCTCGATTTTATTTGTTATATACAAAATGACAAATTCAGACACAGATGCACGGATAAGAACAAGAAAAATTAAGACAAATACATCCTTTTTCCATTGTATTCCTCACCAAAAGAATTAAATCTTTGCGTGGAACGATAACATGTTTCGACCTTTTAAATTCCATTTTCACACTGTATCATGACCTCTGCTTGCGGACAAAACTAATGTTAGACTCAGGAAGAGTAGGAACGAAACGTGAATTGTGTCTTGCACGCAACTTAACAGATCGGCTTTGAGCTGTCAACAAGCTGCGCTGAGCGGGGACTGGAACCTCGGATCCGCAGCCCGATTCATCGATAACGCCCTTCGATAAACACTAACCTTATCCCGATGCATAGCGCAAAAAGGTCTTGTTCTATCTGATGGAGCTGGCTACATCATCGGATGAGACGGGATGAGAAAGTCGCCTTTTGTGTTGAGAAGGAAGCAGGCCCTCCCAGGGTGAAGACTTGTAATGCCAATCCACGTGTCGACCGCTACTCCAGTGTCAGGTCGAGACACTGGGTGTGGTGGACTGGATAGACACTGAGTACTTGTACTTGTTTTATTTGTTATTAATGTATGTAGTTAAACTGACCTCGGAGCCAGCGCGGGACGGAGTCAATCGTGTGGGCAGTGGAGCTAGGTGTCCGGCGTAACCCAACGCCGCGCTGGCTGCCGCCGTGCACCAGTGCCGGTGGTTCGGCGGGCAGGGGAGTCAGAGTGCAGCGTCTGGCGGTTGCCAGGTGCCCCGCGTCGGCCGCATTGGCCCGTCGCTCTGGTCGGCGCGATTTTGCCGTCCGCGCATGCCAGAGGCTCAGGCCAGATGGGCTGCAGGTTGGGATCTCGAAATCCTGGGCCCCAAACATACACGGCCTTCAATAGGCGTCCGTATCGGCCTGTATGCAGGTCCAACAGAACAGGAGCAGCCGATCCTGTTCGAATCCGGATTGCAGCTTACTGGCTGGGAATAGACGGCGCCCACCGCCACGACGTCGGCAACGGCAACGACGGGCGGCAACGGCCCTCCCGGTCCTTCCATTTCCCTCCCACCTGGCTCCAATCCAGGCTCCACTCTCCCAATCACCTCAGCGTAGCCATGGCGTCGCGCGCGGCCGCGATGGCGCTCCTCGATGCCCGCCCCACGCTCCACGCTCCCGCGGCCGACACCAAATGCCGCGCGCCGTGGAGGACGCAGACTCAGCTCGTCCTCCGTCGCAGCAACGGCCTGATCGCCCGCGCCTCCCACCGCCTCCGCCCGCAGCACACCTTCTACGCCGTCGAGGTTTGCCGCGTCCGCGGGTTGTGCAGTCCTTCGTCCTATTGGCTTCCAAATTCCCGGCGCGCGCTTATTCGTGCGCTTGGCTGGTTTGGTGTATGTAGGAAGGGGTGACGCGGTGGCTGAGGAGCGCGGCCGCGGCGCTGGCCATCGCCGCACAGATCTCCATATCGCTGCCGGCGGACGCGGTGCTCTACTCGCCGGACACGTCGTTGCCTAGGACGGGCGAGCTGGCGCTGAGGAGGGCGATCCCCGCGAACCCAAACATGAAGGCCATACAGGTTTGGTTTCCCTGCTCCTTTGGATCCGTTTGCTTCAACCGCCTCTAGGCGTCGACATAATTTGGTCCGCTACATTTGCCAGGAATCGCTGGAGGACATATCCTACTTGCTAAGGATACCGCAGAGGAAGCCTTACGGAACTATGGAGGGCGATGTGAAGAAGGCCATGAAAGTAAACTGTCTCCTGGCATTCTTTTCGCTGTAGCGTCCGAGTTCAGAACCACTAATGCACTGAACCGTGCAACTATCCTGAAACAGCACACGCTTCTGTAGTCTTGCTAGTATTCCACTCCCTGCATGTCAAACTCATGTAGCCCTGATGCAGATTGCAACTGACAACAAGGAGGTGATCTTAGGCAGCATACCTGCAGAGCACAAGGAGGTGGGCGCCAAGCTGTACACTGCTCTGCTCGAAGAGAAGGTAAGCGTAGCAGGGCATAACGCAGTTCATCTAACTGACACGAAAACTAAAGCCCAGTTTTCACATGTAACCGTTATTATTGTCACCTGATGGTTGCGAAGTTCATCATCTGCAGGGTGGTTTTCAATCTCTCTTGAAATATATAAAGGATAATGACCCTGACAGACTTTCCATAGCACTTGCTTCGTCTCTTGATACTGTTGCTGAATTAGAGCTGTTGCAGGTACCCCACTGCTCCTATAAACCATTGGTTAGAAGTTTAAACAGTGCTTAGAACAACCTAATTTAGTTCCAATGATCATTACGGTTACAAAACCTTTTTCTCTCTCTTTGGGCAGGCTCCTGGCTTATCCTTTCTCCTGCCTCAACAGTATTTAGAATACCCAAGGTGAAACTTTCATGACTTTCCCTAAGCTCAAAATGTTATTCATAGACACATGATTTTTTTTCACCATATTTTTTCTGAAGTAAATTTCAAAAACCTGCCAGCATTTGCACCCATGTAACATGGACCTACAAACTTTTAGGATCATTTTAGAAACCAACGACTATTTGCACCATTCATGACATAAAACTATGAGTTATGGATATGGACCCACATGTAAGTCACATATTCAGGAAAATGGAAGTGTGTCATTGACAAGTGGGGCCAGTTCTCCTGGCATCAATTATGGATCATAATAAGAACTGTCAAAATAAAAGTGTAAAGAGACTGTTATGGGACTTGGTCATGCATGACATAGAAAAAAAGTATATATTAGGTGCAAGAGTTAAGCATAATGGTCAATTTATCATTATGTGTGCACTGATTTTCGACTATCGACTCTACTGAATCCTGATGCAAATGCTCATTAATTACTGCCCATTCATATCATAATTCTTTTTTTACAAATTTACAAAATATTTCATTGTTGTCATATGGCATACTGAACAATTTAGGTGCAGGTTGATGTTTGGTATGAGTGGCAACACCTCTTTTTAAATTTCACAGGAACAGTACAAATTCCTTATCGTTGGTTTATTCTGATAAAGTGAATAACAAACTCCACATGTGCAACATATTAATGACAAATTCTGGAAGTCTAGTTTTAGTTTAAATTATTCATTTTTGAAATACTTGCATAATTAAGCATGTGTTTCTTCCTTTAATATTTAAGAAAGATTTTTATGAAGATTAGTTTAAACAGCTTGCTATTAATAGGCTAACAGGAAGAGGAGTTGTTGAATTCACACTTGAAAAGGGTGATGGTTCAACATTCTTTCCGACTGGCGGTGGTGAACCCAAAAGTGCAGCTACAATTCAGGTAGAAATGTTGATATCGTAAACATTATATTCAATTAAAAAATTGTATTTGCGTTAATCAACAGTTTAACCCTAACATTCTTCCAGCACTTCTCCGTACAATTTATGTTATGAGAATAACTAGTCGTTTTGTAAAGTGCTTTAGTGGCTCTCTGATATTTTTGCAGCATAAACTGCACTATTGACTATGGTAGATGACGGACCATAGCCTCAGTTATGTCCCATTATTATTGTCATCATCCATAATAATAGAATCCTACTGTTACGACTTATAAAATATCAACATTTGCTTTTCTGCAGAATTATGTCAGTTACTAACTGTATACTAACATATGTAGGTCGTCATAGATGGATACTCTGCCCCACTGACTGCAGGAAACTTTGCGAAATTGGTAAGGTAGCTCAACTCTTACCAACAACAACAACAACAACAATCAAGCTTTTGTCCCAAACAAATTAGGGTCGGGTAAAAATGAAGCTCAACAATTTTTGAAGAAAAGTAATAGAAAATAAGATGAGAGTAAAAAATATAAATAAAATAAGATTCTACACTTTATTTATTTTAAAAAATGGATTAATAAGAAAGAAAATAAGAGTAACAAAATACAAATAAACTAAGATTCTGGTACATGAATTGCTAATTTCCATGTAGTCCTATCATGAGTCAAATCTCTAGACATGTTCCACTCCTTTAAGTCTCGTTTCACCGTCTCCTGCCATGTCAACTTTGTTCGACCTCTACCTCTCCTAAAATTTTCTCTACTCTTTATAATCTCACTGTTAATCGGTGCTTCTGGAGGTCTCCGTTGGATATGCCCAAACCACCGTATGCGATGTTGGACTAATTTCTCCTCAATCGGTGCCACTCCTACTCTATCACGTATCAACTCGTTCCTAATTTTGCCTCTTTTCGTGTGATCGCACATCCACCGTAGCATGTGCATCTCAGCAACACTCATCTGTTAGACATGTTGCCTTTTAGTTGGTCAACATTCTGCTCCATACAGTATTGCAGGTCTGATCACCGTCCTATAAAAAATTTTTTTCAATTGTTGTGGAACTTTGAACTTTCTTATCACATAAGATTATAGATGCTTGCCGCTACTTCATCCACCCGATCTTGATTTTGTGGCAAACATCTTCATCAATATCACTATTGTTTTGTAACATTGATCCTAAATATCGAAATGTGTCCCTCCTAGGTACTACTTGTCCTTGTAAACTAACATTTTCCCCCTCGCACCCGACATCAAAGTCGCATCTCATATACTAAGTTTTGATTCTACTAAGTCTAAACTTCTTAGACTCTAAGGTCGGCTTCTATAGCTCCAATTTTCTATTAACATCACCTCTAGTTTCATCTACCAACACTACATCATCAGTAAAGAGCATACATCAAGGGATATCCCTTTGTATATCCTTCGACACTTCATCCCTCACTAAAGAAAAGATGTATGGACTTAAAGCTAATCCTTGGTGTAGCCTTATTGTGATAGTGAAAATATCGGTCTCACTATCCCTTACGCGCATACTTGTCACCACATTATCGTACATATCCTTGATAAGGTCAATGTACTTTGTTGGGACTTTGTGTTCCTTGATAAGGTAGCTTAACTCTTACACTTCTCTTTACTCCTGATTTCTATGGAGAAATTCCCAAAATGTAACTTATGAATAAAAAGTTATTTTCTTGAAAGTGTAGCACATTACTGCACCATATGCCACAATTCTTGAAATTTTACTTCACAATTCTTCTTTCAAATCTAATTCAGTGGAACAAACCTTCAGGTCTTGGATGGGGCATATGATGGAGTAACACTGAAATGTCCAAGTCAGGCAATTATTGCAGATAACGAGACTGGTAAAATGGGTTACACCGTTCCTCTAGAGGTCATGCCTGCTGGACAATTTGAACCATTATACAGAACTCCACTAAGTATTCAGGTCAGTCAAACTCCAACATCGCCTTAATTGTGACAAAAGTGTTTAGATGAGTTGTCACTTTCTCATTGCTCATTTTTTGTAATCCAATATAGGACGGAGAATTGCCAGTCCTGCCTATGTCTGTGTATGGTGCTGTTGCCATGGCACATAGTGCGGATTCAGATGAATACTCATCACCGACCCAGTTCTTCTTCTATCTTTACGATAAGAGAAATGTGAGTGAAAAAGTCTATCGTTATATTAACTGGGAACAACTAGTGTGCAATCAGCCCTTTGGTGCAACAACAACAACAACAACAACCAAGCATTTGTCCCAAACAAGTTGGGGTCGGCTAGAAATGAAACCCAACAATCTTGAAGAAAAGTAATAGAAAATAAGATGAAAGTAAAAAAAATCTACATTTTATTTATTCTAGAAATGGGTTAATAAGAAAGAAGATAAGAGTAACAAAATACCTAAGATTCTGACACATGAATTGCTAATTTCCATGCAGTCCTATCATGAGCCAAATCTTTAGGTATGTCCCACTCCTTTAAATCTCGTTTCACCGCCTCCTGCCGTGTCAACCTTGGTCGACCTCTACCCCTCCTAAAATTTTCTCCACTCTTTATAATCCCACTGTTAACCGGTGCGTCTGAAGGTCTCCGCTGGATATGCCCAAACCACCGTAGGCGATGTTGGACTAGCTTCTCCTCAATCGGTGCCACCCCTACCCTATCACGTATTACTTCGTTCCTAATTTTATCTCTTCTTGTGTGACCGCACATCCACCGTAGCATGCGCATCTTCGCAACACTCATTTGTTGGACATGTTGCCTTTTAGTTGGCTAACATTCTGCTTCATACAGCATCGCAGGTCTGATCACCGTCCTATAGAATTTTCCTTTCAATTTTTGTGGAACTTTCTTACCACATAAGATTCCAGATGCTTGTCGCCACTTCATCCACCCGATCTTGATCTTGTGGCAAACATCTTCATCAATATCACCATTGCTTTGTAACATTGATCCTAAATATCGAAATGTGTCCCTCCTAGGTACTACTTGTCCTTGTAAACTAACATTACCATCCTCGCTCCCGACATCACTAAAGTCGCATCTCATATACTCGGTCTTGGTTCTACTAAGTCTAAACCCCTTAGACTCTAAGGTCTACCTCCATAGCTCCAATTTTCTATCAACACCATCCCTAGTTTCATCTACCAACACTACATCATCAGCAAAGAGCATACACCAAGGTATATCCCCTTGTATATCCTTCGACACCTCATCCATCACTAAGGAAAAGATGTAAGGACTTAAGGCTGATCCTTGGTGTAACCCTATTGTGATAGGAAAAGTGTCGGTCTCACTATCTCTTACGCGCACACTTGTCACCACACTATCGTACATATCCTTGATAAGGTTAATGTACTTTGTTGGGACTTTGTGTTTCTCTAGTGCCCACCACATGACCGGTCTTGGTACCTTATCGTATGCCTTCTCCAAGTCAATGAACACTAAATGTAGATCCTTCTTTTGCTCCCTATACCTCTCCATAAGCTGACAGAGTAAGAAAATCGCCTCCATAGTGTACCTCCCAGGCATAAAACCAAACTGGTTTTTAGTGACATTGGTCACTTTCCTCAAGCGGTGTTCAATCACTCTCCCCCAGAGCTTCATAGTATGACTCATGAGCTTAATTCCTCGATAATTAGTACAACTTT
Organism: Tuctoria greenei; assembly: GCA_036927565.1. Classification (NCBI taxonomy): domain Eukaryota; kingdom Viridiplantae; phylum Streptophyta; class Magnoliopsida; order Poales; family Poaceae; genus Tuctoria; species Tuctoria greenei. The sequence goes on along the minus strand of JAYESD010000004.1, from coordinate 211,356,199 downwards.
GAACATCTCCTTTATTTTTGAAGATGGGTACTAAAATACTTTTCCGCCACTCTTCAGGCATTTTGTTTGACTGAAAAATGCGGTTGAATAGTTTAGTAAGCCATACTATTGCTACATCCCCTAGACATCTCCACACCTCAATGGGGACATCATCGGGGCCGTGGGCCTTTCCTCCTTTCATCCTTTTTAGGGCCTCTCTAACCTCGGACTCTTGTATCCTCCGCACGAATCGTCTGTTGATGTCATCAAATGAGTCATCCAACTCGAACCTAATACTCTCATTCCCGTCATTGAATAGTCCATTGAAGTAGTCCCGCCATCTGTCCCTAATTTCTTCCTCCTTCAATAGAATTTGGCCTGCCTCAACCTTAATGCATTTGACTTGGTTGAGATCTCTCACCTTTCTCTCGCGAAGTTTCGCCATCTTGTATATGTCCTTTTCGCCTTCTTTTGTCCCTAGCCTCTCATATAGCGCATCATAGGCCTGCCCCCTTGCTTTACTCACAACACGTCTAGCATTTTTCTTAGCCTCTTTATACTTCGCCATGTTACTTGCACTTCTCTCATGATGCCAGCCCTTATAAGACTCCTTCTTCTCCTTAATAGCTTTTTGTACATCTTCATTCCACCACCAAGTGTCTTTATCTACAAGTTTCTTACCTTTTGTCCACCCAAGCACCTCCCTAGCCGTCTTCCTAATGTAAGTCGCCATCTTCTCCCACATACTATTTACATCTTCCTCTTCGTTCCAAGGTCCTTCTGCGATCATCCTCCTTTTGAATGATTGTTGCGCTTCATCCTTCAACTTCCACCACTTTGTTCTCGTGGTTTTAACACCTTTGTCTCGTGACACACGCACGTGGAAATGAAAGTCGGCTACCACAAGTTTATGTTGTCGAACAACACATTCTTCAGGAATCACCTTACAATCTAAACATGCCCCTCTCTCCCTTCTCCTGGTGAGGATATAGTCGATTTGACTAGAATGTTGGGCACTGGTGAGGATATAGTCGATTTGACTAGAATGTTGGGCACTAGTAAAGGTCACTATGTGAGATAGCCTCTTTTTAAATAGGGTGTTAGCTACCAATAGGTCATAGGCTACGGCAAAGTCTAGGATATCCTTACCCTCCTGGTTTCTATCGCCACACCCAAAACCTCCGTGTACCCCCTCAAAACCTACGTTAGTGGTACCTACATGACCATTGAGATCTCCTCCTATGAAGAGCTTCTCGCTTACCGGTACACTACTAACCATATCCTCCAAGTCCTCCCAAAATTGTCTCTTAGTGCTCATGTCAAGCCTAACTTGTGGGGCATAAGCACTAATGACATTCAAGATAAGGTCCCCCACAACTACCTTGACTAGGATGATCCTATCCCCTCGTCTACAGACATCCACTACTCCATCCTTGAGGCTCTTATCTATTAGGATGCCTAAGCCATTCCTAGTTCCCGTCGATCCAGAATACCAAAGCTTGAAACCGGTATTCTCAACCTCTCTCGCTTTTTGACCTGCCCATCTAGTCTCTTGTACACAAAAAATGTTTACACGCCTCCTAATCGCAATGTCCACTAACTCTCGTAGCTTTCCCGTCAAGGATCCTACATTCCAACTACCCACCCGAAACCTAGTTTTCTCGGCTAGCTTCGTTACCCTTCGCATCCGTCGAGGAAGATGCAAAGACCCTTGCTCACTTAACACTACATTCGGGCGATGATGTAGCGCGCCACTAAGGTGATGGCGATCCGGCCCTCGTTCATTTAACACCACATTCGGGTTCCGATATGGCGCGCCACTAAGGCGGTGGCGACCCAACCCTCGCCCACTTAACACCATACCCGGGTTCCGGTATGGCGCGTCGCTAAGAGGGTTACGCCCCAACGAATTTCCAATGAGTTTCATTTCCATGAGAATGGCTAAGTTTAGTTGCTGGCTCGCCAAGCCTATCACAACCCCCTCCTTCTTTACCCGGGCTTGGGACCGGCTATGTCATTACAACATAGGCGGAGTTGCAATCAGCCCTTTGGTGCAAAGTGCAAAAATTGAATCTGCACCACACGATCTGTTGTAAACTGGTGAACCCCTCCAAGTACCCTGACCTCGGCAGGAGCATGCGGCGCAAGGCGGGGTGCACAATGCGCGCAGCTGGGGTCAGAAGAGCTGGAACTCTCGGCTGGTCCGGAGAGAACGTGGGGCCGAACAGGGACCGGATCTCCTCAAGCTGTGGTGCCACCCCTCCAGTAAGTGGCCTCCTTGGTGGATCTGCCTGCCCGTATACCCTCTCGTGCACGCAGGTGTCGTGCAGGTCCAAACCAAGAAGCTGCCCCAATGTCTGTCTCGTGAGGTGGTAGTGCTGACCCATAAACATAAAGTCGATCGACCTCCTGCTCTCAGAGATGTACAGGGTCGCGTAGAAGACACGGACCCAATCTTCCACATATGCACTTCTCTCGTAAGCTAGCAGCTGCACCAATCCACGGTATCTCTCAAAGTACGAACGGACCTCAGTCTCTGCTGCCAACGCAAGCTGCCCCCAGTCCAGGTAGTTATGCTGAAATAGCTTGTGCCCCCGACGTCTGTAGGTCTCGTAGAGAGACGCCTGGGTGACAGTCCAGAAGCGACTGTCCACAAGAGCCTCTCGGGGCTGTGGGTACCACTCCTCAAGCAGCACGTTCCATCGAAGCTTGCGTAGCTGCTTGGCCTTCATCTTCCGGTAGTCCGTGAAACGGACTCCCTCACCGACACGGACGGCCGTGTCCATCTCGTAGATGGCCCTCTCGGCCTCCCTGTCCTCACGACTGTCGGCAGCCGTCGGTCTCGGACGAGGAGCAGCCTCGGTGTGACCCCCACGCGTCCGGGTTGAGCGCCGGCGGACGAGAGGCTCAACCGGCTCCTCTTCGGCCTCGGAGTCGTCGATCATGGGAGGCTGCCTGGAACGAGCCTCGCGGATCCTCAGGGACCCCCCTCGGCCACGCTCACGCTCCTCGGCGGCGCGAGCGGCCATTAGGGCCTTCTTCTCATCCTTCGACAGTTTTTGCTTCTTCGCGGCGGGCTCCGCGATCGCCTTTCCCTTTCCTTTGCAGTCGCGACCCATCTAGATGCAATGGAGAGCTAGGGTTAGCGACGAAGAAAAAGGACGACGAAAACAACGATGGACGTCGCACGACACGAAGCAAACCTTAGCGACGGAGAGCAAACGGGGACCGGGTGCGAAGTGAGAGACGGTGGAAACGACGGCGGAGAGGTCGATGGTGGTGGAGACGGCGGAGGTGGAGGCGGTGCGTGGAGCGGCGAGCGGCGGCGCGAGGGTGGTGGCGGTGGAGACGGCGAGCGGCGGCGCGAGGGTGGTGGCGGCGCTGTGGGCGGCGGCGGCCGGAGACGGCGGCGGCGACGGCCTGAGGGCGACGGTGGCACACGGGTGCGGCGGCAGCCGAGGGCGATGGCGGCGCACGGGTGGGCACGGGTGGCGTCGGGATCGGGGGAGAGGAAAGGCGGCGGTACGGCCGGTTTAAATAGTGGGTCTCAAACCCTAGCCGTTTTTTACACACCGGATGGACCGATGCTTATCGATGTGGACATCGGTCGAATGGTACAATATGGATATTCAAAGAGTCATTGAAGACATCGGATGGACCGACGTTTAGGATTTTGATCATCGGATGAATGGCACAGTAAGGGTATTCAGGAGAGGGAAGTTGACACCGGATGGTCCGACGTTAGATGTAAAAGCATCGGTGGAATTCATCAAGGTTTCAGGTTTGTGAACATCGGATGGACCGATGTTTTTCTGTTTGAACTCATCGGTCGATTTTGGATATTGACTAAACTGGCACTTGGATTTTGAACACCTACTGATCCGATGGGGGAAGGACTTAGGCATCGGATAATCCGATGAAAACTAAACACCAACATCCCATATATGTCCTTTGACCAAACAATCAAACAATGGGAAACACATGTCTTAGGAATTTTTGGGCAACCCCTTACCCCTCAAGAAGCTAATATGCCAATAGTTTGGCTAGACCTTAAAGCAAATGGAACACCGAAAAAAATGGGAGGAAAATATCCAAATGAAATGTAAGGCCCATGCTTTGTGAGGTAGAGTATGAAGACTACTATCTCAATGAAGCATGTTCCTCTAGGCATTAACGTACCTAACATTTTGTTCTTTCCACCTTATATGAGTTGAGATATTGCATTTCAAACAAGTCTCCTTCTCACGAGGTGGGTTCCCCTTTGTGACAATCTATCGTATGCAAAGTCAAACAAGTTATAGTGCAAGAAATAGAATGAGTGCAAGTCTATATGGCAGATATCATGCAAGGCATAAAATAAATCTATCTTGCCAAGTTTAAACCTTCCAAAGGCTTCCTCAGGGAAAACTATTTCTAGATCGCCCCTATCCTTTGGGAGTTAGACAAGACCTATATGATATGCATCCTTACATGAACATGACAATTTACATGACGTTAGATGCATCTAGCACATTTAATTCATTTCTAAGTCTAGAAAAGGTTTTCTCATCAAGTGGTTTAGTGAAGATATCCGCTAATTGTTCTTCGGATCTAACACCTTGCAAAGAGATGTCTCCTTTAGCCTCATGATCACGCAAGAAGTGATGGCGAATATCAATGTGCTTAGTGCGGGAGTGTTGAACGGGGTTTCTAGCTATCTTAACCGCACTTTCATTGTCACAAATGAGAGGCACACAACCAATTTTAATTCCAAAATCCAAAAGGGTTTGCTTCATATATAGAATTTGGGCACAACATGCATCGGCCGCTATATACTCCGCTTCCGCGGTGGACAAAGCCACGAAATTTTGCTTTTTGCTAGACCAAGATACTAGGGAACGCCCAAGCAAGTGGCACCCACCGGAGGTACTCTTGCGATCCACGCGGCATCCGGCAGAGTCCGAATCCGAGTATCCCAAGAGTTGGAAGGTTGTACCTTTAGGGTACCACAAGCCCATACTAGGGGTATGCTTAAGATACCTAAGTATCCTAAAGACCGCCTTCTTATGCGATTCTTTAGGAGCCGCTTGAAAGCGAGCACATAAGCATACACTAAACATTATGTCGGGCCTAGATGCGGTAAGATAAAGCAATGAACCAATCATAGAGCGGTAGTGAGATTGATCAATAGGTTTACCGTCCTTATCCGCGTCGAGATGGCAATTTGTTGCCATTGGAGTACTTCTTGAGCTACAATCTCCCATCTCAAATTTCTTCAAGGGGTCCTTGGTGTATTTCTCTTGGTAGACGAAGGTTCCCTCTTGAAGTTGCTTGATTTGGAATCCAAGGAAGAAGTTGAGCTCTCCAATCATTGACATCTCGAATTCCCTAGACATCATTTTGCCAAACTCATGGCTAAGAGCTTCGTTAGTTGAACCAAAGATAATATCATCAACATAAATTTGATAAATGAACAAATCTCCATTGATGTCTTTGGTGAAGAGTGTGGTGTCCACCCTCCCGATCTTAAATCCTTGCATGATGAGGAAGTCCCGTAGTCGTTCATACCACGCCCTAGGTGCTTGCTTGAGCTCGTAGAGCGCCTTGTGCAACCTATACACATGGTTAGGATTCCTCGGATCTTCAAACCCGGGAGGTTGTTCAACATAAACAAGCTCATTAATGTAGCCATTAAGAAAGGCACTTTTCACATCCATTTGATGAAGAGTAATATTATGATGTGAAGCAAAAGCAAGGAGAATACAAATTGCCTCTAACCGGGCGACCGGGGCAAATGTCTCCCCAAAGTCTAGTCCTTCAACTTGCGAGAACCCTTTGGCCACAAGTCTTGCCTTGTTGCGGACCACAACGCCATTCTCGTCTTGTTTGTTGCGGTACACCCACTTTGTTCTGATGACGTTCTTGTCCTTGGGTCGCTCCTCCAACACCCAAACTTCATTGCGGATGAAGTTGTTGAGTTCTTCTTGCATAGCCATCACCCAATTTGGGTCTTGGAGCGCTTCCTCAATGTGAGTGGGTTCTACACACGAAACAAACGAGTAGTGCTCACAAAATGAGGCAACGTGGCGGGAACGAGTACTTACGCCCCTTGAAGGACTTCTAATGATTTGGTCCATTGGATGCGCCTTGGAGATGCGTCCATGCCTCATAAGTGGTTGTGAAGCACTTAGCGGTGGTGATGCGTGTTGCTCCTCTTGTGGTTGGACTTGATCATGGACTTCTTCTTCATCTTGATGTTGAATTGCTTGTGAGTCTTGAGTTGGCAATGGATCATCTTTCTCCTCTTCGTCTACTTGAGGCGTCATGGAGGTGTTGTTGTTGGAACTTGAAGCTCCCCCTTGATCATGGCCCTCTTCAACTTCCGGCTTGATGTCTCTAATGGTCATGTTCTTCATGGCTTCTCGTAGAGGCTCATCATCTATTTCATCATGACCAAAACTCTCCTCTTGGGAGCCATTAGTCTCATCAAACTCAACATCACAACTTTCTTCAACTAGACCGGAGGTTTGGTTGAATACTCGATATGCTTTTGAGTTTGATACATAACCAAGAAAAATGCCAACATCACATCTTCTTTCAAACTTACCGAGCCTTTTCTTGCGGTAGATGTAGCATTTGCACCCAAAGACTCTAAAGTAGGAGATGTTGGGCTTTCTCCCAATGAGAAGCTCATATGGGGTCTTTTGAAGTAGTCGATGAAGATAGACCCTGTTTGCCATGGCACGCCGTGTTGATTGCTTCGGCCCAAAACTTCTCCGACATGTCGTAGTCATCAAGCATTGCTCTTGCAAGAGTGATGAGGGTTTTGTTCTTCCTCTCAACGACACCGTTTTGTTGAGGAGTGTATGTGACGGAGAATTCATGCTTCACACCTTCACGGTCACACCACTCCCCAATATTGTAGTTCTTGAATTCGGTGCCGTTGTCACTCCGGACCTTGATAATGGGAAGTTGGAATTCCCTTTGAGCACGGTTGGCGAAGGTCTTGAACACTTCCGGAGTTTCACTCTTGTCACCTAAAAATAGAGTCCAAGCATAGCGAGAGTAGTCATCAACTATAACGAGACAATAGAGGTTACCGCCAAGGCTTTGGTATGTGGACGGTCCGAAAAGGTCCATGTGGAGTAGTTCAAGTGGCTTGGAGGTTGACATCATTGTCTTCATTGGGTGGTGTGAAGCAACTTGCTTCCCGGCTTGACAAGCGCTACAAAGCTTGTTCTTCTCAAACGTCACATCCTTCACGCCGGTCACCATCCCAAGCTTGAATGACTTCTTGAGTTTGCTCATTCCAATGTGTGCTATGCGTTGGTGCCATAGCCAACCCAAGCTTGTCTTAGTGAAAAGACAAGTGGTTAGGCTAGCATTCTTGTTGGAGAAGTCTACTAAGTAGAGATGTCCATGCCGAAACCCTTTGAAAATTAGCTCTTTGCTTGCCTCACTACTCACAACAACATCATTTTTGCTAAATGTGCACGTTAGTCCAAGATCACAAAGTTGTGCAATGGAAAGTAGATTAAAGCTAAGCGACTTAACATACAACACATTAGAAATGGATAAATCATTAGAGATAGCAATTTTACCTAATCCTATTACCTTACCCTTAGAGTTGTCACCAAAAGTGACTTGTTCATGATTACTGGGGTTTTCTATGGTGGTGAACATACCATCATTGCCGGTCATGTGTTGAGTGCACCCGCTATCGAGTACCCAATGCTTTCCTCCGGCTTTGTAGTTCACCTACACACATGAAGTTAATTTTTGACTTTAGGCACCCAAGCCAACTTAGGTCCTTGTATGTGAGATACAAGTGTCTTTGGGACCCAAAGTTGCTTGGGGAGCTTCCCCTTCATGCTCTTCATGTCTTTGCCAATGAACCTAGCTTTCACCTTGCCATTCACTTTGCTAAGAAGATAATAGCGATCATTAAAAATAGATTTGTAGTTAGTAGGCAATTTAGGTGAAGGTCGGTTAGGAAGAGGACACTCCCTTGTGTGGTGACCGGTGACCTCACAATGTTGGCAATAAGAACCAACTTCCTTGATGAAGCTTGTTCTAAGCTCCGGTGAGGGCACCTTTCCTTTGTTGGGCACCGGGAAGGATCCAAGTCCTCTTTTGTTGAAGGCTTTTGCTTGTTAGAAGAGGATTTCCTTGTGCTTGACTTCACCTTTTGAAAGTCTAGCCACACTAGTGCGGAGACTCTCAATTTCTTCCAACAAGTCCTTCTCCCTAGCATTAGCTTTCAAAGACAAAGACTTGTCCAAGACATTAGAGACATGCGAAGTAATGGATATCTTATCATTAAGAGTTTGTTTCTTTGTATCTTTTAACTCTTGATCAAGCATGTCATGAGCAATGTTAAGTGTTTGGTATTCATGAGTTAGCTTGTTGTGCTCCTCCAAGAGAGTTCGGTGTGCTATGTTGAGCTCATCATTGTCTACCTTGATTTTAGCATTTTCTTCCTCAATTTGCTTGACATGAGATTTGAGCGTGTCATGCTCTTTGAGTATGCTTTCATACTTGTCAAGCAAATCAAGGTTAGCACTCTCAAGTTTAGCACGAATTTCTTCAAGAGTTTTAACCTTACTCTTCTCTCTCTTAATGATAGCATGATATTCATTAATCAAAGAAGTTAAATCATCGGGTGAAAGCTCATCATCACTAGAGTCGTCACATACCTTGGTGTTACCTTTAGCCATGAGGCACATGGGTGGTGGAGGAAGAGGTGAGTCATCATGGTTGGCAATGGCAAGGCCGGCCAATCTTTCTTCTTCTTCTTCACTCTCTTCATCACTTGTTTCTTCGTCGGTGACCCATTCATTTGCCTCACACATAAACACCTTTTGTGGACCACTTCTCCTCTTTGGGAAGAGTCTTGTCTTCTTGCCCTTGTCTTGCTTCTTCTTCCCAAAGGCTTTTGGTTTGGGCTTGGCTTCTTCTTCATTATCATCACTTTCTTCAAGCTTGCGTTGCTTGCCTTTGTAGTTCTCTCTCCTTTTGTCCGGTTTTGGACAATCATAGGAGATGTGGTCTTGATCTCCGCAATTGTAGCATATCTTGCGATCGTCTCTTCTTGGTAGAAATGCCTTCTTCTTGGGATCAAAGGTGTATCCCTTTTTGGTGATCTTGGAGTTCAAGCGTGAGAACTTTCTCATCATCAAGGCAAGCTCATCATCGTCATCTTCACTTGACGCTTGCTCTTCTTCACTTGAGCTAGGCTCAACCACCTTCTTCTTCTTGAAGCTTGTCTTCTTGGTGGAGGCCTTTAGAGCAATTGTTTTTGATGATGATTGCTCCATCATCCCAAGTACACTCATCTCATGAGCGTGTATTTCTCCAATGAGCTCCGAAACTTCAATGTTGTCAAGTGATTCCTTTTGGAGCATGGAGTTGATGATGTTGTACTTCGGCTTGGGAAGGAGCATGAGGATCTTGCGGTTAATAAGTCCCTTGCCAAGAGACGCAATGTCAAGAGCATTAATTTCCTCAATAAGAACATTTAAGCGTGAAAACATTTCATTAACATTTTCATGAGGAAGCATCTTAAATTCATCATATTTAGCTTTGAGCATGTGATATTTAAGTTCCTTTACACGAGATGAGCCCTCATGGATTTCTATCAAGCAAGCCCAAATTTCACAAGCTTTCTCCTTACTAGCAATCCTAGAGAAGACATCTTGACTTATGCATTCATAAATAGCATTCCTAGCTTTAGCATCCCACTTAACTTGATCACCCACATAGTTAAGTTCTCCAAATCCCGCATGAGTCGCTTCCCAAACTTCGGGGGCAATAGCCTCAAGGTAAGCGCGCATGCGTGCTTTCTAATAGGCAAAATTCTTGCCCTCGAAGATAGGAACCGAACCCCCAACCTTGGCCATTTTTGCTCTCTAGCGGTGAAGCTAGAATGATCCTATGAGCAACCTTGCTTTGATACCAATTGTAAGGATCGAAACGCCCAAGAGGGGGGGTGAATTGGGCTTTCTTTCAAATTTTAAGACAATTAAAAACGAACTACTTAAGCCCAATTCCCAATGCGGTTCTAGCTATGCAATCAACGTAGATATAACTTGTGAAGTAAAGATTGCAAAATGTAAAGAGAGAGAGAGGAATGCAAACGCTAGGGGACACGAAGGTTTATCCCATGGTTCGGCAAGATCGCAAGGATCTTCCTACGTCCACGTTTTGGCACCCACCGAAGGGTTTTGCCACTTCCAATGTCACCGAGACAATGGAGTCTTCACTAATCTTCTCCGTTCGCCATCTCCGGCAAGGTGGAGCTCAAGCCTTGTACAACCTTCGATGTTCCGGGCTTCCACACACACCTTGGCAAGCTCCGGAACGATCTTCTTCAACTTCTCACTAGCCTAGAGAGTTCAATCACAAAGAAAGAACGCACAAGCTTCTCTCTAGCCTATTACAAATGATCTAAAAGTGTGGAAATGTATGCTCTATAGTCTTGAATGCTCTTGGATGTGTAGTGGGCTTCAGGTGATCAAGACTTGTCGAAATGACTGGGTTAGAGGGGTTTTATAGCCAGCTTAACCGAAATAGCCGTTGGAAAAGTAGGCTGACAGAACTTTTCTGTGAACACCGGATGATCCGATGTCTCCCCTCTAGTTATCATCGGTGTAATTACTTTGGCTGACGTCATTGTGTCAGATATTACCGTTATTAGACCGATGTTGCCCCCAGTCTTCTCATCGGATGATCCGGTGGCTCTTCCTCAAGAATTTGCTTGATCTTGATGCTTACTGGAGTGATCAACCGATGTGTGTAAGTCTGCACATCGGATGATCCGGTGTTTCACTTGTTCCAATTGTACTGCAAACTGTACTGATGCACCGATGTTGTTGAGCCCTTCACATCGGATGATCCGGTGAGTTCATTTGTCTGAGGTCTTTTTCTTTAGTTGAATCAACTCGACCGATGTGTTCATTTTGGAAATCATCGGTTGATCCGGTGAGTTGATTTTGTTTGCTACGAGTTGTCTTGAGTGAATCTTTTGTGTCTTGCTCGAATGACCTCTTAGACATTTGTTCCACACGACTCTCTGATGATTCTTAAGCATTGTATGTTGTCAATTTTTGATTGAGTGACTTAGACATAGAGCCTTCACATCTTGTCTTTATCTCATGAGTTTGATCTCGAAAGTTGAGTATCTTTGGGTCTCCAATGACATGATCATTTCATCTTATTGAGTGTTTATGGGGACCTTGCATTCACAAATTCATTAGTAAAGTTCAATGGTTGTCATTAATCACCAAAACCATACTACATGAGGGGGGCCTAGATGCTTTCAGTGTAAAAAAGCAGTTGTCATAGGATTTAGATCGTGTGGTGCAGATTCAATTTTTGCACGATTGCACCAAATAGTTTATTGCACTCTAGTTCCCATATTAATGGATCTAAGTACACTGGTTTCCATACCTTTCAAAGACCAATTAGGTGTTATATGGCTGAAGAGTACTCCCTCCGTCTTAAAAAACTTTTCACTTTATAGTTTATTTTTGAACTACAAAGCGACAAGCTTTTTGAGACGGAGGGAGTATCTTTTTTCTCCCCCTGTTGTGATTCGTGAACCATATTTGTTATCTTTAAACAACCTTGAACCTTCCATCCCTTTCTTTGAATATGGAAAAAAAATACTGAATACACTATGCTATTTGCTAGTTATAATTATGTGTGCGAATAACTGACTCGGTCAGGTCATACAGAGGTGTGAATGCTCAATCTACTATATCATCTGCTTCTAGCCCATGCTGTAGTTGTATAGTTGGATGAATTGTTGTGTATATATTTGGATATGTGATTTGATACAACCGTTTTCTTTTCTGTAGTCTGGTTTAGGAGGAATATCATTTGATGAAGGACAGTTTTCAGTTTTGGGGTGAGTGTGGCTCATTGATATTTTGCCATTGAATGACCAAACTGTTCCAAATTGTGAGTGAAAGGGATCAAGTAAGAACTGTTGATGTGCATCCAAACACTGCAGGTATACCACAGAGGGACGAGACATTCTGTCGCAGATTAAGACTGGAGATAAAATTCGTTCTGCCAAGCTTGTACAAGGCAGAGAACGGCTGGTGCTGCCATCAGCATCACCTGGAGAAAGCTGATTGCATCGAGTCATTCAAACCAGAGGATTGCAACATTACTTTATTGATCAGGCAACCAACATATGTATATCACAAAGCCAGTAAACCTGACCAAGAATCGGCCAAATATATAGAGAATACCGTTGTACATGATACCGTTTTCTGGATTGTTCAGCGATTCATAATTTGAGCAGTGAAATTGCTTCTTCATTTTAATCTTCTGATATCAGGGCGTTGCCGTCGGTGTGCATCTCTCGTTGAGCCAGGCGAGGATGTCGCAACGAACGCGCTCGATGTTCTCTTCCGGCTCCCCGAAGAGCAAGGAGTGAAGCATCCCGTCATATATCTTGATGGTCTTGTCCTTGCTGGCCGCGGCCTCGTGCAGGGCGCGGCTGACGTCGGGATCGGTCACCTCGTCTGCGCTGCCGTGCACGACGAGGAACGGGACGGTTACCTCGCTGAGCCGGGCGCCCAGCTCATCGGTAGCGCGCAGCAGCTCGACGACGGTGCCGAGCCTGGGCCGGCCGCTGTACCGCACGGGGTTGCGCGCGGCGATGATGCGCTTGGCGGCGACCTTGACGGACTTTTCGATGAGGTCAGCGGTGGGCACGATGGGGGCCGTGGGCGCGAACCGCGCGACGAACGTGAGGATCTCCGGCAGCGGCCACGGCGGGCGGATCCGGTCGGAGATCCTGCACATGGGCGCGACGAGGACGGCGCCCGCCCACTCCCTCGGCGGCGTGCGGAGGTGGATGAGCAGGCAGATGGCCCCGCCCATGGACTCCCCGAATAGAAAGCAAGGCAGGCCCGCGTGCTCCTCCCGCGCCCTGACGGCGCGGAAGAAGGCGAGGAGGTCGGCGACCGCGGCATCGAGGTCGGGCACGAAGGCCCGGAGGCCATAGGAGCGGCCGTGGCCCGGGAGGTCAGCGGCGAAGCAGGCGAACCCGGAGCGCGCGAGGAAGACCGCCGTGGACTGGAACGTCCAGCTGATGTCGTTGCCGTAGCCGTGTACCATGAAGACGAGCGCCCTGGGTCGCCCCGGCGCGCGGGGCCGCCACGCCCGCGTGAACAGCCGCCGCTCCCCGTCCCCATCGGGGGGCGCAGCAACGTAGGAGGACTCGCCCTCCACGCCGTGCGCCGTGTAGAACTCCGCCTCCGTGGCCAGCTGCTCGCCCCAGAAGTTGACGGGCGGCGCCGGTGCGTCCCCCTCCGGCTGCTGCTCGCTTACCGGCATGGCGAGGGCCGGGGGGTCAGGTTTGGGTTGGGGTGCGGGCGCGGTGTGGATGGGGAACCGGTGGCCGGCGAGTGGGGGCAGTTCGTTGTTGCCAGTTGCGTAGCGGCAGGGGCGGCAGTACGTTTGGTCGCGACTTGCGGGACGGGAGTACGGGACTGGATTGGCCGGGGTAGGTGGAACGGTTCGTGCCGCGGGTAATACCGTATCCTTTTAGGTTTGGGAATACTGTATTTTTTACATAATGGTATCTGACAACTAACTCTAAAATTATATATTTAAAATTATGATTTTATCTATACTTATCTTTGAGGTATAAAAAACTTTGTTTTGAATTAAAAATTTTCTTTGTTTGCTTGCTCTTGATGTTTGCTACTTTACTTCCAAATAGTTTTATGTATTGTAAAATTGTAGTATTGAAATACTTTGGTATTATCATCTTATTTTAAAAGTTGTGGTTTACCAAAACTTTGTTATTTAAATACAGTTTTCCAAACACAATCTACCTGTAATTCACTCATCATTGCTTCAAGGTGTCACGTAGAGGCCAAAACAATCACATTTTTGTATTGCCAACCCTTATACTCTATCATCTGGATCTTAGTATCTTGATTTCTGAATCTGAAGGACAACAAAGAAAAATAGTGAAAGATCTGTAAGGCTATCCGCACTTGTTTCCTCTAAAACATACTCTATATACTATTTTTTTCTACCTTTTCAGTATCTTCCTCTAAATCTTCTAAATTTACACATATCCAGTATGTTTTACAGTACGCCTATGCGGCAGGGTTCAAGAAGGCGCTAGGCGGGCGGTGACCCACCGCTTAGACCCTAGGCGTGCGTTTTTATCATTTTGAATATATATATATATATATATATATATATATATATATATATATATATATATATATATATATGCATACTTATCTATGTACAATACTGAAGAATATTTGTGTCTCTATCTGTCGGTATCTGGCAGACCGGGTACTCATAGATACAAGGAAGAGAACGTGCAGGACCCCGCCTATCATGGAGGCAGGCCCCAACGTAAGCCACGTGGCGCGAGGCTCCTGGACCAACCTCTCCGCCGAGGGCAGGTCTGACCCCGCGACGTGCCCAATACTTCCGGACCAGCCTCCACACCGAGGAGGTCCAGAGGTCCTACGCACATCGCACCTCCAGGCCGACCCTCTTCATTGAGGACGCAGCCGGCGCTGCCACGTCTCCCGTAGCTCCGGACCAGCAGCTCTGTACCTGCCTCCTTGCTGGGGAAGGTCCGACGCTGCCATGTGTCCTACGGCTCCGGATCCGCCTCCCCGATGAGGAGAGGTCCGGCGTCGCCGCATGCCCCGCAGCTCCGGACCCGCCTCCTCGCTGAGGAAGGGTCCAACACTGCCACGTGTCCTGCAAGCTCAGGACCCGCCTCCCCGCTGAGGAGAGGTCCGACGCGGCTACGTGCCCAGCGGCGTCTGGCATAGGCCTTCCAGTGGAGGTGGACCTAGGCTCATCCACTTGTTAACGGCTACCGGGGAATGGAAAGAAGGAGGAGTAAAGCAAGGCATGTCCACCGCGTCTAAGGAGTAAACACGCGTGCTTTCCCTAGGTAAACAGGGGTGCGCACTCGTAAGTCAAGAGGACTGTATCCAGTCTTGTTATGACAGGCCGGACCGAACTACTACGTATGACGGACGAATGAGAGGTCGCGACAACACAGACAGGACACAGTCAATTATGATGAGGGGCTATGTGTAGCCCTACACCAGGGCATGTCCAAGCGGCACATTGAAGCCATTATCAGGAGATAGTATTTACTCCCAGATCTTAGAATGGATTTGGTTACTTCCGGAGCCACCTTTTGGGTCCTGGGCCCCACTTGTAAGATGTCTGGCCTTGGACTATAAAAAGACCAGATAGCCAATGACTTAGACATCTGGGCTTAGACCCAGACACACGCTTGAACAATATAACACACAAACTACTGTGGAGAAGGGTATTACGCTCAGGCGGTCCAAACCACGTAAATCTCTCGCGTTTATCGTTCACTGCGCTCGATCCTACTAGGACTAGCCCTTCGAAAATACATCGAACCTCTGCAGGTTGCATCCGAGCAGGCTCGGGGGAGGTGTTAGTTAGACACCTCGATACTATCATTCTAGATTGGTTTTCCTTATCCACCTCTCATCTCCTCCTCTCTGTTTTACCAAGCCTACTTTCAGTCCAAAGCCTGTCTACTCAGCAGTAAACAGAGATACATCCTAAGCCTATTGGGCTGGTACACATCTAACAAGAGAAGCCCGACTCGCAGCCCACTTATCCAAGCAACAAAAAACCCTAGTTCTCCGGTCTTCATTCTCTAGTCGGGCGCGCTACCGTGGTTAGAGAAGGCGACCATCGGCTCAAGCAGTTTCTAGCGATGGCGGTGGTAGGGACTTACTCCCAGCGGCGAATGCCGGAGGCAAGCGTCGGGAGAAGAGGGAGGAGCCGCGGCGTCACCTCCTGGAGGACGCCCGCGCAGCTCCTTCCACGAATCTTCTCCCACCGCCAATCGAGCACAGCCAGATCTAACCGTCTCCCCGTCGATCTGCCGCCCACGAATTTGCATCCCTACAGTCGATTCGGCCGCCGCCTCGCCGCCTCACCCACCTCAGTGCGCTCTGTGCGTCACCTACGCACCATTTCTGTCTCGCCTCCGCCTCTCCCTAGACGCCGCGTCCTGGCCTCGCCTAGGGCTTAAGCACGCCTAGGCGAGCGTGGATGCCTTCCTGAAATCTGCTCTGCGGACAGCTTATGACCCTCTCCTAGTTCTCTTTTTTTTTGTGACCTTAAAAATCGAACGAATTAAAAGCATTCTGCAGGAAGCGAATGTAGCTGTAAATATTGAAGCCCATTTAGCAGTGGCCCATTCGGACTGGCTGGCTCAAAGGCTGCATATTTGTGATTGGGCCAGAGATCCTCACCATCAGTTCTGACGACCTCACGTCCTCACCCCAATTCAAGATGATGATATGAATGTTGTTTGCTCAGTTGTCGTAGTTCTAATCTTTCAAGATATTGTAGAAAGCATTACAAAAGTGACATATGTGAATATGCATGATATATTTATCTAATACGGCTAGCATTGAACCGAAGTAAGGTTGCATGTTTCGATATCATTTAATATTTCATACAGATTTATGGCTCCGGTGACAACATGTCAACAAGATTATTGCTGAACAGGAGTCAAGTGAATATCCTTAATTTGTTTATTATTCTGATCCTTATCTTCAAAATTATTTTCTATATTGTAAACACATTTTATTTGGTTAGTACTTATTATTAAGAAGTAGCAAGGCTCTAGCACTCATCTAGTGAGTGTACAATTAAATTCAAGCACAGTGAAGTTTCAAGTTTGTCTGGGTGAGTGTACAACCAGCTAGCTGGATCTGAAAACTCCATCTTCTTCCTTTTCTGAACTGGCGTGTCCGATTTCCTGCTACCACGAGAGTTGAAAGGTCAGTGTTGAAACTGAGGGTAGGGTGCTTAGACTCTAATTGGGCATTAGGGTTCGGACTAGTGCTTAACTAAGACATAATCAAGACATCAAGCGAGTTCTTCGGACTAGTGCTTAACTGAGACATAATCAAGACATCAAGCGAGTGCTAGTCTAATTGGATGGAGAGTACAGAGGAGATGGCCGCACCTGGGGTCGTACCTTGTTGCGCCGATGATGGAGAGACACTATTAGAGAAGAGCTTGGTGCTTGCAGGTCGTCGACGATGGAGGGTGGGAACCTTCTCCGGATTTCCCTCTCGAGCAATCGGTGCTCCTTAGTTAATTTCGTGATTAGATTAGCCTCTAATCATGAGAGCAAGGCTCTCCTTATATAGGGTTGAGAGGGCACCCGAGGGGCCCACCCCAAACCGAATTGATTGGGATTCTGTCCCCGATCAGGACAGTAGGGAGTTAGGATCGTAACCAACTCCTAATCACCTGTGTTCAACTTAATTAATTAATATCTAACATTCTTCCCCTTGATTATATGCCACATAAACTGATTTTCCAAGCACATAGACTTTTGATATTATTTCCTCATGCTCGACATAAAGGGAACGGCGGATCGAAGACAACCAATTACGTACTGCTTGACTCGACGACCACATTACATCTCACACTCAGAAACATATCCTAAAACTGAGTTTGACCCCTAAATATCTAAGAGAACATAGGTTCTTCCTTAAACCCATGCGCGTTATGTGTTTATGGAACACATTGGATAGAAGTCTCTTTGTATGCGGTACCGCGATAATTCGCATGAATCTGATTTCTTAATTATAAATTCTTAGTATGTTCCTAGATTTACTTCTTTTGCAACACACAACTGACGTCAATGTGTTTGGCGGCACATCTGACTTGTTGCCCCAGAAGTACAAATAGATTAAGTGGTTCTATGCTGTCAACCACACTTAGCCTTGGTTTTCATATGGTGTCTGCTCAGTAGTATCATCACTAATTTAGTATACATCATTAACGATGCAGTGACTTTAGGTTTGGAGCTAGTTCCTCAACAAAACTCCTACTGTGAGTGTTATTTTACTAATGAGGATTTTATTACACATTTCGCAGAAACTTAGTTTTAATGATCCATGGCTCATTAAAATATTGATCTTGTCATGAGACCTTAGTTAATTGCATAACTACAGATTAACTCTTATCTCCATTCCAAAACTTTGGATTGGACTAACTTTTGCCAAAATAACCCAGTTACTTAGTCTATGTCAAGGTGATTAATTGTTTGAGCAACTTAAAACTTCTGACAGTAGAAGTCTTTGGTACCGTATTTTGTTCGAACATTTTCTAATTGGCTCCTATACTAATTAACCTTGACGTTTCTGAGCAGACTTATTTATTTGTATACACATCATACTTTTCAAGTACAACTCAAGTATGCCTTATGAGCTTAATGCCCCTTAACGTCAAAATTGGAGAACAAAAACTAAATAGCAAATCAACATGATTACTTGTTAGTAACATACCATTTACAAAGTACGAAGCTAAATTGATAAACCAAACTTACTGATTGACTTATAGAAGTTGAGATACTAATTACCAACAAGGCCTTATTTAGTCCACGAATAAAATGAATTGTCTTAACTTGTATCTCTATGTTCCTTATGCTTAATGACAACACCTTTCGGTTGTATCATATAGACGTTCTTATATAGATCCCATTTAAGAAACGCCATTATTACATCCCTACATTGTAATACTAAGTCATAATGTGTTACTAATATCCAATCGGTTCTTAACGAATCGATAGCTGAGACGTTATGAGAATATCTCAATGTCTCCTTAACGAAAAATGACTTTTCCCTTTGGAGTCACGTTTACTAATATGGACTTATTTTGGTCTACTATTTTGGCTCCTTTAGGAATATCAACTAAGTACAAATGTTATTAGCTTATTTCAAGTAAGGCAGGATCACCCTTCATTTGAATATGAATCTTATTACGAGATCCACTTATTAACACATTATTTACTAATCGAGGCGATTGTTGCTCTTCATCTTTAGTGGCAACTAATAATGAGCAAGCTGAAGTTGCTTCTGCGAGACAGAAGTCTTACTAAATATGCCAATGAAGAACTAACAAAAGGTGTTGAGATAATGGTATTGTCTTAACAACGGTAGGTATCGTGATGAAAGATTCTTGAATCATGAAAGTGAGTGCATGCACTCACTTCTCCTCATGATCATCATCTCAGATTACCTTACTCCCCCTGATTCTAGCATATATTCCTTCCATTAAGCTTAGTGTCGGTAAAGACGGTAGAAACAATGCCAGCTTACTGAATTGCCAACGAGATGGCTACTTACTGATGTTTGGGCTAATCATCTTAACGACAACCTCATATAAAATATTAATGATGATTTATGTCTTGTCCTTATCTAATATGGTGTTTTTAGGCACCAACTATTTACATTTTCGACGTAGCATTTGAATAGAGTTTTTTTTAACTCTCGACCCATGAGCTAATCGACTAAGTTGAAGGATATCACTTACTTCTAATTTAGTACGGGTATGCCAATCGTAGTACTCCCCCTGACGATCAGATCTTAATCTTATTGAACATATGCTAAATTTATTTATACATTCGTTGAGGTTTTGTTATTCTCAGTGGAGAGGAATCGATTAAGAAATGCTCAATCAATTCTCCACCTCGAAATATGGTATAACGTAGTGCCATTATTTCAAAATTGTTTCGCGATCGATTCTCATGCGCTTTCCGAAACACTTAGTTTGATGATAGAGATTTGATACAACTTAGATAATCATCATGCAAGGATAAAGAAATCTGTCTTGTCGGATGGCAAGTGTCGAAGTGTTGCCAACGACACTTCCCTCGGACCCGCTAAGAAGAAGCCCGCGGAGGTTCTTTTATGGATGGGGTATGCCGCGATCAAGATCAAGATGATGGCACCAGAGATTTACGTGGTTCGGGCCGCCTGAGCGTAACACCCTACTCCACGGGGTTTATGTTGCTATATTGTGAGTTGGTCAGTTGGGATCAAGTCGGAATGTTCAGTTGTCCCCTGCGCTCGTGTGGTACAGTACTTTTATAGTTCTAAGGTTTGACCGTTATAAAACTTGCCTGGCCCGACATGTGGCCCTAGCATGTTTAATGACGTAATACACTGTCTAGAGAGTATTAAGTATCATTAAAAGTGTGATAATGTGCCTTCATAGCAGTGTTACCCCTATTGACGATGCACTGATCATGTGTCATTAATACAACATTAATGACATATTATCAGGCCTTGTAACTGTCGTTTTAACCGTTTTTGAATGTTTGTAATGGACGTGATCTACTTGCATTTCTATTGGCGATGAAGGTCTGGAGGCTCCACACGTAGCAGATTCGGAGCTTTCCCTTGCAGGAAGGTAGGTCCAGGGTTGCCGTATACGTGTCGGCACCGGAGCTCCTCTCTGATGGGGGTTAGGTCCGGGACTATTGTACATGTGTAGTAGCCGGAGCTTCCCTTGGTTGGGAGTTTAGTTGTAGTCTTATTTTACACGTGTTAACCCGGGAGCCAGTCATGTGAAGGGAGCGGGTTCGGTGCAACATGACGTGTAGGATCTGCAAGGGCCTTCGACTCTGACAGGTGGAACTTTCTTGCACTTTTTGTGGTATTTAGGGTACCCAGTATGTAGGGTACCGACAGTGGCCCCCGGACCCACCCCTGGGAAAACCCTTTGGGTTAAGTTGTTCTGCCGGAGGTGGGACCATTCTCGATTCCCGCGCTTTGGTTTTCAAAAGTCTTCTGATGCGCCGAGAGGGTGACGGTCCGGGAGTGAATCTTCGACGTGTGGCTTGTTATGAATACGACAAATGAGATCTTTGAGTGCGGATCTCACGCAATTGAAGGTTGCTAGTTCCCAATACAAAAACCATGTCGGTTTCGTGCGCCCTGTCAGAGCGCCGACTTTGGGTTTCCCATCGTTCATCATGACAACGGTTCGCCTTGGGTAAGAACCTCAATCTCTTCGTCGAGGTGACCCCAGGCCCACTCGTTATTGACGGGGTAGATTTTTGAAGAGTGTCTTCGATCTCACCGCAGTTTCCATCCAAGCGTCGCAAAGGCTTACTTAAGAAGGAAAGTGCGCACGATTTGAGGACTTCTTTACGCCTTCGATCATCTTTGCGCTTAAAGCCTCCCAAACTCCGCCTAAATTTCCATCCTTTGCTCCACTTTGCTGCGATGGAGTTGGTTCTCCCCAAGAGCCGCCTCAAGAGCGATGATGATCTGAAGAAGGTTCGAACCTACATGGGGTGGTCCAGCGACTCCTTCAATCATTTGGTCCATGTTAGCAAGCTCCCGTTCAAGAAGGAGCGCAGTGGCGATATGGTGTACTTCATAGCGTACACCATGGTGGGATTCATTCCACCTTTCTCTTCTTTTCTTTTGATGCTGCTAGACTCTTATGGTCTGTCACTATATCACCTTGGCCCCCATTCTCTTCTTCTCGTGGCAACATTCGTCTACTTCTGTGAGATGTGGGTGGGTATTCCCCCCTGCATCGAGCTTTTACGCACCTTCTTCACCATCCACACCACCGGCAAGGGGTCCGAGTATCTTGGCTTCTACTATTTTGTGAAGCGCAAGAACTGCTTCTACAAATACTTGAAGTCGTTTCCTTCCGGAAAGTGGGACGACTGGAAGAAAGATTGGATCGTAGTTACGGTGGAGGAGCACGAGAAATTGGAGCTACCTCAAGGTATCCCCAATGTTGAAACTAACGCTTGGAGTGTGGTTCCAGTGCTATCAGATGCCTTCAGCCCTGTTTTGACTAGGATCCGCGAATGCGTGGAAGGTGGAGTGACCCCCGAGATGGTCTTCTGCAACTTCCTGGTCAACAGGTGGGCTCTTAACAGCGTGATGGATGACGACCGGATTGAAACGGTCTGAAATCCAACTTGGATGATGAATCCTTGGAGTTTCATTTGAAGATATTCCAACATGGGATTAACATCAATGGCGATGACTTGTCTCCACCAGCAGCCTTCCTCCCCTTGAACATGGAGGCGCAGTTCAGTAGGGAGCTCTGGAGGAGCATGCCAGTGCTTGATGACCTTGGCGAGGTAGAGAGGCATCCGACCACCAGATTGGCGATCCCCGGAGCTTCCGAGAGTGGTCCTGCTTCCGCCCCAAGCCAAAAGACTGAAGACATCGGCAAGGGTAAAGAGCTAGCTAAGCCCTCCAACCGGAAGAGGAAGTTGAAGCAGGCTGACAGGAGGTCGGTCAGACCTGCTCCTTCCACGACATCTCCTTCTTGGAGGTCTTCTGCAACTACCCCTGCCGCGGTGCAAGCGCGCCTTCACGAGGCGTAAGCTCCGAGCAGGCGACCCCGACCTCAGTGCCGGTTAGAAGTTCCAGATCCAGGGGTTCTTCCCGACGAAGAGAAGCTCTGAACGAAAGGACTCCGACGGCTGCGAGTGTTCCTCAATTGAGGTCTGAAGCAGTTGTCTCACCAGATTTGGTGGGCTCTAGCTCCGAGCCCCAGAAGAAGAGGTTCAGAGGCGACTGGGGTGGCAGCATCCTGAGGTAAGCATTGTTTGCTTTCCTTGAAATGCTAGTCTTGCTTTTTGATATGTCTTTTAATATTTTCTTCCCTTTGTTTCTAGGGTGTCAAAGAAGGGGCCAGGAGCTTTAGCACCTGTTGTAGCACCCAAGGTTGTGTCTGCCGAAGCTCCGGCTTCAAGCGCTGGGCCTCCTCACTAGGCGAAAGCAAAAGTCAGGACAGCTCCGGCGCCAACTGTCGTGAGCTTGGACTCAGAGTTCTCACCCGAAGCTCTTGTGGTAGCGCCGGACCACAGGAGAGAAGTTGAAGATGTACCCCTGGCGGCGGAGGCTGATGCTCCAGCACCGGCGATGCCAAAAGTTTCAGCTTTCGAGCCAGAAGTTGCCGAAGCCCTAGCTGCTGAGTCAGAAGAAGTTGAAGTCCCGGTCATTGAGTCAGAAGTTACCCAAGCTCCGGCCCTTGTGCCGAAAACGATTGAAGATCCGGAAGCTGAGCCGAAAGTGGTAGAGGGTCTGGCGGCTGAGCCGGAGGTGGTTGGAGGTCCAACGGCTGTGCCGGAGGTTGTCATCATGCCGGAGCCCGAGCCAGCGGCGGTCGAGGCTCCAGTTGAAGCTCTGGCTGCTGCTCCAGAGGTGGTGATCCCGGTGGTACCTAGGCCAGAGCCAGAGCAGCCTGAAGAAGTGGTAGCAGGTCCTCCGACTTCAGAGCCGTCAACTAAAGACCCTGAAGTGGCACCTTCAACTGCTCCAGAGGTGGACATTCACGCAATGGGTTCTTCTACTGTCGCTGAAGGGTTCCGAGAGAGCGGCCCTAGCACTGTAGCAGTACAGGGGACCACTATTGTAGAGTGGGACCCAATTTTTATGATGGAAAACCCTTTTGAGCCTGCGGAAATGGTCCCAGCAGGCCCGAAACCTATCCCTCTGGCATTGTCCATAGACAACGCCTGCTCAAGCCTCCGACAGGTCCAGCTTGCCTTCGATCATGAGAGCAAAGCCTTGGAGGAGGAGCACAACACCTTTAGGCATTAGCGCAACAAACTCCATTTTGAGACCAGACTTGCTCAGACGAGGTTGTCTAACCAGAAGGAATGGATCAAGGGAGAGAAGGCCTGGTTAGAATACTGGGATAAATTGATGGAAGAGAAGGAAGCCGCCATCCGGGCGCTCGATGCTAACTCCAGGGAAATCCTGAAGCAAGACAAGGAGAGATGTGACACTGATGACGAGCGTTACAAAAATCTCAATGAATTGAATGAAACTCTCCTGAAGCATCGAGTGGACCTGGAGGCGAGGGAAGGGAAACTCCTGGAGCAGCAGGAGGATCTTGTAAAGAGGTAGGTGGAGATCACCTAGAAGTTGACTCTGTGTGAGCAGAATTTGGCAGATCGTAGGAAAAAGCTAGATCTATGGAAGGAGGAAGAAAGGAAGAAGAACTGGAAGGTGGGGCGAGAGCTCTCGAAAAGAGAGTCTGAAGTTGCCTGTCGGTGGTTTGGATCCGGCAGATCTCCCGGCACTACTAAAGTGTTAGAGGAGTTTGTGGTTCGGTGTGGGCGCGCAGAGATTCAAAAAGGTGAATTGTAAATAACGCAGGAGACACAAGAATTTACGTGGTTCGGGCCGCCTGAGCGTAATACCCTACTCCACGGGGTGTGTTGATGTTGTATTGGATGTAGCACGTGTGTCAGCGTGTCTGAACGTGTGTGTAAACGTCGTCGGCCTGTCCTTTTATAGTACAAGGGCAGACCGTTACAAATTAGCCTGGCCCGACATGTGGCCCCGGCGGTTACTAGTATTGATACTTATTCAACATGTTTAATTGCCCTTAATGACCAGGTAATGGGCTTTGACAGCACCGTTACTGGTAATTAAGGTCGTCCGATCATGTGTCATTAATATGGTATTAATGACACTTAATCGGGTCTTGAAGTCCTTGATTCCCCTTTGAAGATCCGGAGCCGTTGTGGAGTCTTCCGGAGGTTAGAGGCTCAAGATCCGACGGTTGGACACATGGCAGCATCGGAGCACACTGTGGAGAACAGATGGCTCCAGTGTTACCCGACACGTGTCAGCACCGGAGCTTCCCTCGGTCTGGGGTTAGGTCCGGGGGTGCCACTTCGGTACGTAGCCCGGAGCTTCCCCCTTTGCGGGTGGTAGCTCAGGTTTGATAGTACACGTGGCGACCCTGGGGCTAACCATGTTGGAGAAGCGGGTCTGGACATGTCTGACATGTGGGCCTCCGAAGGTCTTCAAATCAAGTAGATGACTTTCCCTTGAGATCTTTGCAATCCAAAGGGGTATATGGTGCCCAGGGTACCGATAGTGGCCCCCTGGGCCCACCTCCGGGGAAGACACCTTGGGTGAAGTCATTCCGCCGGAGGTGGGTCCATCCTTCGACTTTTGAACTGAGTCTTCAAAGGTCTTCAAATGTGCCATTGGCGATGGTCCGGAGTTAAATCCTCGCCGCGTGGCGTATCTCGTGTGCGGCGGGTGAGATCTTTGGCATGCGGATCTCACGCAATTGAAGGTCGTCGGTTTCCAATATGAAAATCGTATCGGTTCCGTGCGCCTTGTCAGGCTGCCACCTTCAGGCTTCTCGCCTCATGATGGCAACCGTTCGCCTGGGTAAGAGCCTCGACTTGATCGTCGGAGTAGTCCCGGGCCCTCTTGTCATCGGCTGGGTGGAATTTTTGAGTGGTATCTTCGACTTCCTTGCGGTTTCCATCCAAGCGTCGCAAGGGCTTACTTAAGAAGGAAAGCGCGCACCGTTTGGGGTTCTTTACGCCTCTCATCTGATCTTGCGCTCAAACTCCCAACTTGTGCTTCACTTTTCTTCTCTTGCCTTGCCGTGCCGCGATGGAGTTGGGTCTCCGCGAGAGTCGTTTGAAGACCGATGGCGACCTGAAGAAGGTCCAGGCCCTCATGGGATGGTCCTCGGACTTCTTCAACCGCTCGGTCCGCGCCGATGGAGAGCTCCCATTTGAGAAGGAGCACGCCAGCGAAATGGTGTACTTCTCCTCGTACACCATGGTGGGGTTGATCCCACCTTTTTCCTCCTTTTTCTTGATGCTGCTAGACTTCTATGGTCTGCAGCTGTATCACCTTGGCCCCCACTCCATTCATCTTGTGTCTATCTTCGTCCACTTCTGTGAGATGTGGGTGGGCATCCCCCCCTGCATTGAACTCTTCCGGACCTTCTTCACCGTCCATACCACCGGCAGGAGCAATGAGTACCTTGGCTTCTACTACTTCATGAAGCGCAAGAAGTGCCCATTCAAGTACCTTCGGTCGTTTCCCTCTGGGAAGTGGGATGACTGGAAGAAGGACTGGATAGTCGTCCGGGTGGAGGAGCACGAGAAGCTGGAGCTGCCCGAAGGCCTCCCCAACATCGACACAACAATCTGGAGTGAAGCTCCGGTGCTGGCGGAAGCCTTCAACCCTGCTTTGAACAGGATCCGCCAATGCGTGGAGGGAGGATTGACTCCTCAGGCTGTGTTTTGCAACTTCCTGGTCAACAGGTGGGCACCGCTGAAGAGGAGAGAAAAACTCGCTTGGGCCCTCAATAGCGTGATGGACGACGACCGGGTCGAGATCGGGCTGAAGTCCAACATGGTGGGGAAAACCTTGGAGTTCCACCTCAAGAAGTTCCAGCACGGCATCGACGTCGAGGGTGACGACATGATTCTGCCATCAACTTTTCTCCCTCTGAACATGGAAGTAGAGTTCTGCAGGGAGCTCCGGCGGAAGATGCTTGTGCTTGACGACCTTGGTGTCGTCGAGAGAAGATCAACCACTAGGGTGGCGATCCCTGGAGCTTCCGAGGGTGGCTCCGACCCTGCCCCGAAGCCAAGGGCTGAGGTCGTCAGCAAGGGTAAGGAGCCGGCGGAAGAACCCTTGAGCTGGAAGAGGAAGCTGCATTACGCCGACGGAAGGTCCGTCAGGCCTGCCACCTCTGCATCAGCTCCTTCTCTCCGGAGGGGGAGGTCTTCTACAACCGCGGCGACCATACCCACAGTGGGGTCCTCCCGGCTTGCTAGCTCCGGGCATGCGACTCCAGCACCGGGGCCGGTGGAGGCCTCTAGGTCCGGAGGTTCTTCTCGATCGAGGAGGGCCTCGACTAGGGAAACGCCCGTGGCCGCAACAAGTTCTGGGGGGCCTTCCGGAGTTTCCACGACGGCTATGACCAGCCCAGAACGTCCGGGAAAAAGGTTCCGCGCAAGCTGGTGCGGAAGCCTCCCAAGGTAATTTTTAATCTTTACCTTGGATAGTTGTTTAATTGTGGTAACTATTTTTTAAATTTCTTCGTCCATCATCTGTAGCGTTCCCAAGAAGAGGAGTGAGGCTCCACCCTCAGCCACAACAGCTGAAGCTGTGAGGGCGGAAGCTTCTGCTCCTGTCCCGGTGCCGCCCCAAGTGGTGGCTGAAGCTGCGACAGCTCCGGCGCTAGCTGTCGTGGTCATGGACCTCGGCTCATCTCCAGAGACTCCCGTGGTAGCGCCGGACCATGGGAGAGAAGATGTGCCAGCGGCACCTGTCCCGGAGGTTGAAGCTTCGGGCCCTGGTGCTGAGATGATGGAAGCTCCGGTCGTTGAGCCGGAGGAAGCTGTAATTCCGGCCCCAGAGCCAGAAATTGTCAAAGCTCCGGCGGTCGAGCCGGAGGTTATTGAAGTCCCGGCGTGCGCGCTGAATGTTGAGGAAGTCCCGGCGGTTGGGCCGGCTACCTCAGAAGCGCCGGCCGCAGAGCCAGTAGTTGTTGGAGCTCCGGCCGCAGGGCCGATTGAGGATGAAGATCTTCCGACTCCTGAGCCGGTTGTTGCAGAGGTGTCGGAGCTCGAGCCCCCATCGGAGGAGGTGCCAAGGCCGTAGTCAGAAGCGGCCCCTGCTCCGGAAGTGACGACGTCGGAGGTACCCGCGGCTGAGCCGGAGTGCCCTGGTGAAGTCGCTGGCCCCCTGCCTGAGGGGGTGAATGAAGACCTGGCGGCGGGGCCTTCCTCGATGACGACTGAGGCCATCCCGGAAGACGACCCCAGTGCCATGGAGACCCAGGGGACCACTCTTGTGGAGTGGGACCCAATTTTTGTTTCTGAAAACCCGCTAGAACCAGCGGAGGAGATCCCAGCAGGTCCGAAACCTATCCCGTTGTCACTGTCTATTGACAACGCATGTTCCAGTATGCGTCAAGTTCAACTGGCCTTCTTCCACAACAGCAAGGCTCTTGAAGAGGAGCGCCAAACCCTTAGGAGGTGGCATAACCAGCTCTACTTCGAGACCAAGCTGGCGCAGTCGAGGCTAGCGGATGACAAGGTGTGGATCAAGCGGGAGAAGGTCCGCCTGGAATACTGGGGTAAATTATTGGATGACAGGGAGAGTATGACTCACGCCCTTGACGCTCAATCCTGGGAGATCTATGAGTAGGCCAAAGCAGCTAACAGTGCGGCCGATGAACGCCACGAAAGGCTTGAGGCCATTAACACTACACTCATCAAGCACCGAGAGGCACTTGAAGAGAGGGAGAAACGACTCGAAGATGAAGAGCAGAAACTCCTAGAGCTGCGGGATGACATACTGAGGAGGGAGGAGGAGCTCTCCGAGAAGGTGGCTCTGGCTGACAAGGGCCTTGAGGAGCGCGCCAAGAAATTGGAAGAGCGCTGCATTGAGGAGGAGAAGAAGGCCTGGGTGCGAGGGCAGGAGCTCCACGAGCGAGAGTGTGACCTTGTTGCCAGGGAAAAGAAAGTGAAGGGTAGGGAGAAGGATCTGGTTGACCGCCGGAACAAGATCCACCTCCGAGAGGAGGAGCTCGGAAAACTCGAGAAGCGGGTTGCTGAGAAGATTCAGCAAAACGCCAAAGAAGTTGAGTGCCTCGCCCGTGAGAATTCCGAACTGGTGGCGGCCAGAAGATCCTTGGAAGAATTGAAGGGCTTGATTACTGCTGACTCCCTACAAATTTGGGAGTACCTGGGCAAGGCCAACGACGCGCTGACACCGATGGGCTTCAATCTCGTGCGTCCGGATGATCCGGAGCCGAAGCCGGACCTGGCGTTGCAGACGTTGAGCTCGGCAGGTAGCAAGCTCTCCAAGGAGGGCGATGTCATCGCGGACTAATTGGAGGTTGAGGGACAATCCATGGCGAAGAACATCGCAGAGTATGTGCTGACGTGCTACACCAGCCGGAACTCCCAATTTCCTCTGGACCCGTTGCTTGAAGGTCCCGTTGAAGGAGAAGGGGAAGCTGCCCGAGCCAACGTGTCGGAGGTTGCCCAGAAGGTCGCTCAATTCTTCCATAGGGTCTAGGACCATCTCCGTAGTTCCCACTTGTATCCTCTCTTCTTCTTCCTCAATTTTGTAATCCCTTGTCTCCAGATTAATGAAATCCCCAAATTTTTGTGAATTTCACTTTTTGTCTTCAACACTTTTGTCTTCACTTGGCCTCCTGGTAGATGTACACAATTTGATTGTGAACATGTACCAAGAGGATATTATGTTTTGTTGAAGACTCGTTTGCTTCGAACTTGTAGAGTGTAGGTCCGAAGTCTTCGATAGTGAAGGCCCCCTGAGGTCAAACTGACTACCGTTGAAGCTTAGGAGCTTCGGTAATAGTCCCTATCAACGCATAGAGCATCGATAGTTAGCCCTCCGGGGTGTGGGATCTTAGTAGCTCCGGCACTGACCTTTGCCAACACGTAGCTTGTCGGCAGCAGGCTCCATTTGTGGGGTCTTCTCACCTTCTTTTATTTTACGTCGACGGCTGGCCCCCCTAGCTTTACTGGAGCTTGGTTGCTCCGGTGATGTTCGTTTTCAATGCTTAACATCGATTACAAGCTATCTAGGGGAGTCGGAGCTTTGTTAGCTCCGGTTTTTCTCTATCAACGTGGATTTTATTTTTCCTGCACACTGAAGCCAAGAAAAATAGTAAAATTCGTTTCTTGCCTATAACTTCGTTGCGGCTTACGATTCTCGAGAAAATTTTAGGTCAAACGCGATTCTAAACACAACCAAATGCGTTGCCTTTTCTTCCAAATTCAATTGTACTTGGACCCGCCTTACTTCGGCCTGCCGGGGTGTAGGTAGAGTGGCGTACTTAGGGTGCTTGACCAGGCTAAGTCGATAGCACACTCCGGCCCTAGATTGGCTTGGCAGCATTTAGGCGAGTGGGCCATGAACAATATTTGAATCCAAAAGAATCGACAATACAACTCGAATCGTATATGAACCGGTCGAACTAAAATTTCTTAAGAATTGCACATCTTTGTTATAGACAAGAAAGAGAAAAATAAAAAATGTTGAGCCTGTACAAAATGAATGCACGTGGAGTCTGTTTCACCTGAAGATGTCTTTCATTATAGGTCCAGGGTACAGGGGAAACAAGTACACTCTTAGGGTATGGAACCAGGCTAAGCGTGTTTAATTTCTCGTTTGTCCCAGGGTAGCTAGCCACACTTTTAGTTCTGAGACTGTGACAAGTGTTGCATGAACTTTGCGGACCTTCCGGGGTAGGTCCGGCTGTTCTCCCGGAGGATCTACCCGACTCTGTACAATGACTCTATAACATACACCTCAAGTTACTAAAGACTCACCTCCATGATATTAAGTGTAGAACTTACGGAGGTGCTCGATGTTCTAAGGATTTGGGAGAGGTGTCCCATCCCCAGTAGCCAAGAGAATGCTTCCGGGACGGGATACTTTAATCACTCGGAAAGGTCCCTCACAGCTGGGGGAGAGTTTGTTTAACCCTTCTCTGGATTGTATTATCCATAGCACCAGATCGCCTTCCTCGAGCTGTCGGTTGTGTACATGCCGCTGATGATAACGCCGTAGGGTTTGGAGATATCGGGCATTCCGAACAGCTGCTTGGCACCTTCACTCCTCAAGGAGGTCTAGGTCTTCACGCCGGAGCTGGTCCTGCGTGGCTTCGTCGAAGGTCCGGACCTGGAGTGAACCCAAGGTGATTTCCGGAGGAAGGATTGCTTCAGCTCTGTACACCAGGAAGAAGGGTGTCTCTCCAGTTGACCGGTTTGGAGATGTCCTGTTGGCCCATAAAGTGGGCGGAAGTTCTTCAATCCAGTTGGCTCCATGTTTTTTCAAGCGCTCATAAGTGCGCGTTTTGAGTCCTTTAAGGATTTCAGCATTTGCTCTCTCAGCTTGGCCATTGCTTGCTGGGTGAGCTACGGAGGCGTAGCAAACTTGTATGCCAAGGTCTTCGCAATATCCTTGAAATGCAGAGCTTGTGAACTGAGTCCCATTATCAGTGATGATTTTGTTTGGGACTCCAAATCTGCATACAATGGACTGCAAAAAGTTGATAGCAGATTGCTTGTTGATTGTCACAACTGGAGTTGCTTCCGGCCACTTGGTGAACTTGTCAATGGCGACGTACAGGAACTTGTAACCTCCGACGGCTCTTGGGAAAGGTCCCAAGATGTCCATCCCCTACACAGCGAAGGGCCATGTAGGAGGTATCATTTGTAGGGGCTCAGCCGGTGTGTGAATTTGCTTTGCATGAAATTGACATGCTTCACATTTCTTCACCAGCTCAGTTGCATCTTGGAGTGCTGTAGGCCAGTAGAAGCCATGCTGAAAGGCTTTACCAACCAGCATGCGGGACGACGCGTGGTTCCCACACTCGCCTCCATGGATTTCTGCGAGGAGTTCGCAACCTTCTTCCCTTGTGATGCACCGCATTAGGATGCCATTGGCACCGCGCCGGTAGAGATCCCCTTCTACCAACGTGTATCTTTTAGCCAATCTGACTACCCGGTCAACGGATACATCATCGTCAGGAAGGATGTTGTCTTTCAAGTAGCTCCGGATCTCCAAGATCCATGCATCGGAACTAGCTTGAGTATTTGAGTCTTGCGTGCTGGGTTGCTCGGAGCTTCCGGCAGCACCTACGACCCTTGATGGCTGCCATGGTAACAGGACCATCGGGATCGTCAGCTTCGGGATGCTGATCTCGCCCCCTTCGCTCAGTTCGGCAGGTTGAACTGTTGGTTTTGACAACCTCCGAACAAAAGTTCCGTCAGGAGCCGGAGCTCCGGTTGATGCTTTTGTCGAGAGTTCGTCAGCTTCAGCGTTATGGGCACGCTGAACATGGTGGAGATCTAGGACTTCGAAGTCCTTCTGAAGCCTCTGGACTTCAAGGAGGTAAGCAGCTAGCTGGAGATTGTTGCAGGAGCATTCACCCTTCACTTGCTTAATGATGAGCTGTGAATCTCCCTTGACCAGCAGTTGCTTGACACCATATGACAATGCCACCTTTAGTCCGTAGATGAGTGCTTCGTACTCCGCCATGTTGTTGGTCGCCTTGAAGTCAAGGTGTACCATGTATTTCACCTTCTCCCCGGTTGGTGCGAGGAGAAGGATTCCAGCTCCGGCCCCCTGCTTCTGCATGGAGCCGTCGAATTAGAGGGTCCAGTGAGGCTCGGTAAAGGTTGGAGCTTGATGTTCCGGCTTCTGCTCACTGGGGCCCCCAGGGTTTGATGGAGAGGGAGTCCATTCCGCCACGAAGTCTGCCAAGGCTTGACTCTTGACTGCTTGCCTTGAAATGAATTCAAGATCAAATTCGGCCAATTCCGCTGCCCACTTTGCAATATTCCCAGTCGAATTGGGATTATGCAAGATTGCTCGAAGTGGGTAAAAAGTCACCACTGAGATCTTGTGAGCTTGGAAATAATGGTGAAGCTTCCTGGAGGCAATAAGAACTGCATAGAGCAGCTTATGCACCTCTAGGTATCGAGTCTTGGCATCATGTAGTACTTCACTGATGAAATACACCGGGCGCTGAA
This sequence comes from Tuctoria greenei, assembly GCA_036927565.1. Taxonomy (NCBI): domain Eukaryota; kingdom Viridiplantae; phylum Streptophyta; class Magnoliopsida; order Poales; family Poaceae; genus Tuctoria; species Tuctoria greenei. The sequence goes on along the minus strand of JAYESD010000004.1, from coordinate 211,324,056 downwards.
TGGTCTGGACCTTCCCGGAGGGGCCGAGAGCTTCCTCTCCACTGACCTGGATCCTCCCGGAGGGATCCGGATTTTCTTCGGGGACCTCCGGGTCCTGGCTGGAGGAACCCGGAGCTTCTTCAGAAGCGACCTGGACCCTCCCGGAGGGGTCTGGGTTTTTTGAAGTGGCTTCTTGTGGATTCGAGTCTGGGAGCTGGGACCCAGACTCGCTTTCAGGTACCTCAGGACCCTCCCGAAGGGGTCTGGATTCCTGAGTATGAGGTAGCTCTGGTCTCTCCGCAACTAGAACCATACTGACGACTTCGTCAGTTGCTGAAATGTAAAGCAACAAAGGCTCACCAGGGTTCGGAGCTACCAGAATTGGTAGGTTGGTGAGGAACTGTTTCAACTCCTGGAATGCCTTCTCTGCTTCTTTAGACCATTGGAATGGTCCGGACTTCCTCAATAACTTGAAGAAGGGAAGTGCCCGTTCCGCCAGTCTTGAAATGAACCGGCTGAGGGCCGCTAGACATCCAGTTAGCTTTTGGACATCCTTGATGCGGGTTGGTGGACGCATGTCTTCAATGGCTTTGATCTTCGCCGGATTAGCTTCTATACCCTGGTGACTTACCAGGAAACCAAGAAGTTTTCCGGAGCTAACCCCGAAGACACACTTGTCTGGGTTTAGCTTTGTGCGGGTGGCCCGCAGCTTGTCGAAGACAGCCTGCAAGGTGTCAAGGAGTGACTCCTTGTTCTTGACCTTGACCACGATGTCATCGACGTACACTTCCACTATGTCTCTAATGAGTTCTTCAAAGGTTTTGCACATAGCTCGTACAAAAGTTGAAGCTGCATTCTTGAGACCAAATGGGATGGCTGTATAACAGTACAATCCATCTACTGTGATGAATGAGGTATGCTCTTCATCTCCCCTAGACATTCTGATTTGATGATACCCAGAATATGCGTCTAGGAAACACAGTAATTCACACCCGGAGGTGGAATCCACTATCTGATCTATTCTAGGTAGTGGGAATGGATCTTTTGGACACGCCTTATTTAGTGTTGTGTAGTCAATACACATCCGAAGCTTCCCGTCGGCCTTGGGCACAACGACTGGGTTTGCCAGCCATTTTGGATGGAAGACTTCTCAGATGAATCCAGCTTTGAGCAACTTCTTCACTTCTTGTCGAATGAAGTTCTGTCGCTCCACGGATTGCTTCTGAGGCTTCTGATGCACGGGCCGAGCGTCAGGGTAGATCTTCAGATTGTGCTCAATCACTTCCTAGTGGATCTCAGGCATTTGTGACGGTTGCCAGGCAAACACGTCGAGATTAGCCCAGAGGAAAGCGATGAGCACGAGTTCCTATTTGTCATTCAGTCCCCCCAATATACGGGTGGTCTGAGCGGCATCGGAACTGATTTGGATGACTATGACGGGAATGTCGGCGTCGCCGCTTGGCTGCACACGAGGTGCAGAAGTCGAGCCTCGTTGACGAATGCTTGGGGGTTTTAGAGCTTGCTCCTGCTTGGAGTCCTCCTCTTGCGCCGTAGTAAGCGCATTAAGTTCTTCCAGAGCGGTTACTCTGGCAGTGCGATCTCCGCGGATCCGGAGAACACCTACTGGTGTTGGCATCTTTAACACCAGGTAGCCATAATGAGCAGCTGCCATGAATTTGTACAGGGCAGGCCTACCCAAGATGGCATTAAAGGGTAAGTTGATCTGAGCGACGTCGAGTACCAACTTCTTGGTGCGGTACTTCTCCCATGTTTCGAAGGTAACGGGGAGAGTAATAGCTCCGAGTGGGGTAATGGCCCTCGGACCTACTCCGGAGAAAGGTCGGGAGGGGTGGAGATCCGAAGGTCAGAGCTGAAACTTGGTAAAAGCTTCGAAGCTTATGAGGTTAAGCCCCAAACCTCCGTCTACCATGACGTGGTGGAGCTAGATGTTATTGATGGTAGGAGATGCCATCAAAGGTAACTGACCTGCTCCAACCATGCCCCGAGGGCAGTCCGAAGCATCAAAAGTGATGGTTGTGTCCATCCACTTCCGATGAGGTTCCGGCCTGACTGTAGGAGCTACAGCAGCCATATCCCGACGCATAGTCTTGATGACGCGGCGGGAGGTGATGTCCCATGATCCACCAAAAATGGTGTTCATGGTCTTCCGATGCTCGTTGTCAGAGACGTCAGAATCATCGTCGACGGAGGTGTAGACGGCCTTCAGGACCTTTTTGGGATCCTGAAAACCTAACTCCTCTTCAGCCGGAGCTTCGTCGACTTTTTGCTTTCCTTCCCTCTGTCGGAGAGGAGATTCTTCCCGATGCTTGTTGTAGCGCTCGACAAGGTTTTGGACCTCCCGGCAGTCTTCCAAACTGTGGCTGCCCGTTTTGTGAATTGGGAACCACACATTGGGCTTGCCACCGTCTTCAGAAGACGGTCGAGGTCGCTTCTCGGGGCGTGGCCCCCGGCCACCCGGAGCTGCAGCAGCTGCAACATTGGATGTACCGGCCGACGGCTTCTTCTTGCCTTTGGTCTTTTTCTTCTTCTTGCCATTCCCGGAGGTAGCGGCTTCTTCTTTGGAGGATTTATTGTGACCCTCCGGAGTTGGTTTGGAGTGCATCTCACGGCCCTCCGTAGCTCTGGCACATTTGTCGGCCAAACTGAAGAGTTCCGTGACACTGGTGATCTCCTTGATCGCCAGTTTCTCCAGCATCTTCTTGTCCCGTACACCCTGTCTGAATGTCACAATGACAGAGGCGCTAGAGATAGAAGGGATAGTGTTTCGTACCTGAGAGAACCTCTGGATGAATGATCGCAGGGATTCTCCCCCTTTTTGCATGACTGCAAAAAGGTCCAGTTCAGTGCCTGGTCAGGTGTATGAACTCCCGAAGTTGGCGATGAACTACCGGCACAGCTCCTCCCAACTGTTGATGGAGTTGGGTGGAAGGCTCATAAACCAGGACCTGGCGGTCCCAGTTAAAGCCACTGGAAAATAATTGGCCATTACGGCCTCATTTCCTCCGGCTGCCAAAATAGCAGTGGAGTAAATCTGAAGGAATTCAACAGGATTGACGGTCCCGTCGAACTTCTCTGGTAGGTGAGGCCGGTACTTCAGTGGCCACATGACCATACGTAGATACATGGCCAGAGCTGAACAGCCGCCTCCTACTCCTTCAGGAGCAGGAACGTCTTAAGCTTCTCGTCTTTCTCGAGCACGCTCAATATGGACTCGACCGTCCTGTTGGCGGTATCGGCGATCAAGCTCCGCCCGTAGGTCATGAGTTGAAATCCTGGATACCGTGTGAGTACGTCGTGCCCCGGAGGGTAATGACGTCACTTGCTGTGATGCAGCACGTCTCCTGTTGTTGGAAACGTGCGGACCAAGTCTACCAGACAAGGTCCACCACTGCGATGGGGCCTGTCCTGAAGGAGGAGGACCCTGGTTGCTGATGCGTTCGGCTGCTGCTGCAACCAAATGTTCCACATCGGCCCTCCACTGCTCCAGTGCATCCCGAGGTGCATCCGGAGGTGGTGGGCATTGGAGAAGAGCATGTGTTGCATGGAGCGCGTGTTCCGGGTTGTCATAATTTGCCGACGCGGTGATTGACGCCGGTGCACCATCGCGTTGCCCAACTTGATTTGCTGGTGGAGGTGGTGGTGGTGGGAGTGTGACTCCTGCTGGTGCTGAGGCTCCTGCTGGTGGCTGCATATTGGAGGGATTGCCCCCAACAGCTTGAGCAGCAGGTTGACCGTTGGATGATCCAGCAGCTGAGTTCACCACTCTCGAAATCTCAGGCGCCCCTACCTGGCGCGCCAACTGTCGGTGGTTTGGATCCGGCAGATCTCCCGACACTACTAAAGTCTTAGAGAAGTTTGTGGTTCAGTGTGGGCGCGCGGAGATTTAAGAAGGTGAATTGTAAATGACGCAGGAGACACAAGAATTTACGTGGTTCGGGCCGCCTGAGCTTAATACCCTACTCCACGGGGTGTGTTGATGTTGTATTTGATGTAGCGTGTGTGTCAGCGTGTCTGAACGTGTGTGTAAACATCGTTGGTCTGTCCTTTTATAGTACAAGAGCAGACCGTTACAAATTAGCCTGGCCCGACATGTGGCCCCGGCGGTTACTAGTATTGATACTTATTCAACACGTTTAATTGCCCTTAATGACCGGGTAATGGGCTTTGACAGCACCGTTACTGGTAATTAAGGTCGTCCGATCATGTGTCATTAATATGGTATTAATGACACTTAATCGGGTCTTGAAGTCCTTGATTCCCCTTTGAAGATCCGGAGCCGTTGTGGAGTCTTTCGGAGGTTAGACACTGAAGATCCGACGGTTGGACACGTGGCAGCATCGGAGCACACTGTGGAGAACAGATGGATCTGGTGTTACCCGACACGTGTCAGCACCGGAGCTTCCCTCGGTCTCGGGTTAGGTCCGGGGGTGCCACTTCGGTATGTAGCCCGGAGCTTTCCCCTTTGCGGGTGGTAGCTCCGGTTTGATAGTACACGTGGCGACCCTGGGGCTAACCATGTTGGAGAAGCGGGTCCGGACATGTCTGACATGTGGGCCTCCGAAGGTCTTCAAATCAAGTAGATGACTTTCCCTTGAGATCTTTGCAATCCCAAGGGGTATATGGTGCCCAGGGTACCGACATTGCCTCTAGGGAAAAGAAAATAAAGGCAAGGAGAAAGACTTAGTAGAAAGGCAGAACCGCATCCACCTCCGAGAGACAGAGCTGGCCGACCGTGAAAAGCAAGTTGCTGAGAGCATTCAACAACAAGCTAAGTTGGTCGAGCACCTCGCCTGGGAGGGTTCGGAACTTGCGGCCGCTCGAAAGTCGCTAGAGGAGATGCGGAGCCTAAAGGAGTCTGAAGCCATTCAAGTGTGGGACTTCTTAGGGCAGGCGAATGACGCGCTGACACTGCTGGGCTTCAGTCCTGTACGTCCGGATAACCCGGAACTAGACTTGGACCAAGCGTTGGTGGCTCTCAACGGTGCCGGCGGCAAACTTGACGCAATGGGCGACATCATCGCGGATCAGCTAGAGACAGAGGGGAAGTCTTTGGCTACGAACGTCGCAGAATTCCTTCTTTCGTGTTATGTGAGCCGAGATCCCCGATTCCCACTGGACTCGGTGCTCGAAGGTCCCATCGCTGAAGAGGAAGACGCCGCTAAATCCAGCGTCCAAGAAGTTGCCCAAAAAGTGGCTTCATTCTTCCGCATGTCTTAGGTTCTCCAGTAGCTTAGTACTTTCTTTATTTTGCCTTCTGCTGTATTCTCCCCATTTTGTAATCCAGTATCTCAAATTAATGAAATCCTCCTTTCTGCCTTCAACTTCACTTTGTCTTCAATATACTGTGCCATATCTTGTTGGCCCCCTGGTACATTTGCACAATTGAAGTGTGTACATGTACCAAGTGTTGTGGCAGTATGTTGACAACTTGAATGCTTCACACTTGTAAATTTTATGTCCGAAGTATTTATCTTCGATGTGTCAACTGTTGGCCCCCTGGGATAGTCGGAGGTTTGTAGCTCTTGAAGTGGCTGATGCCAACGCTTGAGTGTTGAGTCGTCAAAGATAGATCTCTGAGAGCTTGCCGGAGCTTAGTAGCTCCAACTGTCAATGTATGAAGCGTTGACGGTGGACCTCTCTCGGAGGATGTTGGAGCTTAGTAGCTCCGGCGTCATCCACCATCGCTATGAATTTTTGCTTTTCCTGCATATTAAAGGCAAGAAAGAAAGTAAAATTCGTCCTCTTGTCTATAAATAATTTGTGTCTTATTGTTCTTACTTTAGTTTTATCCCAAAGCAATTCGATATGGCGGCGAGTATATTGATGTAACTCTTCCGGACCTATATGCTTTTTTAGTACTCACCCTACTGAGGCCTGCCAGAGTGTAGGTAGAGTGGCGTACTTAGGGTGCAGGACCAGGCTAAGTCGATAGCACACTCCAGACCTATGTTGGCTTGGCGTTCAGGCAAGTAGACTATATAGCATGTTAAGACCCAAAGATATTCACAATATGACTTGCAACACATATAAATGGTTTGGGTTGAAACTAAAAAAGAATTGCACAACTTCATTATAGACAAGAAGGTTATAAACAATAAATTAATAGGTCGAGCCTTGTACAAAATTAAATGCACGTGGAGCATGTTTTCACACAACAATACCTTTCATTATAGGTCCGAATTACAGGGGAGACAAGGACACACTTAGGGTGCTGGACCAAGCTAAAGGTGTTATACATCTTGTGCTAGCCCAGAGCAAGTAGTTACACTTTTAGTGTTGTGATTGTGTCAAGTGTTACTTGAACTTCCCGGACCCTCCTGGAGGGGTCCGGATGTTCTCCCGGAGGACTTGCTCGTTTTTATAATGACTCTATAACATGCATTGTATGTAATTACAGACTCACCTATGTGATTCTAAGTATAAAACTTACGGATATGCTCGATGTTCCAAGGATTGGGAAGCGGGGTCCGATCCTCTATTGCCAAGCGAACGCATCCTGGTCGGGATACCTTAATTACTCGGAAGGGACCCTCCGAGCTGGGGGAAAGTTTGTTCATCCCTTCATGACTTAGTATCTTCCAAAGCACCAGGTCACCTTCTTCAAGCTGTCGGTCGCGCACATGCCTTTGATGATAGTGCCCGAGCACTTGACGATAACGTGCATTTCGTACAGCTGCTTGGCACCTTCCCTCATCAACGAGGTCAAGGCCTTCATACTGGAGCTGGTCCTGCGTGGCTTCGTCGAAGGTCCAGACTCGGAGGGACCCCAAGTTGATCTCCGGAGGAAGGACTGCTTTACCCCCGTACACCAGGAAGAATGGGGTTTTACTGGTTGATCGGTTGGGTGTTGTCCTGTTTGCCCATAATGTGGATGGAAGCTCTTCAATCCAGTTAGCACCATGCTTTTTCAAGCGCTCGTAGGTGCGTGTCTTGAGTCCTTTTAATACTTCTGCATTTGCTCTCTCGGCTTGGCCATTACTTGCTGGATGAGCTACTGAGGTGTAGCTAAGTTGAATGTCGAGGTCTTTGAAATATTCTTGAAATGAAGCACTTGTAAATTGAGTTCCATTGTCAGTTATGATTTTCCTTGGAACTCCAAATCTGCATATAATGGACTTCAAGAATTTGATTGCTGATTGTTTGTTGATTGTTACTACTGGAGTTGCTTCCGGCCACTTGGTAAACTTGTCGATGGCGACATACAGAAACCTATAACCTCTGATGGCTTTTGGGAAAGGTCCCAAGATGTCCATGCCCCACACAGCGAATGGCCATGTAGGAGGTATCATTTGTAGTGATTGAGCCGGTGTGTGAATCTGTTTTGCGTGGAACTGGCACGCTTCACATTTTTTTCACTAGCTCAACCGCATCCTGGAGTGTTGTAGGCCAGTAGAAGCCATGCCGGAAGGCTTTACTGACCAACGTGCGAGAAGAAGCGTGATTCCCGCACTCGCCTCCATAGATCTCTGCGAGGAGCTCACAACCTTCTTCCCTTGCAATGCACCGCATTAGGATGTCGTTGGCACTGCATCGGTAGAAATCCCCTTCCACCAACGTGTATCTTTTAGCCAATCTGACAATCCGGTCAGCGGATACACTGTCTTCAGGAAGGATATTGTCTTTCAAGTAGCTCCGGATCTCCGAGATTCATGCATCAGAGTTAACTTGAGCTTCTGAGTCTTGCGTGCTGGGTTGCTCGGAGCTTCCGACAACACCTACAACCCTTGGTGGACGCCATGGTAGCAGGGCCACCGGGACCGCCAGCTTCGAGGTGCTGGTCTCGCCCCCTTCACTTAGCTCGGCAGACTGAGCTGTTGGTTTTAACAACCTCCGAACAAAGATTCCGTCTGGAGCCAGAACTCTGGTTGAGGCTTTCGTCGAGATTTCATCGGCTTCAGAGTTGTGAAGACGCTGAACATGATGGAGATCCAGGACTTTGAAGTCCTTCTGAAGCCTCTAGACTTCAAGGAGATAAGTAGCTAATTGAGAATTATTGCAGGAACATTCACCTCTCACTTGTTTGATGATGAGTTGTGAATCTCCCTTCACCAACAACTATTTGACACCATAAGATAGTGCCACCTTGAGTCCATAGATGAGGGCTTCATACTCCGCCATATTGTTGGTTGCCTTGAAATCAAGGTGTACCATATACTGACCTTCTCCCCGGTGAGAGCTAGGAGAAGGATTCCAGCTCCGGCCCCCTGCTTCTGCACAGAGCCGTCAAAGTAAAGGGTCCAGTGAGGCTCGGTGAAAATTGGAACTTTGAGTTATGGTTTCTCCTCACTGTGGCCCCTAGGGTTTGATGAAGAAGGAGTCCATTCCGCCACAAAGTCAGCCAAGGCTTGACTTTTAATTTCTTGTCGTGACACGAATTCTAGATCGAATTCTGCCAGTTCTGCTGCCCACTTTGCAATGTTTCCTGTAGAATTAGGATTATGCAAAATAGCACGCAGTGTAAAAGAAGTCACCACTGATGTTTTGTGGGCTTGGAAGTAGTGACGAAGCTTCCTTGAGGCGACAAGAACTGCATAGAGCAATTTGTGAACCTCAATGTATCTTGTCTTGGCGTCGTGGAGTACTTCACTAATGAAGTATACAGGGCGTTGGATGGTCCGGACCCTTTCAGAAGGACCCGGATATTCCTCTCCATTGACCCGAACCCTGTTGGAGGGTTCCGGACCTTCAGGTTGTGATTCTTGGACCCTCCCGGAGGGGTCCATAACTTCTTCTTGTTCTACCTGGATCTCACTAGCCAGGTGAACCTCCTCAGACAGATGAGGTTGGTTTCCTAGATCTTTGTTCTGAAGTTCCGCGTTTAGGAGTTGAGACCCAGTCACGTCTTTAGGTGCTTCCAGACCCTCATAGAGGGGTCCGGACTCCTGGCCTGGATATGGCTTCGGTCTTTCCGCGACTAGGACCATACTTACAACTTCGGTGGTTGCTGAAATGTAAAGCAGTAAAGGATCACCAGGATTCGGAGCTACCAATATTGGTAGTGTGGTGAAGAGCTGCTTCAATTTTTGAAACGCCTTTTTTCTGCTTTTTTGGACCAGTGAAACGGTCCGGACTTCAACAAGAGTTTGAAGAAGGATAGCGCCCGTTCTGCCAGTCTTGAGATAAACCAGCTGAGCGCAGCTAGACATCCAGTTATCTTCTGGACATCTTTAATGCGGGCTGGGGGCCGCATATCTTCTATGGCCTTGATCTTCGCCGGATTTGCTTCGATTCCTCGATGAGTCACCAAGAACCCCAAAAGATTTCCGGAGCTAACCCCGAAGACACACTTGTCGGGGTTCAGCTTTGTGCGTGTAGTACGCAGCTTGTCGAAGACGGTTTGTAAGTTGTCAAGGAGTGACTCCTTGTTTTTGATCTTCACGACGATGTCATCAACACACACCTCCACCAAGTCTCTAATTAGCTCTCCTAATGTTTTGTACATAACTCGCACAAATGTTGAAGAAAAATTTTTAAGAACAATACAATCCATCTACTGTTATGAAGGCAGTATGCTCTTCATCTTCCTTAGACATTTGAATTTGATGATATCCAGAATATGCATCTAAGAAACACAGTAGCTCACACCCGGAGGTGGAGTCCACTATCGGATCTATTCTAGGTAGTGGAAATGGATATTTTGGACATCCCTTATTTAAGGTGGTGTAGTCGATACACATCCGAAGCTTCCCACCGGCCTTTGGTACAACAACTGGGTTTGCCAGCCACTTGGGATGAAAGACTTACCGGATGAATCTAGCTTCAAGCAACTTCTTGACTTCTTGTCAGATGAAATTTTGTCGCTCTATTGATTGCTTCCGGGGTTTCTGATGTACAGGCGTGCATCTGGGTAAATCTTTAGATTGTGCTCAATCACCTCCCTAGGAATCCCAGACATTTGTGACGATTGCCAGGCAAACACTTCGACATTAGCCCAAAGGAAAGTGATGAGCATGAGTTCCTATTTGTTGTTCAGACCTCCCGATATGCGGGTAGTCTGAGCAGCATCGGAACCAATTTGGATGACTTTGACGGGAATGTCGGCGTCATCGCTTGGTTGCACACGGTGTGCCGAGGTAGATCCTTCGTGGCGAATGCTTGGAGGATTCGAAGATTGCTCCTTACCAGATACTTCCTCTTGCGCTGTGGTAAGCACATAGAGCTCTTTCAATGCAGTAACTCCTGCTGATGAGGACATCACTTCTATGGATACAAACAACACTCCATTGAACATACAAGATGCAATCAATAGAGTTCATACACAACAATTAATTTTAGAGGTAAACTCGTTCTTATATATTTCCTTATATGTTTTTGAACATAAATTGCTACTTAATGATTTATTTGTGATTAGGATCCATGGAGAGGTTCAAGGAGTACTTGGAGGGAGTATTAGGGACGTGGAAGACCAGAGAATTCGTTCAAAGAAGATGGAAACCGAACCAAACTCCAAATCGTATCCAACTCGGAGTCCAGGAGTAGTACGCACTAAAACGGACGCCCAGGACGCATACGAACTCCGTTTTGGACGTTCTACATATGCACGGAAAGGGGAGAGGATAAACTTTCCAATGGCACCGGTCCCATGTCAAAATTACTTCGGAGTCGTCAGGAATGGTCGAAACAAAATCAAGTACAAAATCTGTTAGGTTGCTGCGCCACCATATTGGGCCATTGGGCCTTGTATCAAGTCTAAGTCCATTATTTTCGTGTGTTAGGGTTAGGTCACGACCCCAACACCCCCTTGGACGTCCTCCCACCTATATATACTCCATAGTAGCCGCCATGAACAATTGGGTTTTGCATAGATTAATAATATTGCTCTTCTACAGTTTGTGAAACCCCAACTTCGCGATTTCAGATCGTGTCTTCTACGTTCTTGCTTGTGTTCTAGGTTGCACTTGCAGGGATTAGCCTTCTTGGCAAGGTCAATCGTGTGAAGCACGGTTGATAACCAACGGAACGGTGGTGTAGTGATTGCAGGGGCTGTTCGTGTTCTACTCGAGAGCCTCGGATCATCAACGTCGAGATCTCCACATCAATCGACTTATCCATTACCTTTCGGAAGATCGGGACTCATCATCAATTTTTCTTATCAATTGGTATCATATTTCCAGGTTGCCCGTTAGGTAATTCATCTACCCATTACATTAGTTTTGTTTTTCATACCTAGAGTCCACAAAAAAGCCACAAAAGAACTTGCAGTTTAGTAGACCTGTTCATTAATTTGTCCAAACCACGTTTGAGCCTTTGCAACTTTGTTTTCAGTTTAGTTTTATTGAGTTTGTGTCCCTTGTTGAGTCATATTGCTGGTTTAGAAAGTGTTTTTGGTCTTAGTTTGAGTTTCGCATTGTGTGATTCATCCTTTTGAGTCACATCATCACGTCCAGATTAGATTCGCCTCTGTCCAGTTCGGTATTTTCATCATATATCGCTCATACGAACTCGGATTTTAGAGTTCTTGTACTTTCTGGAAATCTTAAGAAGTTCTCTATAACTTTCTTATTCATCACTCTCCCAGAAAATATAGTTATCGATGTCGAAATAGCATTAGATCTGAATCTGTTATTGATCTAGAAATTCTGAACAGTCTGTATTTCGGGGGCAATATCTCCTATTGTTCTTATCCAAAATAGATCTTCCATATACTGAAATTAAAGAGGAGAGATAGATCTATAATATTTCTGTTCAAAGTTTTTAGATTTGGGGACTATAAAGGTGCTTAATTGTCCTTAGAACATTGAGCAGAAAATCTGTAACAGACATACGAGATATCTTTGAGTGTTTGCATTGTGTTCTTCCTTTGCAGCACATTCTGAAAAAAAGGAAGAAAAAAAGAAAAAGGCAAGTGCAAAAGAAGATACAAAAGCCGCACAAAAAAGGAGAAAAAAAAACAACAAAAAAAGAAGTGCTTGCATTCTTTGTGTCATCTAATTTTGTCTCATGTCTTGCTAGCTTGAACTACTAGGAACACATTTAGGCCAGCAACTTTGACAAGTACTTTGGACACTTACTCAACTTTACTATCTGATTTCATTGTTGCTAATCCTTGCTACAAATAAAGTGCCATCCAAGCTACACCTTACTCTTGAGCAGAATCGATACACCTTTGCAATCATCCCACGCTTCATTGGTTTCTTCATACCGGCCACCGTTTGCCACCTGCAGTGTCGGTAAGAACACTTGTAAGAGCGTGGTAAGACGCTTGAGAGTGTGTGATTCCACTTCCACTTTGCCATTATCCTTTGTAGTTGATAGGGATAACATATTTTTTGTGTTGTCTTCTGTTTGCTACTAACAATGTCAGGTAAAAGTAAGAATCATGCATTATATGCTGAGATGATGGACATGATGAAGACAGCGATGGAGTTGCTCACTAAAAATCAAACATCAACCAATGTTTCGCATGACATTCAGACCACCTTTACAACACCTTCCATAAGAAGTAATTACATTCTCCCATCTTTTCCTTCTTTTGATGGTCTTGGTCATGATGAATATATTGCTTGGGAAATAGAGTTGGATAAAATTTTTGGAAAATGTCATATGTGTGAGAGGAGGAAGATTAGAAATATTGCAAGTGCATTAGTAGGTTGTGCATTAACTTGGTGGAACAATTTAAATGATTTAGAAAAATCTCGAACATGGAAAGATATGAAAATTCTTATGCGAGAAACATTTGCTAATGTATCTAATTGTAAAGATGAAATACATGAACTTGAGAAGAATTTTCTTGTTGTACCTCCTCCTTTGCCTAACCTTTTGTAGGAACATGAACAAATAAATGAAGATGCAAATGAGAGTGAAGTGTTGAACAATTCTTCTGAATTTTTTGATGAATCAACTCATAATGCATTTGAATTTCTTGCTGAAAATGAGAGTAGTGTTAATGGACAATGCTATACAGTTCACCAAGGTATGATATTTTCAGATGTGCTGAATTTTGCTACCAATCATACTATCGATGAGCAGCAACAAGATGAACCTTTTCATAATACAACTTTACCATTAGTTGATTTTCCCACTGATTCTTATAACAAAAATGAGTTGTGTGCTGATAATTATATTATACCTATGCTAGAACAACCAAATGAATTTGATACTTTATCACTCACTTGTGCTGAAATTAAGCATTTGATCCCAACTACATGTGAAAGAGATGAGCTGAAATTGTTATCTTCTCTAAATACTTTGGGCTATATTGAATTTGAGACTCTTTGTGATCTAGATATCGTAGAGAAGATAATATTTTCTCAATCTGAATTGCCTTTGTTAAGTAGAAATATTTTTCATGCTATAGGCAAATATGAACATAGTGGTATGTTTATGGTGCATAAAGTTTACATATGTTCAAATGAGGAAGCTCCTTTTGTGCTGCAACAACATGGTCAAGTAAATAAATGTACTAACGCTAATAATGTCTTGTCAAGTTTTTCTAGTATGTTTTCCTTGTAGCAGGGACAACAAAAACATTATTCACTGTGGTTGTGCATTATGGACAGCACTTACTCTACCTCCAATGCAAGCCTCTTCTTCAGTCTCGGTCCGGTCCTCATCTTCACCACCATCATCATCATTCGCCAGAGCAGACTCTTCCTTAGAGTCCTTGAAGGCGGGCAGGGATCCCACCAGCTCAATCTCCAGCTTGTCACAGATAGCTTTGATGTTGGCATTGACATATTGTTGATGCTTCCTCTGCCTGACTTCAATCTTGCGGCAGCAGGCAAAGATCGAGGTGAGCATTTTGAGCACACCACCGGAGGGTTCATGGGCAGGTGCAGAGCTAGGAGGAGCAGCTGAAGATCTTGTGGCATTCACATTCCGAGTTTGTTTAGTCCTCCTCTCAGCAGGGAGGGAGGTGCATCAGGAGCCGAAGGTAGAGTGTACTCAGTGGGCTTTTGCGGTTTCAACCCCGTATGGTGAACATCCTTGACGAACTCAAGTCCAGTCACCTTCTCAATCATGTACATGATGTACGGGGCATACCCGCAAGATCTGTTTGGAGTGATTGAGATGTTCACAATGTCATTGTAGATGTATTCAAAGACATTGAACGGTCTCCTCCCACCAATGACCTTCATTAGGGTCCTCAAGGTTCCTTGAATAGTCCCCGCATCTCCATCTTTCGGGGCTATTGTCTTGCTCAAAATTCTGTTGAGGACCACATAGAAGGGCTTCAAATATTTGATATTTGGAGGGACATAAGGCATCCTTGTGTCATAGAGAAATTTGAGCTCATCCTTCTCCAAGGGTTGCAGATTGTGGATGACAAGATCATGATCCAAAGTGTGTTCAAGGTGGAGGATTCTTGCAAATTCATCATAGGTGACACTGTACTGGGAACCATGAGTCATCCAAGTCAGACTGTCTCCATCACCACGAGCAAAGTAGAGGGTAGAGTAAAATTGGGTGATGACCTCATTGTTCTAGTTACACTCAAAGGCAAACAGATCCTTCAAGTTGTGCCTCTCCAGGGCCTCAACCACCTCACGAAAGGCAGGATATCTCTTCGATTGTAAGTATCCAACATTCACCCATTGACTCTCTACAACGGGATTCTTCATCTTCATATACACATGCTCGTAGTAGTCGGCATGGAAGTTGCTCCAAAATCTTGGGTATGAGCATTGCCGAGGTTGATCACACACATTAACCTGCCTGAAGCTATCGGCAAGCTCACCCCCTTTTCCGGTGAAATCTTTACTAGAGCGCTGCCTGTTGCGGTGACTTGGGTTCTTCATCTTCAGGGGTCCAATGGGACCAATAGCAAGCCCCTTTCCTTTGTTGAGAGTCCTCTTTGGCCCTGAGGAGCTCTCACCAGCTTTTCCTTGGGCCTTCTTAACAACCACCCTCCTTTTCTTAGGCAAGTTGTCGTTGGAGGGTGGAGAGTGCACATTTACATCATGTCTTTTCTTCATGTACCTCTCCTTGGCTCTCTTCACTTTTTCATGTTCAACTTCTTCATCAACATGGAAGGAGCTGTCATCTAAGCTTGAAGACATCGTGCCTAATAAAGAGTTCATGATTTAGATGAGAATGAACTAAGAATGAAGGAGATGTGAGGATTCAAATGTCAGAGACCGGACTTGTCCGGTTTCAGAGTGCGGACTTGTCCGGTGTACCAGACTAGTCCGTATCTGGGAGCCGGACTAGTTCAACCTGGCACAAGAACCCTAACAAAACTATGAATCAAAACTTCTATCTAAGGATGCAAAGGAGCATGAAGGTGAAAGGAATACATCTCTGAAGCTAATGTACTTCCTTGGAATCAGGAGAAATAAGCTAGAACTAGAAAAGTTGAGAGTTTGATTTTTGGGAGAAATTTACCGAGATTAGAAGATTTGCGTTGAAGGAGCACGAATCTGTTCGGATGAGTTTGGAGTGGAGTATCAACTCGTCGAGGGGAGGATTTCCCACGGAGAAAACTTGGATTTTGAGGGCTCAACTCGAGGATCACTTTTGGGGGCTAGGGTTTGAGAGGTGAGGGTTCAACTCAAAGTGGAGGGAGGTTTGAAACGGTTTTGGGCCGGCCAACTGCTTATATACGCGACCGACCGGACTAGTCCGGTTAGAGGACGGACTAGTCCGGTGCCCTTGGAAAACCTAGGAAAGAGAGACTGTCCGGACTAGTCCGATGGTAAACCTGACTAGTCCGGTGTCCCTGGAAAAACTGAGTATTTAGAGATAACTAATAGTGATCCAAGGACAAGTTTTGCAAATAATCTTGGTAATTATGACCAAAAAGTAATCAACAATAAAAAATTGGTCATAATTTCAAGATTTCTTCATTAAAATTAGTTTTCTTAGGAGAAAAAGAGGTGAGGGGCAGTTTTAGCAATAAAATGTAACATTTGAAGTTTCAACCAGGTGTGCAACGTTTCAAGCCACATTTCGATAGTCAAGAATATTAAGTTCATTCCTAAGTTCACAAAACCTTTTCTCATCCAATGGTTTGGTAAAAATATCCGCAAGTTGTTTTTCAGTTCTAACATGTGAAATGGCAATCTCACCTTTTAATGAATGATCTCTAAGAAAATGATGACGGATGTCTATGTGCTTGGTTCTTGAGTGCTCTACCGGGTTGTGTGCAATTTTTATAGCACTTTCATTGTCACATAAAAGTGGGATATGGTTAAGATTGTAGTCGTAGTCCCTAAGGGTTTGTCGCATCCAAAGTAGTTGTGCGCAACAGCTACCAGCTGCAATATACTCTGCTTCTGCTGTGGAAAGGGCAATGGAGTTTTGCTTTTTAGATGACCAAGAGACCAGGAACCTACCAAGAAACTGACAAGTCCCTGACGTGCTCTTTCTATCGACTTTGCAACCTGCATAGTCGGCATCGGAATACCCTATCAAGTTAAATTTGGATCCTTTGGGTTACCAAAGGCCCAAGTTGGGTGTGTGCACAAGGTACCTTAGGATTCTTTTTACCGCAACTAAGTGACACTGTCGGTACCCAAGAAACCGTACACCCCTTGAGGTTACAAAGATCTCAAAGGAAAGTCATCTACTTGGTTTGAAGACCCTCGGAGGCCCACATGTCAGACATAACCGGACCCGCTTCTCCAACATGGTTAATTCCTGGGTCGCCACGGGTACTACCAAACCGAAACTACCGCCACAAGGGGGAAGCTCCGGGCCATGTACCAAAACGGCACCTTCGGACTTAACCCCAGACCGAGAGAAGCTCCGGACCTGACACGTGTCGGGTAGTCCCGGAGCTTCCTGTTTCCCACAGCAAGCTCCAGAGCTGCCACGTGTCCGATCGTCGGATCTTCAGCTTCTAACCTCCGGAAGACCCCGCAATGGCTCCGGATCTTCAAAGGAGAGCCAAGGACTTCAAGACCCGATTAAGTGTCATTAATGCCATATTAATGACACTTAAACAGACGATCTTAACACTAGTAACGGTGCTGTCAAAGCCCGTTACAGGATCATTAAGAGCAATTAAACGTGTACCAATACTAGTAACCGCCGGGGCCACATGTCGGGCCAAGCTAACCTGTAACGGCCTGCCCTTGTACTATAAAAGGACAGGCCGACGATATACACAGGGAGAGAGACACACACACGCCTCATACGCTCGTCACAAGCTCATACTGCTAATACAACACCAACACACCCGTGGAGTAGGGTATTACGCTCAGGCGGCCCGAACCACGTAAACTCGTGTGTCTCCTGTGTCAATTCCTACTCACCTTCTTGAATCTCCGCGCGCCCATACCGAACTTCAAACTCCTCCATCACTTTAGCAGTGTAGGGAGATCTGCCGGTTCCAAACCACCGACAGTTGGCGTGCCAGGTAGGGGCGCCTGAGATTTTGAGAATGGTGAACTCTGCTGCTGGATCATCCAACGGCCAACCTGCTGCTCAGGCTGTTGGGGGAAATCCCTCCAACAGGCAGCCACCAGCAAGAGCCTCAGCACCAGCAGGAGTCACACTCCCACACCACTGTCTCCTCCAGCAAATCGTGTTGGGCAGCGTGATGGTGCGCCGGTGTCAATCACTGCGTCGGCAAATCATGACAACCCGGAACACGCGCTCCATGCAGCGCGTGCTCTTCTCCAACGCCCACCACCTCCGGATGCATCTCGGGATGCACTGGAGCAGTGGAGGTCCGATGTGGAGCATTTGGTTGCAGCAGCAGCCGAACGCCTCAGCAACCAGGGTCCTCCTCCTTCAGGAAGAGCCCCGTCGCAGCGGCGGACTTTGTCTAGAAGACTTGGTCCGCACGTTTCCAATAGCAGGAGACATGCTGCATCACAACAAGTGACGTCATTGCCCTCCGGGGCACGATGCACTCACACGGTATCCAGGCTTTTGACTCACAACCTCCGGGCGGAGCTTGATCGCCGATACCGCCAGCAGGACGGCTGAGTCCATATTGAGCGTGCCCATGAAAGACGGGAAGCTCAGGACCTTTCTACTCCTGAAGGAGTGGGAGGAGGTTGTTCAGCCCTGGCCATGCACCTGCGCATGGTTAGGTGGCCACAAAAGTTCCGGCCTCACCTGCCGGAAAAATTCGACGGGACTGTCAATCCCGCCGAATTTCTTCAAATATACTCCACTGCAATCTTAGCAGCCAGAGGAAACGAGGCCGTGATGGTCAATTAATTTCCAGTGGCCTTAACTGGGACTGCCAGGTCCTGGTTTATGAGCCTTCCACCCAACTCTATCAACAGTTGGGAGGAGCTATGCCATCAGTTCACTGCCAACTTCGGGAGTTCATACACCCGACCAGGCACTGAACTGGATCTTTTTGCGGTCGTGCAAAAAGGGGCAGAATCCTTGCGGTCATTCATCCAGAGGTTCTCTCAGGTACGAAACACTATCCCTTCTATCTCTAGCGCCTCTGTCATTGTGGCATTCAGACAGGGCGTACGGGACAAGAAGATGTTGGAGAAACTGGCGATCAAGGAGATCACCAGTGTCACGGAACTCTTCAGCTTGGCTGACAAATGTGCCCGAGCTGCGGAGGGTCGTGAGATGCACTCCAAACCAACCTCGGAGGGTCACAAGAAATCCTCCAAAGAAGAAGCAGCTACCTCCAGGAGTGGCAAGAAGAAAAAGAAGACCAACGGCAAGAAGAAGCCGTCGGCTGGCACATCCAACGTTGCAGCTGCTGCAGCTCTGGGTGGCCGGGGGCCACGCCCCGAGAAACGACCTCGACTGTCTTCTGAAGACGGTGGCAAACCCAAAGTGTGGTGTCCCATTCACAAAACGGGCAGCCACAGTTTGGAAGACTGCTGGGAGGTCCAAAACCTTGTCGAGCGCTACAACAAGCGCCGGGAGGAATCTCCTTTCTGACAGAGGGAAGGAAAGCAAAAAGTTGACGAAGCTCCGGCTGAAGAGGAGTTAGGGTTCTAGGATCCCAAAAAGGTCCTGAAGGCCGTCTACACCTCCGTCAACGATGATTCTGACGTCTCTGACAATGAGCGTCGGAAGACCATGAACACCATTTTTGGTGGATCATGGGATATCACCTCCCGTCGCGTCATCAAGATTATGCGTCGGGATATGGACGATGTAGCTCCTACAGTCAGGCCAGAACCTCACCGAAAGTGGATGGACACAACCATCACTTTTGATGCTTCGGATTGTCCCAGAGCATGGTTGGGGCAGGACAGTTACCCTTGATGGTATCTCCTACCATCAACAACATCCAGCTCCACCACGTCATGGTAGACGGAGGTTCAGGGCTTAACCTCATCAGCTTCGAAGCTTTCACTAAGCTTCATCTCCAACCTTCGGATCTCCACCCCTCTCGACCTTTCTCTGGAGTAGGTCCGGGAGCCATCACCCCACTCGGAGCTATTACTCTCCCTGTTACCTTCGGGACACGGGAGAAGTACCGCACCGAGAAGTTGGTCTTCGACGTCGCTCAGATCAACTTACCCTTCAATGCCATCTTGGGTAGACCTGCCCTGTACAAATTCATGGCGGCTGCTCATTATGGCTATCTGGTGTTGAAGATGCCAACGCCAGTAGGCGTTCTCCGGATTCGCGGAGATCGCACTGCCGGAGTAACTGCACTGGAAGAACTCCATGTGCTCACCACAGCGCAAGAGGAGGACTCCAAGCAGGAGCAAGCTCCAAAACCCCCGAGCATTCACCAACGAGGCTCAACTTCTGCACCTCGAGTGCAGCCAAGCGGCGACACCAACATTCCCGTCAAAGTCGTCCAAATTGGTTCCGATGCCGCTCAAACCACCCGTATATCAGGAGGATTGAACGACAAATAGGAATTCACGCTCATCACTTTCCTCCGGGCTAACGTCGACGTGTTTGCTTGGCAACCGTCACAAATGCCTGGGATCCCCAGGGAAGTGATTGAGCACAATCTGAAGATCTACCCTGATGCCCGGCCTGTGCATCAGAAGCCTCGGAAGCAATCCGTAGAGCGATAGAACTTCATCTGACAAGAAGTGAAGAAGTTGCTCGAAGCTGGATTCATACGAGAAGTCTTCCATCCAAAATGGCTGGCAAACCCAGTCGTTGTGCCCAAGGCCGATGGGAAGCTTCGGATGTGCATCGACTACACCACACTAAATAAGGCATGTCCAAAAGATCCATTCCCACTACCTAGAATAGATCAGATAGTGGATTCCACCTCCGGGTGTGAATTACTGTGTTTCCTAGACGCATATTCTGGGTATCATCAAATCAGGATGTCTAGGGAGGATGAAGAGCATACTCCATTCATCACAGTAGATGGATTGTATTGTTACACAGCCATGCCCTTTGGTCTCAAGAATGCAGCTTCAACTTTTGTACGAGCTATGTACAAAACTTTTGAAGAACTCATTAGAGACATAGTGGAAGTGTACGTCGATGACATCGTGGTCAAGGTTAGGAACAAGGAGTCACTCCTCGACACCTTGCAGGCTGTCTTCGACAAGCTGCGGGCCACCCGCACAAAGCTAAACCCGGACAAGTGCGTATTCGGGGTTAGCTCCGGAAAACTTCTTGGTTTCCTGGTAAGTCACCGGGGCATAGAAGCTAATCCGGCGAAGATTAAAGCCATTGAAGATATGCGACCACCAACCCGCATCAAAGACGTCCAAAACTTAACTGGATGTCTAGCAGCCCTCAACCGGTTCATCTCAAGACTGGCGGAACGGGCACTCCCCTTCTTCAAGTTATTGAGGAAGTCCGGACCATTCCAATGGTCCGAAGAAGCAGAAAAGGCATTCCAAGAGCTGAAACAGTTCCTCACCACCCTACCGATTCTGGTAGCTCCGAACCCTGGTGAGCCTTTATTGCTTTATATCTCAGCTACTGACGAAGTCATCAGTATGGTTCTGGTTGCAGAGAGACCAGAACTACCCCACACTCAGGAATCCAGACCCCTTCGGGAGGGTCTGGAGGTTCCTGAAAGCGAGTCTGGGTCCCAGCTCCCAGATTCGAATCCACAAGAAGTCGCTTCAGGAGACCTAGACCCCTTCGGGAGGGTCCAGGTCATTTCTGAGGAAGCTCCGGGTTCCTCTAGCCAGAACCCGGAGGTCCCGGAAGAAAAACCGGACTCCTCCGAGAGGATCCGGGTCAGTGAAGAGGAAGCTCCGGACCCCTCCGGGAGGGTCCAGACCATTCAGCGCCCAGTGTACTTCATTAGTGAAGTACTACATGATGCCAAGACTCGATACCTAGAGGTGCATAAGCTGCTCTATGCAGTTCTTATTGCCTCCAGTAAGCTTCGCCATTACTTCCAAGCTCACAAAGTCTCAGTGGTGACTTCTTACCCACTTCGAGCAATTTTGCATAATCCCAATTCAACTGGGAATATTGCAAAATGGGCAGCGGAATTGGCTGAATTTGATCTTGAATTTATTTCAAGGCAAGCAGTCAAGAGTCAAGCATTGGCAGATTTTGTGGCCGAATGGACTCCCTCTCCATCAAACCCTGGGGGCCCCAGTGAGCAGAAGACAGAGCATCAAGCTCCAACCTTCACCGAGCCTCACTGGACCCTCTACTTTGACGGCTCCATGCAGAAGCAGGGGGCCGGAGCTGGAATTCTTCTCCTCGCATCGACTGGGGAGAAGGTGAAATACATGGTACACCTTGACTTCAAGGCAACCAACAATATGGCAGAGTATGAAGCACTCATCTACGGACTAAAGGTGGCACTGTCATATGGTGTCAAGCAATTGCTGGTCAAGGGAGATTCACATCTCATCATTAAGCAGGTGAAGGGTGAATGCTCCTGCAATAATCTCCAGCTAGCTGCTTACCTCCTAGAAGTCCAGAGGCTTCAGAAGGACTTTGAAGTCCTAGACCTCTACCATGTTCAGCGTGCCCACAACGTTGAAGCCGACGAACACTCGAAGAAAGCGTCAACCGGAGCTCCGGCTCCTGATGGAACTTTTGTCCGGAGATTGTCGAAACCCACAGCTCAGCCTGCCGAACTGAGCGAAGGGGACGAGATCAGCATCCCGAAGTTGACGGTCCCGATGGCCCTGTTACCATGGCAGCCATCAAGGATCGTAGGTGCTGCCGGAAGCTCCGAGGAACCCAGCACGCAAGACTCAAATGCTCAAGTTAGTTCCAATGCATGGATCTCGGAGATCCGGAACTACTTGAAAGACAACATCCTTCCTGATGATGATGTATCCGCTGACCGGGTAGTCAGATTGGCTAAAATATACACGTTGGTAGAAGGGGATCTCTACCGGTGCGGTGCCAACGGCATCCTAATGCGGTGCATCACAAGGGAAGAAGGCTGCGAGCTCCTCGCAGAAATCCATGGAGGCGAGTGTGGGAACCACGCGTCTTCCCGCACGCTGGTTGGTAAAGCCTTTCGGCATGGCTTCTACTGGCCTACAGCACTCCAGGATGCAACTGAGCTGGTGAAGAAATGTGAAGCATGCCAATTTCATGCGAAGCAAATTCACACACCAGCTCAGCCCTTACAAATGATACCTCCTACATGGCCCTTCGCTGTGTGGGGGATGGAAATCTTGGGACCTTTCCCAAGAGCCGTCGGAGGTTACAAGTTCCTGTACGTCGCCATTGACAAGTTCACCAAGTGGCCGGAAGCAACTCCAGTTGTGACAATCAACAAGCAATCTGCTATCAACTTTCTGCAGTCCATTGTATGCAGATTTGGAGTCCCAAACAAAATCATCACTGATAATGGGACCCAATTCACAAGCTCCGCATTCCAAGGATATTGCGAAGACCTCGACATACAAGTTTGCTATGCCTCCGTAGCTCATCCAGCCAGCAATGGCCAAGCCGAGAGAGCAAATGCTGAAATCCTTAAAGGACTTAAAACGCGCACTTATGAGCGCTTGAAAAAACATGGAGCCAACTGGATTGAAGAGCTTCCGCCCACTCTATGGGCCAACGAGACATCTCCAAACCGGTCAACCGGAGAGACACCCTTCTTTCTGGTGTACGGAGCTGAAGCAATCCTTCCTCCGGAAATCACCTTGGATTCACTCCGGGTCCGGACCATCGACGAAGCCGCGCAGGACCAGCTCCGACGTGAAGACCTAGACCTCCTTGAGGAGGGAAGGTGCCAAGCAGCTGTTCGGAATGCCCGATATCGTCAAGCCCTACGGCGTTATCACCAGCGGCATGTACACAACCGACAGCTCGAGGAAGGCGATCTGGTGCTATGGAGAATACTATCCAGAGAAGGGTTAAACAAACTCTCCCCCAGCTGGGAGGGGCCCTTCCGAGTGATTAAAGTATCCCGTCCCGGAAGCGTTCGCTTGGCTACTGAGGATGGGACACCTCTCCCAAATCCTTGGAACATCGAGCACCTCCGTAAGTTCTACACTTAATATCACGGAGGTGAGTCTTGAGTAACTTGAGGTGTATGTTATAGAGTCATTGTACAGAGTCAGGTAGTCCCTCCGGGAGAGCAGCCGGACCTTTCCCGAAAGGTCCGCAAAGCTCATGCAACACTTGTCACAGTCTCAGGACTAAAAGTGCGGCTAACTACCTTGGGTCAAATGAGAAATGAAACACACTTAGCCTGGTTCCGTACCCTAAGAGTGTACTTGTTTCCCCTGTACCCCGGACCTATAATGAAAGACATCTTCATGCGAAATAGACTCCACGTGCATTTATTTTGTACAGGCTCAACATTTTTATTTTTCTCTTTCTTATCTATAACAAAGACGTGCAATTCTTAAGAAATTTTAGTTCGACCGGTTTATATACGATTCGAGTTGTATTGTCAGTTCTTTCGGATTCAAATATCGTTCATGGCCAACTCGTCTGAAAGCCGCCAAGCCAATCTAGGGCTGGAGTGTGCTATCGACTTAGCCTGGTCAAGCACCCTAAGTACGCCACTCTACCTACACCCCGGCAGGCCAAAGTAAGGCGGGTCCATGGACAGTTGAATCTAGAAGAAAAGACAACGCATTCGGTTGTATTTAAAATCGCGTTTGACTTAAAGTCTTCTTGAGAATCGTAAGCCGCGACGAAATTATAGACAAGGAACGAATTTTACTATTTTCTTAGCTTAAGTGTGCAGGAAAAATAAAGTCTACGTTGATGGAGGAAAGCCGGAGCTAAATAAGCTCCGACTCCCCTAAGGGGGCCAGCCGTCGATGCTAAATAAAAGATGGTGAGAAGACCCCGTAAATGGAGTCTGCTGCCAACAAACTAAGTGTTGGCAAAGGTCACTGCCGGAGCTACTCAACTCCGACACCCCGGAGGACTAACTATCGGCGCTCTATGTGTTGATAGAGGCTATTGCTGGAGCTATCAAGCTCCAGCGATGGACAATGCCTGAGCTTCTAAGCTCTGACAACCTCAGGGGGCCTTCACTATCGAAGACTTCGGACCTAAATTCTACAAGTTCGGAGCAAATGAGTCTTCAGCAAAACACAATATCCTTTTGGTACATGTTCACAATCAAATTGTGTACATTTACCAGGGGGCCAAGTGAAGATAAAAGTGTTGAAGACAAAAAGTGAAATTCGCAAAATTTGGGGATTTCATTTATCTGGAGACAAGAGATTACATCTGGAGACAAGGGATTACAAAATTGAGGAAGAAGAAGAGAAAATACAAGTGAGAATTACAGAGATGGTCCTAGACCCTATGGAAGAATTGGGCGACCTTCTGGGCAACCTCTGATACGCTGGCTCGGGTAGCTTTGTCTTCTCCTTCGACGGGGCCTTCAAGCACCGGGTCCAGAGGAAATTGGGAGTTCCGGCTGGTGTAGCACGTCAGCACATACTCTGCGACGTTCTTCGATAGGGATTGCCCCTCAACCTCCAGTTGGTCCGCGATGACATCGTCCACCTTGGAGAGCTTGCTACCTGCTGCGCTCAACGCCTGCAGCGCTAGGTCCGGCTCCGGCTCCGGATCATCCTGGCGCACGGGGCTGAAACCCATCGGTGTCAGCGCGTCGTTGGCCTTGCCCAGGAACTCCCAAATCTGTAGGGAGCCCGCAGTCCTAAAGCCCTTCATCTCTTATAGGGATCTTCTGGCCGCCGTCAGTTTGGAATTCTCACGGGCGAGGCGCTCAACTTCTTTGGCGTTTTGTTGAATCTTTTCAGCAACCCGCCTTTCGAGTTTTCCGAGCTCCTCCTCCCGGAGGTGGATCTTGTTCCGGCGGTCAACCAGGTCCTTCTCCCTACCCCTCACTTTCTTCTCCTGGGCAGCAAGGGCACACTCTTGTTCGTAGAGTTCCTGCCCTCGCACCCAGGTCTTCTCCTCTTCCTCTTGGCAGCGCTCTTCCAATTTCTTGGCGTGCTCCTCGAGGCCCTTGTCAGCCAGAGCTACTTTCTCGGCGAGCTCCTCTTCCCTCCTCAGGACATCATCCCGCAGCTCAAGGAGTTTCTGCTCTTCATCCTCGATCCGTTTCTCCCTCTCTTCAAGTGCCTCTCGGCGCTTGATGAGTGTGGTGTTAATGGCCTCAAGCTGTTCATGGCGTGCATCGGCCGCATTATTGGCAGCTTTGGCCTGATCGTAGATCTCCCGGGATTGAGCGTCGAGGGCACGAGTCATACTCTCCCTGTCATCCAGTAACTTGCCCCAGTACTCCAGGCGGATCTTCTCCCGCTTAATCCATTCCTTGTCATCCGCTAGCCTCGACTGCGCCAGCTTGGTCTCGAAGTAGAGTTGATTACGCCACCGCCTAAGGGTTTGGCGCTCCTCTTCAAGAGCCTTGCTGTCGTGGAAGAAGGCCAGTTGGACTTGACGCAGACTGGAATATGCGTTGTCAATGGACAGCGACAACGGGATTGGTTCCGGACCTGCTGGGGTCTCCTCCGCTGGTTCCAGCGGGTCTTCGGATACAAAAATTGGGTCCCACTCTACAAGGTGGTCCCCTGAGTTTCCAAGGCACTAGGGCCGTCCTCCGGGATGGCCTCAGTCGCCATCGAAGAAGGCCCCGCCGCAAAGTCTTCGTTCACCCCCTAGGGCAGGGGGCCAGCGACTTCGCTTGGGCACTCCGACTCGGCCGCAGGTACCTCCGACGTCGTCGCTTCCGGAGCAGGAGCCGCTACTGGCTCCGGTCTAGGCACCTCTTCTGAGGGAGGCTCAAGCTCCGTCACCTCTTCAACCACCGGCTCAGGAGCCGGAAGATCTTCAACTTCGACCGGCCCTTTGACCGGAGCTCCAACAATGACCGGCTCAGCAGCCGGTGCTTCAAAGGTAGCCGGCCCAACTGCCGGAACTACCTCGGTTTCCGGCTCACATGTCGGGGCTTCAGCCACCTCCGGCTCAACCGTCGGGGCTTCGACACTTTTCGGCTCAGAGGCCGGGATTACTACTTCCTCCGGCTCAACAGCCGAAGATTCCATCATTGCAGCACCAGGACCCGGAGCTTCAACCTCCGAGACAGGTGCCGCTGGCGCATCTTCACTCCCGTGGTCCGGCGCTACCACGGGAACTCCTGGGGATGAGTCGAGGTCCATGTCCACGACAGCCGACATCGGAGCTGTCGCAGCTTCAGCCACCACTTGGGGCGGCATCGGGACAGGAGCAGAGGCTCCCACCCTCACGGTCTCCGACACTGTGGCTGAGGGTGGAGCCTCACTCCCCTTCTTGGGGACGCTGCAGATGATGAACGAAGAAAATTAACAAACAGTTGCTACAATTAAAATAATTGTCCAAGGTAGAGATTAGAAATTACCTTGGGAGGCTTCCGCACCAGCTTGCGCAGAACCTTTTTCCCGGGCGTTCTGGGCTGGCCATAGTCGGCGTAGAAGCTCCGGAAGGCCCCCTGGAACTTGTCGCGGCCACGGGCGTTTCCCGGGCCGAGGCTCTCCTCGATCGGGAAGAACCCCCGGACTTGGAGGCCTCCACCGGCCCAGGTGCTGGAGTCGCGCGCCCGGAGCTAACACCCCGGGAGGATCCCACCGCGGGAACAGACGTGCTCCGGGAGGACCCCACTGCAGGAACGGTCTCGTTCCGGGAAGACCCCATTACGGGGACAGTCGCCACGGTGGTAGAAGACTTTCCCCTTCGGGGAGAAGGAACCGAGGCGGAAGTAGCGGGCCTGACGGACCTTCCGTCGGCATGCTGCAGCTTCCTCTTCCGGCTCTCTGGTTCATCAGCCAGCTCCTTGCCCTTGCCGACGACCTCGACCCTTGGCTTTGGGGCAGGGACGGAGCCATCTTCGGGCATTTCGGGGATCGCCACCCGGGTGGTTGATCTTCTCTCGACGACACAAGGTCGTCAAGTATGGGCATCTTTCGCCGGAGCTCCCTGCTGAACTCCACTTCCATGTTCAGACGGAGGAAGGCCGACGGAGGAGTCAAGTCATCACCGTCGACGTCGATGCCGTGCTGGAATTTCTTGAGGTGGAACTCCAAGGTTTTCCCCACCATGTTGGACTTCAACCCGGTCTCAACCCGGTCGTCGTCCATCACGCTGTTGAGGGCCCAAGCGAGTTTCTCCCTCCTCTTCAGCGGCGCCCACCTGTTGACCAGGAAATTGCAAAATACCGCCTGAGGAGTCAATCCTCCCTCCACGCATTGGCGGATCCTGATCAAAGCAGGGTTGAAAGCTTCCGCCAGCGCCGGAGCTTCACTCCAGATTGTCATGTCGATGCCGGGCAGACTATCAGGCAGCTCCAGCCTCTCGTGCTCCTCCACCCTGACGACTATCCAGTCTTTCTTCCAGTCATCCCACTTCCCAGAAGGAAACGACCGGAGGTACTTGAATGGGCACTTCTTGCGCTTCACGAAGTAGTAGAAGCCAAGGTACGCATTGCTCCGGCCGGTGGTGTGGACGGTGAAGAAGGTTCGGAAGAGTTCAATGCAGGGGGGATGCCCACCCACATCTCACAGAAGTGGATGAAGATAGACACAAGGAGAATGGAGTGAGGGCCAAGGTGGTATAACTGCAGACCATAGAAGTCTAGCAGCATCAAGAAAAAGGAAGAAAAAGGCGGGATCAACCCCACCATGGCGTACGAGGAAAAGTACACCATTTCGCCGGCGTGCTCCTTCTCGAAGGGGAGCTCTCCGCCGGCACAGACTGAGCGGTTGAAGAAGTCCGAGGACCACCCCATGAGGGCCCGGACCTTCTTCAAATCACCGTCAGTCTTCAAACGACTCTCGCGGAGACCCAACTCCATCGCAGCACGGCTAGGCAAGAGAAGAAGAGCGAAGCACGAGTTGGGAGTTTGAGCGCAAGATCAGATGAGAGGCGTAAAGAACTCCCGATGGTGCGCGCTTTCCTTCTTAAGTAAGCCCTCGCAACGCTTAGATGGAAACCGCAAGGAAATCAAAGATACCATTCAAAAATTTCACCCTGCCGATGACAAGAGGGCCCGGGACCACCCCGACGATCAAGTCGAGGCTCTTACCCAGGCGAACGGTTGTCATCACGAGGCGGGAAACCCAAAGGTGGCAGCCTGACAAGGCGCGCGGAACCGATACGGTTTTCGTATCGGGAACCGGCGACCTTCAATTGTGTGAGATCCGCACGTCAAAGATCTCATCTGCCGCACGAGGTGTGCCACGTGGCGGGGATCTAACTATAAATCCCTGCCAACGGCACCTTCAAAGACCCTTGAAGACCCAGTTCAAGAGTCGCGAGGATGGACCCACCTCTGGCGGAATGACTTCACCCCAGTGATCTTCCCCGGAGGTAGGTCCAGGGGGCCACTGTCGATACCCTAGAAACCGTACACCCCTTGAGGTTACAAATATCTCAAAGGAAAGTCATCTACTTGGTTTGAAGACCCTCGGAGGCCCACATGTCAGACATAACCGGACCCGCTTCTCCAACATGGTTAATTCCTGGGTCGCCACGGGTACTACCAAACCGAAGCTACCGCCACAAGGGGGAAGCTCCGGGCCATGTACCGAAACGGCACCTTCGGACTTAACCCCAGACCGAGAGAAGCTCCGGACCTGACACGTGTCGGGTAGTCCCGGAGCTTCCTGTTTCCCACAGCAAGCTCCGGAGCTGCCACATGTCCGATCGTCGGATCTTCAGCTTCTAACCTCCGGAAGACCCCGCAATGGCTCCGGATCTTCAAAGGAGAGCCAAGGACTTCAAGACCCGATTAAGTGTCATTAATGCCATATTAATGACACTTAAACGGACCATCTTAACACCAGTAACGGTGCTGTCAAAGCCCGTTATGGGATCATTAAGAGCAATTAAACGTGTATCAATACTAGTAACCGTCGGGGCCACATGTCGGGCCAGGCTAACCTGTAACGGCCTGCCCTTGTACTATAAAAGGACAGGCCGACGATATACACAGGGAGAGAGACACACACACACGCCTCATACGCTCGTCACAAGCTCATACTGCTAATACAACGCCAACACACCCGTGTAGTAGGGTATTACGCTCAGGCGGCCCGAACCACGTAAACTCGTGTGTCTCCTGTGTCAATTCCTACTCACCTTCTTGAATCTCCGCGCCCCATACCGAACTTCAAACTCCTCCATCACTTTAGCAGTGTAGGGAGATCTGCCGGTTCCAAACCACCGACAGACACTCTTTAGGTGCGGCTTGAAACCTTGCACACAAGCAAACACTAAGCATAATATCTGGCCTAGATGCACATAAATAAAGTAAGGAGCCAGTCATGGACCGATATACCTTTTGGTCCACATTTGGACCATCTTCATTGAGGTCGAGGTGTCCATTAGTGGCCATGGGTGTCTTGATGGGCTTGGCTTTGTCCATATTGAATTTCTTGAGAATGTCTTGTGTATATTTGGTTTGGCTTATAAATGTACCTTCTCTTAGTTGCTTCACTTGGAATCCCAAGAAGAACTTCAATTCGCCCATCATTGACATCTCGAACCTATCTATCATAATTTTGCTAAATTCTTCACAGAAGGATTTGTTAGTGGATCCAAACATAATGTCATCAACGTAAATTTGACATACAAATAAATGATCATCACAATGTTTAGTGAAAAGTGTATAGTCAGCTTTACCAGTTTTGAATCCATTCTGAATTAGAAAATCTCTAAGACACTCATACCAAGCTCGAGGAGCTTGTTTGAGGCCATAGAGAGCCTTACGCAGTTTGTAGACATGGCTGGGATACTTCTGGTCTTTGAATCCTGGTGGCTGCTCCACATAAACTTCCTCCTTGATTGGGCCGTTTAAGAAAGCACTTTTGACGTCTATTTGATACAGCTTAAAATTATGGTGAGTAGCATATGCTAATAAAATACGAATGGACTCAAGTCTAGCTACAGGAGCGAAAGTTTCATCAAAGTCCAAACCTTCGACCCGAGAGTAACCTTTGGCCACCAATCTTGCCTTATTTCTTGTTACTACTCCATGTTCATCTTGCTTGTTCTAAAATACCCATTTGGTTCCAACTATGTTCGCCTTTGGTCTCTCCACCAGCTCCCATACTTCATTTCTCTTGAAGTTGTTCAGCTCCTCTTGCATTGCAATCACCCAGTCTGGATCCCTTAAGGCTTCTTCTACCCTGTATGGTTCCAGAAAAGACACAAAAGAATAGGATTCACAAAAATTTGCAACTCGAGATCTAGTAGTTACTCCCTTATCAATATCTCTAATGTTATTGTTGACAGGGTGGTCTCTTTGCACGCTCTGGTGTACTCTTGGGTGTGGAGCTTGTGTAGTTGCTTGTTCTTCATTATATTCATGTGCATTGTCTCCCCCTAGATCATTGTTTCCATGATTGTCCTGATCTTCTTGATCTTCCTCCTCTTGATCTTGTGCAAGAGCTCCCCCTTGATCATTGCCTCCGTGTTGAGGTTCATCTTGTGCATTTGAGTCGAATGTTTGCTCTTGTGGTAAGATATCACCAAGTCCCATTTTCTTCAATGCTTCATATGGAGCTTCCTCTTTATCTAGCACACACTTATCAACTTGCTCCACTTGTGAGCCGTTAGATTCATCGAACACTATGTCGCGTGCTACTTCAACAAGGCCGGACACCTTGTTGAAGACACGATAGGCGTAGGAATTCGATTCATAACCGAGCAAGAATCCTTCATCGGACTTCGAAGCGAACTTCGAGGCCCTCTGTTTCTTGTTCATAATAAAACATTTGCAACCAAAAACTTTAAAATAAGAAACATTAGGCTTTTTACCGGTAAGGAGCTCATATGGAGTTTTCTTCAGTAGTCGATGGAGATACAGTCGATTCGTGGCATGGCAAGCGGTGTTCACCGCTTCTGCCCAAAATTGATTTGATGTCTTGTATTCATCCAACATAGTTCTCTCCGTTTCGATCAATGTTTTGTTCTTCCTTTCGGCCACTCCATTTTGTTGAGGGGAGTAGGGTGCCAAGAATTCATGCTTTATCCCTTCTTCATCGAGAAACTCTTCAACTTGGAGGTTCTTGAATTCTATCCCGTTGTCACTTCTGATGTTCTTTATGGTTGATGAGAATTCGTTCCGAGCTCTTTTCAAGAACTTCTTGAGGATCCCCTGAGTTTTTGATTTATCATACAATAAAAATACCCAAGTAAATCTTGAAAAATCATCAACAATTACTAAACCGTATTTGTTACCGCCAATGCTGATGTACGAAACTGGACCAAAAAGATCCATGTGGAGGAGTTCCAGCAGTCTTGCGGTAGTCATCACATTCTTGGCGGGGTGTGGTGCTCCGACTTGTTTTCCTGCTTGACAAGCGCTGCACAACCTGTCCTTTTCAAAAACCACATCCTTAAGACCACGGATGTGACCACCTTTTAGAAGTTTCTACAGATTTCTCATCCCAACATGGGCTAGCCGTCTATGCCACAACCATCCCATGTTGGTCTTAGCAACCAAGCAAGTGTTGAGTCCGGCTTTATCTTTGTTGAAGTCAACTAGATAAAGCTTGCCCTTCAACATTCCCTTGAATGCAATCGAGCCATCGCTTCTTCTAAAAATAGTCATACCCTCATTAGTGAATAAATAGTTGTAACCTTTGTCGCATAGTTGGGATATTGACAAAAGGTTATAATCTAGAGAATCTACATGTAAAACATTTGATAAGGTATGTTGAGAGGATATTTCAATGTTACCGCTACCAAGGACTTTTCCTTGGCTGTTGTCTCCGAAGTATATGCCTTCACCTGGATCCTTGTTGTACTCGTACTCTACAAACATACCTCTCTCTCCAATCATGTGATTTGTGCATCCGCTATCAAGTACCCATTTTGTTCCACCGGAGGAGTAAGCCTGCAAAAAGAATTATTCCTTGGTTTTAGGTACCCAAGCTTGCTTGGGTCCTCTCAGGTTAGTCACAAGAGTCTTGGGCACCCACACACAAGTTTTCAAGTTCTTGTGGAGTGACCCTGTATATTTGGCAATGACTTTTCCATATTTGGCTTTCATAAGAACATAAGAAGCGTCAAATGTACGAAACAATATTTGTGGTTCAGATTCATGGGATTTTTCCTTAACAAAGACAATTCTATTTTTAGCATGATTAGAAGTAGACATGTGTTTGTTCTTATCAAAACCAAGGCCATCTTTGACATTAGGAGGTCTAGTGACCATATATGCACTGCGTGCATATTTGATATTCTCCTTATCAAAGATGCCGCTTGGAGGGGCATGCATATTATGAGAAGTTGAAGTATTAGAAATAATATTCTTCTTACTAGAGCAAGTGCAAGTTCCGATTGTTGTCGAACTTATATCTTTGGAGGAAGAGCTCTTGGAGGATGAGTCACTTTGCTTGAGCGACTCAACTTGCACCTCAAGGATCTTGTTAGCTTTTGACAAGTTAGCAAGTTCTTCCTTGATTCCAATATGCGATTCTTCTAGCGTTGAGTAAGTTTCCTTACTCAAGGCTAGCTCAAGTTCAAGCGACTCGTTCTTCTCTCTTTCAAGCTCGAGAAGCTTTTCAACTTCCTGATATCTCTTCCTTTCACGGATGGGCATATCTTCTTGTCGGTCAAGAAGTTCTTCCTTTTCAAAAATTTCATTCGACAACATTTCCATTTTCTTTAGAGCAATTTTACTTAGTCCTCTAAACATTTCTTCATTATCACTAGAGCTGTCAAAGTCATCAATAGAGGAATTTAGCATAGGAGGAGTGAGCCGTACCTTTTTCTTGCCTTCCTTAGCCATAAGGCAAGTGTGGTTGTTCATGTCTCATCCTCCCATGTTTGGAAAGAGTGTGGACTTCATAGTAGGTTTCTTGATTGCAATAGTGGCCATCTCTTCTTCTTCATTGGAGGAGGACTCGTCGTTTGAGGTGGGGCTCCTCTTCTTGAGCAAGGTCTGACTCTAGCTCCGAGCTTTTGCAAGGTTCGACGTAAGGTACGATATGTTTTGCTAGGTCCGACTTATGTTGGTTAGCTCTGGCATGTCTTTGATAGCTCCAACATGTCTTTGATAGCTCTGGCATGTCTTTGTTAAGCTCCGACATGTTTCTCTAGCTCCGGCTTTTGGATTGACTAGTTCCGACTAGTTTTGGTCAGCTCCGGCGCTATGTCCGACTAGCTTTGGTTAGCTCCGGTGCTAGAACCTGCTAGTTTTGATAAGGTCCGGCGCTAGGTTGTACTAGCTTTGGTAAGCTCCGAATCAAGCTCCGATTAGCTTTGGCAAGGTTCGGAGCTTGATCGTAATATTCCAAATTTTCATGTGAAATGTTTTGAACTTGCTTTACACTAATGGAAAGGTTGCTTAGTATTCTTTTACTAAGTTTTTTGTGTGTTTTGGTGTTTAAGGCATATATCATTTTGCTGTGCTTTGAAACATGCTTATGTGAGGTTCTCACATAAGGTGTTGTAGTTTCAGAACTAACTTGAGTCAAGTCGCGGACTTGGGCTCGTACGGATTGGTTGTTTGTTCATGTGCAGGTGTTGCTTGAGTTCAAGTCATGGCTGGTGACAGGATCCATTGGGCTAGTCTCAGGGAGGAGATGAGGTTCCAACAACCAAGTTCGGGAGGAATTGTGGTTGAGCGGGTCAGGAGGTCGCGCAGAATGATTGAATCAAGGGCAGTGCATATGAAGGTTACTGGACATCGAAGGAAGGTGTTTGCATGTATGCATGCGGTGCATGACGTGGCAATATGGTTCCAAAGATGGTTTATGGATGGGAAGATCTAGTTGGAAGGATCAGATCGTATCAGTTGATGACTTTGGCTACGGCGGAGTCAGTTATGGCTCGGTATGGAAAGTATCGAGTTGGTTATGATTGGATTTCGTGTGGGTCACGAATTTGAGTTGTTTTAGGAATGTGGGATAAGTTCCTAAGGTGTTTGAAAGTCTTAATATTGCTTTTATCTACGTATAGAAGAGTCCTAAACAGTTATGGAAATTTTCGATTCGTGATCGGAGTAGGATTGGAGTCCTAGTTGAGATTGGGTTGGCCTAAGGGCTGGTTATATAAGCAAGGGAGGCCAAAGATCGTGAGGCACGACTTTGGGGCTGTTCCTCTTGTGTTATATTGAATAAAATTCGTAGTTTGAAGGAACTTTTGTGACTTGTCCCAGACAAGTTTTACTCGTCGAGTTTCTAGACAGCACTATCTTTCGTCGGTAGTTTTATCATAAATCCAGTTTTACAGATCCAATTGACGTGATTCTTTTTGTATTGTCTTCAAAACTTGATTATCTATCATCTGTCAAAATTTCACGATCATTGGATTAGTGGTTTCTGATCTACACGAGTTTCTTTGCAGCATTCCAGAACTTTGTTTTCTCGGGTAGGACAAATTGACCTTTGTTCGATCATTCGATCATAACTTGAGTTTCTATCAACGGATTTGAGTGATTCTTCTTGTCTTTTGTTCGTGACTTGATTCCCTCTGATATATATTACTTTTGTCACCGTGAAACACGTTTATATTAGTCTCACACACGATTTCTTTAACAGATCGTTTTTCTGCCGAAGGGGTTGTGATTTAATTGTTTCCGCTGCGTAAGATTTTTAAATCTACCATTCACCCCCCTCGGTAGCTTTTCACGTGCTCTTCGATCCTACACCTGGAAACCTAGCTCCTCTCCAGGTTGAGCTTCGTCAACTTTTTATTTCCCTCCCCTTTGATGGAAAGGAGCTTCTTTCCGGCGCTTGTTATAGCGCTCGATAAGGTTCTGAACCTCCCGACACTCTTCCAAGCTGTTGATTCATCTTGTGAATCGGGCACCATGATTTGAAACTGTTGTCGTCTTCTGATGAAGGACGAGGTCGCTTTTTGGGGCGCGGGCCCCGACCCCCAGGAGCTGCAGCAGCAGCAGCAGCTGGAGCACTGACCGACGACTTCTTTTTGCCATTGGGTTTCTTCTCTTTTTTTTGCCACTACCGGAGGTAGCAGTTTCAGGTTTGGAGGGCTTCTGGTTGGCCTCCGGAGCTGGTTTGGAGTGCATTTCACGGCCCTCCACAGCTCTAGCACATTTGTCGGCTAGGCTGAAGAGTTCAGTGACGCTGGTAACTTGTTTGACTGCCAGCTTCTCCAGCATCTTCTTATCTCGATCTCCCTGTCTGAATGCAACAATAATAGGAGAGCTTGAGATTGAAGGAATCGTACCTGAGAAAACCGCTGGATGAAGGATCGTAGCGATTCCCCTGATGTTTGCTTTACAGTAAACAGATCCAACTCAGTGCCTGGTCGGGTGTAAGAACTTCTGAAGTTTGCAGTGAATTGTTGGCATAGCTCCTCCCAACTATTAATGGAGTCGGGTGGAAGACTTATGAACCAGGACCTTGTAGTCCCGGTTAAAGCCACTGGGAAGTAATTGGCCATTACAGCCTCATCACCTCCCGCTGCCAATATGGCAGTTGAGTAGATTGGAAGAAATTCGGTGGGGCTAACTGTGCCGTCGAATTTTTCCGGCAAGTGAGGCCAGAACTTCTATGGTCATCTGACCATGCGTAAATGCATGGCCAGTTTAGAACAACCTCTTCCTACTCCTTGAGGAGCAGGGTTGTCCCGAGCCTCTCGCCTCTCGCGAGCACGCTCGATATGGACACGATCGTCCTGTTGTCAGTAACGGTGATCCAATTCCGACTGCAGGTCATAAGTCGGAATCCTGGTGATGGTATGGGTGTGTCGTGCCCCAGGGGGCAGCGAGGTCACCTGCTGGGATGCATCATGTCTCCTCTGTTGCGAGGCTTGTGGACCAAGTCAGCCATACAAGGTTCGTCATTGTGAAGGTGCTCGCCCTGAAGGGGGAGGATCTTGATTGCTGATGCCTGCAGCCGCAGCTGCGACCAGATGGTCAACATCAGCTCTCCACTGCTCCATAGCACCCTGGGGGGCACCTGGAGGTGGTGGGTGTTGCAGGAGAGCTCGCGCAGCAATGAGCGCGTGCTTAGGATTATTGTTTGTTGATGCAGTGATCGACGCAGATGCCCCATCTTATTGACCAACATTGTTTGCCGGAACAGATGGTGCTACAGTGCCCGCCGGAGCATTGGCACATGCCGGCTGCTGAACATTGGAGGGGTTGCCTCCAGCAGGTTGTTCAGCACGATTATCGTTGGATGATCCAGCAGCTGAATTCACCATCTTGTGATCTTGGAACAAGCGCCCTCTCCCTACCTGGCGCGCCAAATGTCAAAGTGTTGCTAACGACACTTCCCCTGGACCCGCTAAGAAGCATCCCGCGGAGGTTCTTTTATGGATGGGGTATGTCGAGATCAAGATCAAGATGAGGACACCAGAGATTTACGTGGTTCGGGCTGCCTGAGCATAACACCCTAATCCATGGGGTTTATGTTGCTATATTGTGATTTGGTCAGCTGGGATCAAGTCAGAATGTTCAGTTGTCCCATACGCTCGTGTGGTACAGTCCTTTTATAGTTCTAAGGACTGACCGTTACAAAGCTTGCCTGGCCCGACATGTGGCCCTGGCGTGTTTAATGACCTAATACACTGTCAAGAGAGTATTAAGTATCATTAAAAGTGTGATAACGTGCCTTCATGGCAGCGTTACCCCTATTGACGGTGCACTGATCGTGTGTCATTAATACAACATTAATGATATATTATTAGGCCTTGTAACTGTCGCTTTAACTGTCCTTGAGTGTTTGTAATGGACGTGATCTGCTTGCATTTCTGTTGGCGGTGAAGGTCCAGAGGCTCCACACGTGGCAGATCCAGAGCTTTCCCTTGCAGGAAGGTAGGTCCGGGGTCGCCTTATACGTGTCGGCATCGGAGCTCCTCTCTGACGGGGGTTAGGTCCGGGACTATTGTACACGTGTAGTAGTCGGAGCTTCCCTGTCTTATTTTACACGTGTTAACCCGGGATCCAGTCATGTGAAGGGAGCGGGTTCGGTGCAACATGACATGTAGGATCTGCAAGGGTCTTCGACTCTGACAGGTGGAACTTTCTTGCACTTTTTGCGATATCGTGGGGTACCCGATACGTAGGGTACCTACAGCAAGACTCACAACTTATGATTAACTTATTTAACCAAAAAGCTTACAAGTCTGAATAGTTGATGCATAAAACTAATACAAATCTCGCTAAATGAGGGTACAAAAAAGCATCATAGTGAAATAAAAGTACAAAGCTATGTTAATGGGAGTTCTAAGTTTGCTTTTACTTCGGCTTCGTGGTCATTAGCAACTTTAACGACCCTTATCCCTTCTCTTATAATCCTCTTCATACTTAATCCCTGCATAATTTTTGCACAATTACAACTAAGTCAATCTAACAAGTAGATCGAAAATATACTGAAAACAAGAAATTCTGAACTAAGTATTACCCTTCTTATGACACCATTTGAGGAATCCTACACAATCCTTCTGGTAGTGTCCTTCTTGTTTGCAAAAGTAGCACCTAATTTTGTCCATATTCACATTCTTTTGAGAAGAATGTGTCCACGAAACCTTATTCTTGCCCTTATGATTTCCATTAGTGTGGTTGACAGGGTCAACAACACTAAGGGACTTAGTAGTGCTAGCAAACTGTATCTCAATCTCGTCGAGGTACTGAGTAGCGGTGTCACATTCGGGAATTGCTTCCCGAATAGCCTTAGTGATGGAACCCTTAATTATCATCAAAATTAGCTTATTTGAGTGGTCCCATTTAGCTAGCTCATTCTCATACATGTGCATGAGACTAAGGAGTTGTCCCTTCTTCAACTCAAAAGACTCATCAGTCTCTCTAGTCATAGGCATAGGAACCTAAGGCTTAGCAGGACAAGGACTGATCAGTGCCACATCTAATTTGGAGACTGCCAAAGCAATCCTTAGCTTCTCTCTCCATGATTCATAATTTTTTTCGTTAAGAGGCTCAATAGTAGAGACATAACTAAGTACTGAACTGATGATGGAGGAGTCATCTGAAAAAACTGAGTAACATAAGTGAATGCGTAATAAAACTTAGTAGTAAACTAAAATTATAGGAAATTTTGTCTTTCACGTTGGCTACTCGAACAAAATTTTCTATTATACTAATGTAAACAACTTAGGAAGAAGAATCGTCACATTTTGTCTTTCAACAAAATACAAGATTCACTGATTAAAAACATAGTAAACTTTTGTCTTTCACGTTGGCTACTCGAACAAAAGTTTCTATGAACTAATTGTCACATTTTGTCTTTCAACAAAATACAACATTTACTAATTAACTTATGAAACATAGTAAACTCTCTCTTTTACGTTGGTTACTCGAACAAAGTTTTCTATGTACTTAGTGAGAATGTTATCTTTGTCTTTCACGTTGGCTACTCGAACAAAAATACAACATTCATAACTTAGGGCATGGCAAAATTTTATTTTTCACGTTGGCTACTATAGTAAAATTTTCCATGCAACTTAGAATATAGTAATTTTATCGTTCATGTTGGCTACTTAACAAAATTACTATGATACTGAATAAACTGAGAGCATAGCTTAAATTTGTTGTTCACGTTGGCTACTTAACAAAAGATCACTATGCATAACTAAGAGAGCGCAACGGAAGCTAAACAGTGAGCATGCTTAATATGTGAAACATAATATTATTTCATAATAATAAACTAAGCATAAACTTAAATTCATCGCAAATAAATAAATTACTGAAAAATACAATATAATAAATAAATGCCTTACTTATTTCTTAATAATACTTAACTTAGCTCTAATTTGATTTTAGCCTATACTATAATTACTAAGAAATAAAATGCCCATTATACTAAAATTAATGAATTTTGGATCACGACTAAAATTACTAACAAATGAGCTAATTAAAATGCTAATTTATTTTCCAAAAAACAGAAAAATACAATTTGAATAATTCTAAAATGATTTATTTAATCAGTGGGTCCCAGACCCGGGCATTTCTCAAAAACACTAGCTAAGGGCCCCGATACTGCAGTATTTATATTTTCTGTAAAACAGAAAACTAAACTAAATTTAAACCTACTGCTAAAATTTGGCCCAAAAGGCCCTGATAATGTCCCAGCCTACTAATAGGAATAGGCCCAAAAGCCCAAACTGAAAATGTGGAAAAATCTGAAAAATGGGAAAAGGAAACTTGGCCTAAGAGGCCCAGCCCCTTACTAAATCGGCCCACCGGCCTGCTAATTTATGTGGAGAAATTCCAGCTAAATTGTAAGGGCGGCCCAACGGCCCACGGAGTGCCCTGCCTGGGCCAGGAGGCCCACGCGCGCCCGCCGCTTGGTCTCCGCGGCACGTTCTGAGAAGGACGACCGAGATTAATCAGGACACGTCAGCTAAATTAATCGGGACACGTCGGCTAAATTAGGCTAGTTTCTTCGAAACCATAAGTCACTTGCTCCCATCTCGATCCCCTTCGTCTCTGGCCGCCAGAACCGAGAGAGAGAAAAGGAGAGTGAGGCGAGTGGCGACGACTGAGTGCCCGCTGGCGGCGAGTGGCTTCCGGTGTCGTTGCGGCCACTGCGCTGGCACGTGAGCATGCCGAGAGGCAGCTCACAGCCGCTTGCGTGGTCGTCGACCCGTAGCCAAGAAGGGGCCCCCACTGCTAGGGTTAGGGTTTGGGCCGCGAACCCTTGGGTTCCGGCGAGCCTAGCTGCAGTGAGGTTCTAAGTTCTAGTGGCGCCGCCGTCGTCCAACTCGCCGGTGCGCGCGCTCACCGTTGGGTGAACGCGCCACTGTTGAGCGGATTGACGCGGTGCAAAGAGCCGGCTGAGGGTGCCTCGGTGAGCTCCAACGAGGAGCTTTCTGGTGCGGTGGCCCGACAGCTCCTCCGGCGAGGTGGAGGCC
Organism: Tuctoria greenei; assembly: GCA_036927565.1. Classification (NCBI taxonomy): domain Eukaryota; kingdom Viridiplantae; phylum Streptophyta; class Magnoliopsida; order Poales; family Poaceae; genus Tuctoria; species Tuctoria greenei. The sequence goes on along the minus strand of JAYESD010000004.1, from coordinate 211,284,018 downwards.
CAGCGGAGGAGATCATCGGCACAAGAATGAAGTAAGTCGAACTTTATCCCCTTTTCTGAGTTGGTTCTGATTTTGATCCGATTTGAGATTGATCTCAATCTTGGATCCTAATTGCTTTTGGGTTTGATTCAATCCGAGGTGGTGCTCAAGATCCCTGATTTGATTCGTCTTGAAATTGATTCAAGATTGAATCCTAATTTGTTCTCTGAACTTAGGCAAATCGAAAATAGTTTGATTTAGGAACTGATTTGGGATTGGTTTAACTCTAATACCGTTTCGGTTTTGGTTTCAGTTGAAACCAAGAACCCTAATTAGCTTATTTGAATTTTGGATTCCAATATGAGTTTAAATCATAGGCTAGTCTTAATGGAATTCGAAACCCTAACTTTGATTTGGCTGAGTGATCAAGTCTAATTCATTACAGATCAAAGGACCTCTGTGATTTGATCAATCTTAGGTGGTCGAATTTCCATTGTTAAAACTGAGGGTAGGGTGCTTAGGCCCTAATTGGGCATTAGGGTTCAGACTAGTGCTTAATAGAGACATAATCAAGACATCAAGCGAGTTCTAGTCTAATTAGATGGAGAGTTCAGAGGAGATGGCCGCACCTGGGGTCGTACCTTGTTGCGCAGATGATGGAGACGCCATCGGAGAAGATCTTGGTGCTTGCAGTCGTCGGCGATGGAGGGTGGGAACCTTCCCCAGATTTCCCTCTCGAGCGATCGATTATTCTTAGTTAATTTTGTGATTAGATTAGCCTCTAATAATGAGAGCAGGGCTCTCCTTATATAGGGGTGAGAGGTCACCCGAGGGGGCCCACCCCAAACCGAATTGGTTGGGATTCCTTGAGACATCAGCTACTTAGACTTAGGAACTCCTCGACTTTTCTTGCGGTACTTAGGGGTACCCGGTACGCAGGGTATCGATAGTGGCCCCTGGGCCCACCTCAAAAAGAGGTCATCAGAGAGAGGTTATGCCGTGGGAGGTGGGGCCATCATCGATTCCCGTGCTGCAACTTCAAAGTCTTTTACTGGGCGGTTGAGGCGACGACAAATAGTTATGCCTCCGTCGTGTGGCCCTTCTTGATATGGCGAGTGAGATCCTGGCATGCACATCTCATGCAATTAAAGGTCGCCAGTTTCCAATACAGAGTTGGTATCGGTTCCTAGCGTAATCTTTGTAGTCCTGTCAGGGTGCCGCCCTCAGGCTTCCAACTTCCCATCATGACAACAGTTCACCTGGTGCGATTTTTTAACAAAGTGGGCCTGGGGTCATTTGTGATTCGGGTCTGAAGGTAGTTTTCATCCAAGCATTGCGGTGACTTACTAAAGGGAGAAAGTTTGCACAGAAAGAGAAACCCTTACACTTTCATTTGATCCAACGCTTAGAGCTCTCCACCTTTACAACCTTTCTTCTACTTCTACTCCACTTTATGGTGATGGAGTTGGGACTTTCTTGGAGCCAGATCAAGAGCAATGAAGAGTTGTCGAGGGTTTGCACCTACATGGGGTGGTCGAGTGACTCCTTTAACGACTCGATTCGCCTTGACAAGTTCCCCTTCAAGAAGGAAAGCCCCGACGAGGTCATGTACTTCACGGTGTTTGCCATGGTGGGGCTCATCCCACCGTTCTCTAGTTTCTTGCTGATGCTGCTGGACTTCTATGGCCTGCAACTCCACCACCTCAGCCCCCACTCCTTTTTGCTAGTGGCGACATTCGTCCACTTTTGCAAGATGTCGGTGAGTGTGCCTCCTTGCATCGAGCTCTTCCGGACCTTCTTCAAGGTCCACACCACCGGGAAAGGGAATGAGCTACTCGGCTTCTACTACTTTTTGAAGCGCAAGAACTTGCCCTTCAAGTACTTGAAGACATTCCCTTCTGGGAAGTTGGACAGCTAGAAGAAGGATTGGGTGGTCATTAGGGTGAATCACCATGACATGTTGGAGCTGCCTGACAGCCTTTTGGCCATTGACACCGACGCCTGGGAGGTGGTCCCGACGCTGTTGGAGGAGTATAACCCGATATTGATAACGATTGGGAGTGCGTTGAAGGAGGAGTGACTCCCCTGATGGTCATCACCAACTTCCTGACCAACCGGTGGGCTCCGATGAAGACAAGGGAATGGCTTGCGTGAGCATTCAGTGGAGAGATGGATCCATACCAGATTGATACTGGTATTGGATCCAATTTGGATGAAAATGATTTGAAGCTCCATCTCCTAAGGCTGCACCACGAGGCCATTCACCCCGACGATCAGACACCCCCGACGGAGTTCCTGCCCCTAAACATGGTTCTAGAGTTCAGGAGGGAGCTGTGGAAGAAGATGTCAGCACTTGATTATCTAGGACTTGTGGATAGGCGTCGGAGCACTCCTCCAGGGAGGATTGTGACCCCTAGAGCTCCTTGCTCTCATGAAGGCTCCAGACCTACGCCAGTCAGCAAAGGTAAAGTTCCCGCAGCTTCACCTCCCAAGAAATCAGTCTCAAGCCGAGACAAAGGGAAAACCCCCATTGAATTATCGAGCCGCAAGTGAAAGCTGACGAGAAGCAACAGGAGCAACATGAGGGACGCTCCAAAAGAATTGACCCCTCAATCTCGACTAAGGTCTGTGGTGGTCGTGCCACCAGCTCCGGCTGGTCCTTCGGCTCCACTGCCAACCGAGGGCACTGGGTTCGGCAAATCAGCTCTTTTCCTAGTGCTAGCAGAGGGCTCTGGGTCCAGAGTGCATCCTCTGACGACAGAGGTACCAGAGGTGGCAGGGCCGACGGCCGCCTCAACACCTGGTTCGAGTAGTAGAGTGTATGCCACACCGATGACGGTGGGCTCTAGCTCCAGCCGCCCAAGAAAGAAAATTCATGCCGTCTGGAGCAGCAACATCCCCAAGTAAGGACCGAACCTTCAGCTTTTGTCTTGATTTGTTTATTCCTTTTATATTGAATTCTCTATGTTCTTTTTTTAGGGTATCATGGAAGGAGGTTGCAGCTCCGACGCCTGCGGCAGCTGCGGAGGCTATGCAAGTTGAAGCTTCTGCCTCAGCTCCAAACCCTCCCTCAGTGGTTGTGGCAGACTACACGACAGCTCCGACGCTGACTGTCATGGAGACAAGTCCAGTACCATCGGCCGAAGAACCCATGGTAGCGCCATACCATGTGGAAGAAGTACTCGAGCAAGCTCTGATGGTTTTGGGTCCAACCGCGGAGATTCTGGCATCAGCGCTGAAAATCTAAGAAGCCCCGACGAAAGCTCCAGCGCTAGCTCCAGAGGTGGCGACCCCAGAGGTGACCTTGCCCGATCCTTCTCAATAGGATCCGACTATTGGTGCTTCGACTTTTGAGCCGATGGCTGAAGATCCGACTGCGGATCCCTCCTCACCAGCTTTGGGAGTTGAAGATCCGGCGGCTGAACCCTCCTTGCCAGCTCCGGAGGTAGAAGTCCCAGCTGCAGGACCTTCCTCAACCGCGACAGAGATTGATGAGCTCCCGGAGATCGACCCCGATGACGTGGAGCTGCTGGAGAACACACTTGCGCCATGGGCTCCTAATGTTATTTTGGAAGACCCTTTGGAGCCAGTAGAGGCACCTCAGGCGGGCTTGGATCCCATTCCCCTGGTGTTGTCAATCGATAATGCATGCTCAAGCCTCCAACACATCTAACTTGCTTTTGACTACAACCGCAAGTTTCTCGAAGAAGAGCGCAACACCCTAAGGCATTGACGCAATAGGTTGCTCTTCTAGACAAAGCTAACGCAATCTAGGCTGGTGGACCAAAAGAAGTGGGTGGCAAAGGAAAAATCTTGACAATCACGCCTGAACAGGGCGCTAGATGAGCGAGAGGCCGCTATTAAGGCCCTCGACAAGAAGACTCAAGAGATATACGAGCATGCGCAGAAGGCCCGTGAAATGGCCGACAACTGCTCGGAAAGTCTCGAATATTTGAGGGAAACCCTCCTCAAGCACCGATATGGGCTCGATAATAAGGAGGTTGAGCTCCAGGAAAAAGAGAATAAAATCCAGCAGAGGGAGGATGAGCTCTCTCAGAAGCTGGCACGCGGTGAGCAAGACTTGGCCGCCTGTGTGGAACAATTGAAGTCATGGTGCGAAGAAGAAAAGCATCACTCGTGGCGGACAGGTCAGGATGTTAGCAAAAGAGAAAGTGACGTCTCTTCCCGGGAGGACAAGATGAAGGCAAGAGAAAAAGACCTTGCAGATAGGCAAAGCCGAGTACACCTTCGAGAGAAACAAGTCACCAACCAAGAAAAATTGCTGGCTGAACAAATTCAGCATCATGCTAAGGAGGTCGAGCACTTCTTAAAGAAGGGCTCTGCAGAGCTTTCATCTGCAAGGAGGTCGCTGGAGGAGCTCCGGAGCTCGAGGACAACTGAGTCTCAGCAAGTCTGGGACTTCCTCGAGTGAGCTAATGAAGCTCTAGTGTCTTTAGGGTTTAGTTTGGTTTGTCCGGATGACTTAGAGCTAGAGATGGACAAGGCCCTGGTAGCTTTGAACTCCGCTGACAGCAAGGTGGATGTTATGGGAGACGTAATCGTCGACCAACTGGAGATAGAAGAAAATCCCTGGCCAAGAACGTCGCCAAGTATGTGTTGACGTGTTTCAAGAGCCGGGACCCAAAGATGTCTCTAGCTTCGGTGGTCGAAGGACCCATTGCCGAGGAAGAAGAAGCTGTCAAGGCCAGCATCCAAGAAGTTGCCCAGACAGTTGCCTCGTTCTTTGTTAGGAACTCCAATAGCTAAGACTTTCCTCTTTGTACCTTAAACTCTTAAATCTCCAATTTTGAATGAATATAATCCTTTCGAATTCCCTTTTTGTCTTCAATACATTGCCCTTTTATATTGTTGGACCCCTGGTAGATGTGTTCAATTGATTGAGGACATCTACCATGACGAACTTGACAATGTCTTGAAAACTTGTTTTCCCCAAACTCGTAGCTAGTAAGATAGCTTCGAGATCCGAGATTTGCTTCCGTGCTCTCCAAAGACCCTTTGTTTCGTCGACAGCGGGTCCCGTGAGAGGCGTCGGAGCTTGGTAGCTTCGACGGCGACCACTGTCAACACATAGAACGTCGACGGCGACCCCCTAGGGGTTGTCGGAGCTTGGTAGCTTCGACGACGCCCACTGTCAACGCATATGACATCGACAGAGAGCCTCCTGGGGGTTGTTGGAGCTTGGTAGCTTCGACGGCGCCCACTATCAACGTGTAGAACGCCGACGGCAGGCCCCCTGGCGGTTGTCGGAGCTTGGTAGCTTCGACGGTGCCCACTATCATTGTGTAGAGCATCGACAGCGGGCCCCCTGGGGGTTGTCGAAGCTTGGTGCTCCAGCAGCATCCACCATCGTCGTGAAGATTGCCTTTGATTGTTCATGTTTCCTGCGCATGAAAGACACGAAAAGCAATAAAATTCATCCTCTTATCAATAGTTTTGTTGCGTCTTACTATCCTTGTTTGAACTATAGGTCCCAACTAATTCTTTGAAAAATATAAGTATTTTGATTAAATTTCCAAAAGTCTGTATGCTTTTCGGACCCGCCTTATTGAGACCTATCAGGATAGGTAGAGCGGCGTACTTAGGGTGCTTGACCAGGCTAAGTCGATAGCGCACTCCGGACCTGTGTTGGCTTTGGTTTTCAGGCGAGTAGACCATTTAGCAATAACCAGGATGTAATGAAAAATCATCAAAAAGACTTATATATTTCTCATGAATTATTAGGACCTTAATTCACTCGGATTGCACTACATCACTATTGACAAGAAGGTATACAATGAAATGAGCTTGTATAAATAAAATGCACATAAAGTCTGTTTGAATAAGATGTTTCCCACTAAGGTTTGAATAACAGGGGAAGACAAGGACACACTTAAAGTACATGACCAAGTTAAGTGTGCTATTCATCTTGATCTAACCCAGGGAAGGTAAATACACACCTAAAGTACACGACCAAGTTAAGTGGGACCCTCCCAACTCTGTCCATAGACTCTAAGAGATACAACTTACACAAATACAGACCCCCTCCGTGTGACTAAGTGTAGAACTTATGAAGGTGCTCGATGTTCCAGGGGTTGGGAAGTGGCATCCCATCCTCTGTCGCCAAGCGAACGCATCCGGGCGGGAAACTTTGATAACCCAGAAAAAACCTTCCCAGATGGGGGAGAGTTTGTTCATCCCTTCTCTAGTTAGTATTCGCTGCAGCCCCAGATCGCCTTCTTATAACTGTCGTTTGTGCACGAACCTTTGATGACAGAGCCGGAGCGCCTAACGGTATCATGCATTTCGAACAGTTGCTTGGCACCTTGCCTCGTCGATGAGGTCTAGGTCTTCATGCCGGAGCTTGTCCTGCGTGCCTTCGTCGAAGGTCCAAACCCGGAGAGAAGCCATGGTGATCTCTGGAGGAAGCACTGTTTCAGCTCCGTACACCAAGAAGAAATGTGTCTCCCTCGTAGCTCAACTTGGTGTTGTCCCGCTCGCCCACAAAGTAGACGGAAACTCTTCTATCCAGTTGGCGCCATGCTTCTTCAAGCACACATAGGTGCGCGTCTTGAGTCCTTTGAGTATTTTTGCGTTTGCTCTCTCAGCTTGACCATTACTTGCCGGATGAGCTACTAATGCGTAGCTTACTTGTATGCCAAGATCTTCGCAGTACTCTTGGAAAGCTACACTTGTGAATTGGTACCGTTATCAGTGATGACTCTGTTCGAAACTCCAAACCTGCACACTATGGACTTCAAGAACTTGATGGTTGATTGCTTGTTGATAGTCACAACTGGAGTAGCTTTCAGCCACTTTGTTAACTTGTCGATGGCGGCATATAAAAACCGGTAACCTCTGACGGCTTTTGCGAAAGGTTCCAAAATGTCCATCCCCCACACGGCGAATGGCCATGTGGGAGGTATCATTTGCAGTGACTGAGCCAGTGTGTGAATTTGCTTTGCATGAAACTAGCATGCTTCACACTTCTTTAACAGCTTGACTGCATCCTGGAGAGCTATAGGCCAGAAAAAGCCATGTCGGAAGGCTTTACTGACCAACATGCGAGAAGACGCGTGGTTCCCACGCTCGCCTCCATGGATCTCCACGAGAAGCTCGCGACCTTCTTCTCGGGAAATGCATTGCATTAGAATGTCGTTGGCACCACGTCGGTAGAGATCCCCTTCTACCAACGTGTATCTTTTAGCCAATCTGATAATTTTCTCAACGGATACACCGCCTTCAGGAAGGATATTGTCTTTCAAGTAGCTCCGGACCTCCAAGATCCATGCATCGGAGCTTACTTGAGCTTCTGGATCTTGCGTGTTTGGTTGCTCGGAGCTTCCTGTACCGCCTACGATCCTTGGTAGGCGCCATGGTAACAGGGCCATCGGGACCGTCAGCTTCGAAGTGTTGGTCTCACCCCCATCACTCAGTTTGGCAGGCTGAGCGGCAGGTGATAACAATCTCCTGACAAAAACTCTTTTGGGTGCCTGAGCACCGGTTGAAGCCTTCGTCGAGAGGTCATCAGCTTCGGCGTTGTTGAGACATTGGACATGGCAGAGGTTCAGGACGTGGAAATCCTTTTGCAGCTTCTAGACTTCAAGTAAATATGCAACAAGCTGAAGTTTATTGCAACTACATTCAACTTTGACTTGTTTGATGATGAGTTGCAAGTCACCCTTCACTAGTAGCTGTCGGACGCCATATGATAGCGACACCTTGAGTCCGTAGATGAGAGCTTGATATTCCGCCATGTTGTTGGTTGCCTTGAAGTCAAGGTGCACCATGTACTTGACCTTCTCCCCAGTCGGAGCGAGGAGAAGGATTCCATCTCCGGGCCCCTGCTTGTGCACATAGCCGTCAAAGTAGTGTCTAGTGAGGCTCAGTGAAGACCGGGACCTTAGGTTCTGGCTTCTATTCACTGAGGCCCCCTGGAGTTGATGAAGAAGGTGTCCACTCTGCCAGAAAGTTAGCCATCGCCTGACTCTTGATAGCATGTCGGGGCAGGAATTCAAGACCGAATTCTACCAGTTCTGCAGCCCACTTGGCAATATTGTCAGTAGAATTGGAGTTATGTAATATAGCGCGCAGTGGATAGGAGGTTACCACTGATATCTTGTGGGCCTAAAAGTATTGACGAAGCTTTCTTGAGGCAATAAAGACTGTATAGAGCAACTTATGCACCTTAATGTACCAAGTCTTGGCATCATGCAGTACTTCGCTGACGAAGTACACTAACCGTTGGACAGTTTGGACCCTCCCAGAGGGGTTCGTAGCTTCTTCTTCATCAACCCGGACCCTCCCGAAGGGGTCCGGTGCTTCTTCTTCTTGAGTGGTAGAAACTTCCTCGGATGAGAGAGGTTGATGCACCGGCAACTTGCCTTTAGGATCCGTGCCTGGGGCTGGGACCCAGACTCGCCTTCAGGTAGCTTCGGACCCTCCCGGAGGGGTCTAGGCTCGTGAGCTGAAGATGGCTCTGGTCTCTTCGCAACCAGAACCATACTGACGACCTTCGTAGTTGCCGAAATGTAAAGCAGGAGAGGCTCACCAGGCTCCGGAGCTACCATGATTGGTAGTGTGGTGAGGAGTTGCTTGAGCTCTTGGAACGCCTTCTCTGCTTCTTCGGACCAATGGAATGGCCCATACTTCCTCAATAGCTTGAAGAAGGGAAGCGCCCGCTCTGCGAATCTTGAGATGAAGCGCCTGAGCGAAGCTAGACACCCAGTAAGATTTTGGACGTCCTTGATGTGGGCTAGAGGCCGCATCTCCTCGATGGCATTAATCTTCGCCGAATTTGCCTCAATTTCTCGATGAGTCACCAAGAAACCACGGAGCTTCCCGGATCTAACCCCGAAGACACACTTGTCCAAGTTGAGCATAGTGCGCATCTAGCGCAGCTTTTCGAAGACAGCTTGAAGGTTATCAAGGAGTGATTCATTGTTCTTCACCTTGACAACGGTGTTATCGACGTAGACCTCCACCAAGTCCCTTATTAGCTCCCCAAAGGTTTTGTGCATGGCTCGCACAAAAGTTGGGGCAGAGGTTTTAAGACCAAAAGGTATTGCAATGTAACAGTATAACCCATCTACTGTAATGAAGGCAATATGTTCTTCATCTTTCTTAGACATTGAAATTTGATGATAACCAGAATAGGCGTCTAAGAAACATAGTAACTCACACCCAGAGGAAGAATCCACTATGTGATCTATTCTAGATAGTGGATATGGGTCTTTTGGACATGCCTTATTGAGTGTGGTGTAGTCGATGCACATCTGAAGCTTTGGGGACAACAATTGGGTTTGCCAACCATCTTGTATGATGAACCTCCCGCATGAATCTAGCATCAAGCAGCTTCTTGACTTCTTGTCCAATGAAGTTCCGCCTCTCTATGGATTGCTTCCGGGGCTTCTGTTGCACAGGTCGTGTGTCGGTATATATCTTTAGACGGTGCTCGATCACCTCCCTAGGGATCCCAGGCATTTGTGACAGTTGCTATGCAAACACGTCAACATTTGCCCAGAGGAAAGTGACGAGCGCGAGTTCCTATTTGTTAGTCGAACCCTCCGATATACGGGTGGCCTGGTTGGCATCAAAACCAATTTGAACGAATTTGACGGGAATGTTGATTTTGTCGCTTGGTTGCACACGAGGTGTTGAAGTTGAGCCGCGTTGGCGCGAGCTTGGAGGTTGAGCAGCTTGCTCCTTGTTGGATTCTTCTGTCTGCGTTGTTGCAAGCACATGAAGTTCCTCCAACGCGGTTACCGCGGCAGTGCGGTCCCCTCGGATCCGGAGGATGCCTGACGGAGTTGGCATCTTCAACACCAGATAGCTGTAATGAGCTACAGCCATGAACCTGTACAGGGATGGCCTGCCTAGGATGGTGTTGAAGGGATGGCTGATGTGTGCCACATCAAACACCAGCTTCTCGGACCTATAGTTGTCCCGAGTCCAAAGGTCACCAGAAGAGTAACCGATCTGAGAGGAGTGATGGCTCCTGGACCTACTCTGGAGAAGGGACGTGAGGGCCGGAGGTCCGAGATGTTGAATTGGAGCTTCACAAAAGCTGCGAAGATAAGGAGGTTGAGCGTCGCACCTCCATCCACCAAGACATGGTAGAGTTGGATGTTATTGATAGTTGGGGAGACCATCAAGGGTAATTGACCAGCTTCGTCATGTTCTTCAGACAGTCCGAAGCATCAAAAGTGATGGCAGTGTCCATCTACTTTCAATGAGGCTCCATCTTGATAGTAGGGGCAGCAGCAGCCATCTCCCGACGCATAGTCTTCAGGATGTGCCTGGAGTTGATGTCTCAGGACCCCCCATATATCATATGGAGAGTCTTCCGACGTTCATTGTCAGAGGTATCGGAGTCGTCGTCAACAGTGTTGTAGACCGTCTTTAACGCCTTCTTGGTGTCTTGGTAACCTAGCTCCTGATCAGACGATAGATGGAGTCAGGAGGTAGACTCATGAACCAGGACCTTGCAGTCCTAGTTAGAGCCACGGGGAAATAGTTGGCCGTCATGGCCTCATTGCCTCCAGCTGCGAGGATGGCAGTGGAGTAAATATGAAGAAACTCGACAGGGTTGACTGTCCCGTCGTATTTGTCCGGCAGATGAGGTTGGAACTTAGGTGGCCAATCGACCATGCAAAGATGCATGGAAAGAGCCGAACAACCACCCCCCACCCCCAGTGGAGAAGGGTTTTCTCGAGCCACTCGCCTCACGCGAGCGCGCTCGATATGGACGCAGCTATCTTGCCTCATATAGCGGCGGTCGAGTTCCGACCGGAGGTCCTGCGTTGGGAGTATTGATGCCGTATGAGTACGGCGAGCCCTGGAGGACAGTGACGTCACTTGCTGGGAGGGCGCATGGCTCCTGTGCCGCGACGTCTGAGGACCAAGTCTATCGGACAAGGTCCTGTTCCGAGTAGGTGCCTGCCTAACGTGGGGCGGAACTTGGATGTTGATTCCATTGGTTGCAGCTGCAACCAAATGCTCAACATCTGCACGCCATTGCTCCATAGCGGTCGGAGGAGCTCCGCGCGCTGGAGGACGTTGAAGTAGAGTCCGCGCTGCGTTCAACGCATTCTCTGGGTTGTTGGTCGATGTAGTGATTGACGCAAATTGACCATCCTGTTGTCCAGCGTTGGCTGCTGGAGCAGGTGGTGGGAGTGGTGCGGCAACACCCGCCGGAACAATGGCATTGGCTAGCTGTTGCACGTTGAAGAGATTTCCTTCAGCGGGCTGCTCAGCCTGACCGTTGGACGAAGCAACGGCAAAATTCACCATCTTAAAATCTTGAAAACTAATGTGTTCCTACCTGGCGTGCCAAATGTTGAAGTGTGCACTAGGACACTTCCTTCAGTACTAATAAGAAGTAGTCCACGGAGGTTCGTATTCGGTTGGGGCGTAGAGCAAGATCAAGCACAAGATGGTGACGTGAGAGATTTTACGTGGTCCGGCCCGCTTGAGCGTAATACCCTACTCAACGGGGGTGTGTGTTGATTGTATATGCTAGTATGAGTTTGGGTGCGTCTGAGCTTGGATCCGTTCTACCGTGCAGCACAACCCTTTATATGCCAAGGACTGGCTGTTACAGCATTAACTCGGCCCGACAGGTGGCTCCGGCTATAATAAATCACATATACATGATCTACAGTGTTAAAGATGATTAATAGTGTAATAGTGTGCCTTAATAGCAGTATTACCGGTCTTGATATCCTTTTGATTGTGCATCATTAATATAACATTAATGGTGTGTTAACCAGGTCTTGTAACGCTAATTGATAACCCTTGAACATTTGCACCGCTAGAGATCTTGTAGTCTTCCTGTTGCTGACATAGCTCCAGAGCATGACACGTGGCAGGTCTAGAACTTCCCTCTACTTGGGAATAGGTTAAATGTTAGTAGACATGTGGCAATGGCGAAGCTTTCGTGAGGAGGGAGACACGTCCGATCGTGCAAGAAATGTGGTAGCATCGGAGCTACCCAAACGAGGGAGGCAGGTCCGACTCTTTTGGACACATGGCAATACCAGAGCTACCCTAAGGTATAGAGTAGGTCTAATACTATGGAACACGTCTTTCCTTCGGAGACATAGTAACTCCTTGACTTCACTTGTGGTATTCAGGTCTACCCGATACACAGGGTACCGACAATAACCATTCATAGAACATCAAATTATTGATCAACTGAAGCAACAAACCGCTAACGCGACCAAGATCTGATGCTTCCTACGCACCTGCGCACACTTGAATCAAGCACGAGATTGAGATGTGATCAACGCCGTGCATATATGGACAGACGATGGACCACACGAAGACATGCACGCATGGCTAGCTAGCTAGCTAGTAAATTATTCGACGGCGAGTGCCACCGTTACTGGCCGACGGACGGCTCGGTTTCAGGGAGCACGGAGGAGCCCGGGCGGAAGGGGTTGGGGACCTCGAAGCCGGGGTTGGGCACCCAGGTGTCGTCGGCACCGGGGAGGTACTGCCCGTTGATGGCGGCGGGGATGCTGTGGTCCAGCCCAGTGATGTCCGGGATGCTGTGGCTGTCCATCTCGTAGCGCCCGACCCCCGGAATCAGCACCATCCCCTCCTGGAACGTGTACGGCCACTTCACGTCCTCCGCCGAAGCTGCTGCATGCTGCGCGGCCGCAGGGCCGGGTCGCCCCACCGCACCGAGCTAAACGATGCACGCCGCAGCCACCACGGCGACAGCCAGGAGGAGCAGAGCTGATGACGTCCACTTCTTGGCCATGTCGACCGGTCGATCGATCGATGTCGCTAACTAGTTAGCTAGCTACCTCATCGCGACTCGCTAAACTATCGTGGGTAGGTCGTCGCAGTACGCTGTGTGTGTTGTTGCTTTCTCCGTGTGTCTAACGCCGACGCCCGCGGCGGGCTTTATATTAAAGCGCGGCCGGTGACCGGCGAGCACTCGACGTGGCGTGGCGCACGCGCAGCGCAGCGGCCGGGACATGCAAAAATGCGGTGCGTTTAATTTGCGGCCACTTGACTATTCCGCCACCGCCACCCTCCCGGTCGGACAAGCAATGAGCTGTGTTCGTTTGTTGTGATCTGGGTGCGCGCCGCGCCGCACCGCGAGCGTGCATTCATGGCCCATGTGGGTCGGGGGTGTGGGTTTGTACTGAGCTACTGGCGATCAATTGACCGCCAGGTTGGTGCTGATCCAACCGTAGCTTGGCAGTTGTTGGCCTGCTGCTGTGTTCTGCTTGCTGCCCAATCAACCCACAGTTTTCGTGAGGCTGGCATTGCAGGTTAAAAATAGAAGCTTTCGTAGCAACCCTGCTTCGTGCACGTCGGTTCGGTACCAAATCTGGCCTGATTCCGTCGACGGGCAAGCCTCCGATGTCGAACAGTCTCGGAACGAGTTTTTTTACATTTTGATCATTTGCTGAAAATGATAGCAACTAGTGTGCAATCAGCCATTAGTGCAATCGTGTAACGTACTGTCGGTACCCTGAGTACCGTATACCCCAGATTGCAAAGATCTCAAGGAAATGTCATCTACTTGATTTGAAGACCTTCGGAGACCCACATGTCAGACATAACCAAACCCGCTTCCCCAACATGGTTAGTCACAGGGTCGCCACGTGTACCATCAAACCGGAGCTACCGCCCACAAGGGGGAAGCTCCGGGCTATGTAACATAACGGCACCCCCGGACCTAACCCCAGACCGAGGGAAGCTCTGGAACTGACACGTGTCTGGTGGCACCGGACCTATCTGTCCCCTACAGTATGCTCCGGAGCTGCCACGTGTCCAACCGTCGGATCTTCATCCTCAAACCTCCGGTAGAATCCACAACGGCTCCGGATCTTCAAAGGGGAATCAAGGACTTCAAGACCCGATTAAGTGTCATTAATACTATGTTAATGACACACGATCGGACGACCCTTATTACCAGTAACGGCGCTGTCAAAGCCCGTAACTCGGTCATTAAGGGTAATTAAGCGCATCAAATGTGTATCAATATTAGTAGCCGTCGGGGCTACATGTCGGGCCAGGCCAACTTATAACGGCATGTCCTTGTACTATAAAAGGACAGGCCAACGACACATAGAGATGATCTAGTCTGATCAGCTCACACGCGCTCTCAACTCACATCACCTGAGTTGAGTTCATACATCCAATACAACACCAACACACCCCGTGGAGTAGGGTATTACGCTCAGGCGGCCCGAACCACGTAAATCTTTGTGTCTCCTATGTCATTTTACATTTCACCTTCTTGAATCTCCGCGCGCCCACACCGAACCTCAAACTCCGCAAACACTTTTAGTAGTGTCGGGAGATCTGCCAGATCAAAACCACCGACAGTTGGGGCGCCAGGTAGGGGCGCCTGAGATTTCAAGAATGGTGAACTCAGCTGCTGAATCATCCAATGGTCATCCCGCTGTTCAAACTACTGGGGGCAATCCCTCCAATATGCAGCCACCAGCAGGAACCTCAGTTCCAGCAGGAGTCACACTTCCACCATCGCCGCCTCCACCAGCAAATCAAGCTGGTCAGCGCGATGGTGCAGTGGCGTCAATCAATGCGTCGGCGAATCATGACAACCCGGAACACGCGCTCCATGCATCACGTGCTCTCCTTCAGCGCCCACCACCTCCGGATGCATCCCGGGATGCAATGGAGCAGTGGAGGGCCGATGTGGAACACTTGGTTGCAGCAGCAGCCGACCGCATCAGTAACCAGAGTCCTCCTTCAGGACGGGCCCCGTCACAGTGATGGACCTTGTCTGGCAGACTTGGTCCGCATGTTTCCAACAACAGGAGACGTGTTGCGTCACAGCAAGTGACGTCGTTGCCCTCCGGGGCGCGATGCACTCACACGGTATCAAGGCTTTCAACTCATGACCTCCGGGCGGAGCTTGATCGCCGATGCTGTCAACAAGACGGTCGAGTCCATATCGAGCGTGCTCATGAAAGACGAGAAGCTCAGGACATTCCTGCTCCTGAAGGAGTAGGAGGAGGCTATTCAGCCCTGGCCATGCATCTGCGTATGGTCAGGTGGCCACAGAAATTCTGGCCTCACCTGCCGGAGAAGTTTGACGGGACCGTTAATACCGTCGAATTTCTTCATATTTACTCCACTGCTATCCTGGCAGCTGGAGGAAATGAGGTTGTAATGGCCAACTATTTTCCAGTGGCTTTAACTGGGACCGTCCGGTCCTAGTTTATGAGCCTTCCACCCAACTCTATCAACAGTTGGGAGGAGTTGTGCCGACAGTTCACCGCCAACTTCGGAGTTCATACACCCGACCAGGCATCGAACTGGACCTTTTTGCAGTCGTGCAAAAAGGGGGAGAATCCCTGCGATCATTCATCCAGAGATTCTCTCAGGTACGAAACACTATCCCTTCTATCTCTAGTGCTTCTGTCATTGTGGCATTTAGACAGGGCGTACGGGATAAGAAGATGTTGGAGAAACTGGCGATCAAGGAGATCACCAGTGTCACGGAACTCTTCAGCTTGGCCGACAAATGTGCCAGAGCTGCGGAGGGCCGTGAAATGCACTCCAAACCACCTCTGGAGGATCGCAAGAAATCCTCCAAAGGCGAAGCCACTACCTCTGGGAGTGGTAAAAAGAAGAAAAAGACCAACGGCAAGAAGAAGTCGTCGGTTGGCGCATCTAATGATGCAGCTGCTGCAGCTCCAGGTGGCCGAGGGCCACGCCCCGAGAAGCGACCTCGACCGTCTTCTGAAGACAGTGACAAACCCAAGGTGTGGTGTCCAATTCATAAGACGGACAACCACAGTTTGGAAGACTGTCGGGAGGTCCAAAACCTTGTCGAGCGCTACAACAAGCGCTGGAAAGAAGTTCCTTTCTGACAGAGGGAAGGAAAACAAAAAGTTGACGAAGCTCCGACTGAAGAGGAGTTAGGTTTTCAGGATCCTAAAAAGGTCCTGAAGGCCGTCTACACCTCCGTCGACGATGATTCTGATGTCTCTAACAACGAGCGTCGGAAGACCATGAACACCATTTTTGGTGGATCATGGAACATCACCTCCCACCGCGTCCTCAAGATAATGTGTCGGGACATGGCCGCTGTAGCTCCTACAGCCAGGGCGGAGCCTCATCGGAAGTGGATGGACACAACCATCACTTTTGATGCTTCGGACTGCCCTCGAAGCATGGTTGGAGCATTCTAGTTACCTTTGATGGTATCTCCTACCATCAATAACATTCAACTCCACCATGTTATGGTAGACGGAGGTTCGGGGCTGAACCTCATAAGCTTTGAAGCTTTTACCAAGCTTCAGCTCCGACCTTCAGATCTTCACCCCTCCCGACCTTTCTTCGGAGTAGGTCCGGGAGCCATTACCCCACTCGGTGCTATTACTCTCCCTGTTACCTTCGGGACCCGAGAGAAGTATCGCACTGAGAAGTTGGTCTTTGACGTTGCTCAAATCAACTTACCTTTCAACGCCATCTTGGGTAGGCCTGCCTTGTACAAATTCATGGCAGCTGCTCATTATGGCTACCTGGTGTTAAAGATGCCAACACGAGTAGGTGTTCTCTAGATCCACGGAGATCGCACTGCCGGAGTAACCGCTCTGGAAGAACTTCATGCACTTACTACGGCGCAAGAGGAGGACTCCAAGCAGGAGCAAGCTCTAAAACCCCCAAGCATTCGTCAACGAGGCTCGACTTCTGCACCTCGTGTGCAGCCAAGCGGCGACACCGACATTCCCGTCAAAGTCATCCAAATCGGTTCCGATGCCGCTCAGACCACCCGTATATTGGGGGGACTGAATCACAAATAGGAACTCGCGCTCATCGCTTTCCTCCGGGCTAATCTCGACATGTTAGCCTGGCAACCGTCACAAATGCCTGAGATCCCCAGGGAAGTGATTGAGCACAATCTGAAGATCTACCCTGACGCCTGGCCCGTGCATTAGAAGCCTCAGAAGCAATCCGTGGAGCGACAGAACTTCATTCGACAAGAAGTGAAGAAGTTGCTCGAAGCTGGATTCATCTGAGAAGTCTTCCATCCAAAATGGCTGGCAAACCCAGTCGTTGTGCCCAAGGCCGGCGGGAAGCTTCGGATGTGTATTGACTACACAACACTAAATAAGGCGTGTCCAAAAGATCCATTCCCACTACCTAGAATAGATCAGATAGTGGATTCCACCTCCGGGTGTGAATTACTATGTTTCCTAGACGCAAATTCTGGGTATCATCAAATCAGAATGTCGAGGGAAGATGAAGAGCATACCTCTTTCATCACAGTAGATGGATTGTACTGTTATACAGCCATGCCATTTGGTCTCAAGAATGCAACTTCAACCTTTGTACGAGCTATGTATAAAACTTTTGAAGAACTCATTAGAGACATAGTGGAAGTGTACGTCGATGACATCGTGGTCAAGGTCAAGAACAAGGAGTCACTCCTTGACACCTTACAGGTAGTCTTCGACAAGCTGCGGGTCACCCGCACAAAACTAAACCCAGACAAGTGTGTCTTCGAGGTTAGCCCTGGAAAACTTCTTGGTTTCCTGGTAAATCACCGGGGCATAGAGGCTAATCCGGCGAAGATCAAAGTCATTGAAGACATGCGGCCACCAGCCCGCATCAAGGATGTCCAAAAGCTGACTGGATGTCTAGCAGCCCTCAGCCGGTTCATTTCAAGACTGGCGGAATGGGCACTTCCCTTCTTCAAGTTATTGAGGACGTCCGGACCATTCCAATGGTCTGAAGAAGCAGAAAAGACGTTCCAGGAGCTAAAACAACTTCTCACCACCCTACCAACTCTGGTAGCTCCGAACCCTGGTGAGCCTTTGCTGCTTTACATTTCAGCAACTGATGAAGTCATCAGTATGGTCCTGGTTGCGGAGAGACCAGAACCATCCCATGCTCAGGAATACAGACCCCTCCGGGAGGGTCCAGAGGTTCCTGAAAGCGAGTCTGGGTCTCAGTTCCCAGACTTAAGTCCACAAGAAGTTACTTCAGAAGACCCAGACCCATCCGGGAGGGTCCATGTCGCTTCTGAAGAAGCTCCAGGTCCCTCCAGCAAGGACCCGAAGGTCCCTGAAGAAGGTCCGGATCCCTCCAGGAGGATCCGGGTCAATGAAGAGGAAGCTTCGGGCCCCTCCGGGAGGGTCCAGGCCATCCAGCGCCCAGTGTACTTCATCAGTGAAGTGCTTCATGATACCAAGACTCGATACCTAGAGGTGCATAAGCTGCTCTATGCAGTTCTTATCGCCTCCAGGAAGCTTCGCCATTACTTCCAAGCTCACAAGATTTCAGTGGTGACTTCTTACCCACTTCGAGCAATCTTGCATAATCCCAATTCAATTGGGAATATTGCAAAGACGGCGGCGGAATTGGCCGAACTCGATCTCGAATTCATTCCAAGACAAGCAATCAAGAGTCAAGCATTGGCAGATTTTGTGGCGGAATGGACTCCCTCTCCATCAAACCCTGGGGGCCCCAGTGAGCAGAAGCCGGAACACAAGGCTCCGGTCTTCACCGAGCCTCACTGGACCCTCTATTTCGACGGCTCCATGCAAAAGCAGGGGGCCGGAGCTGGAATCCTTCTCCTCGCACCAACCGGGGAGAAGGTAAAATACATGATACACCTTGACTTCAAGGCGACCAACAACATGGCGGAGTACGAAGCACTCATCTACGGACTAAAGGTGGCACTGTCATACGGTGTCAAGCAGCTGCTGGTCAAGGGAGATTCACAGCTCATCATTAAACAAGTGAAGGGTGAATGCTCCTGCAACAATCTCCAGTTAGCTGCTTACCTCCTTGAAGTCTAGAGGCTTCAGAAGGACTTCGAAGTCCTAGACCTCCACCACGTCCAGCGTGTCCATAACATTGAAGCCGACGAACTCTCGACGAAAGCGTCAACCGGAGCTCCAGCTCCTGATAGAACTTTTGTCCGGAGGTTGTCAAAACCCACAGCTCAGCCTGCCGAACTGAGCGAAGGGGGCGAGATCAGCATCCCGAAGCTGACGGTCCCGATGGCCCTGTTACCATGGCAGCCATCAAGGGTCGTAGGTGCTGCCGGAAGCTCCGAGCAACTCAGCACGCAAGACTCAAATGCTCAAGTTAGCTCCGATGCATGGATCTTGGAGATCCGGAGCTACTTGAAAGACAACATCCTTCCTAACGATGATGTATCCGCTGACCGGATAGTCAGATTGGCTAAAAGATACGCGTTGACAGAAGGGGATCTCTACCGGCGCGGTGCCAACAGCGTCCTAATGCGGTGCATCACAAGGGAAGAAGGCTGCAAGCTCGTCGCAAAAATCCATGGAGGCGAGTGTGGGAACCACGCGTCTTCTCGCACGCTGGTCAGTAAAGCCTTCCGACATGGCTTCTACTGGCCTACAGCACTCCAGGATGCAACTGAGCTGGTGAAGAAATGCGAAGCATGCCAATTTCATGCAAAGCAAATTCACACACTGGCTCAGCCTCTACAAATGATACCTCATACATGGACCTTCGTTGTGTGAGGGATGGACATCTTGGGACCTTTCCCAAGAGCGTCGGAGGTTACAAGTTCTTGTACGTTGCCATTGACAAGTTCACCAAGTGGCCGGAAGCAACTCCAGTTGTGACAATAAACAAGCAATCTGCTATCAACTTTTTGCAGTCCATTGTATGCAGATTTGGAGTCCCAAACAAAATCATTACTGATAACAGGACCCAATTCACAAGCTCTGTATTTCAAGGATATTGCGAAGACCTCGACATTCAAGTTTGCTACGCCTCCGTAGCTCACCCGGCAAGCAATGGTCAGGCCGAGAGAGCAAATGCTGAAATCCTGAAAGGACTCAAAACGCGCACCTATGAGCGCTTGAAAAAATATGGAGCCAACTGGATTGAAGAGCTTCCGTTCACTCTATGGGCCAACAGGACAACTCCAAACCGGTCAACTGGAGAGACACCCTTCTTCCTGGTGTACGGAGTTGAAGCAATCCTTCCTCCGGAAATCACCTTGGGGTCACTACGGGTCTGGACCTTTGACGAAGCCACGCAGGACCAGCTCCGGCGTGAAGACCTAGACCTCCTTGAGGAGGGAAGGTGCCAACCAGCTGTTCGGAATGCCCGATACCGCCAAGCCCTTCGGCGCTATCATCAGCGGCATGTACACAACCGACAGCTCGAGGAAGGTGATCTGGTGCTACGGAGAATACAATCCAGAGAAGCGTTAAACAAACTCTCCCCCAGCTGGGAGGGACCCTTCCAAGTGATTAAAGTATCTCGTCCCGAAAGCGTTCGCTTGGCTACCGAGGATGGGACACCTCTCCCAAATCCTTGGAATATTGAGCACCTCCGTAAGTTCTACACTTAATATCACGGAGGTGAGTCTGTAGTAACTTGAGGTGTATGTTATAGAGTCATTGTACAGAGTCAGGTAGTTCCTCCAGGAGAACAGTCGGACCTTTCCCGGAAGGTCCGCAAAGTTCATGCAACACTTGTCACAGTCTCAGAACTAAAAGTGTGGCTAGCTACCCTGGGTCAAACGAGGAATGAAACACGCTTAGCTTGGTTCTGTACCCTAAGAGTGTACTTGTTTCCCCTGTACGCCGGACCTATAATGAAATACATCTTCATGTGAAACAGACTCCACGTGCATTTATTTTGTACAGACTCAACATTTTTTATTTTTCTCTTTCTTGTCTATAACAAAGTTGTGCAATTCTTAAGAAATTTTAGTTCGACCAGTTCATGTACAATTCGAGCCGTATCGTCAATTCTTTTGGATTCAAATATTGTTCATGGCCCACTCGCCTGAATGCCGCCAAGCCAATCTAGGGCCGGAGTGTGCTATCGACTTAGCCTGGTCAAGCACCCTAAATACGCCACTCTACCTACACCCCGGCAGGCCGAAGTAAGGCAGGTCCAAGTACAATTGGATCTGGAAGAAAGAAGGCAACGCATTCGGTTGTATTCAGAATTATGTTTGACCTAAAACTTTCTTGGAATCGTAAGTCGCGACGAAGTTATAGGCAAGGAGCGAATTTTACTATTTTTCTTGGCTTCAGTGTGCAGGAAAAATAAAGAATCCACGTTGATGGAGAAAAGCCGGAGCTAACAAAACTCTGACTCCCCCTAGGTGGCTTGTGCTCGATGTTAAACATTGAAAACGAGCATTACCAGAGCAACCAAGCTCTGACAAAGCTAGGGGGGCCAGCCGTCGACGCAGAATAAAAGATGGTGAGAAGACCCCACAAGCGGAGTCTGCTGCCGACAAGCTACGCGTTGGCAAAGGTCACTGCCGGAGCTACTAAGCTCTGACACCCCGGAGGGCTAACTATCGATGCTCTACGCGTTGATAGGGACTACTGCCGGAGCTACTAAGCTCCGATGGTAGTCAATGCCGGAGCTTCTGAGCTCCGACAACCTCAGTGGGCCTTCACTATCGAAGACTTCGGACCTACACTCTACAAGTTCGAAGCAAACGAGTCTTCAACAAAATACAATATCCTCTTGATACATGTTCACAATCAAATTGTGTACATCTACCAGGGGGACAAGTGAAGACAGAAATGTTGAAGACAAAAAAATGAAATTCATTAACAAATTGTGGATTTCATTCATTTGGAGACAAGAGATTAAAAAATTGGGGAAGAAAAAGAGATAATACAAGTGGGAGCTACAGAGATGGTCCTAGACCCTATGTAAGAACTGGGCGACCTTCTGAGCAACCTCCGACACGTTGGCTCGGGTGACTTCACCTTCTCCTTCGACGGGACCTTCAAGCACCGGGTCCAGAGGAAATTGGGGATCCCGGCTGGTGTAGCACGTCAGCACATACTCTGCGACGTTCTTCGCCAGGGACTGCCCCTCAGCCTCCAACTGGTCCGCGATGGCGTCACCCACCTTGGAGAGTTTGTCACCCGCCGAGCTCAACACTTGCAACGCCAAGTCCGGCCCCGGCTCCGGATCATCCGGACGCACGGGACTGAAGCCCATTGGTGTCAGGGCGTCGTTAGATTTGCTCAGGAACTCCCAAACCTGTAGGGAGTCCGCAGTCCTCAAGCCCTTCAGTTCCTCCAAGGATCTTTTGGCCGCTGCTAGTTCAGAATTCTCACGAGCAAGGCGCTCAACCTCTTTAGCATTTTGCTGAATATTTTCAGCAACCTGCTTCTCGAGTTTTCCGAGCTCCTCCTCCCAGAGGTGGATCTTGTTCCAGTGGTCGACCAGGTCCTTCTCCCATCCCCTAACTTTCTTCTCCCTGGCAGTGATGGCACACTCCTGCTTGTAGAGTTCCTGCCCTCGCACCCAGGCCTTCTCCTCCTCCTCAATGCAACGCTCCTCCAATTTCTTGGTGCGTTCCTCGAGACCTTTGTCAGCCAGAGCCACCTTTTCGGCAAGCTCCTCCTCCCTCTTCATGATATCATCCCGCAGCTCTAGGAGTTTTTGCTCTTCATCTTCAAGCTTCTTCTCCCTCTCCTCAAGTGCCTTCCGGCGCTTGATGAGGCTAGTGTTAATGGCTTCAAGCCTTTCTTGGCGATCATCAGCCGCACTATTAGCTGCCTTGACCTGCTCATAAATGGCCCGGGATTGAGTGTCGAGGGCACGAGTCAAGATCTCCCTATCATCCAATAATTTTCCCCAGTATTCCAGGTGGACCTTCTCCTGTTTGATCCACTCCTTGTCGTCTGTCAGCCTCGACTGCGCCAGCTTGGTCTCGAAGTAGAGCCGATTACGCCACCGCCTAAGGGTTTGGCGCTCCTCTTCAAGAGTCTTGCTGTCGTGGTAGAACGCCAGCTGGACTTGACGCAGACTGGAGCAAGCGTTGTTAATGGACAACGACAGGGGAATAGGGTCCGGACCTGATGGGGTCTCCTCCGCTGGTTCCAGCGGGTTCTCGCTTACAAAAGTTGGGTCCCACTCTACAAGAGTGGTCCCCTCAGCCTCCACAGCACTAGGGCCGTCCTGTGGGATAGCCTCAGTCGCCACCGAGGAGGGTCCCACAGAAGAAGTTTCGACCTCCGGAAGTGGTTCCGAAGGCTCTGCTGCCAGGTCTTCATTTGCCCCCTCTGGCAGGGGGCCAGCAACTTCATCAGGGCACCTTGGCTCAGCAGCAGGCACCTCCACCGTCATCACTTCCGGAGCAGGGGCTACTTCCGGCTCCGGCTTGGGCCCCTCCTCCGCTGGTGGCTCGGGTGTTGGCACCTCGACCATCATGGGTTCGAGTGCTAATGCCTCCGCAATGACCGGCTCGGGCGCCGGAAGGTCAACAATAACCGGCCCTGAGGCCGGAGCTTCAACCTCAACCGGCTCAGGCGCCGGAAGGTCTTCAACTGCAACCGACTCTGCAGCTGGAGCTTCAGTGGCAACCGGCTCTGAGACCAGAGCTTCGGAGGTAGCCGGCTCAACCGCCGGGACTTCCTCAACATCCGGCTTGCTCGCTGGGACTTCAATAACCTCAGGCTCAACCGCTGGGGCTTCGACAATTTCCACCTCTGGGGCCGGAATCACTGCTTCCTCCGGCTCAGCGGCTGAAGCTTCCAACATCTCAGCATCAAGACCCGAGGCTTCAACCTCCGGGGCAGGTGCCGCTGGCGCGTCTTCTCTCCCGTGGTCTGGCGCTACCACAAGAGTCTCGGGGGATGAGTCGAGGTCCATGACCATGACAGCTGGCGCCGGAGTTGCCGCAGCTTCAGCCACCACTTGGGGCGGCACCAGGACTAGAGCAGAAGCCTCCGCCCTCACAGCTTCAGCTGCTATGGCTGAGAGTGGAGCCTCACTCCTCTTCTTGGGGGACACTGCAGATGATGGATGAAGAAACTTAAAAAACAGTTACTACAACAAAACAACTGTCTGAGGTAAAGACTAAAAATTACCTCGGAAGGCTTCCGCACCAGCTTGCACGGAATCTCCTTCTCGGGCGTTCTGGACTGACCATGGTTGCTGCCGGCATGGTAGCTCCGAAAGGCCCCCCGGAACTTGTTGTAGCCGCGAGCATTTCCTTAGTCGAGGCCGCCCTAGACCGGGAAGGACCTCCGGACCCAGAGACCTCAGCTGGCCCGGGTACTGGAGTCACATGCCCGGGGCTAGCACCCCGGGAAGACACTGCTGCAGGTACAGTCGCCGCAGTTGTAGAAGACCTCCCCCTCCAGGGAGAAGGAGCTGCTGCAGAGGGTGCAGGCCTGACGGACCTTCCATCGGCATGCTTTAGCTTCCTCTTCCGGCTCGAGGGTTCGGCCGCCGGCTCCTTGCCCTTGCCGACGACTTCGGTCCTTGGCTTCGGGGCAGAGGCGGAGCCACCTTCAGAAGCCCCAGGGATCACCACCCTGGAAGTCGATCGTCTCTCGATGACACCGAGGTCGTCAAGCGCCGGCATCGTCTGTCGGAGCTCCCTGTTGAACTGTACTTCCACGTTCAGAGGGAGGAAAGCTGGTGGCGGGGTCAAGTCATCACCCGCGACATCGATGCCGTGCTGGAACTTCTTGAGATGAAACTCCAAGGTCGCCCCCTCCATGTTGGACTTCAGTCCGGTCTCGACCTGGTCGTCGTCCATCACACTGTTGAGGGTCCAAGCGAGTTTTTCTCTCCTCTTCAGCGGTGCCCACCTGTTGACCAGGAAATTGCAAAATACTGCCTGAGGAGTTAATCCTCCCTCCACACATTGGCGGATCCTGGTTAGAGCAGGGTTGAAGGCATCCGACAGCACCAGAGCTTCACTCCAGACTGCAGTGTCGATGTTGGGGAGGCCTTCGGGCAGCTCCAGCTTCTCGTGCTCCTCCACCCGAATGACTATCCAGTATTTCTTCCAATCGTCCCACTTTCCAGAGGGAAACGACCGGAGGTACTTGAATGGGCACTTCTTTCGCTTCACAAAGTAGTAGAAGCCAAGATACTCATCACTCCTTCCGGTGGTATGGACGGTGAAGAAGGTCCGGAAAAGCTCAATGCAGGGGGGGATGCCCACCCACATTTCATAGAAGTGGACGAAGACAGACACTAGAAGAATGGAGTGGGGGACAAGGTGGTACAACTGCAGACCATAGAAGTCTAGCAGCATCAAGAAAAAGGGGGAAAAGGTGGGATCAACCCCACCATGGCGTACGCAGAAAAGTACACCATCTCGCCGGCGTGCTCCTTCTCGAATGGGAGCTTTCCCCCGGCGCAGACCAGGTGGTTGAAGAAGTCTGGAGACCACCCCATGAGGGCCCGGACCTTCTTCAGGTCACCTTCGGTCTTCAAGCGGCTCTCGTGGAGACCCAACTCCATCGCAGCACAGCGAGGCAAGGGAGGAAAAGCAAGCACAAGTTTGGGAGTTCGAGCGCAAGTTCAGATGAGAGGCGTAAAGAACCCCAGACGGTGCGTGCTTTCCTTCTTAAGTAAGCCCCCACAATGTTTGGATGGAAACCGCAGGGAAGCCAAAGATACTATTCAAAAATTTCACCCTGCCGATGACAAGAGGGCCTGGGACCACCCCGACGATCAAGTCGAGGTTCTTACCCAGGCGAACGGTTGTCATCATGAAAGGCGGGAAGCCCGAAGGCGGTGGCCTGACAAGGCGCGCGGAACCGATACGATTTTCGTATCGGGAACCGGCGACCTTCAATTGCGTGAGATCCGCACGCCAAAAATCTCATTTGCTGCACCCGGGATATGCCACGCGGCGAGGATTTAACTCCAAAACTATCGCCAACAGCACATCTGAAGACCTTTGAAGACTCGGCTCAAAAGTCAAAGGATGGACCCACCTCTGGCGGAATGACTTCACCCAAGGGATCTTCCCCAGAGGTGGGCCCAAGGGGCCAATGTCGGTACTCTGAGTACCGTATACCCCTTGAGATTGCAAAGATCTCAAGAAAATGTCATCTACTTGATTTGAAGACCTTCGGAGGCCCACGTGTCAGACATAACCGGACCCGCTTCCCCAACATAGTTAGTCCCAGGGTCGCCACGTGTACCATCAAACCGGAGCTACCGCCCACAAGGGGAAGCTCCGGGCTATGTATCATAACGGCACCCCCGGACCTAACCCCAGACCGAGGGAAGCTCCGGAACTGACACGTGTCTGGTGGCACCAGACCTATCTGTCCCCCACAGTATGCTCCGGAGCTGCCACGTGTCCAACCGTCAGATCTTCAGCCTCAAACCTCCGGTAGAATCCACAACGGCTCCGGATCTTCAAAGGGGAATCAAGGACTTCAAGACCCGTTTAAGTGTCATTAATACTATATTAATGACACACGATCGGACGATCCTTATTACCAGTAACGGCACTGTCAAAGCCCGTAACTCGGTCATTAAGGGTAATTAAGCGCATCAAATGTGTATCAATATTAGTAGCCATCGGGGCCACATGTCGGGCCAGACCAACTTGTAACGGCATGTCCTTGTACTATAAAAGGACAGACCGACGATACATAGAGATGATCTGGTCTGATCGGCTCACACGCGCTCTCAACTCACGTCACCTAAGTTGAGTTCATACATCCAATACAACACCAACACACCCCGTGGAGTAGGGTATTACGCTCAGGCGCCCGAACCACGTAAATCTTTGTGTCTCCTGTGTCATTTTACATTTCACCTTCTTAAATCTCCGCGCGCCCACACCGAACCTCAAACTCCGCAAACACTATTAGTAGTGTCGAGAGATCTGCCGGATCGAAACCACCGACACGTACAATCTAAATCCTATAACTTATGTTTTTTACACTTAAACCCTCCCATATGTTAACATAAATGCAGATCAAACACTATTGATAGGTGGAGGGGGTCTAAGTGTAAAAAAAACAGTAGTCATAAGATTTAGATTGTGCGGTGCAGATTCAATTTTTGTACGATTGCACCAAATAACTGATTGCACTCTAGTTGTTCTCAACGATCAAATCCATAATTATTCTTAAAGGTTTATTAATTGAAAATGTTTTAAAATATCAAATTTATGAAAAGAACGCCATGCGCCAACGAGTTGAGATCGTCACCAAGAAAGGCAGCAATGTGTTGATCACAAATTGCCAAACTGGACGTCGGCACACCCGTAATTTGATTAATACAAAAAGGCATAAAAAATGAAACGGAAAAGTGTATACCGGTCGATCTGCCGCTGCTGACTGATTGTTTGCCGAAACCGCAAATGCTAATTTGTCGTCTGGAAAACTGCTTTTGGACCTAAACCAGGTGTAAATCACAGGTCCATTTTTTTGAGCTGGATAGAATAAAAAACTGTTTGATGCATGGTTGGCTCACTAATTTTTCCTTCATTTCTCTGAAAGCGATTCTTTAAAACGATATTTATAAATCATTTGTATAAAGAGAACTTTTACAATAAGGATAAAATTTCAGAGAATCAGGATAAGGTATTTTTTAACTCCAAACATATTAGTTTGTTTCAGTGAGTCAATTCACAGAATCAACCAATAATTTTTTTTCCTAAATAGTGCATGACACATCTCCCTAATTCTGGTTGAAAATCACTATGGACCTCTGCCAAAGGGCTCTGCATATAACATTATTATGTTATTTCTTTTTTATAAAATATTCGGATGAACATTTTAAAAACAACATGGATTTTTTAAAAATTATCTTTCGCAAGATTATAAGCTTGTTTGGTTCATATACTAAAGTTGCCACCATCTATCATAAAAATTTGCCACACTTGACTAACTTTAGGTGCTCAAAAACTCAACCACAACCTAGTAAGCCTAAGAGAATATTGCCACCTTTTTTGAATCAATGACGTGTAGGACTTAGTTAGATGAAATTTTTTTTGACACACTTGTGCCTATGAACCAAACAATAACTAAGTTGGTTAAATTGACTAAACTTAGATGTGGCAAGTTTTAGATTCAAACCAAATATGGATTATGCAATTTGTTCCGGAGAGAGGCATGATTAAACACAGGGGTTTATTGTGACTTTACCCCTGATTTGAATGTCAATTGCGATTTTACCCTTCAAATTAAGAATTTGTGATTTTACCCTTCATTTTTCATAACAAAGTCACCGTTTGCCCTTCATTTTTAACACCGTTAGTTTAACAGGATTAAATGATTTAACAAAAACAGAATAAAATATTTGAAATTTGAAAAAGACTACAATGCCCTTTACTTTACAACTACTGTTCATCTTCTAGATTAAGGCCCCGTTTGAATTGAAGAATCGATTCCGATTCACTGCTGGAACCGGAGAATCCCATCCAAACTAAAAAAGATCGGAACTGGAACTGAAAAATGAACTACTGGGCCGGAACACCCGAAAAGTGTTCTGCAGGGCGAATCGGAGATTCCTTGTGTAACTGGGCTCTCGGTTTAGACGTATTTACCCGCCTATGCCACTGCCCTATTCACGCGGACGCCCTCGTCTCCCAGGAATCGCCGCCGCCAGGAGACGAGTCCTTCCACAGCGATTCGTCTCGCGAAAGCGGTAGTCGCCGGCATCTCTCCGGTTGCCTCCGCGCCCTCCTCACTTCGTCCTCCCGGAAATCTCTGCCGCCCTCCGGTAGTCCCTTCATCGTATTGATCTGCTTGGCAGCGCCCCCCCCCCCCCCCCCCCCCCCCCCCCGCGTTGGTCCCCTGCTTGGCTGCGCCGCCCCCCGCGCTAGACCGCTCGGCAGCGCTGCCACCCGCGGCCCTCTCTTTCCACCGCGTCTTCCTACCGCTCTCTGTACACGGCTCTCCCTTGCTCTAGGCTGATTGATCTCAGGTGCTTCCACTCATTATTTTTTTGTGTTGTAATCCTTGCAGATCGGACACCGGGTCTTGTGCAGTTGAGTGCCAGTCAACGAAGATATATGTTGTCGTGATCATAGGATTTGTGATATATGTGAAGTTCATCTACTTATCAGTACAAATTGTAGTGGTTCATATAACTGTGAATGAGTATAGAATATATGTATAGAGTATGGTTATTCGCATGTGTAGAATGTGCCTTGTTACTTGTACAGAATAGTGTGTTGATCATAGAGTATGCATGTATGTCGTTGTTTGCATGAGTAGAATGTAGATTGATACATGTACAAATATTTCGCGATGAGCTTGCAGCTTCAATAATGCAATCTAGAGGTCTTGCACTCTTCGTTCAGCCTTACACCTATAAAAAGATCGGCAGTCATGATCTTGCAATATACATACGGACATCGTATAAACAGTACCTATCTGGTACAACTGAAATAAGAACTATATAAGTAACAACCAGGGGTATATGGGTCAATTTAACTCTTTTTCCCTCTCAAGTGAAACTGAAACAATAAACTAACTAAACGGATTCTCAGCTGATTCTGTTTCAGATATTGAAATTATTTCAAGGATGAAACTGAAACGATTCTAATTCTGAGCGAATCTGTACTAAACGAGCCAAGGGACCAAATCACACAGCCGCCACCGTCGCCAGACCACCTCCACGCGCCAACTGACGCCGCCTCCCGGCCAGACCCCCGCGCTGGCCGCCACTGGCCGTGCAGGCCCGCGCACGCCTCTCGACCAGGGCCCGCGTCGAACGCCCCGCCCAAGGAAGCCCGCGCGCCGGCTGCCCCGCCGCCCGGCCAGCCAGCCCCGCGCGACGATTGCTGCCGCCGTACGAAGTCATCACACCATCCGCCGCCTCCATTCCAAGCCAGCTCGACTGTAGCCAGCGCAGCCCGCTTGTCCCGATCTGTATAATAGCGGAAGGTAAGGTGTTCCCAATCATTAGTTCTGAACTTTGCTGTCTCAACTCCTTTGTTGTCCGACTTGCAGACCCTCAAATCTTCATTCACTGTACAAAGTTCCATGCCATCATCTTGGTTTGAAGCCTGCGTTTGCACTACTTATGATCTGGACATGTATGACTAAATAAAAAGCGTAAAATCACAAGGGCATTTTCGTCCTTTCCTCTCGTATTTAACATTGTTAACAACCACTAACGGAGTAGGGGTAAACTTTAGTTTCGTTTCGAAAAAGAGGGGTAAAATCACAAACTCTCATTTT